>JBAMBI010000470.1:2478029-3717044 GCA_037043535.1 Drosophila putrida
TCATTGTGACTGTTCACTGCAGATATGTTGGAGAATTCGTCTAGTTACTTCTGTTTTAAGTGTTGGGATGATGATAAGTATTACTTGTTGAAAAGATAGAAGGGCAAGAATTAAGTAAAAGAGGCTAGTCACAAACTGAAGCTACAAAAATTGAATACTATGTATATAAATGTGTCAAATTTTTCTTTAAATACCTTACTACTTGATTTTGTCATATATTCTTAAAAAGATTTTTTACATATCAGAGTCAATTATGACTTTAAATTTTAAACTTATGCTCCGTGAGCAACACAAAGCAAGAAATTCCCAAAGCAGGACAATAATCTAAGGATGCTTCAGCCGCAAGCTGCGGCAAGTCCCAAAATAGTCATAAATTTGAGCATTTTTAACAAAAAACAGACGGTAGAAGGCAAAAAGAAAAAAACTATAGAAAAAGACAGCTAAATAGAGAGCGAGAAAGAGGGAATGAGAAATGGAAAAGGGCAAAACGAAAGAGGCCCAAACAACTTGGCCAAGTTACGCCCGAGGACTTATGCTTAATTTACTTTTGCTTCCCTTTTGCAGGACAATCACTTCTTTCAATTCTTCTCTCCTTCATTTACTTGCTCTTCATCTTACGAGTAATTCTTTTTGTGGTTTCCTCACTTAAACAGCGCCCTAATGACACTTTAAAAAATTCGTTTAATTTACGCATAAAATATGCATAAACTGGAGTTTAATGTAATTAATTTGCTAAATGACATGCAGATTAAAATATTCTTAATATCGCATACTTTGAGGTTGGGAATTTGTCGAGATATTCTCTGCACTGTCTATAAGGCATCTTTCAAGCCAAGTTAACATCTTAATATATTGTTTTCAATAAGCTGCACGTTGCAACAACAACAGTGTGAGGTTTATTGTGGCAAAGAGGAAATGAGAAAGAAGGAATGCTCATGATAGCAATAGTTGCAACATGTACAAGCAGCAAAATGATGTTGCTAAAGCGCGAATAGTAAGTGGCAACATCATGATGTTGTCTTTGGAGACACGAATAAGGTTGGGTAGGGGGAGTATGCAACATGGTGTGACTTGTTGCAAGGGGAAAAAGAGAAGCCCTTGTTTCACAGCAAAAGCGTTGTCTTTTGTTTAAGGGCTACATTAAAATGAAAAAAAAAAGCTTCAACAAATAGGAGAGTGACTCGTAGATACCCTGAAAATCACAAGCTGCTTAGTAAGCTGCACTGCTTTAGTAATTATTATGTTAAAACACAAGTTGACAAATTACTTAATTAATAAGATTAACTGTCGAAAAATATATATAAATATATCAAAATTTTTAGATTAAAACAATTAAAATATCCATTGCGTCCTTAACATTCCTCTTTTAAAATGCAACAAAGCTTTTATAAGAGTTGCAAAAATATATATATAGTAGCATCTTTTAGTAAATTACACAGTACTCAAGATATATTTAGATTTTCGATTTGAAACTCCTTTTCTCTTTGTAAATCACAGACTGATCAAAGTTAATAAGTGACTAGAACTGATCTATTGTCTAAAAAGGTAGCAGTGTCCAGCTTTTTGTAGAGTATATAATATGCCGCTCATAATCACGTATATACCAATACAAAAACACATACACATGTAGTGGAGAAACTAAGCTGAGTGCTTGGCAGAGAGTTGCTGAGTTAGTGAGAAGCTCACTGATGAAGAGGGGGACTGAAAGGAGGGGAAGGGAGACATCATGTACGTCGACAGCGATGTCAGCAGCAGCAGCGTGGGGCATTAAGCACGTCGGCAACATAAATATTTTAATTTTGCTAAAAATTTGTGCTGAAAGTCGCTTTTTTGCATTAGGAAGTGGAAGACACTCACACACCCACACACACATACACACAGCATAAACTAAACAAAATGGCGTCGACGAAAGGATGCGCAACGCAGATTGTTGTTGCTGCTGTTGTGGTTGTTGCCTGGCATGGCGATGTTTGTAATGATAAGCGCTGTTAGTGTTTTACTTTAATAGGCAAAATTATGTGCATACACAAAGCTGCACACACACAGACACATAGACACACTCACACACAGACACACACTGTCGCACCCACACAAAAGACTTTGACTCAAACACGGCTCAAAGGCATAAATTATTGCGGTTAACAGACAACACAGACAGCGCCGACAAAGCAGGACATTGCAGTAGGAGTAGAAGTAGGAACAGAAAATGGAGCAGGAGCAACTGTTTTCTACACAGAAAGAAAATCCGGGATCTTTTGGCTGAAATAAATCGGAAACAAACCAGGTAAATATTCGACTGAAGTTTAGTATTTATTTGGTTTTTGGGAAATATTTTAGGGCTCTTATAAAAATGTTGAGCTTGAACCAAATATCATAGGCATATTTGCCGATTTAAGTGATGAGTTATTGACTTTGCTGAGATAGTCCTAATGTAACAACATTATAGTGAGTACGTATTTGAATCCAAGTATACATCAGATATTTTATTAGATTTTTTTCTCTGTGTATTTTAGAGAATCACAGCCGGTTGGCTTTTGGCTGTGCCTTAGTCTCAGTTTCTGCATGGCACGCTGCTGAGCTTTGGCCAAATTAAAATAGTGTCTGCCTGGCCTATATGCATTATGCAGCTATTGTTGCTGTGCTCGCTGTGAGCATTCTAAGGAAAATATAACTTGATACCCTTACGGGAAAGATATAAAATTATAATCATTGAGCATGTGTGAATTTTGTGAAAGTATACAGTGAGTTCTTCAGCTCAAAGTCAGCTAAACTAATCATTCTTAGATTTATTTCTCAATATTACAATAAATTTATATTAAAATAATTTTTAAGATGAAACATTTAAATGGGGTCAATGATTTATGTAACTACACCTCAATAGGTCCTATAAAATAAACTAAAAGTATTTATGCAAACTACCTCATTTTTGTTAACTATCCAAATATCTGAATAGAGTTTTTAACCTGCCATTTGTTTTCTTGAGGACATATTGTATCATGTGGTAAGGGCATTTCCTAGTCAATCAGTCTCGAAAAGTGAATTCTTAGTTGTTCATTTTGACAACGAGCCAAATTAAATGCCAAACTTTTGTTAAGATTTATGGAAAGAGTTAGATCCGTTTAAAACGGATGTTAGAAAACAAATAACAAATACTAAGTAAATTGGCCAAGCTAATATAAGAACAAGCCAAAACTGAGACTGATGTGATGAAGAACAATAAATGTTTCTTAATTGTGTGAATAATTAAACAAATTTCAAATTTAGAGCATTTGTTGAGCAAAGTCATTTCATAATAGCTCGTAAATTGATTATTATCCTGGTAAATCATGCTGTTGATTAAATTGAATTCAAATTCAATATTTGCGCATATTTTGAATGCCTCAACGAATGCGGCTAAATCAAATGTTATTTAAATATTGTTATTTGCCCTTCCAAAAATGTGTGGACAGAAGTCGATGGAGGACGCGGGGAACGAAGTAAAACTGAATATTCAAAAACTTGTTGTTGTTGGCTATTTGAAAATTTTGACATTGTTTTGGCTGATTTGTTCTTGCCACATTTTGAGGACAACAGTTCGAAGCGATGCGAAACTGAAGGTAAATAAATATGTTTACATTTGCAGGTTGACAAACAAATATGTAAACAAGACTACCAAATGACTCACTGATTATGTAATGACTGGCAATGCAATCAATCAACAATTGATCGCACAAAAGCCAATAAGAAAGCAAATAATCAAAAAGTCCTGGGTTCTGAGATATCCAGCACTAGTTTAATTTATTATTTACTGCTTCATTTGATCTTTACTTAGTTGAACTCTAGTGCCTTTGAACAATTATATAGGCTTTTAAACTCTTTCTAACTTTGAAATTTAAAAGTCTCTTTATAGTCGAGTATGCTTCGTCCTATGTTAGGTTTACGACTCTGGGCCAAAATTGAAAATAATTAAATTTGCATTACAACTACCCACTGTATTATTTAAAGTGGAAATTCCCTATTTATTCACTTGCATCATTTTATATACAAATTGTGAGAATGATCTCCAAATCTTTGTTG
Organism: Drosophila putrida; assembly: GCA_037043535.1. Classification (NCBI taxonomy): domain Eukaryota; kingdom Metazoa; phylum Arthropoda; class Insecta; order Diptera; family Drosophilidae; genus Drosophila; species Drosophila putrida. Next base: position 2,482,086 of record JBAMBI010000470.1, read on the forward strand.
CTGTTTATGAGGTATTTCTTGGCCTATGAAAGTAGAATGAAGAATACATGTAAATCTGCTAATTTGTGTATGGCCGGAAATTTATATTTTCTCTTCTTGACATGAATAAAGACTTATATAAGCAGGTAATTTGTTAATAAAGTTGTGAGTGTGAATCTTTTAAACAATTGTCCAAATAATGATTGAAAAACAAAAGCATCAGGTATACTCCTGTGTTTTGCTAAGCTGGTCCCCGCCGTTGGGCTGTTGCTTTGAGAATGCCATATAAAATTGCTACAATAACTGCAAGTATCATTATAATTTGAACTGCACCTGCTAGGATAGTGGTTCCACCTTCTTCAGCCTGGCATAAGGGACAGGGTGCCAGATCCCTATCCTTTATGTCATTGCTCGTGAATGCACTCCTCCACAAATTTTGTGTCATTTGCAACACCGTTTTCATGTAGCTTTTGTTGATCTTTTCACATTGGCGACATTCATCCAAATAATTGCGGCATGACGATCCCTTCGGTGACACCTTGCAGACAAATTTCATAACTCCATGACGTGTGGCTTGCCAAGGCATTATTATTTTTGTTTTTCAAATATTTATTTATTATTTAGAATAAAAACGATTTAACCATATGCGTAGTTAAATTATATGTAATTTTTTGGACTTGCTTGCCATGTGATAATCCTATGACAAACTGTTCGTTGGTGCCTAGATGTGATATTGAATTGGGGAAAGTGTTCTACAAAAAAGAAAACTTACCAGTTTTTGTCAACAATTAAGAGTCGCTGGAATTGAACGCATTTTGGTTACATATTGAATGATTAAAAAATAATAATAATAATCGCTTCTGGACCGAAACTTATTTAAACTTTTTGCTTCGTAAAAACAATCATAAAATATAAATTCAAAAAATTATTTTAATATTTAATTAGATTCTTTAATAAATGTTTTCTTTCTTTTCAACAATTTTTTCGTTTTAATTGCAAAATTTGGAGATTTGCTTTTAATACTAGCCATAATTCGATTGAAAGTCCGGCAACGCTGAGTGTAAGTCGAGGAATAATCGGATCTACTGGAAATTCACTATTTCTCTGTTTATAAATGTGTGAATAAATGTTTCTTAATGTCCCTGATGTCCAATTGCACTGCTGACACTCTGTGCAAAAACTGCTCCGAAGGCCTGGATTGAAATAGCTGAGAGAAAAACTAAAAGAAATGCTGGAAGAACTATAAGTATTTATTTATGTGTACCCAAATCATATTTTAACGATTTAAAGTAGTGAAGATAGAGCTGATTACCATAAATCAACCGGTTACCCTTATTTTCTTTATACAATCAGTACAAATGTGAATTACAAATTCTGAACTGCTTTCGTATAAACAATAATTTATTAGAATAGAATATATCGATAATCTAATCAAAAGGTTTCACATCTCTAGAGCAATTCTACATGATTTTCATTTTCCATTCGAATTTTATGTCGACGACATCGAAAAAACTTTAAAAGAAATTGTGTGCTCCAGTTTTGTGTAATTACATTATAACATTGCGTTTTTTTCTATAATCTGCCATTTGTAATATGGAAGGTAATAATGTAAATGATAATTCGCGAGCTTTGTTGCCTTACAAAGAAAACAATTTTGCTATTAGTCTTGGCAAACGTAATGAAAAGCCGGAATCTTTTGTGACTTCCGGAAAAAAACCACGTATCGCTCGTGGGGGAAACGCACAGATTTGGGCTAATGAGAATGTAAGTACAACTATTGTTCGAGAGAATTTAGTCCTTCAATGCATTTATTGAAGCTTTTTGTTTTTAATATTTTAATCGTTCTAATATTATAGGATTTCGTGAAGGAACCAAATGCTGTAGGCCGTGCTCAATCAGATTCTCAACCGCAATGGGATAATAATCAATCGCAACCTCCTCAATGGAAGGGAAATCGCAACCGATCCCCTGGCGGTATCTGGGCTAACGTGGACAATCGTGGCAAGAATCGTGGTGGCAACAATAAAAATGGTAATTCACATCGCTGCGAAGAGTACATAATTGCCCAAAAGCTGCGTAACATTAGCGGACCAACCGTTGATCTGGAATCGATTAAAGATTTTGAGGAAGTCAAATTCTCTGGACATAATCGTCTTTATGTCGGAAATTTTACCAGCGAAATGACTGAATCAAAACTTCATGAATTGTTTAAGCAGTACGGTGAACTTGGCGATGTTTACATAAATGCTGAGAAGAATTATGCATTTGTTAAGGTCGATTATCACGCCAATGCCGAGAAGGCCAAGCGTGCCTTGGATGGAACCCTTATCAATGGTCGTCAGTTGCGCGTTCGTTTTGCGCAAAATCAAAACACTGTTCGTGTTAGCAATCTATCGCAATTCGTATCCAATGAATTGCTACTGAAGTCCTTTGAGATCTTTGGAAAGGTTGAACGTGCTATTGTTAAGGTTGATAATCGTGGCAATCATACAGGCGAAGGCATCGTTGAGTTTGACAAATGCTCAACAGTCAACATTTGTTTGCGTTTGTGTCAAGAAAAATGCTACTTCTTAACCGCATCATTGCGTCCGTGTGTTGTAGAGTTAATGGAGACCAATGATGATAACGATGGAATGCCTGAAAAGGCCCTTAGCAAGACTATGCAATATAGTAATGAGCGTAGTATTGGACCACGTTTTGCCGATCTCGATTCATTTGAGCATGAGTACGGCCTTAAATGGAAACAGCTTCATGCCATCTATATGAATAAAATGGAGTGTCTTAAATGCGAGTTTGCATTGGAAAAAGAAAAACTTGATGCTCAGATGGATTATGTTCGATATGAGCGTGAAACTGAGCTCTTGCGTCAAGGTTAGTATAAAGATATTACCACTAACCAATGAATACAATGTATTCCTATGTATTATTTCAAATTATTTTGAAACTACAAATACTTATTCTATACTCTGTGACTTAAAAGAGTACATTTATCTTTTTTTTTTAGAACTTAGACAACGTGAGGCCGACAGTGAGCGCAGGAAGTGGGAATTGGAAAAGCGTCAGATCCAATATCAAGAACCCAATTTTACTGTGAACGACGATTTTAATCGTCCCCAAAACCAAATGCCCGACAATTTTTTTGAGAATGACGCTATAAATCGTCGTCAACATCAAATGCTGGACCCGGTTATAAACCGCAATCTCTCATTTGGACGTCAGGAGATGCCAATGTTTAGTCCGAAAAATTTTTATGGTTTTGGGGGAACTTGCGATTATAATGATCGCAGCTCAAGTTTCGATTCCGATCCATTTGTTGTTTTTCCAGGTAATTAACTTGTTTTTTTAAATCAGACCACCTTTATTTAACTTGAATTTTAATTTATACTTCAGATGAAAAAGAAAACTGTCCAAATAAACAGGTAAGTCATCATCAAATAATCAGGTAAATTCTCATCACCATTGGAGATAAGTAGATTGAATTTATCTAATGGGTAATGGTGAATTGTACATTGTAAATATCTTGAACAGGATGGTTTGGATGGTAGCTTGGATGGCAACATTGATGGCAACATTGATGGCAACAATGATGTCAACAATGGTCTATGGGGACGCCGTAATATTTGAAGTCATTTTCAATTGTGAACTTTTACTATTGATATTTGTTATTAAACTTTTTATGAACGTTTTTATAAAACGCATAATAATTATAAAATAAATAAATTGTATAAACTTAAATCAATTTACTAAATTTAATTTAAAGACGGTCGACTACTGAATAATGAAGAACTTATACTATTGATATTTGTTATTAAACGTTTTATGAACGTTTTCATAAAGCGCATAATAATTACAAAATAAATAAATTGTATAAACTTAAATCAATTTACTAAATTTAATTTAAAGACGGTCGACTACTGAATAACGAAGTCTGAAGTCTGTGCGCACTGTGAGAAAAGGGTTTGTTTGGCAGCAGGAGACATGTCTGACCTTCAATATATGTATGCATGTATACGTATACATACATTAGCAGTCAAGTGATTTAGCTGTTTGCCAATGACTGACTTGTATTTCCACTTTCATTAATTCCACAAGCCTCATGTTGCAGACTTGTTTAAACCTATGTATTAATGCCCACTGCATTGCATTATTACAATATGACTTTAGTATTGGTCTACTTACTTTAGGATAAAACGCTAAATTGTTCCCTTTAGACTATCCAACGACAGTTTCTGCAAGTCAAAGAGAAACATAGATAGCTCAAGGAAATGAAATGTAGATGGAAATGCCAAGCAAAATATACATAAGTTATTCAATTTAACTTAATTATGTAGAGCTGAAATACAAATAAATAATACAACTGATAAGGGAAAAATATATTCGCTTTATTATATATTCATTCAATCTTTCTGTTAACCTATTGATATTTTTTTGACTTCATTTTTATGAACAAGAAATATCACAGTATTTTATTAAAGTTTTCTCATTTGTAGCTTATTGTTTTTTCAATTCGAGGCAAACAGCATCGTTTGCAATCCGCGTACTACATTGCGTATGCTTAATGCGTGGCCTGTGGAAACCTTGAAATGTACTTAAAATTCTTAGCGCCAGCATTTTGACACCGATTGTTAATTGTTGCCGTCGACTTGTTTGGCTTTTGCTCTCTTTCTCAATTTGTGTGTGCGTGTGTATGTGTGTGTTTGTGTGTGAAAATGGGGAAATTGGCACATTTGCATTCTGCGGTTTTCTAAATAACTAAATAGCTTGCCAACCGCATTTGTTGGGGTTTTCCAGAGACCGCTGGGTCATTTGTATGGCTGCATGCCTGCCTCCACTTTTCCTCTCTTTTCTAATCTCTTTCTCTACTTCTTTGTAGCCTAAACACATGGCACACATTTTAGAATTTTGCAATCTCAACTCTGGTCAAAGGTTTTAAGTTTGTGCCACTAGTTGAACGATTCATAATATAGTTAAGAAAAACTAAACCATTAGCTCTATATACCCTATGAATTTGAATTCAACATCAGAGGGGAGAAAAAATCATAAAGAGGATTTCAGTTAAGTTACTTTTCACAATCGAACTGCATACATTTTTAAATAAATCTACCAAACAAACAAAAGCGCCTGTAAATATTTTTAGTCTGCTGTCGTGGTCTTCCAATCCCTGCAGTGTTCTCATTTCCATTTCCATTCCCATTTCAATTTCCAGACTTACACACACAATCAATTGTCGGCTTAAATCACATACAAACACACGCACATGCACACACATATGCATATTGTGTTAGGCACTTTTGCTTCTCTTTGGGGCAGGCAATAAATGCCGGCAAAAAGTCTCATAAAAAAGTCGAAACGCTTTAAATATAAGATAAACAAACCGGCAAAATTGTAGCACACACACACACACACATAAATAGAAGGCCCAGACACAAACAAACATGCACATCCATGTAATATGAATTCAACGCAAACTCACCAAATTCCCCACAAATTTTGAAAAGAGCGAAAAACCACAAGGGAAATTTTCACGTATTTCTTTAGGTTTCATTCTTGTAATTTTTCGTTTCTATAACAAATATTTTATTAAATTCATTTCTTAATTTCTGTAGTTGATGGATGTTTTAATGAACCAACTTTAACTGGAATCCCCGATCGAACCCACGCTAACATTATATTTTATTAAAAATCATTCAAAATTAGAAAATAAAGGGAAAATAAAAATATTCCTGCCGGTAGATCTTACAAACATTCTTTAGCTTTTGTTAGATTGATTAATTGTTATAGGAGCTTATCAACACTCATATACATACATTATAATATCTTTCTCATTTAATTTCTTAAATTTAAAGCACATAATATTTATAATTTATAATGTAAGCTTATACTTACTTATACTTTTTTCTGTGGACTGCACATTAAATTAAATAAAAAAAGATTAAATGCCAGTTATTTTATTAAGAATAAACTTTTTCTTTCCGGTATCAAAGAGCAGTCCCTTATCAAAGATAGTTAGTGTACAAATCTCCTAAATATTCATCTTTTTCTTTTTTTTATAGCTTCCACTGTTCAATCTCAAGAGGCAACTTATTGGAAATGTAGGTTTAAATTATTACGTGAATGAGAAGTGAAAGGCAAAGACTAAAAGTGCGCATGGCAACATCGATTATACAAAACTAGAAAGGGGAACACACGCATTATAATAGTATGTGTGTGTGTGTTGTATTGAGTGTGTGTGTGTGTGTACATCTGTGTCTGTGTTTGTCGTACTTGTGTATTTTTAGTGCACGCATCGTTGCAAATAGTTTCAACCGATTTTGTTTTCCTTTCTTTTTAACAAAGGGTATTAAAGAGTACATTACAAGTTGTTTAAATAAGTAATACATCTTTATATATTTATAACTTTGTAAAGCCCCGTAAACAAAAAACCGCATAAATTTTAAAACAATTAATTAATATTTTTATTTTACAAATTAAAGCATATTTTATATGTTTTTTCTAGGGGGATTTATTTTCTATTATTATATTGAGTTTTCAGAATATTTTCAAAAACTAAGGGTATTCATTATTCAGCAAGTATTGCTCTGTTCATTTTGTTTTTTCTTTGTTTTGGATGTGGTAGCGCATGTAAGCGTAACACAAACTGCATTAAAATGTTGCACACCCTTTGGGGCACACCAAATTGCTGCAACAACAATTGCAAGAAGAACAACATTAGCAGCAACAATGAGTTGTCAACAAAATGAAATTTGTGTGCTTGTGACCGTTGTTGCGGCTGTTGCTGTTGCACTTAATAATTATAATTTATGCAAGAGTCAACAATTGTGCAAAGGAGGCGCAACCCAAGGTGCGTCAAATGTGGGCAAGGCAGGGTATACCAAACTTAATTCGAAGTAAATTTACGTAGTTTTATTTCCGTTTTAATTGCACTTAAGTCGACAGAGGAAAATGAAAAGCAGGAAAACTGTCAGATGGGTCAACGGACTTTTCCAGTTATCCGTGGCAGTTGCAATGTGAAAGTGAGAGAGAAATAAAATAAAAAACACACAATATAATGATTTACGCTTACAATTTATAAGTGATGATTAAGGACTGTTCAAGTCGAATCATCGTATGAATTTATTGCATTGTTATTTTAATACGGTACTATAATATCTGCAGCCAAGTATTATAAAAAATATTTGAGTCACTAAAAATAATATAAGAGAAAATACATAATAAGCCAAAAGTTTAATTCATATTTTGAGCTAAGTTGCAACTCACCTGGCAAATATATAGAGATGAAAAAAATGAAGGGGGCGATCGAACTAGCTATAAGACTAATTAGAAAGAGTTTAGCTTCAGCCTTGATAAAGAGGAAAGTATATTAAAATAATTTCAATACAATACTATTCAAGTCACACTTACGTTATGAACGCTGTAAATCATCAAGATCCCTGCCAACATATGCGGCAGCCCAATAAGGTATCCAAAACTGTAGTATGTGTAGTCAGTATCTTATGGAATAAAATGAGATATAATACAAATTTTATTTGCTTTTGTGATTCTCTGATGTACTTTAATATGAAAACTTACCTATACTAAACAAGTCATGAAACATACATGCCATGGAAAGGACAACGCCATTGAAAAAAGTCCAACAGGAAAAAAACTCAATCTTTTTCTCCAGCGGACAACAACAATTATCCAGACGTTGACATGCACCACAAATACACATATTGAATTCGATACTTAAGAACTTGGAATTTACGTAATTTTTAAATAAAATATCCTTGTGTAATTTATTGCATTGCCTACTTTGGCTTAGATTTTAAATAAAACAAAATTAATGATATAACTATTAGGTAATAAATAGTTGAGCACTCTCTTATTGCAGAGTATACTAGCTGGAGAAGTTACCGGATTTTCGGTTTATGATTTAAAATAATTCATAAAGAATTTTTGTCGTAGGGAAATTTAACATTCCAACAATTTGCTGGACAACAACACCAACAATGGAATTCACGAAGTCGGCCCCAGAAAAGTTGCCGCTAACAAACAACTCTTTATATTCTTGTTGTTGTTGTACTTGTTAATGGATTTTGTGAGGCTTGCAGAATTTTTGGCTCAATTATAAAAGTGAGTGGCAAAACTGTTCAGCGTTGGCCTTAAATTGCGGATGCCAGCAAAGCAAAAAGGAAACGCAACTACTCGTAAAACTAACAACAAATTCTGCCAAGAATAAAACTTAATGACATTTTAATTTATGTTCCTCTGTATGCGACAGGAAAATAAGCAAATATTTACTATAAATACACATTAACATATTTCTGCAAAAGTTTACATGGAAATTAAATTAAATTGAAGATTTTGAGGCTAGTTCCGAAATCGCATTAATTTGAGAGCATTCTCAATGACTAATGACGAACCGAAAGAAGACTTTTGGTTAAGTAAATATTTGCGAATTTAAAGCTACAAACCAAATTTTCTGACTTCAGTTCGAAGAGTATAAATATATTCCATTTATCATATAGGGTAGAATAAGAGTACATTCTGTTTCCATTACACATCGGTGCGCTTCGTGGGCAATGACTTCTCCTTTTTGGTGACATGAAGTTGTGTGTATATTCTGTGCAGTGAACCGCTTTTGACGACACACTTTGTATTCATTGCCACTTAAATATTTAGCATTGCGTATACCACTTCAACTGAGTGCCTATTTTAATACCATCTGTCCATTGAAAATGTGCAAAAAATTGTGCCCTTACTACAAAACACGTTGAGAACATCAGGAAAAAATGTTGAAATAATATTAGAGCAGACCCATTGTCCAAAATGTTACCAATAAGAAATGCATATGAGTTTAATCGTATAAAATTTGAAATATGAATTTGAAATTAATTAAAGACTTTAATTACAAAGTAATAATTAAGCCAACATAGATTTAAAATTTAAAAGTTTTAAAATGCAAGATTAGATTTTTTTGTTTAAATTTATGAATTTAATTTTTTAAAGTAGTTTGCAGAGATATGCAATGAACTCCTAAGGAATCGCATTCTTTTGCTTTCACTTGAATCCTTTGATGCCAGGACGTGCCTTGATTTGCTTCTCTTTGCTAGGAACTCATTAAAAATGTTAAAGGCAAGAGTGAAAATGAGGAAGAAGAAGTCCTTTGAAGATGTCAAGGTGAACGAGCCAAGGGCCAAGGCGGGGTTAATGGCGGTGTTAAGGATGTAAGGATGCAACTGCCACTTGCACTCGACTCAGCCCCAAAAGATCCTTTCTGCCGCGCAAATGAAGCCCACATTGCCTTTCGTAAGGGAGTTCTCAGCCTGAATGCATTTCCTCCCTTGGTTCCTTTGTTTGAATAGCAGAGAGTTGGGGTGATGGGTGTGTAATAAGTAATGGGTATTGGTGACAGCCTGAAATGTGGCCTAGCATTAAGCTAGTAACATTGTGTTACTGCTCATGGGGAGTGCTCGACGGAGAAATTCCCAATGCCAAGCCACATGTTTCTCTCCACTGAAACGACTCGATTGGGTACTCAATGCTACCTTCTCCTTTGTTGTGTAGGGTATAAAAAGTTGCGTACAAATGGATTAACAGTGCAAGGCCATGGAGCTGCAGTTCTGACAGGCCGTATTCGTATTCGTATTCGTATTCGTAAATGGAAAAACGCGTTAAAAGCGATTAATGGATAAAAAGCACGGCATGGGAATGGATGAGTGTGGCCTCAAAGGTTAAAACGATTCATAAACACAAGTGAGAACTTTGCCCCAATTCTTTTTTTTCTCAACATACACGCAAATTACGCATACGCCATGTGCGACTAATTTGCAGATTCTCGTTAGTAAGTATATCGATCCAACTGATTGAGTTGTGTGATTTGAACAGCGCAGACAGTAGAGCACGTTATTAGAGAAGTGTTGTCTGATTAGCTATTTATATCCTCACATTCGCATTTGTTGTATGGTTAACCATTAATCGTTAAAAGGATTAGTCGCTTCTCTCTCTCTAGTTGATTCTTTACAAATTTATGGTCAAGTTTACGGCCGCAGCTGCTATTCAGTTTAAGGCTTTAATATTTAGCTGCTGGAACTTTGGTTAAAGTTTACTGAAGCAGATATTATTTAACCCTTCTATCCATTTGATGGCTTCACTGTCTTTCGTGCCACTTCTCTCCACTTTTATTTATTTAAATAGATCATATTTATGTTTTAATTGACTGTTGTTCTCCTTAAAACACCCTAAAGAAATTTATATGAATTAAATAAGATATTTAAAGGGGTTTTTGACATTATAATTGATATTTTTATAACATATACCTGTAACAAAAAAATAAATATTAAATTATTATATTGAATCATTACTGATGGAGGAATTTCTTACCGTATAAATTTTGGCGTTACTTGTTTTATTCGTTATTGTCGTTCGACTTTTCTCGTATGTTGTTTTTACTGCGGACCTGGAATTTTGTGGAAATTAGCGAGATCTTTTTTGAATAACAAAAGAATTACAAATACCGACCGTAGAGATGTAGTATATCATCTTCTGAAGCACTAGCTCTGCATTGTGGACAAACTTGATTTCTCTCCAGACATTCTCGAATGCAAGATTCCCCAAAAAGATGTCCACATGATAAGGCTACCAAACGATGATCACCAAACAGAGTCCATGAATCCAAGCATATGGAGCAAGTTATGCTGGATTCATGTTGTTGACGATGTTGCTCGATTTCCTTCTTAAGTTCTTCCTTTAGTCTCTCTATTTCAAGCAAATGGGATTCTTCTTGATTTTTTAAATCGGTTAATAATTGCTGACACTTTTGCTCCTTTTCCAATATATCCTTCTGAAAGTCTTCAGCTTGAATATTCTGTATGCTTTTCAGATTAGATATCTCTTGCTCAGATTGTTGCTTTAGTTCCTCTAATTTTTTATCTTTAAGATCAGCCAGTAAACTCTGATGGACTATATCCGTTTCGAAAACTTCCTTCATTATGTCTTCAACTTGTATATCCTTTATGGCTGTAAGATTCGTGATTTCTATATTAACTTGTTGCTTAACATTCTCTATATCAAGTAAATGGCTTTCTTCTTGCTCCTTTAGATCAGCTAATAATTTCTTACGTATCTGATCCTTCTCCAATATTTCCTTCTGAAACTCTTCAATTTGCATATTATGTATTGATGTTAGATTCGTGATCTCCAGATCAGATTGTTGCTTTAGTTTTTCTACTTCATGCAAATGGCTTTCTTCTTGCTCCTTTAGATCAGCTAATAATTTCTTACGTATCTGATCCTTCTCCAATATTTCCTTCTGAAACTCTTCAATTTGCATATTATGTATTGATGTAAGATTCGTGATCTCCAGATCAGATTGTTGCTTTAATTTTTCTACTTCATGCAAATGGTTTTCTTTTTGCTCTATTAGATCAGTTAATAATTTCTGACGCATCTGATCCTTCTCCAAAATTTCCTTTTTCGTTTTCAGATTAGTTATCTCTAGATCAAATTCTTGCTTTAGTCTCTCTATTTCAAGCAAACGGATTTCTTCTTGGTCTATTAACTCGGCTAACAAAGGATCCGTTTCTAACACTACTGTTTCAATTATTTGATAGACTTCTTGAACAGAATCGATGTAATGTTGAATGTCTTCTTTCTGTTCATCTGGATCCAAGCGCTTGATCTGTAAGACCAGCTTTTGAAATGCTGCACTTATAATTTTAATCAGATCTCTAATAGAAACTGACTTCACTGGCAAAGCATTTATTATTTTCCCTGTTTCCAGTGTTTTATCGTCTTGAGGATTTACTTCAATTGTATCTGTAATGTCCTCTTCTATACCAGTTTCCATAGACTCTTTAGACTCGGCCATTTTAAAAACCGTTTTAATTTTGGATACCAAAAGAAATAAAACCTATTTTATTCTATTTGTGTACGTGCTTAACGTCAGCATTAATTGTGCAACTGGAAATTTTTAGCAACTTTAATTGTAAATATATAAAATGATAAATTTGTTTTTATTCACCTTATCCCAGCAATAAAATTTCAGACGTCTGAATGTGTCACAATTGCAGATATTTTGAATGGTAATTAGACAGTGAGACACGATATAAATAAAATAATTACTGTATAAGATAAAGCGTGTAAAGTTATTTATTTGAAGAACTCAATTTGTCGACTATTTAGTAAATGGCTGATGTTATTTGCTTGTGAGCAGTTTAAAACTGCACTTCCCTAGTCATGTTACACATGTGCACAATAAAATAGGTTCGATTTACCGACTTTTCTGAAAAATTGCTTAAAATACGATAATTACAACAACACATTAATTTAAGTTAGGATAATTATTTGAAAGGCATCTAGTTAAAACAACATTTTATATAAAATTATTTGCAAGAAACATACAGTAAAAATATACGATATATCTTAATGTCGTCGAGTGTATGTTGATATCTAATCAAAGGTAGTTATATCAATACTACATCCTCTCTGACTGATTCATTCGCTGACCGATTCATCCACTTACTGATCATTTCTACTGGATTCTTACCTTATCAAAAATTATCAAAATTTATAGAATTTAAAAATTTTAAGTGTTGTTACAGTTTTTTCTATTAGATCTGGCAACCTTTGCCCATTTCAGAACACTGATTGTGAGATATAAGGCAAGATTTGAAAACGATAAATCTAAACCTTGCATTTTTGGCGATGGTTGTGAAATTTATTGGTTCTGGTGTTTACTATGAGATATTTTGCAGTATTTTCTGATAAGCAGAATTCCAAGAAAGCAAACCAAGTAGACTTTTGTATTTCTTTTGTCGTTTGCTCGATTGTCTCTGTATCAATAGAGTGGTTATCTATAATAATGTGAATACCCGCAAATTATTTAATTGCTTTTGTTGTTTATGTAATGCAGTTAACTTAGGCCAACTATAGCTTACTTGAAATTTTTTTGTTTTGTTTATTTTTTTTCAGTTGCCTATCAGCTGTACCTCTATCTGTATTTCTAGCAAAAGGGTTTCTTTTTGATTTTCTAAATCGACTAATAATGACTCCTTGGGTCCTTCTCTAATATTTCTAAGAATCCACAATCTTTAAAGATAGCGCAATCTTTAATCGATATGTTCTTTACCAACTTCCTTCTGATCATCTGGAATTAAACTCTCGATTTGAAATACAAGCTCTTCAAACTTTGCAGTAAAACTATTACTTTCGTCTGTTCGATTCACTGACTCCATCGGCAATCCATCTATTATTTTCCCTGTTTCCAGTTCTCCTCGTTTTTAGGATTTTCAAACCTTTCAATAACTTCAACTGTATCTGTAAAAACTTCTTTACCATTTTCCATAATCTTTTCAGAGTCTGCCACTTTAAAAATGGTTGAGTTTTTTTGATTCTTTATTTTCTTTAAAAAGAATTGGGACTCCCTCTTTTATATATTTTTGTTTCTAGTGGATAGCAAAATAAGTCAAACTTATTTCTTTTAACTATTTGCTCGTGTATTTTTGAAAATCAGAATCAATTTCTGAACTTTTTTTTTCAACAATGTTCAATGTTTTCATTTCTGATTTGAGCAACTCAGTTTGACGACTGTAGAGTGAATGATTCAAGTTGTATTTTTTTATAGAAGGTTGAACTGCACTGCCTTAATCATGTTACACATGGGGACAATGAAATAGGTACGATTTATTGATATTCTGAAACAATTTCAGTTAATTTACAAAGTATAAAATAAGCTTTAAGTATTTGTTTAAAAAAGGTTGAACTGCACTGCCTTAAACATGTTACACATGTGGACAACGAAATAAGTTCGATATATCGACTTTCTGGAACAATTTCAGTTAATTTACAAAGCTAAAATATTTATTTTTAAGGCATCAACCTAAAATGCAAAAAAATATTGTGATAATCATTTAATTTTAAGGTCTAATTGAAGAAAATTATGCGTATTAAAAGAAAAAATTACACCTTTTTTTAATTTTCTCATGTTTGTATTCATATCTTATCAATTCACAACTATCAATACTATATCCTCAATGTCTAGATGCAAAAATGTAAAACAAACTTAATCAGCGTAGGGTTCATTGATCCAGATACTGCCGATAAGCAGAATTCCAAGAAAAAGAAAACGTTGTTCGACTTTTCAATAGATATTTGGTATGTGGTGCTAGTTAAAAATGGATAGCCGAATAGCCTAATTATCTAACTGTTTGTATTCTTTATGTAATGTCAGAAGCAGAGTTTGGTGGGATGTAAAACATTTTGATATATTACACCATTAGCTGGTGACATATTCATCAAAAGTTGAAGCGACAATTGCCTTGCTTTGAATAACAAATTATGTAATCGTCGAAAGTATAATATGATAATCACATTTCACTTTTATTAATCTTTCTCTTTAAAATTCCTCGTTTATACAAAATCTTTTCTCATATGAATAAAACATTTTAATTAATCTATAATACTAATTGAATAAAATTTTCAAATCACCTTTACTCATTTGAGTTTAATGGCTGATTTCACAATCCAACTGCGCAGTACTGCTACATTTGAATAGACTCCTGGATATGCGGGGTCAGCACACCCATAACCCCAGGAAACAATGCCGACTAGTTTGCCATTTTGGACCAATGGTCCACCAGAATCACCCTGGCAGGCATCCTTTCCAGCGGCGGAGGCACAGATTGTTACATCTGTGATCCCATCATTATCGGGATAGGACAAGACACACTCATCGCTCGACAAGATTTGCACATGGACACTTTTCAGATTTTCCGAAATATATTCCCTTTCAGTTTGACCCCAACCGGAGACAAGAGTTGTAGTTCCAGGTTTAGGTTGTGACGAGGCAAGTGAAATGGTCCTGACATTTGCTCCCAACTTTAAGGGAGAGCTTAACAGCAGTAAGGCAACATCATTTTCTAATGTCTTATCTGAATATTCATCATGCACAGACGTCTTGGATACTTTTACTAAAGATCCCCCGTTATTGATATAATTACTGCCAACACGAACATAAATTCGCTTAGGATTTTTGTGAAAAACACAATGAGCAGCAGTCACAATGATGTTCTTAGAGTAAATGGCGCCACCACAAAAATGATGATCATGCTCCTGGAGAGATACTTGATAGGGTGTATTCTCGATTTTAGTGTACTCTCCACCAATGATCCGTCCACCATTTACAATTCCTTTTGGGCTTTCGACTTTCGGAACATAAGTCCGATGTGCGGAAAGTAAAGTTAACGCCGAAAGAGGTACAAACAATCTGGTCAGCATTGCAAGATTCTGTCTGAACTCAACACGAACAGAACTTCAGCTTTTATAGTTTATGTCGTTGCTTTGACAACTTTGAAAAGGCTTTAAAATACTTAACTTATTGCTGTCTTATCGTCTCGTAGTATGCTGAAAAATATATATATTTTAATTGAAAAGTTAACTGAATACTTTCTTCTTGGCAACTTCCGCTAGTCAATGACTTGGATGATAAGACTAAATACACGTGTAGATTGTTTTATTCGTGGGGGTCTTTTTTGGTTGTTTAAAAAATTATAGATTATGTCAGAGTCAAAAAGAACTAGTTTATTTTAATAATGTGTTGCGAAAGTATTATATTTATAGTCAGAAACAAGCAACGTTTCATCTAGTCTTGATGGGATCTATATAGATTTTAGAATACATGAGATATGTAGATTTTTGAAAGAGGGAAAAAGTCTCTAGATCACATTACGCAGACAATTTGATACAGTTTAGGTTTTGTAATATTGATATCTAGAATCCTTACACTCATTTAAGTAGCCAAATATTATATAATGATTACTTTTAATTGAAAAAGGAAAGCAGCTTCTGCGATATTCATTTCATTATATGTTTTATACCATACATTTTATAGAATATTTATATAATTTAAGTAAAATATTAAATAAAGGAAATTTTCAACTGTTTTTTGTAGCCTGCGCTCTAAGTATGTTAATGAAATTCCTTAACAAATTTTGTACCGAGGAATTCATATCTGCTGAATAGAGAATTGCTTTAATTAATCGGTGTCAGTAAAGCCCCAAGAGATATATGTATGTAGCTATTATGTAGTTTACTGTGCTTCCCCAAAATACAATTTAGATTAGTTAACGGATGATTATATGACCAGGTCAATTGCAATCAAGGCGCGATTATCAATGTGGCATTGTACTGTTATTGTTATTGTTGTGGCTATGATTGTGGTTATAGTTGTATGTGTGGCTATGTTGGTCACTTGTATATGTGTCCAACACTGAATTCGAACCGCATTCAAACCGCCTAATCAGCATATGCCCCAGGAGTTAATGAAGTGCGGCCCAACAATTAAACAACATACGTGAATGGCAGCCACGCCCCCCAGGGAAAATTGACCTTTCGATTCTCGGTTGTTCCTGTCGTCGGGGCATTGATTAAGTGCTTTTTCAGCAATTCAGTAGGTAGAGTCCTTTTTAAAATTATTCGGCTTAAATTGGCTTATTATTTCAGGGATTAAGCGCACAAAAAATATAATTAAAAACGGTTAAAAGGTTCACATATTTATTGATTAATTGATGGGAAATATGTGGAGAGTTGTGGTTGAGTAAATGTGCAAACACCAGTCAACAAAGCAAAGATTGCTGTCAAATTGTATTATTGGTCAATATTTGTCAGATTACAATTAAAACTCCCTTTGGTCCAAATTCAAGCACATATACAGGAACTGTTCAATGGTATGACGATTCATTATAGCTGTGAAAGGACACGATTAATAAATATTCTGAAATGGACAACAATGACACTCGTTGAAGCTGTTGGCCAAGAGACGTGAACTTATTAGCTCATTAAATTTCTAGTAAGCTTAACAATTTTTTTTAAAAACCAAGGAAGAACTTAAACTAAAAGCTCACATATCAGACAGCTTCAGCTGGTGTCATTCGTATTTAAAGGATTAACTTGGAATGAAAGTTTACCCCCTGTTAAGAGTGATATAATTGCAATTAAGGTGCCTAAAATTTGTAGCCAGCTACGTTTTCTTTTTCTAATCGGCAATGGCATATCCTTTAAATGATCTAGACCCACAGTATGTGAACTCCCCCGAAGAATTTGTAATGTGTCTGGCGGTATTATCCTCTCCAATTCTCTTTGTGGTATACATATAGGATTTGGTTGCAATTTAATGGGCACACGGACACAATGGATCTGCGATCGATGAAATTTTCTAAAGGTACACAAAATCGATTGATTGTCCATCTCATCATAATTGAAAGGCGGACGAATGCAAAGAATCGAGAAGTGATGGTTATAACTCTGATCATTATGGAAATCAAAGAATTTCAGACTGATGTCCACCTCGCTGGTATCATACGGTTCTATACAGCCACAATTTGGTTCCACACAATATATATTTGCCGTATTTGAGCGCATCTTAAAAAGAAGTCTGATTCCAGTGGGATTCAATATTGTTATGATTCGATTCTGAATACGATCGTAGGGTGCATAAAATATCATCGTTCGTGGGCTAACATTGAAAAGTCCAGAATTAATATGAGACGAACCCATTTCACTTGATAACATCTCCTCTTATCTGCAGCTTTCTTTCCTTTCCGTATTGTCGAAATAAATAATCGAAAATTTGACGTAAATTTCGTTGGGAAACTTTTGTTCATTCGTAGCAAAAGTTGCAAAATTGTGAAAATTTGACAGCTTCTGAAATGGTTTTGACAACATTTCCATATGCTGCCCCCAGACAATAACTGACAGTTGAATACGAATATTCTCTTGGCCCAGTTGCAGTGTTCATTGGCAAAAACGCCAATAGCTAAATTTATCCAAAAGTCAGATTGAAGGCATCATCCAAATAATTATTGAAGCATTAGAATTAGGCTTATGCAATTCAAATTATTTACCATCTATGGAATAGACAGTAAGTCACATTCCGCTATGATGCTGATGATGACATGCTTCCTGCCCCATTTCAATTCCCCGCATCTGTCAAATATTGACAATTTTCATATCTGTTGAAATGCGCAACAGGAGCGATAGAAACGACGAACTGAATAATTATGAGTATTTTTGATGGGCTTCAGGCATTGAAATGGCCTCGAACAATGCAATTTTGGTTGCATGCAACCACTGCCCCACAATCCGTGACATGCGTCAATTGTGCGTTCAAAATTTAAATGTCACATTCAAAATTGAAATCTAGTTTACTCTTTATAATAGTTTCACTAGGTATGAAGTTTTACATAAGGTTGCTAGAAGTTAATTAGATTATAATTTAAAGCCGAATCAGCTCTATAAAAAACATAAATTTAAAATATATCCAATTATTGAGTAGACTTATTGAAAATAAAATTGTATAACTTTTTAACAAACGCAAAGTCTCTAAAGGTTTTCTTAAGGAAATTAAGTATAAGAGTAGAGGATTTGTTAAATTACAACTAGTTTGTTAAACATTACTTTTTACTGCTTAAAAATTATGTCATTTCTTGCATAATCTGTTTTATTTAATACATTTTATTTATTTCCAGTGTATTGTGTTTCGGGTTATTGTCAATAAGATCTGTCTGATCCACTCTAGGTAGGTTTCATGATGGCATGCACAAGCTCTGCATAGTTGACCAAGCCCTGATCATTCACTTGATTATCCAATATTTCGTCCAGTTCGGTCTTGGTAAGACATTCACCACAGTTGGCCAGAATATATCTTAGCCTGATCGCTGGTATATATCCGGTATTCTGTTCATCAAAGTGTCTCAAACCAGATATTAACTCATCAGCATCTGGGTTAGGCTCCGACTGCTGGATGCTTTTGTAGATGGATAGGAACTCGTCAAAGGATATACGTTCAATGTGTCGCTCATGCAATTCTCGAATATGCTGACATACACTGTCCTCACTGGGATTGAGGCCCAGGACACGCAGACAATCGCCTAATTGCGTGTGTCCAATTTTAAAATCTCCTTTTTGGTCGTGCTGCAGAAATTGGCGACGCATCCGTTGGAGCTGTTGGTCTGTTAAACGCTTGCTGGCCATATTGTTGCCGATTCAATGATGATGGATTGATTGATTGAATGATTGATCGATTGATGGATGGATTGACGACAGAGTTTGTGGAGTTGAGAGCTCATTGGATACGCATTTTCTGCACAGTTGCTAACAACTGCACAGCGACAGTCGAATCCAATTTAGTTTTATGTATATGTGATTTGGAAAAACAAATGTAATATTAATTTTGACATGTTGACAGTTATAAGGACTAAACTACTACAGTACAAATTTTGAATTTAATATCTTAATCTGACGAAAAAACTCTTTACAAAGGTTGCTTTAAAAACTGTTAAGCTTTGCTGATCAAAAATAAAAAGGTACTTCAATAATTTAACCAATTTTCTAAGTCAAGTAAAAAAAAATGAATTCCTCGCAGCCAAACCGAAGAGACTTGTAGTTAACGTTTAGTTACGAGTCAATACCACTCACTAACCTCTGTAACTTTTTTATAACTTGGATAGAAAAACTCTTGGCCTGTGTCATAAAATTTCTATGACACTTTTAACAACATTTGCAACAATTTCTCACTACGCTTTGGCGCTTCCTTGAGCAATTTATGCAATTCACACTCAATAACTTTATCACGGATCAATAGGTTTCACAGTCGCACAGATAGTTGGTATTAGATTCAGAAAATAGAGGAAAGGATTGATAGTGTCGCTATTGAAAATTATTCAATTGCAGTTGAATACTTCCGACTCTCCACAGTTGATTTATTTATGCATTTGTGGTGCTCAAATGGGTCTAGAAACGAGGTCTCCTTTATTTCAATACTATATATGCAAAATACTTAATTGATTGATGAAAAGATTATTCCCTTATAGATTGGATTTTTCACAATCCCTTAATGGGTAAAGTATAAAAAAGTTTCGTTGATTTCTCAATCAGTCTTCATTTGTTGTTAAGGACTTTCAACGGGCAGAAAGACGGAGTTGCCTCAGTAATTGAATTCAATACAATTCCCAGTGCAAATAATTTGCAATAATGGAATGCGAATATTGTTGGGTAAATGTTGCAACTACTATTCATACCATTTATTTGCCCAGAATACTTTGCATTCGGTTGCTTAATTAACTTTTAGTCAATGAAATGAGCATATATTGCGGAATTCATTGAATTTATGAATAACTTTTGTGAAATTATAATTTAAAAGACTGTAAGGGTTTAACTTTCGTTCTGTATTATCTTTGACTAAAGTCAAATGGGTTTGCGGGTTGTATTTTGAAACTGCAAGCACTAATTTTAGTTTAATAAAGGTATCATTTGTATAATTTGGAAATTTAAAACAATTAAAATTCGTTAATCACAGGCATTTTGTACGACTACAATAAAGAAGTTATCATCAGGCACGAGCATGATCTCAAAAAATGTGGTACGCATTCTCATTGATATAAATTCATTTGTCGCATCCAGATCTAAAACCGCCTGACGTGCTTTCTCCGTTAACGTCTGCATAAGAGCCGCATATTGGACCGATTGTTGGTTACTTTCCAGTGTAGATTTAATTGGAATTCCATCGTAATCCACAACCATGATGCCCACTATATTCTTCATGCCCGCAAAGCGCTTTAACATCTCCTCAACTTCGGCGGACATCGTTAAGCTGAACTATGAAGAGCGACAGGAAGAATTCAATAAATGTGAAATAGATGTTTCAAATGTGCTTTAAGTCTACTTTTAGACTGAATAAATTTCAATGCCTCCCGTAATGACAATCTAAAAACTTTAAATTCATGGCACACACTCGAGAATATTTTGATAAATAGATTGGTTTAAGGGATCCCCACTTGCGATACCCTGTAAATGCAAATATCATAACGAATAAAAATAGAAAATTGAAAAAAAATTATATTTAAATTTAGAACAAATAATAATAACAAGGAATCATCATAATAGATTTAAATTATCTGCATACCGTACATTTATAAATGTCGGTTAAATAACCTTTTTAACTTAAGTATCATAAACTATACTCATATTAAATCATTTATTACTATATAATAAATAATTTAAGTAATTAATAAACTAATAAATACATAAACAAAAAAATCTTAATGCCTGTTTAGCATAAATTTTATGATACTCTCTGTTTGTTGGATTTTCATAGCTACAGAGTATATCGTTTGTCATATCCGTTTTGTTCATTTCAATGCAAGTTTTATGCATTGTTGTCTGTAAATAAGCATAAAGTTTATAACAAAAGCCGGATGAACATTTGGACGCTTGGTTGCTGTAAGCTGAAAACTGAAAACTGTAAAGTTTGCCTTTTGTGTGTGACCAAAAAGTACGGAAAATTAATTGAATGTTGTTGACGCTTGTTACACAGCTGCACAAACGAGCTGTCCTCGAATCCTCGAGTCCTTGAGTCCTCGAGGAGTCGACGAATGAGTCTCCGGTTTGGTTTTTGGTCCTTGCCATTCGAATTGCAGATGAACTGCCGCCTTGCATCAAGTTTTATGCGGAAATTATGGCACTCTTCCGGTCAGCCGGCCAACAACTCCCCAACTAGTGTAGCCAGGGTGTAAAATTGTGCACTTTTCAAAATTAATTAAAAGTCATAAAACTCATAATGAAATTACCCCAGCATTCCAACAGACAGACAGGCCGACTCTGAAACTGACACAGAGATGCAGATAGAGGCAAAGGCAGAGACAGAAACAGAAACAGAGACAAAAACGAGAGAAAGGCAATCGCCAAAGGCTTTCTGATATTCAACACATGCAACGTGCCACGTGCAACGTCAAAAAGTCGCCTTGCCACAAACTTTGGACATGCTTCCAAAAGGTAAAAGAATTTTATTTTTGAAAATTGAATATCGCCAGTTAACTGGGAAATTCATTTTATAATTAAATCAATGTCCAGACGAAAAACCTCAAATGCAATTTGTCATCCAATACCAGAGAAATTTCACTGAAAATGTGCTAAACGTTGTCATTGCCAGAATAGCCTGAAGAGTGTAAGTGTGGGCGTGTGGGCGTGGTTTGTGGGATGTTTTCACTGTATATTTGTTAAATAAATATATAGATACAGATTTGATAAATGTTGCAAAAACAAAAGTGTCAGCAAAATGTTGTAAGAGAAGGACATACGTACGTACGTACAACGGATGTGCAACAGGATGTTATCTGAACACAACCTAAAATATTTACAAATGTCCTTGTTGTTTTTCTTGACTTTGGCAATTTATTGCAACACGCAAACATTTGCAATAATTTGTTTACACATTTCCAAGTCAGACTATTTATTTATTCCGTTTACATACTTACATTTGGGCAGCCAGTTGTATAATTTGATATTTGTTGTTTAGTTAGATTAATCAAGTGATCTTCTAATCATCTGTGAAAAGGAAAAATCTCTGCATATATTTAATAGTATACTTACTACAATATTAATTCAAATTTAACCACAATCAGTTGATAAACGCTGTTCTCACTTATTTATTATTTCTGTTTCATTGTCACCATTTTTTTTTTAAATTAATGTGACAACCTTTCTCTTTACGCCTATCAATTTAATTATGAATTCATTATTATATTTTTTATATATTTTTGACTTTTTGATTGTCATTTAATTGGGTATATTCATATCGTATATCCTTTACAAAAAACAGACACAGGGTAGCATACATCTATAAGTATTATTATTAAAATGATTAAAAGTTACATCAGTGTCAAATATATTTGCAGGGTATTGTTTAGGCTTGCTTTTCTCTTTTCCTGCTATTAAAACGTTATTTCAATAATTAATTTAATCATTCGTAATTGTTGCGCACAGTTGCAAATATTTTATGAATGTTAAATTCATCGCAAGGTGCTAATGAAAGGAACAAGTGTATGCCAGGATACGGCAGGATACTGAGGACCTCAAGGATCTCAAGTAATCAGTTGCAAGCAACAACGAATTCCAATGCAAACAAAATGCAAATGAGTTGTGAACCACTAAATTTTAATGCAAATCTGATTTGCAATTTGCAATTAGTTACAAAATATTTAGTCGAGTGCGAGGCTCGAGCACACAATGCCAATTAGAAGTATCTTTGTCTATGGTTCAGGTTCAGGGATGGGGAATTCTCATAATTTAATTTGGTACAAATTAAAATTATGATTATGATTGAGCGACTGCCTGGGCCGAACACGTGCGTGTTCTGTTTTAATTGAATTTTAATTAAATTTTGAACATGCCGTGCAGACTCAACTTATCACCCAATGTGAATATCTCTGCTTAACCGGGATAATGTTACTGAATGGCACAGGTGACACATAAATCTGTCGAAATCTCTCTTAACCTTTACAAAATTGGAATTGGGCGTCTCAGCTCGACATACAGATACTCACAATCAGATACACAGATACACTTCTAAGGAGGGGACAGAGAATATTTATTTGCCGCTCGCTTGAGTCGCATCAGTTTCTAAGTCATAAGGTAAATGCCCCAGGATACAATTTTAAATTAAATATTATAACGTTGGCTTTATGTAAACACCCAAAAAAAAACCTGATACACACATACAATACACACCACATGAATTTGTGTCTGTGTCTCCAGTTTTTACCTTTCCATTAAAATGCAATATGAAAAGAATTTCATATACTTTAGACTCTAAGTAATTATTATATCCTTTTAATATTTTCAATTGATTAACAAATAAATATACTATAAATATTGTAAATACAAATAAATAGCGACCACTTATAGTGAGGTGCTCGAAAATGCAACCTGCTTTTAAATTTTACTCAACAGGGCGACAAAAATGTTGACAGGACAACGAGTAAAAGCGTTACCTCAAAGAATTTGTGAAAATATTTAACGAATTGTAAGATACCCATTATTAGAAAAGACTAACGAAAATGACAGATATCCCAAAACTCAACCACAAATAAAGCGCCTTGAGGCACAGGTTATGCAAGCACATTAACATAATTGGACAAGTGATGAGAGGTGTCAACACGAGAATTCCCTACTTTCTGTTATGTACAGGGTATAAAGAACCTTGGCATCACCTTTTTCAATCAACTAAAGAGCAGCTACCCGTGTCCGCCCTCAACTGTGCCCCACTTCACTCAATAAGCTGGCATTTTATTTGCATTTTTTTTCGTCACTTGATGTCTGCCTGGCTGGTTGCCCAATTCCCAGCAGTTTGCACAGCATCCTCCTCATCCCACTTCCACTACCACCACCATCGCCTTTAAACCAATACTGACGAAAAGTCGGGCCAAGTTTTTTACGCGACAACGTTGGCAAATTCATCATCGTCTCAGCACGCGTCTGTCAAGCGCGCTAAGGATACAATAAATGTCTTTCGTGGTCGCAGCGCTTACCATGTCCTGCTCAGGAATCGCTCTGTCTCTCTCACTCTCTCTCTCGCTCTCTCTCTGTCTTTCTCTGTCTGCCTGTCTGTCTGCATGGCTGCGGTTCAGGCACCCGCTGAGTGAAATACTCTGTCGGATTAATATGCAACAACGTTTTGCAATTTTTTGTCGCCACATTTTTTTTTCCTTTTTGTGTTTTTGCGTTTTTGCTTCCTTTTGGTTTATTCATTTGCCTTTGGGCTTCTTCAGTTGGCTTTTCCACATCTGCTCATCCTCCGTCCTTAGCCATCCAGTCGAGAGCTCAGGCTCAGGTGCACTTTGCGATAACAAATTAAACAACTTTATGCAAGCGACGCACAAAAAACACACTACAAAATAAAAATAAATGTGTTGAGTTTCTATTTGCCTTACAAATTGAAGCAGAGGAACGTGGCGAATAAGTTTGATCCACAAGCTGAGCGCTTAACAGATGATAATCTCTACAATAATTATTATACTATAATATTATTATTTTTATAAACAGAATCATTCAAGAGAACTAATTCAGTTCGAAATGGCATCTCGCAAAAAATTATTTGAGTTAAGCAGAAATATTCACATATTCACACTTGATTTTCAACAAAATTTGCTTAGGCAAGTTTCGACAGAATAATCGATAAGTTTTCTTACAGCCTAGCAAGCCAATTAATCGAAAGCACCGAGATCTTTAATAGTGAATTTCCACTAGCTCAGATTTTAAAGTTGCGTGTGGGCTAACGCAAAAGGTCAGAGAAGTATTTTAATTGCTTGAATAATTACGCTGCCATTACCAACATGAGTATATGGTAATTCTGTGATGTTTGAACAATGGCTGAAGGCACAATACACAGTTTTCTTTATATTTTCTGTTAAAAGGCATATCTTTAATACCAAAAACTATTATAATTTATTACAAATTGGCAATAACCTTGTACATAGGAAAAGGACCATAGCTTCCAAAACTATATATAGCACAGATGACAATGTACCCGAAAATAATGACAATGGATTTAGCAATTAAAAATGCTGCGGACTTAAAAGTGTCTCTTTTAAGATAAATTAATTTCAATACTTGAAATCAACATAACTAAGGATTTGTTTATTTACTGACCATACTGTATATGAAGCATACGAAATAATTATAAACATCATAACTGCTTAAGCGAAAAGTAGATCTTTATTCAAAATATATAGACAATATTACATTTTAGGATGGTCATTCAATAGTTTTACTGAAGTAACTACAAGCCAAGTGAAATATAAACATATTATATATTTTATATTTTATTTTGGTAACTTATGGTTTTTATCTTGCTTTCCAAAAATAATGCCCTTAATCCTTTCATAACGATATTAGAGAAAACTATGTAGAGGCATTAGAAATTGTATGCTTGCAAAGTAACCAGTAAACGATGATTCTTAATAGTTTTTTTTAATTCGTACTGAAAGTTTTTAAACAACTTCTAACTCACGTATAGCTAAGCTTAAAGCACAAATTGTAAAAGCAAATAGGAACAAATAAGAGTTTTAAATGTGAAAGTGTTCTAATAAATGCATACAATAACTAATACACAAACAGAATTGACGATTAGCGAGGCGAATGAAATGAAGTATTTTGAGCTAAGCATTTGGGAAATCGATTCAATTGACACTTTAAGCTGACTAAAAGGCAACTGCAAGCAAGGCTGCAGCTTGTATGTTGGACCTGATAAACTTGGCAATAATTTATTACAATCACTCAAGTCAACGGCGATGGAGATGCCGACATGAAAAAATAAGAGGAGGAGAATACATAATACATAAAATATAAATGGAGTTCTGTTTGGATCGGCTCAAAGACGATACAAGAAGTGTGTGCAATTTTTTAAAATTGCATCCCAGAGGATAAGAGAGCATTGCAATAAA
Source organism: Drosophila putrida (assembly GCA_037043535.1). Taxonomy (NCBI): domain Eukaryota; kingdom Metazoa; phylum Arthropoda; class Insecta; order Diptera; family Drosophilidae; genus Drosophila; species Drosophila putrida. The sequence continues at coordinate 2,508,320 of JBAMBI010000470.1, forward strand.
ATGTGCCACATTGACACACACGTCGCAAACGAATGGGCAAAAAATTGAAATAAATAAGATATAAAATGAAAACAAATACACACAAATGGCCCCGAACCAGAGACTTGCTCTCTCTTTTTTTCTCTCTCTCTCTCTCTCTCTGTCTGTCTCTTTTTTTTGCTCTAGGCCATTTCTCAGCTCTTGAGCACAATTTATGCATGTGAGATATTTGCGAATGCCTTTCGACTCGATAAGTGTATTTATTTGGAGTTTGGCGCTGCTCTACGAGTATTTACTGTACAGCAAAGCGACACCAATTGCCGATACGTAGTATGTACATTGGATCTGTTTTGTGTGTTCCTTGGAGCACGCGGCGTATGTGGAATGCAGAATGTTGAATATCGTTTCTCTGGTTTCAGTTTCAGTTTTTGTTTTCCCTTGTTTTGTTTTGTTTGTGCGAGAACACAATCCGCATTCCGCTGACTTGGCGACACGGCCACGCCCCTACTTGCAATTAAGGCAAACAACAGGGCAAACTAATCTCGAGGGTCTCGTAAATTCCAACGGGCATTCCCCAGACCCAAAACCAGACTCAGACCCATACCCAGACTCAGACCAAGACTAGGACACGAGTACCATCCTCCCAATGGCAATGCCTGTGGCAAGCAATTGAAACTATGCACGAAATCTGCAAACGTTGCCTGAATTACTAAGCTGGTTTTCTAATTTCTATCCTATATTCCTTTCCAGCCAACACACTCACACACACACACACAATTCCCATACTGCATTCTATTCTGTTTATTCTTCGCCTCGACTCAACTCAGAGTTCGCGATGCCAAAAGTGTAAGAGGGTTAAATTTGGCTTATCGCATGTGAAATGGTTTTCCCAGCTAGTTGCCAGTTAGTTGAGTGTCAGTTGAGATGTTGAGCTTAATTTGCATATTAATTGAATGTCAAAAAGGACCAAAGAACGCAGTTTGAGTTGACTTTTGTCTCATATAGGGAAAGGTACAGATAGAGGTATTGGCAATGACTTGAGGCTGGACATGGTTGTAAATCAGCAACCTAAAAAGGCAAAAGATCTTCAGACGGACTAAGAAGCCTAACAAGCTACTAATAAGAGAGAAATGTAAGCTAAATTTAGTAACAAAATATAAATATATATATATTTAAGTTTTAATCATTTTGCTTTTATAAACATTTAAAAAGGCTAAAATGACAACACTGTCAAATAAATAGAGTTGATGTGCCTTAAACGATGGAGTTGAAATTTTGTTAAATGACTGCCAAAGTTACAATCGAGATATGCTTAGAACTGTTTTATCATCACTATAAATCACAATGGTATCTAGAATTCTACTTTGTTCAGACATTTTTGCACTGCAATCATAAATCTTCAAGTGGCAGTCGTGTTTGTTGGCTCGTGATGTTCCTTTGATGTTTTGATTCTTATTTTTGTGCTTTTCAATGCTCTGAAAAACTGAAGAACTGAAGAAAATGCCATAACCCGCTTATAACGCACTTCTTAGTCCTACCAACTGCACACAGGAGCAATGGCAATGTCAGTAAAGAAACAAGGACATGGGAAATATAATAGCAAGAGCCACTGTGGTGTTACCATGACAACAAAGAGCAGCTCTGACAAGCTACCGTCAATGGAAATCTAGTTTCACTCGTCGTTTTTCCTGTCTACCAACATATCCCTCCTCTCTAATTGGCAGCTGCACACCCAGGAGCACAGGCAATGGAACAAATGCCATCGTTCAAGAGTCTGAAGAGTAGCAGAAGAAGATTGAAGAAGGTATAGTACCATAATCAGTGGGCATTTCATATGCAGTTGTTCTCATCTGCCACTTTTACGCTTTGTGGACAGCAGGTAAATGTGGCCAAGTCCAAATGTGGACTTGCACTGAGAAAAACAATGTTAGCATCTTTTTGGCCCTTGAATTATACAATTGACGCAGTTGGTTTTGTTATTTATTATTGATGAAAATATAGTATTTAAGGTTTTTTGTCTATAATATTAATTCAATCATCAATATAAGTAGTTAAGTTCTGATTCAACAGTTACATTAGATTTTTACAATTTTAAATACGTATGTTATTTCCTAAAGAGGCATTGATCACATAGGTTCCTTGCGGCTATTTTCTTTTTTTCAAACATAATTTGAAAAATGCATAACTATTTTAGCAAACCCACAGGAAAGAGATAAATATTTATTTATTTAGTTATTGTCAGACTATTAACAGTCGTCACAAAAACTTAAATTAAATTAAAATTAACAATGCAAATTTTATATTTTAGATTAATTTCTAGAATGTGTTCCCCATGGTCATTCCATACTCCCATCAGTTCATTTTCATCAAAGAATATAAGTGACTTCCAAGTTACATAGTCCGAGTTTATATAAGTTCTATATGGACACTTATTTCATCAAGTTTTACATGATTTTGTAATACTTTCGCACGGTATGATATATATTTGCTTTATAAAATTTTCTATAAATTTGTTACACTTTTTCGAAGTTAGATACCATGCAAACTGAATTTTTTGTGGTAGTTTTTTCCTCACTTCATTATTGCTTCCTGTAAATCTCGTTTTCAGTGCAGCTTGTGATTATTGCTCAACTTCTGCCATTGGGCTGTGCAACTACAATTTACAATTTTTGGGCTTGCCCTACTTAGCCGAGCAGCAAATATCATCCTCAAACAAACATTCAGTCCAATTGGACTCTTATGGTCCCAGCTCGTTTGTGCGTTGTCCATCATTAAAGTAGCTCATGTTGCGTATTTTCTCTAGTTTCTCAAGTGCTACATCCGAAAGATACTCTGCATAGGGTAAGAGTTGCATAAGATGCCTTTGGATATCTCAAATACACATTTAAGTAATTGGTCGAGCATGCAGTAGAGGGTATCATAGAGTCCAGTTGCTGTCCCTTGCATAATTTTATTTGCATACCTTGTTGAAGCTGTCTTCTTCCCTCTTGATACTCCTATGTTTTTAGGCCTGTCCGGCTTTGTCTCTCATTCTGCTCGGTTTGAATTTCACATAAGCACAATCAAATTTTGCCTTTTGCCAAATTCTCGCATTTTCCAGCCTGACGTTGCAATGAAAGCCAATTTTCCGACAAGCTAAATGAGTTTTTCTCTTTTATTATCTTTTGCTAGATTTTAAGATTTGTGCTGCAAGTCGATGGCTCATTTAATGTATTTCGAAACTGTCAATTAAAATGTATATTAAATGTCAGTGCCATGTCAATTAAGTGATACAATTTAAAGGATTTTCGCAAATATTTTGCATGCCATTTTGCCACGCCCACATTTGGTAGGACAAAGGCGGCATTTTGGCTTTGGCAACTTGAGTTGCAACCACAGCAGCGAGCTACAAACAAACTGAGCTGCAAAGTGTTAGATACAAACTGTTCCTAGGCAGACACAGATACATGCTTGTGTTGTGGTATGAGAGCTCAAAGTGGCTGACGAGCTGCTTTAAATTTGCCTTTGGCTTTTGCATCAGAAGATATGCAAATCTCTGTCAGTCTGACTGACTTTCTATCTGTCTGTTTGTCTGTTTGTCTGTCTGAATTTTTGGCATCTCACTCTGTGAGTTTGCTGCATGTTGACGGAATAACTTGAAATGTTTGCACAGTTTGCCAACAGTTTTGTGCTTCAGGAAATTAGCACCCAAATTACAACAACCAATTCAGATTCCCTTTCCTCACTCTTCCCAACTAATTGTCGAGAAATGTGCGAAAATTCGCATTTTAACAGATTTATTAAATTGCCAGGTCATTACAGTGCAGCATAACCACAACATATTTGCTCACTCTTAAGTTAAAGAAATGTAATTTCATTCATCAAATTTTAAAAAATTCCAACCCCAAATGGGAGAAAATATGTGAAAATGATTTAATGCTTCTATTTAATTCTTTATTCAATTAACTATAAACTCATTTCGAGTTATGTTATATAATAATGTTGGAATTTCAGTTATGTTCCTGCTTTTAGCTCGAAAATTCATGTTTAAAATTCAGCATACTCCAAAAATACACAGTTTATCCTTCTGGAGTTGATACAGGATTTAATTACATTTCTAAAAATATTGAAATATGTAGAAAACTGTTTTTTCAAACTTAATTGTACGTCCATGACCATTTAACTCATATTTAAAGATCTATACTTAGAACTATACCACACATGAATATTTTATTCATAACGTGTAAACAGAAATAAAAAAAAGTTAAGCGATAATTTGCCAACAGCTTTTATAAAAAAATAGAAAACTTCTGCAGTTTGTTTTCACTGCCTTTAGAATAAGAAATACTTCAAGCACTATACAACAGGCAACGACAGGTTAACCCGATTCTTGTGTATATGTATATAGTATATGTATGCTTGAAAAATGTAAGAAATAGCTTCAAGGATATTTTAACGGTTCAATGCCTTGGCCATTCAGTTTCTTTTAAGGGGATTTAAGCAGCGCGTTCAGGCGCAAATAAGTCAGCGATTGTGACCTTTTAGGAAAAGAAAAGTGAATATATGTATATGTGTGTGTGTGTGTGTGTGTGTGAATGGGGAAAATAACCAGGAAAATATGCAACGATACGTAAATCGCATAAACTGTTTATTGTGCATTTCGGTTGAAAATCAGCTCTCAATGCTTTGCCAATTTCTCAATGCGAAAAAAGTGGTAGAACGGAAAATAAACCTCTCAGCAAAATTTGTTTGCACGTGGCAAACCTTCTATCAAATTATAATAAATTTCATGAATGCATCGATAACCGCACAATCAACAATGAGAACGTTTAACCTACAGACACACAATAATACACACATCACGCAAACACAAACACAATTAGTTATTCTCATAGATATATTTTTGAATTTGGTTTTTGGTATTGTGGAAATTGTCTTAATTGAAAACAAGCCGCAAAACATTCAATACCCAACCAACAGTGAAAATTGTGTTAATTTTCAAAAAATTTTCGACAGTTTCAAGTAAATAAATTAAGGACATCACCTTAGACCTCCTGGAAAAGTTTTCATTTCCACAAAATAAATTTGGCAAAACCAATTTAGCATATAAGCGCTAAAACTTTTTTTGACTTATTTCGAGGCCAATCGAACACGTTCTCGATGAGCGTGTGTTAAGAATGAACGACTAAAAGATACTCTATGCAAAATATGAACTTAAGGTTGATGGGAGAAAATATTATTTCGCTGTTGCTGTTAATACCCCATAACTATTGGGTTAATAAGTCGATAAACTTAATCTAGGGTAATATATATTTTTTATATTAATGCTTAGTAGGGTTTTCCCAATTTCAATCAATTTTATATATTTAGAAATTTTCCTTTGGTTAGACTATTAAATTTTTAGTTTCTTTTATCCTTCAATAATTAATTTTACATAGTATAATTTATGTGGAAGAAGGACTCTTAATAAATACTCTTAAACCAGATTAGTTCTATAATAACAATTTACTTCAAAAGTGTTTTATCAATTTTATGTTTATGGTTGTTCGTTTTAATTTGATGGTAAGTTATTAACTTGATGCATATTTACTTAATTTCTTTCCAATCACTTTCATCTACTGATCTTAGTTGGCATCTTGAATAAATGAATATACCACACTTTTTACTCACTTTTTTTTGAGGGTATTAGCACATATGCATGTCGCATGTTGGTTTCCTAGCTCATTTAATTTAGCATAAAAGCTAAGTTCGAAGTTTTTTGTTAGCCAGCAGCCAAAAAGTTACCAACTATGGCCAGACTTGCCTAAATGTTCATATGGAGGGGGAATCAGGAGAGTTATTTTGTTTGCTCTTGCAGTTGTGGGTGGAAGGGAGACAAGAGGGGAAGGGAAAAGTCGACTTGATGAACTGTAAATGAAGTTTCTGTTTGAATTCGATTTAGTTTTATTGCAACATTTCGCTTGAAATACACACATCTAATAGACTCAGGAACTAAAAGAAAAGCCAACTACTTGGCCAGGATACGGATATGAGGATATGAGGATATGCTGCTGCTCGGCAATTTCATGTCCGGAACCGGACACGTGTTTGTCCATGTAAGTAAGTGCAATATCTGTGTGTTTGTGTGTGTGTGTGTGTATGTATTCCGAGTGTGCTTCAGCATATAAGGCAAATGTATTGGCTATCCATTTGTTAAACATATAAATTCTAAAATAAAACAGCATGCAAATGAAAGTAGAAACTGTTGCGGTTAGCCAGAGATGCAATGCAACGAGATGAGTTTAGATAAGTTCCGATGAGATGAGGATGAGAATGAGATGCTAAGTAAAAGAGAAAAGTGCTCAGCAGTAGAAAAAGCAATAATGTTTCCGTTTCTCTGTCAATGAATTGAACCCAACGAAGTGCAAGAAAAGACAACAAACTCAGAGGGGAACCTTGTATATGAAAATGCAGTTCAATACCTTAAAAAGATTTAATATCATTGATGTAGTCTTCAATGCATATGTTAAAGATATACAGGAATAATAAAAGGGCATATGTGTAACAGTACATAAATTATTCCAACTTCAATTAAATTAAGATTTCATTGTATTCTCAGCCTGTTTAAGTATATCAATTGTGAAATTGTAATTTAAATTTATGCCTAAAAGTATAAAACATTAAACAGGCAAAAGACTTTCGTTAATAATAACTTGCAAAGCACAACATTTGTTGATTACAAAGCTAATTGTTCAAAATATGTTTAAATAGTTTTGCTACGCTTCGTATACGTAATAATCCTTGACTATGACCATTTTAATGGGAATTGAGTGCATCAGGCGAGGCTTAAATGCAAATACCGCTGTCAGCATCAATTATAATAATTAAATGATGCGAAAACAGAATTTACCAAAAATTCAAGCAATTATTTGAACATATATTTTGTGTAGAGGCATTGTGACATGGCGGAAAATGAAAACAGATGAGGTGATAATTAAAATGCACACAAATTATGCGTGAAATTTAGATTTCCACAATATAATTGCAGATTTCAATATCCTTTAAATTGTGACCAAAGTACAAGCGTCATTTGCAGACTTTTATTTACATTTCCATTTTATCAAGTGCTTAACAAAAGCGCAAGTGACAATGAAAATCATTTCCCAAAAAATAAAGAAGGAAAAAATACTTTGAGAAGTGAAAGAAAAACAAACAAAAGTCAAACTGAATCGACAATTTGGTTTCAGTTTCGCATTCGCTAATTCGTTGAGAAACTTTAAAGTTGACACAAAAAATTTGTGTAAATAAATTTGTATGCGGCTCTATAAAAGTGATAACGTGAAAAATAAACGGTGAGAGAGAGGGAAATAGGGAGATAGAGAAAGAGAGACGGTGCGCGAAAGAAAATAACAAAATGTAGCCAAGTGGATAAATTGGCTTTGCTTTACTTTATTTTATCAAACACCGACTGAATATTTAACGGGGATGTTTTATTAGATTATAATTAATCAATTAAATATAATAACTTATAAAAAAATATGTTATTGGTAATTTCCTCAGAATAGCTACTAATTAAAAGTACACTATATCTCTTTAATAATCACTTTAGTTGAAATTTAACAAAATAAATATAAGTACCTTTATAATTATTCCACAATTCATTTCCAACTTACTATAGTACTTCAATGTAGATTTTAAGCTATTCAGTAGAATCAATTTGCAATTATTCGGTTTTAAATAAGAGAATTAATTACAAAATAAAATATATAAGTGTATTTCCAATTCGACTGTGAGCATGAAAAGTTTTCGCGGCTTGCAGTTTGCTTAATGAAATCAGTTGTTATCTCTGCGAATGTAGCGAGCTTATCAAAGTCAATTGAAACTCTTGAGCTCAACGCGCTTGTCAATGTTTACAGAAATCTTGGAAAAACAAGTGGCGCTATTGTTAACACTCGAGAAGGCTTGGGTAAATTATTTTGAATGCCAACTATTTGCATAGTGTAACTCTCGACAAACGATTACATCAAGTAGAGTGCATTGAATGAGGTGAATACCCGGAGTACTTTGCTTGTAAATTTCACTGAAGACGAAGGCAAATTAATGAAATGCCTGATGAAAAATCTAATGCAGTTCATTTTTTGGGAGCTGGTCTGAATCTTTTTCGGTCATCCATCAAAGTGGGCATTGCATTTATCCTTTTCAAAATGCAAGCTCTTATTATGCGCTATACACTGAGCGAAAGAAAAAAAGAGAAAAGGTCCACTCCCACTTGCATGCATTGAGAAATATGCAGCTACTAAATTAAAACTGTCAACCGAACCCATTCAACAGTGTTGTTGTTCCACAGACGGCGATGACGACAAAGCATTTGACATTAGTCGAGATTTTTCAATGCGTCGAAAACGTGTCGAAAGCAAAAGAGGAGGTGATTGGGGATTGGGAGAATTGCAGCCATACAAAGGCTTGGTTGTCATCCAACATGATTACCAGAGGGGGCGGCATTGGGTGGAAAAGGGGGTTCTACTTAGGTCCAAAGTTCGGGCAGTCGAACGACGAATGGATACAAAAGAATTGGTTCTAAGTGCTGCTCAAGGTCTGTGCTGATTTGCCGATTTGCCGATTTCCATTTCCATTCTATTGCCAACTAAGACTGGTCAAAATATACTCACGTTTCTTGGGTATCCGCTTTCTTTCTTTGCCAATTGCCAATTTGTGTTACGCATTTATGTTAAACAGTCGCCACATTTTAATTGAATAACAACAATTAGTATAACAAATGGGTTGCTGGTTCTGTCTGTGAGGCTGTCCCATGCTTTTGACTCACGTTTCTCGATAAGGCACACCTACTTTACACCGTTATGTGTGTCGCATGGCATAAAGGGGTGTGGCTACGACCTTCGGTTCATCCACACAGAAAAGGGGCTGTAAAATTATGGCATGACATTGCCCCAGTTTGCCATTAGCCGTTTGTGAGTCAACTGCCGATCTGATTGTGTCCCATAAATGTATGACTATCTGTTCAGAAGGCCTGATATCCGTTAATTACGATCATCCAATCTATTGCACATTAATCAGAAGTTTTATGAACTTTTAGCTGATGACATACTAAATACAAAGCTTTATCAAACAAATTGCATTTTCTTATATTTTCTAAAAATAAGTATACATAAATAAGGGTGCTTTTGTAACAGTTACACTAACAGCACTTTAAGCTATGATGAGAAGTTCTTATAAAAAATCATATAATTTCTGATATTTCTACGACTATTTTCCTGCTCATCTTAACCCGAAAGTTGCACTTTACTCACTTAAATTGCATTCTATTTATCATTGTAGTTATCTGTGTGCTTACAAGTCATTTCACTTCAACGATCAGACCAAGTATCCTAAATAGTTAAATTCAATAACAACATCATCATTATGGTCCATTGGGAGAACAAACAAGAGGAAAACTTTGCCGACTCAAAACTCATAAGGAAAACTTTACGCCGTGAGACAGGAGACAAAACTTATTTACTTTTAGATTACGTGTCTTCAAAGTTGGCAACGAACGGGGCATTATACAATTTATATGCACGTATTGCGTCCTATCCAAGATGAAATGTCCCGACCCGTACCCGAGGACCTACAAAACCACCAGACGAGAACAGGAGGTGGAAGTTGGTAGGAGAGGTAGAGGTAGATGATGAGCTTGCTGCTCATCAAGGAGAGAATATAATTACATTTTCGCCCCGATTCATGACAGTTTTGCATAACGAAACCACCTCGTGCCATGGATATTGCGATTATTAATGAGACAGGCACCGAGTCACAAAAGGTTGAGGACCAAGGATGACATTTTCCATGATTATAGCCTGACATGTGTAGGCTTAACCCCCGGTGGACCGATTCCTAACCATCAAGCCAACAAAGGTGAGTACTGCAAAAAAAAAACTAGACTTGATTTAAGTTTGTTAACAGACAGCTAAAGTACAAGACATTAACCTCAGCTGAGAATTCATTCGGCGGATGCAAGTATATAGGAAATGAAATTTTGACTCTGCATGCAGTCTGCTTATCAACTGTGACATATAATGTGTATATTTAATTATAAATATTATTCATATTCAGAGAGTCATTCGAGTTTTGCTATCACTGTCTGTCAATATTTCTACATAAAAACAAACATTTCTTCAGAGTTAATATAGAATTAACGTGCTCAAAAGAAATCTGCCGCAGATACGCAATTAAAATAAATGAATTTAAATTGAGTTAACAACGTAACATCCGTAGAACTGAGGGAGTGTAAAACATGTTGCTCACATCTGCTGATAAGAAAGATTAGTCAGACACCCTCACAATTGAAATTGCTCTAGTTATGACTATTTTACTGGTGCTTATCGGCATGTAAAAAGCCGCATAAAAGCCAAACGTTGAGGGCTCAAGCTACTCAGTCCACATTTCAATATCAGACTTGAAAGTGCAAGTGCAATACGTGAATATTTTCAATTAAAAATTATAAAAAGAATTCCTTAAATTACAATCAAAATGAGTGTGCAAGCAGTAAGAAAATTTCGAAATCAATCTGTAGCTGATAATTTTGTCTTATATTTATTTTCATATTTCTCGAGAGATTGTAGATAAATGAAATGTGATTAAATAAAAGAATAGAGTGTAATCTATATTATATTTGCAGCCCCATAAAATAATGCATGTGAACAGTTTGTTTGTGGTATTTATTTGCTTATTGTACTCGTTTCTTGGCGTCAGTTCTGCAGCATCTGCGAAAAGTGTAAAAACCTTTGCAAAATTGCAATTTAACTGAATTTAACTTTGCTATGTCATACATTATAGTTCGAAAAGGAAGTACTTGATGCCCACAATTACTACAGAGCTCGTCACAATGCGCCTCCATTGCAGCTAAACGATAAACTATCAAATCTGGCTACCGATTGGGCAAAGGTATCTATAAAGTACTGGAATTATATATCAGACAGGTTAATATTTTTTGTTGATTAATAGTATCTTTTGGCACACAATCGCATGGAGCATCGTAAGAATAGTGGCTATGGAGAGAATATCTATATGGCATCAGGTGGTAATCTTGCTGGTACAGATGCAGTCAGAAGTTGGTATAATGAAATCAAATATTACAATTGGAATCATCCATCATTTCAAATGAACACGGGTCACTTTACCCAAGTCGTTTGGAAGAGCTCCAAGAACCTGGGCGTGGGATTTGCCAGACGGTGAGTATACTTTTAAAATAGTTATATTTAATTCGAATTCAATATTCCTTAATATTATTTTCTAGGGGAAACACCATTTATGTAGTGTGCAACTATGATCCACCTGGCAACTATATGAATCAGTTCCAACAAAATGTCAGTCCGCCAAAATAATTGTCGGTCACATTTTGATGAAACTATTTGAAAGCATTCCTCTAAAGAAATGTATAAAATGTATTATATCTTTATAAACTATTAAATTTAATACCGAGAACCTTTGAGCACCATTCCATATAATCATAAATCACACCTCGATCATTGAAATTTTAAAATGCTTTATATGTATTTAAGTACTTAATATTTATAATTTATAATGTAACTTTTACTTTTATAATCAGCTGTCGTTTGCACTTAGTCGACATTAAATAAAAAATAAACGCATATATGGTTTAAAATACAAGTAATATTTTATTTATTTAAAAAATCACTGTTTAAAATCACATCAAACACAAAACTGTTTACTTCCTATTTCGCCCATACTTAAATAAATAATTATATAAGCATTTTCGAATTGTAAGAAAGTATTAAATAGGCCCAGAGAGTATTTAACTCAAACCTGGTATACTATATAATACAAAAGTTATCTAAACCGTAGGAACAAGAAACTAATTAACTAAACACGAAATCATAATTGATCTTAGACTCTAATGTTTGAGATTTTAATGGGTATACACTCCCAATTTTAACTTTTGCCAAACTCTGGGTCACTCCTCGATGGTACAGAGTTTTTGACGTGCATGCGAACGTGATGTCATATTGTTGGCCAACTTTGTTTTGTTTGTTGCCAACTTGCTGTCTAGGCCATCACAGATATCCACTTTGAGGGAACGTTGCTTGGACTGTTTGGGCAGCTGACGATGTACATGGATTCCCGCTATACGAAGTCTACGATATAGGGAAATATATTTGCCAGCTGTGGTTGTACGAGGCACAATATATTTCTCACAGAAACTGGTCTTGGTGCGGGCTGCATCACTGAGCTGGGCATGGCCTAAAGCCTGCAGGAAGGCCAAAACAAATGTGTAGCAATTGTGGCTGCTCTCCTCATAGCAGGCGATCGACCATCGTGATGTCTGGCCGCATATCTAACAAAAGATTTAAATTTAAATAAAGTATGTGAAAGCCATTGGGTACCAGAATCAAAGGACTCACCTGGTCGAGGATTTCATCCCAGTAGTCATACCAGGGCTCCGGTAAATCGCCAACAAGCAACGACTGCCACCAGTCCCGGGGATTATCGTCGCGTCGATGCCGCCGTAGTCCATACCTATCGAATTCGACAATGTCGCCGGCGGATGTGGTTACCGCGATATGCAAATCTGTCGCGTTGCTGTAATCGCTGCAAAACACACACAACCAAAAAACAAATGCATCAGACACATATTTTGCATATAACAGAGCACAACAAAAAATGGGAACCTAAAATTTGTGGGATTTACGCGGAAGCTGCGGGGACTCTCAACTCAGTGGACCAACAAATTTTCTACCGCATTTAGGTACACAAAAAATTTATCTAGATGCTGTCTGGAACTGAAAGGCTTTTACAATTGAGTTTTACCATGAAATAGTTGCATATATTAAATACTTTTTAAAGGACAGCATGGCAATCAAATGATCTGTTCAATCTTACTCCTACAAATATACTAAAAAATAATCTGATACATTTAATAAAATTGTTAAACATTTCAAAATATAAGTTGAAAATTTTAAACTAAAAAAAAATGTGCCCTATAACTTTATATTATAAATCCCTTATAAATTCTTTATAAAATGAAATCATTCATGGGAAATTTTCTAGTAGGTCAGGGACCCAAAAAGTAGCTAAAAGATACAGTTTGTCAAGCAATAAATATATTTTATTTAGCTTTTAAAAACATATTTTCTTGAAACATAACATAAGTTTAAAAAAAATTATATCTGTTGGGCTTAAATATTTATAAAAATATATATAAACAAATATTTGAATTTCTTATTTTGTCCAAAACTTATACTTGACAAGCTCTACCTATTTTCAAAGCTAAAATATATTTGAGAATAATTGCAAAGTTCTTTATGAAATATATTTAAAACGATTTATATTTAAATAAGTCAATAATATAAAACATTCAAAATCTATCGATCAGAAAAAAATAAAAAAATTGTCTAACTATAAACCCGAACGAGCTTCAAAAAATGTTGAGTTAACTTTAAAAAAAATCAGATCAAATTTAATGTATATTTAAAATATCGTTAAATACGGTCTGTCCCCATTTTAGATTCCTTTGATACTCACTTAAGAAAATCGCCTGTCGAGGGCCGCAGGACAATGGCGCAGGGATGTTGTGTGGCACGGACAAAGGGATAGGGTAAACGAAAGGGCAGTAGCCTCGTTATGGTCATCGTGGTGGTCGCATCTCCAGTTGCGTCTGGATCGGTATTCGCATCCGCATCCGCATCTAGTTGCGCGTTGCAATGGGGGCAAGTGTGTGGCAAAGTAAAGCAGAAAACTTTTACGTTGCAGTGATGAAAACACAGAATGCCCGGATCTGAGGTAATTGTGGTTGTAGATATGCTTGTCATTGTTCTTGTTCTTATTGTTGTTGTTGTTGTTCGTTTGAGCCTTGTGCACCCGTATTATAATTGATACACTTTGTGTCCTGCTTCTGTTGAAGTTGTTCCTTTGGTCCTTGTGGTTACGCAGGCCTGCAATAAAATGAACATTTCTTGTAAATAAACCAAACCAAACCGAGCCGAGCCAGAAATGTGACCAAAGCTGTTTGTGCGGACTTTGAGGCGACCACTGAACATTCCAAACCAAACAGCTTTTGTGGTCGACCGACGAGACAGTCAGTCTTGCCATTATTATTGACATATCATCTGAACACGAAAGGACTCTTTATTCACCCCTTTATTAGCCTTACGCAGACACGGCCTTTGTGTATTGTTCAATTGTTGGAAAGAGTAAAAAACCACTTTAAGGTTCCATTAAGCATTTTATTGTGCGACAATAAACTGAATTAGTAGGAAAATATTTAAGTTTATTCAATAAATTAAGTCGGACATAAAAAAGGATATGATGTTTTTAGAGTTTATAGTTAAATAAATAAAATGTATTTGAGAATATATTTCATTTAAGCAATATTTAAAAATAAATTGAATTGGAATAGAAATATTTAATTTAATCAATAAATTTAGTCGGACATTTAAAAGGATATGGTTTTTGATCCTTTCAGATGTATTAAAAATTAGACTAAATTAATATAAAAATATTTAATTTTATCAATAATTTTTGTCGGACATAAAATAAAGGATATGACTTATTATAAGTTTATTGAATAATATTTTAAATATGTACGGAAATATAGTTCACTTAAGACGTATTAAAAAGTAATAATTTAACTTGAATTTTGCTCAAAGGTATGCTATTTAAAAAAAGTTATAAAAGATGAATTTAAAATAGAAAACCATTATAATGTTATTATAATTTCCAAACATTATTTAAATAATTTTAACGTCTTCGTAGCCTTAAATAATATTAATAAATCTCTTTCAGCCCCAAAAACCAATTCTCTGCTCCGAGAGTCTTTAAGGTTAGCTAAGAGCATATTTGGGTGGGATTTTTCAGCCAAAACATCAGATGTTTTATCACATGCCCCTAAAACGATGAAAAGCCGGCTGAAGGTGGAAAGCCGAAAAACGTAAACAAACCGGCAAAATAAAAACAATTCTCATCAAGGAAATTTTAAACTCACCCCAGGCGCAAACTCACCACCCAAAACAAAGCCAGTTCAGAGAGCATAAAAAGAATAGAGAGAGAGAGATAGAGAGAGCGAATGAGAGAACAGCCCTCAAGTTGCATTGTGGTGAAAAGCGTGCAACTAGCCGAGCAATTTCCCAGCGTGCAACGTGTGGCCCGAACCTCGAGGCGGAACCAGTTGACGGCGAGCCGTGCGAGCAGACGGTCGTGTTGTTGTCGCAAGTGGCAACTAACTGTTGGCAAAGACTGTCGCAAACAGATTCTGAATTCTAAATTGACAACATTAGCATAAATATCAAATTCATTATTATTATTCCAACAATCAAGAGCAACGCGTATGTGCGTGTGTGCGTGTGTGTGTGCGAGTGTGGCAAAGAAAGACAGAAATAGAACAACTAGATAAAGGATTTGGTTGCAACATCTTGGCTGACTGTCAAACTGTCAATTGCCATTGAGTATCAGAATATCATTGGCTATCAGGATACATGTCGCATTATCCTGCCAAAAAGCAAACATAAACACAACTCGGACTTGGACTTAAGCTCGACTTTCCCATTCTCCCGTCACCCGCCGTCGTCGTCATCATCGTCGTCGTCGTTGTCGTTGTCGCCGTTGTCCTCGTCGTCAAGTGACGCGCAACACATTTAGTTGTTGTTGCTTGTGTCCTGTCCGTGTCGTGTGAGTGTGTGTGCGTTTGTGTGTGTGTCACCACGTTGTGGTCTCTTGGATCCTGGCAAGCGTTACCAAAAACTCTCCCTCCCGGTTTCGTGTATAGTTTGTGCGGTTAACTTCCTCCTTTTCCCTCCTGGTCACTGCCATTGTCTCTGTCTCTGTCTCGGGGCATTTGTGTGGCAAGTGGCCGCCTTTGTTGCATGGCAACACTTGGCTAATCGATGAGGTGCCGAAAAAACGGACACATACACCCACAAGGATAACACAAGGATAATGACCCAAACCGATTCGGTATGTACAAAATAAACATCCACACATTCATAGTATTTTAACCAGCTGATAACGAGAGAACAAACTCATTTTTAATAGGCCAAGACAACAGAAATGCAAAGGCGTTAACTGATTTTCTACTACCAACTTTTGCTGGTGGCTCCTTCGTGTTGTTGTTGTTGTCGTTGTGGTTGATGTTCCGCCTTTGTTTTCTCCTTTTTGGCCTCTTCAGTTGCCCTCTTCAGTTCGCTGTCAACATTGTCAAAAAAGTTAAATGTGACATTTTTGTTTTTTATCACAAAGAGATATCAAAAAGTTGGCAGTCGCAGTGAAAACAAAAACAAAAACAAAATTGACGAAAATATCCAAGTATTAAATTAAAGAAATGGCCAAAGAAACAAAACAAAAAAAATTGTTGAACAAGTTTACGGTTTTGACTTTATCTTTTCATCGCTCTCTGTACCAATTAGTGCGCCTCAATGGGCGTGGCAATTTCCATTCTTGGCCACAAAATAATCTTTGCCAATTCCCACGCAAAAACATGACAGATTAAGTGAACAGTTTTTTGATAAGGGTATCAAGTCAATATAAAATGCTTGACAAATTTGTTAGTTTCCAGACAAGCCGAGACAAAAACAAAACTCAAAAAGGGGGACAAGGGTGTCGAAAGTTTTCAGGAAGATATATTTATCTTAAATGCAAATTAAGTGGCAAGCTTGTAAAGATGCATAATAATGAATGAGACGAGAGTTTGTGGAAATGTAGATAAAGATATTTGGAAGAAGCAAAAAAGAGCTGTTCTGAATTGAAATTTCGAATCCATTTTGTTAAAATATAAAAGTAGATTGGGGAAATATAGGACAGTAAATAGATTAAGAAATAAATAAAGATTAGGTCCGCTATCAACTTTAGTTTAAATTTCACTATGGAATAATATTTAAAGCTTTTCCAAGCTCCTTTTAAATCTAACCAGAGGGAATAATATTTTTAAATTTTACATTCTGATAAAAGTATTTATTCTTTAAAGCAAAGCTTACTTGAATCAATCGTAACTCTACCAAGTTGTCACTAATAGCTTTAATTCTAAACAACGTTCATCACATGCTCAACTAACATCTGTCAAAAGTAATTAAAGACCAATACTAAAATAAATTTTAATATTGAAAACAAACAATTTATAGTAATATTTTTTAATCAATTTACGAATTGAAAAGAAATTGTTTATAATTGAATGAAAAACGTAAATTCAAATACGGAATTCAACAAAATACCTGCTCACAAGAGCATACAAAAAATGTAAAGATTTATTTGTGTTGAGGGAAATTAATAACACAAAAATATGCACTTGTTTATTTCCGAGAATTTATTTGCGTAAGGATTTTTGTTGATTTTGCAAATTAAATTTGTTTTTATGCAAAAATTTTAAGATATCCAACAGCTGCTGCTTCATGACAAATGCAAAGTGAAAAGTTCAATTTGTTTTACTTAAGGCAAATACGAAAAGCCCAGGCGAACTCGTAAAGGAGGTAAAAAGTAAAGAAAACAGTTCAGCAGTTACAACAATAACAACAATAACAACAACAACAACAAACACCAGACTTAACAGTAAAAATATAAATTTGAGAAATTTCATTTCAAGTACTTGACATACTTGACTTCTTCCGACCAGCAATTGTGACAATAAAAAGCTGGAGAAAACTTATACATATTTATATTGGGATTGTCAAAGACTAAACACTCTGATTTAAGAAGTAAAGTAAATTAAATTCAATTAAAGTAAATTCAATTTAAAAGTGGTTTGAAAAATTAAATTTTTTAGATTCTAAAAGTATGCTTAATGTATTTTAAGTACGCAGAAAAGCTTCTGTTACTTGCATCTTACATCACAAAGAAATGATTAAAAACTATAATATAGTAAATATAAAAGTGCAAGTTGGTAACCAAATAGTTAAACAAACTCTTATCACATAAATTACCTTAAAAATCGCTAGTTCCATCTGAGCAGCATGTTGTGACACAACCAACATAACTCTTGGGAGAGTATGAGTATAAAAAGCAAAGCAAACAAGCGGCAAAACAAATGCAATAAAGGATATGACAAGGACACAGTGCAGCCCTAATTTTTTTTCTCATTTTTTTTTTTTTTTTGTATATCTTTTGCCCGGTTGCTGTTACAACGGTAAAGCGACAGGAATAACAAACAAAAATCTTAAGAGCGAAGCTAAGAAATCCAAACAAACTTTATCTCAATGTTGTTTGCGACTTGCGAATCAAACACGCCCCCAATGCAAACACTGAGACACACACACGCACACGCACACACATGTGAAGGATGCAGGATACTTGGGTGAACAGTTGTCAGAAATGAAATTACAACTTGCATCCTTTTTGACGCAAAAACAAAATTGTTTGCCCAGTGAAAACATGAAAAGGGCAGCAGACAGAAGAAAGACAGAAAAAATCAACTTACGCATTTTAGTGAATTTAATGAGTACCCCTAACACAAACACAACTACTATATTTGAGCCAAGATTAAAAGCGAAAACGTAGAAGAGATGTGCGCAAAAATTCTGAAATTAAATATTTATGCACATTTGCAGAGAAGAACCTGATGAAACATTCAGCCAAAGAGCGAGTAGACTCATATTAAAAATGCAAAGCATATATAAAAATAAAAGTGAAACGAAAAGAAGAGAAGGGAAGAACAGCAACAGGAACTGAGAATCTGGCAGAAAAAAAAACCCTTTGACACATGCTGCGACAAAAGTCAAACAATAAACACGGCACAAAACAGCGAAAAAGTTGTTTTTAAGAGACAACGAATTTAAAATGCTCTGAAATTTTAACAAACTTTAACTGCATTTACAAAATCATATAGAACTTTTAATAATGATGACAAATATTACTAAAGGTAATAATGAATATAATATAAAGTTATTTTCAAATTGAGATTCAATTATTTATCATTTGTGCTAAATATTTTAGAAATCCCATAAAATTATCGAATTTATTAAAATTTACTACACCATATATTTAAAATTCAAAAGGATTTATATGTAAAATTTTTCTACTCTAAAAGTATCCAAGTTGATAGTGAATATTAAAATATTTGAGAATATTTAGAATAATTTTAAAGCCAAGAAAATTAAAAGCATTTATTTTCGCTCAAAATAAATAACTAACCAATTTAGAAAACGAAACATACAATTTTTTCTTACTATATTGTTGGTTTGATGGTCGAGCTATAATACCCTGCTTCTGGCAATAAAAGCTGTAAAAATTTCATAAACTGAAAATTGAAAATGGTAAATGGCAGATGCCAAAAGTAAGAAGAGCAGAAGAGCAATCGGCTGCCAGGACAACACAACACAGCAGAGCCAAGGACCTTAAGGACATTGCGTTTTTCGCTGTGATGTCAACAATAACCGGCAGCTAAGATTGCTCAAAATTTTTATTGTCATCCGCGTATTTCTTCTCCTTTATTTTTTATAAGTATCTCTCGTGTTTATTGTTGTGTGTGTGAGTGAGTGTGAGTGAGTGTGAGTGTGCGCTTCCTTTGGCTGCAGGTGTCTGCAGCTTGGTGCGCTCAAATAAATAACAACAACAGCATGGGTTTTGCTCAAATTAAATAAGCCAAATTGACAACAAAGTTGCCGGTGAATTGCGTCCTCAAGTCCCTGAGCAACTGCTTGAGCAAAAGGCTCGAATACGAATTAATTCAGAGACACAAACTCAGGTGCGCTCAGGTGCGCTCAAATGTATGCTACACATACATACACATGACCATGGAGAATACCATGCCACGCCCCTCATCAAGCGCCCACATGCTGGGCAGCTTCATAAAGCCAAAGTGTGGAGAGCGCTTTGAAGTTTCCGCTTCCGCACTGAACAACACATTGTTGTTGTTGTTGTTGTTGTTGTTGTTGTTGTTGTTCGTGGTGTAGTTGCTGCTGTGGCACACTCATTTCGAGTTGGTCGCACATTTGCACACCAACAAGCAAACAAACAACACACACACGCACACACACGCATAGAGGAAGCCACTCTAGATTGCTTGTAGTATCTTCATTACATTGTCATTGTTTTTGTTCCCTTCTGTTGTTTAAATCATGTAAAATTTTCAAATTTAAACCTCACATTAACTTGTCATGCTCACTCCCACCAAAATTGTCTTCCTCTTCGACCTCCTCCGCCCGCATCTTGGCAAACACCTAATTTAGTTTAGACCTTGTTGTCATTGAGTTAGCACTTGGGCGTATTTTCAGAAGGAAACACAGGTTCCTTCCTTTCCCCAAGCTCAAGGAGTGCGCCTTTCTGTGTTCTCATGTGAAAGTTTCAGCTTTAAGTGTGTAAGAAAAGGCACATATACAATTTTCGATAATTTTATTAAAGTTAAAAAAGAACTTTTAGGACATTTCGCTGGCAACGCAAGGACTTTCTTATTTATCAATAAAAAGTAACTCAAAAAGGAGTTTAACCTTAAGAGATAAGTTAAGTAAAACATTAGTCAACTAGGAGCTCAATCTTTTCAGATAAGTTGCCCAAGAAATTTATTTCGAGTCAATTTATTACATTAAAATTTAAGGAACTCTTTTGTAGTATAAAACTAGTATACAGTAAAGGTGTTAAATTAAAAAGTTTTGTTACCTAAAAGCTTAGCTGTGTATTTTATATTTGTTTGTTAAACTTTAAACTAATATAATATTTGTATCTTTAACTATTTACTTATTTTAGGCGATTTTCAGAAAGTTTTTAGTATATAAGTGTAACAAATTTTAAGCGTACAAAGAGTCAGAAGTATTTAACTATGAAAAAAATATGTTTTTTTATTTAAAGAAAATAAAGAAATAAACCGGATCTACCACAAAAAGAATCTTTAAGTCAAGTCTAGATGATGCAAAATCCTTTTGCCTGCTTTTCTCTCAGATTAGTACTTTTTTGAAAAACTTTTTGTGCAAAATTATATATTTTCTCACTTCTTTAATTTTTACCTTTTTAATAAATTGGATTTGTTAAGGTTAAGTAGATAAAGATTCTAGGTTTTCACTTTATTGGATTAAAGTTTATGCGCTCAAATGCCGAAATGAAATCAGAACAGGTTAAAGAAAAATACTTTCTTAACATCTTGTCGAAAGTAAAAATCGGTGAAGACTTGAATATTTCTATAATATTTTTTGGAGCATTTCCCTACACTCTTTAAGGTATTACCGAAAGTAGCAGCTGCATAATCTACCACAACCAAAAAAACGCCTCATAATTCACGTAAGCTAAGAACATCAGCTCTACTTTAAACGCACTAATACCCTAAGCAATTACTTATCCTTCCCCTTCAACGCCACTGTCAAAGTCCCTGTTTCTGCTACCACTTCCCCCTTTATCCTCAATCTGTTATAACTGCCATTAATTCAGTTGAAATTGAAACGCCCTCAAGATTTCTGGCACCTGCCATTAAATCTCTGAGTTTACTTCGACTTCTCGTATTTAGTGCACACAATCACACACACCTACAACACTCACACACACACATACAGTGGCACACACACGCAACAATCTTGGCACTTGGGTGGCCAGATTTGCTTGACGCGTCGCTTGACTTACGGCCCTGCAGCAGCATTGGCCATTTCAGAATTTGCCACACCTCCTACTACCTTCCTTGCCTCATGCCACACACTCAGCTGTGCATGCTTCTCCCCCTCTCTCTCTCTCTCTCTACCATATCTCTCTTTCCGTCTCACACCAGACACAAGGGTAAAACGTAAACCAAACATGGCCAACAGCTGTGAGGGGCTTCTCAGCTAAAACATATACATCCAAACACACACACACACACACGCATAGAGAGTGTATCTATGTGTCCCTCGTGTAACTTTTTTCATTTCGTTGGATTCTTAATTAAATTATGAATTATGCACAGTTAGTTAAATAGACCTTCGGTCGGTCTGTCATTTTGTCGTTCTTGTTGTTGCTCATTCCATTTGGCTGAGGTTCTTTTCTTTCGTAAGATACTGAGTACTTTTGTCTTCCAGAGCATATTTCTCTGGCTTTTTGCGGCTTACATTGGAGACGGATTTGCTTGGCAGCAACAGCAACAAAAATAAAGAACAAACAGCAAAAAACCACAAAAAAAAAGAGAGAAAAAGAAACGTAAACAAAGCTCGTTTTTTATGCATTTCTTTTTATGCGGCGATTTTGACTCGCAAATGGCATTACTAACCCAAATACTTGCTATTGGCAACTGCACACACCCACACACACACACTCTCAGCACAAGTGTGAGCAGGTGTAGGTCTGTGTGTGTGTGTGTGTGTGGCACATACATAAGTCGCTTATTTATTGCAGCGACCTTAAATGGGCACAGAGCAGTGAAAGTGTATCAAGTTACCAACTAACTTTCTTGCCTTCCAGATACATTTGTATCTTGTATCTCATGTATTTGTATCTCATAAAAATGGTGTGTACGTAGTAATAAAAACGCATAAAGTTATCGTTATTTATGACCAGCACAGCTTGAGGTCCAGACGTTATATGACTTTATTAAATAATCGTAAAAAAAAATCGTGCCTCTTTCATTTCTGCCAAGTCCTATTAGGAGTGGGACAAACCAAAGTTCTCAGAGTTGAGTTTCATTCGAAGAATTATGTTTACTGTGAAAACCAATGGAATGTGTTTTAAACAGGGATTCAAACCGCAACCGAATTCCTTTTTAGGATTCAAACCTGGTTTTGAATTTCACTTCGTTATGCAATTCTCAGAAATAATTTGCTTAAACAATTCGAAAGTAGTTACATTGAACTTGGTACTTGGTATTCATGGAAATTCCATGGAATTTCGTTGACTACATTTACCGCAGTGCACAAAACTGATGGAGGCGAGCTATAGAAATGCTAATAATACTACGATTGATTACTGACAAAATTGTACAAAACACAAAAACTGCTACTTAAATTCACAGTAAAGAATTTTGTTTTCCCCTCAAAGGAATCGTTTAGGTAACTTTTATTTTTCTATTACCCTATCAAATTTCACTCTTAACGAATATAAAAGTTCAAGAAAAGCTAGTATTTTTCAGGAGAAAACAGGAAAAATATATACTCTGATTTTTCTAGAAGTTCCGGTATAAAGAGCTTATTATAAATTTGCCAATAAATCGCTTTTAAAGTCCAATTATTATTATTTATTGGCCACAAGCTTAAGCTTATTGTTTATGAGACTAGTCAATAGTAAATAAATTCTCTAGTTATGTTGAAATGCTTTAAATAAAGCCCAGCATACTTATAATAAAATCCCTATTTCGCAATCGAAAAATTAATAAATTTGTCTGAAATTGATAAATATAAAACGTCCTCTAGTATAAACGGATTCAGCATAACATATAGAGCAGGCCTTAATCTTAAAACTATAGTTGGTTTTATGAATAATCTCTGCCTTAAAGAATAAGTTTAATCCGTTTTGATTGACACATATAAAACAATTTTTAAATGCTCAAATATATAATTTTATTATGTGCAAAGTTGTTAAGTGGTTTCCTCAAAGTATGCAATACATTTTTGCATTTGCATAAAAAGCACGCAACGTATTCACAAATTAAACACATTTTCATACCTCAAAGTTAATACATTGAAAATAAATTGGCATGTATATTTTTTACTATGATTTTAAGAAGAATCTGGTGAATCTGGTTCGTTTAATACAGATAGACAGATAGACAATCGCTTTACATTTGAGATATGACATATTAAACTACTGTCAAATACTCGAATAAAAACCAACTTCAGTTTAATTGTCAGCAAATAGAATTTCATTATGGATAGTACCCCTTTCAAGTGGTTGCCTCAAAGTTTGATATGCATGCGGAAGGGACACTTTCAATTGGCACTTTACAATAACAACTCTGTAGCCAATTGACGACAACAACTGCAACAAGCCGCGAACCAACAACTGCCAACATCATCAAAGTCAAAAGCAGCCACTAGGAGTAGCAACAACAACTACTGCAACTACAACTGCGAACACACACACACACACACTCACACACAGATACAAATACAGCAAACCACAATTCTCGCCATGCAAGAGCAGACCCAGGACATGCGGTTAACGGTGCCTATAGAACGAGGAGTCTCAATTTCCCTTCCCATCCCTTCTTTTCATTTCCCTACCTTTCACTTCCCGTCTCTTCAGAGCAATCCACGGAAGTTGGGCCACAGACACACACAAAAGCGTTTGTCCGGTCAGCTCTTCATTTGGTCAGCTGCTGACAGCAGCTACTAACAACAACAACAACAGCAACCATAACAACAACAACACTGTTGGCGGTTTTATGTCGCAGTCGCCGTTGCCGTCGCCGAAGTTGCTGCCGTCCCTTAGCCATCTTTGCTTTTGGCCAACTCTTAATTAACTTGCCTCATCGCGTTGCTCACCAGCCAATTCCTTTGAGCGCATTTTATTTTTATGTTGTTGCCCACAACAACAACAACAACAACAGCAACAGCAACAACAAGAGCAGCAAAGTTAAATGCTTGTCTTTCCCCAAAATGGTTTTTCATCAGCGCAACGCGCACTTTGTAAGCTAATTTAATTGCAGCTACGTGATGTCGCTTAATCAGTTGAAAATATTGCAATTAGGGCGTGGCAAACGCCCCACCTCCCCACCCAAAACGAAGGCGAGCGTAAATTAACATTAATTTGCAGCTTATTGGAAATAGTCGAGTAATTAAAAAATATTTAGATCGCTAATTTAAAATGCCATTAAAAAAGGAAACTTAATTGTATCAATCTGAGGTTTTTCTCGTTGCACATTTAATACTTCAGTTTTAGCAATAATATAAAATATGTTTAACCAAAAGCACAACATAAATTCCATGCATATTTATCTAATTTATTAAATTTTATTTTTTGATTTGTGGTTTGCTTTTTGGCAACAAAATTGCATATAATTTCATATTAACCTTTTTATACCGTCTTTTAAGAGTTGATAAAAGCGGGTATTACTAGTTTGAATATTAAATCAAGGTTGTACTTGTTTCCTGGAACAATAAAATATTAATTCAATTTTTTGTCGAAAGCTGTCGAAATTAAAGAGAAATCGCTTTTAAGAGCAACGCAATTTGCATACTTAAAACTAAATTGCAAATTATAAAGCTGCATATAAATTAAGCTAATTTACTTTGTCAATTGCAAATTGCATATCAAACACAGTGAGCCACAAAAATATGCGGACAGGCCGCCAATCACAACAACAACAACAAAATACACATACAAATATGCAGACAGTAATAAAAACAAGAGTAGGGCAAAAATCGTACACAAAATTTTCATTTAAAATGATAAAAACCAACATGAAACTGAAAAGAACAAAAAAAAAGCGAGAATTATCTGACATCGAGTTGGGTGCGTTGGGCAGTTGTATGCAACATTTTAGCATAACGATACACACACACACACACATAGATACACAGAAACTATTCTTAACTGGAACTGGAGAAAAGTCTCGGAATAATCGTCGCCCAGTTGGTTGCCTTGTATAATCGATGTATCCATGCGGTTCCGTTACCATATCGCCTTGTGCCTATCCCCCGATTGTGGGCACGCCCCCACGCCCTACGCCCTCAATTGCCCTGAAGCCAGGCCGTAGTCGAAGCCGTAGTCGTAGTCATAGTCGTAGCCGTAGCCGTACTTTATGCTGTTTTATGCTACAATTTTGTGTGGTTGCGTTGGCATTTTATTGTGTTTTGTGGCATGATTTTGCGGTGCGGCCAGAAAGTAGACTTTCCCAAAAAAGATTGTTCCTACAACATTTTCACGTAGCATACATTTTGGAGTTGCCCTCCTCCTCGCTGTGCACTTATTGATTTTTGATAAATAAAGTGCCTCACACAATTCGTTAAAGTGCTTGGCCATCTTAACAACCAAAAAGCAATGAGGGCAAAAGCAAAAGAAACATGAGAGAGAGAGAGAAAAATATCCGAAATGTCAGTGAAATACGAGCGTAGGAAACAATTGGGCAATGCCAACGAATCTTCACTGTAAGTATTATTTTCATTCTTTTCCTCTAGAAGATTAACGATTGTTTGGCTGTTTGCAAGAGACCAACAATGAAAATTCCTTTAAAGGGAAAAAATATATATATAGGAAATCGAGTAAACAGAAAACTTATCAAAGACATTCATAAAATTCCAGTTTTCATAAGCAAAAATAATTTTAGAATTGGCAACTCATGATATATAATTATCTGAAAATACCAATTAAATCGAAGGGAAAGAAATATAAATTGCAGTCAGAAAATTATTTTAAGCACCTCACGCTTAAAGTAATTAAAAGAATAGTTGAATTTTGAACATTTTGAAGCGCTTTATATTAAGTTAGGTTTTACCAAACATTTAGTTAACTTGTGCATTTTGAGTTTTTCATCTGAACGTTTCATCTTTTATGTCTTTAGATTCTTTTTATTTAATACTTAGAAATTCTAATTAATTTTCTTTTGAAGGTATTTCAAATTGTAGGGTATTATTGCTTTCAATGCTTTTGTCCCATTATCTTGCTCTTATTTTTTTCTTTCAAATGAAAGAGCCATGTCTTTTATTTATGGAAATACTTTGTCGACTTCATCAATCTTAAATTATTTTATGGAACTCCCTCACTTTGTCGACTTCATCAATCTGAAATTATTTTATGGAATTCCCTCAAGTGGTGTAATTTCTCCAATATTACAACCATCAATTTACCTGTCTAAAAACTTGTCACTTGCTTTATTTAACTATGCCACAAATCTATTGCAATCTAATTTCCACATGGCAATAACTAACCATAATTGCTGCCACAATTTGAAAACAACTACAGCTTGTCTGTAAGCAACAGTATAAATTGCTAGTTAAATATTGTTATATAAATTCCATGGAACAGATTGCTTTAATAAATATTGGACAAGCGTACGACAAAAACGTGTTTGCACAGTCTGATGATGAGAAAACTGAGGCAAAAGTAGAATAACATTTACAAAAGAGAAGCCAAAAACCCGAAACGAAGCGCAACAACAAACAGAATACAAAGAAAAGCAAAGAAAATCAACGGCAATTTTCAAAACACTTTTTAAACACATTTAAAAAAGCGGCAAGTGCAAGCAAAGAAATAGCCACAAAAAAAAGAGCAAAAAACAATGCTAATGCCGAAAGGCAAACGTTGGGTCAGCTATCAAGGCAGAAAGGAGGAGAGAAGGAACTGGGGGAGTAAAGATGCTGAGAATGAGGGGGCAAAAAGCTACTCGCAGTTATGGCCGCATTAAGTGAGCCAAGCAAAGGTTCCACAGCAGACAATATGATTCGGTTGTATCAAGTGGCGTATACGCAATCTTCTGGTATCCAACGTGTGTCTGTGTGTCTGTGTGTCTGTGTCTCTGGCTGTATGTGTGTCACTGTATGCTCTGTGTGAAGCGCGCGTGCTGGCACTTAATCTTCAAACTGGCACAGATGCAAGTGCCAGGATATGCCGGTCATATATCTGCACCCTGGCTCCCAAAATCTCAAATATCCTGGCTCCAAAATCGCACACAAAGAAATTCCCTAGCAAGTGAAGAGGAAGAGAGAAGAGAAATGCTATGGGAGTGGCATTGTATTGTAGCTGAGGCATATGCACATCGTAGTAATCTACTAAAATATTGCTGCAAATTAAAAAAAAAATAGGAAGAGTTATGTATCTGAGTATATCGGAATTTTAGGGGTGGTTTTCTAGACTCGTACGTATTTGAAATGTTTTTTAAACTAAAGAATTATCTAAAAAGCTGAAACCTTTAGCGTATCCAATTTAGTTAAAATAGTTTTAGTCTATGATTCTTTCTTAAAACCCCAACTAATCCAGTGTGTTCCCAGATCAACCATGCTACCTTTTTATAGTAATGTTTTGGAGTAAGACCAAAATTACATCATTTTTCGCTGGAATTTGATTGAACTCGGAGTAGAGCAAACTTTTGTAAATTTATTCCATCCACACTCATTCCTCATTATTCAATTGTTCGGCATCTCAAAGTCAGCACAGAATTCGGGATCTGGACCTTCGTTGCTGCTGTCCAACGCAGCGTATGAGTTATGAAAATTATTTACGGCAACTGTGGTCGAGAAATTGCGCATAATACGTCAAAGTCAGAAATTGATTTAAGTCAATTAATTTAAACGAGCCACAACAATAACAGAACACGCCCTCAGACCATGCCACAAGTTGGACACGCTTATAAGAGTGCTGTAGTCTACTTATTGGGGATGGAACGAGTCGTAATAAGGCAAGCGGAAGTGGTTGCCAGACACGTGTTAAGGGTGAGAGGTTGGAGTACATATAGAGGTTACTTAGGGGTTCACTCGAGTAGCGCTTCGACTACATGTAATTGTATTTGTATATGGAGAACGGAGGGAACGGGAAGAGGAAAAGATAGAGAGTGGTAAAATGTATTTACTCATATGTCTTGCACAGACAAGTTAATTATATTGTGGTGTGCGTGTTTATTTTTGGCAAATCGATTTTAACGCGTAACTCACACCACACACACACCCACACACGTACACTCACCATGCTGCGATTCATTTGGAATATGTGTTGCCTACTTGCAGGCATCTTCAAACAATAAAACCTTAACGGAGTATTCCCGGTGTTTGCCTTTACAGTTTTCTCAAATATTTGCACAATGTTTGTCTGAATTAATTAACAACATTTTCAAGTGCCTCTGCAAAGTCAAAAGTTAGCGCATAGGAAAAGTGAGATAGGGAGAGAAAGAGAGATAGAGCGACTCCAACTAATTTGCATTCTTTGGCCTCAGCATATTTCGAGTTGGTTCTTGTCTCACTTTTTTTTTGCTCTCCTTCAACTTTGTTTGCTGGCCGACGCTTTGCATAAATTCAAAGAAACCAAATGCAAAAATTGCCCAAACAATAGCAACAAAATTGGATCAGAATAATAAACAATGACATTTTAATTAAATTTATGTGCACAAATTGCCTGCACACCAACAACAAAAACAACAACAACTAACAGTTGCAGCAGGCACTTTAGTATGAAACCTGCCCCAAACAAGAAAAAATCTCTTGCAAAAAGTGTCCTTAAAGACTTTGGAAATTGTATTTCTGTTGACAATATTTAAAAGACAGTTTCTGCAATTAGATTTAACAAATGTTGGCCAAAAAGATTGAAATGCTTGCAGCTTGTGAGATTATTGCAACCAAGAGTGAAAGAAATTGAAGATTTAAAGCGCAATCCCATCGGATTTCTAAAGAAACTGTGGCTTAAGATTTTTTTAAATAATTAAATAAATTTAATACTTTTTCTATTCTATAAATTAATATTTTTTTAGACTTTAATGGCTACAATTTGGAACTGAAAATATCTTTTAGAGAAAGCAGCTCGCAAAGTTTGTTAGTTATGTTTAGTAAATATACTTTAAAATTCGTTTTATGAGTAGTTTAGCCTTTTTTTAACGACCTATAACTCTACTGAATTCGAGCACAAGTAAATAACGATAAATAACTATAGTTTGTTAGCAACAAGTAAATGAGCTATATGCAGTCTTCTGCTTATCCAAGTGCTTAGCTTAAG
This sequence comes from Drosophila putrida, assembly GCA_037043535.1. Classification (NCBI taxonomy): domain Eukaryota; kingdom Metazoa; phylum Arthropoda; class Insecta; order Diptera; family Drosophilidae; genus Drosophila; species Drosophila putrida. The sequence goes on from JBAMBI010000470.1 coordinate 2,537,777, forward strand.
TCCGCACTCTAAGCTTAAATATGTTTGCCTTTGATGATGACAAACCCCTTCATCGTCCTGGCACAATGGACATTATTCTGCAATTCATCATTATCATCACCTTCCCTGCCATTTTCCAGTTGCCAGTTGCATTTTTCCTCTCGCATTTCACATTTCGCCATCTTGTAGACCTTCTCAGAGCTGTCACTCAAGTGGGAAACACACACACACACCACCTCCTTGGAGATGTATAAACCTGCTTATAATTACCCTCTAGATTACACATTTTGCCTAACAAGGCCCATTCATTAATGTCATCAAAAAGAGCAACAGAAGCCGAAGCTGAAGCTGTAAAAGGAAAACCAACGTCTAAAAATCTGCAACATTTTGTTGACACACCCAACGGGACGGCCAAAACGGACCACGTTAATGATGCCCCCTGTTTCTCACTTTCCAGCCACTCTCCCTCTCTTCTTTTTCCCTTCTGTTGGGGCTCCCTCCACAAAGTTGCAGTTGTGCAAATGCCATAAAAAAAAGTGAAGGGAAGGCAACAAAAATAAACAGAAATGGAGAACAGAAACAGAAACCAACCAAGTCAGAACGTGCTTCTTCTGCTGAAACTGGTCGACATAGCTTTTCAGCATGAGAACGCAACGGTTTTTATGCGACACAAACACACACACACACACACACACACACAGAGAAAGAGAAACACACTGTAACACACTCTGCGCTAGTTAAAATTTCCGAAAATTTGCCGCTGCAGGTGTAACCAATTTGTTGCCATTCCAGCCAAGAGAAAATAGGGCCACACTCCACTTACAGTCCCCCCCCCAGAAAGCACTCGAGAATGTCACACAAAAAGTTATGGGACGTCAACAGCATTGAAGCTGGAGATGAGAAGCTATTTCTGCTCCCATTTACTGCCCCTCTTTGTTTAGGGTAGTAATAGATTGCCGGATTCCTCAGCTACGTCTTTATTAGTGCTGCCAATTTAGCATATTTCAAAATGCATACAACTAAAGAATATACCAAGTCATAATAATCTTTTGGTTTTGAGCGTTAACTTCTTTTTACTTTTTGTGATCAGATTTTAAGGCGCTAGTCACTAGGCATAAATTATGTTTAAACTCATACTTAAGTTTTTCAGTTGCATGTCTTAAGAAAATTGGTTAAACTTAAATAAATAGTAGACTATATTAGGTGACAACTAGAAAATGGGTTTACTAAATATTCAAATATTTATCAAAAAACTTTTCCTACTGTAAGTATTAATTTTATCATTACTATTATTATAACCAAAAATATACCTTTTTAAAGGCATGTTATTATTATCCATTCGGAAATTGTTACTGAATTCTTATTACTTATTTTGATTATATTTTTTTATAGTTTTGTTTGTTCAAACTGTCGTTTATTTATTAATCTTTCTTTTTTATTTTTAGTTTGTTAGCATATTCAGTTACCATAAAATGTTGTTTCTTTTCTAGCTTGTTTTCAAAATGTCAAAATTCTGGCAACACTGGTTTCCATTTATAAACAGCCAGTCCATGTATGTCAACTGAACTGCGGCTAGCAAGGATATCAGGCTTATAGTCATGTGGATGATCTATTGCAACACATGCAACATGACGTCGCATGCAGCATGCCCCCTCCACTTTCCCTGCTCTCTTATCATTGTGTTAACTTTATGATTGCGTGTTTGCCTTCGTTTATTGTCTTGCTCTTGTGTTGACCATATCCCTGGACTGTTGCAATTGCACTCATTGCCATAATCCAAGCATTATTACCCATTCGCCGTTGGCAACCAAATGTAACATTACACATACGTCCCGTTGGCTGGTAACTTTTATTGCCAGCTGGCAAACGTTAAGTCGGATTTATGTTGATCCTCTCTCCGCATCTTTTCCTCTCTCTCTTTCACTTTGTTGGCTCTGCTTCTGTTTTGAGTTTTTGTTGTCTCTTTCGCCAGTTTATTGCCTTGGACATTCGTTTTTTGGCTACTTGTGACTTAATTGACGTGCACAGTTCGTCGTCGGTTTCAATTTTGAACTTATCATTCCCCATGCCTCCCTCACTTTTCTCCTTCTCCCTCTGTCTCGCTTTACTATTTGTCTATCCCATTCACGAGCGCGACTTTTGCCTCGCATATAAAAAATATTTATTCTGTTCTCGCAGTTGGAAAACAAAAAGTTGTTAACTTTTTGCTGCAGCTTATCCCAGTATATGTGGGAAAATCTACCGTTACCTCCCCTTCTCTTCCCAACTGCTTCATTGCACTCTATTGTGTACTCTCTGCTCTGTCTCGGTCTAGTCATTCCGTCTAGCCATTTCGGTTTTAATGGCCAAAACTAAGTACCTCACACACATATGGGAAAATTAAAAAAATAGACGAACAACTTTGCAATTTATTTTGACACATGATGCGACGACAACGAACCGTACAAATTAAATGAAATGATTTGAAATATTGCAGTATTAAAATAGCGTCATACGTTGAGCGGCTTTCGTCGCCTGCACATTTTTTATCTGGGTTTAAATAAGATTTTTAAGTTAATTAAAAGGCACTATAACTTTGGTTTTTGCTCTATATGCAATTCGGATATGTTATGAAAGACTACTCCATTTAAAAATAAATTAATTGTACTCTTCGCTATACTATTACAAATACTCTAATGATTTAAACAAATTGTTTTTTTTTTTGGGACATTTTTATATTTGAATTTCAATTTGTCTTTTAATAAATATCATCACAATCATCCACAGATGATCATAAAGAATATTCTACTTATATACTCTCCATTACACAAACACTTCTTCAATTTAAAGTCCGCTTTTTCCAGGTTTCCTTTGTTAACAACAATTGCATACTTAATATTAATTTTTTCTTCTTTTACCATCTTTTTCTTTGCAGTTTACAAATTGAAATCAAGCAACACGAAATTGCAGCTGAAAAAATGTGAAAACAGAACAAGGATAAAATAACAAAAAAAATACCACAGCGAAACGGAAACGGAAAGAGGAAAAGAAAATAAATAAAACTTGATAATAATACAGAAATAATAATAATAATAAGTAACAGGCAAGAACATTTTCCCCATTGGCCAGTGGCCAAAGAAATGCGATTCGATGCAACAATAAAGGAAACTAAGAAGCATTCAAGTGTTTTGGAAGGGAATCAGAGGAGAACATGAACAATTGCCGAGCAAACAATGCTAACTAATAAAGCACTTGAGTGGATTTTTTATGCAAATCGCAACAGCAACAGAAAGAACAACAACAACAACAAGAAGACAGCAGGCAGCAGCATAAGCATCAATCAAACGCGCCACGGGGCGTATGATTAACAAAGTTTAAGGATAACGGAATTTGCTTTATTTATTTAAGAGCAAAATGGAGCGAGAGAAATTGAAAAGTGAAATGTGCCGCAGACGTGATTTAATTAATAAATGCATTAAATATGCTAAGGCAACAGCAACAACAACAACAACAGAAACAGCAACAACAATTGCAGCTGCAACAGGAGCAACAGCAACAACAACGCCACTAACGGCAAATGGAACAACAACCACTGGACACAGCTCAACCACGAAGCCATTAACGGACTTGCAACGAAACCACCTGCTAAAGATGCCAACAATAACAACAACTATAACAACAACATCATCATCATCATCATCATCATCATCAGTAGCAACAACAACAGCAGCAACAACGACAGCAACAAACACAATAGAAAAGCCAACAACAAATTGTGCAAACTCAGCAGCAGCAGCAGCAGCTGGAGAAGGAAAAGTATCTGCAACAACAACAGCAACAACAACACATCGCATTGGCAGGACATTAAGGACATTAGCCAAGAGCTGGACTGGACAATCTGGTCTGTTATTGACGGTCTGCCTCAGCCTTTTGGTGTGTGGCAGCCAAGCGGGTTTCGCCTGCCTCAGCAATCCTTGTGTATTTGGCGTCTGCATCGATGGCCTGAACAGGTAAGTCTGCCATATGCCACATCCGCATGCCACATTCCACATCCACATGCAACTTAGCCGTTAGTCGTCATCCCCTCTTTTCAAACAAGGCGCATTTTTCGCTTATTATCGCTAAGCCAATAAACTCCGTTCAACACATTTCGAGTGGCAATAAACTTGCACCACTTGAGCGCCAGCAGCAGTTGCAGTTACTGCCACAGCCACAGCCACAGCAGCAGCAGCTCAAGCATCTATTGGGCATCGATAGAAGCACACACACCCACCTACTATACACATATGTGGCAAACAAGTTGATGCAACCTCTACCCACTATCTTCTGCCCCTATTTGCCTTTTTTATACTTGCCCCTTTTCAAATGAGGCCAAGTTGTGCTGCCTGCTGCCAACATCGAGTGCCAGTTGAGTGGTTTGCCCATTAACAAGTGGCTTCGATTGCATAAGCTTCACATTATTAACTAACAGTATGTCCAAGTCCAAAGTCCAATGCACATTGCCATCTATACAGTTAATTATGCAGCTAATCTAGCTTGAACTAAGATTTTGCATCTCAAAATCACTGAGAACTTTTATTTATAACTGCATTTGAATATACTATATACTATATTTATAGATAGATGCATAAAAAAATACAAATTTAAATAGAAGCCTTATTTAAATAGAACTCTTAATTAAAAAGATATTTTTAAAAAATCTAAAATTTTCTTATTAAAATAGAACTCTTAAATAGAAAGGTATTGTTTAAAAAATCTAAAATTTTCCTAGCATTTGGTTGTTAACAAAAATAACCAGATAACAGCATTTTTAATCAGCTACGACTTACAGAATTTAGCTTCTCTAGATAGATTGGAGAGCATAAGCCCTTAACTTAAACATAAATATACTCATAACATATGTTTAAGTGCAGATGCAAAATATGAGTCCACTTATATTTTCTTTACACTTAGTCTACTTTGTAATTTCTCCTTTTTTAAAACTTGACTCAAGCTGTTGCCTTTTATTTATAGAAACTTGCAAGAAAGTTTCTTCTTTCATATTAGTTTCCTAAGTCAAGTAAAATAGTCTAATCTGAAATACAACCAGCTCCTTGTCAAGCTTAGCTCTCAAATGCATTACTCGTACACTCTGCTCTATCTGAGACAGTATATCAATTCAGTATGTTGCAACTGCCATCAGTTACTCAGTGCTAAAAGTATGCGACTCAGCGCCACTTAAGCATATAAGCGTATCCTTAGAGAAAAGACCATATGATGTGTACTATATTTCTCAACGCCAATTGCACAAACAACTGAAAGAAGCTAACAAATATAAAACAGCTGCCATTGCATTTGTCTCCCTGTCCTTTTCTTTAACCAACATTTATACAACTAAGTAACTGGCATTTTATTTTCTTCATCGTCGCGATATATGCGACCGCTGAATGTGTCCAAGCAGCGTAACCAGCCCTTAACTCAAACTCCTAAGACCCTAAACCCAAACCCATCCCAAACGCGAGCAACCTACAATCTCACAGTCAGTGAATTTGCTCTATAAAAAGCGTTTACGATATTTTTTTACGATAACTTCACGCAAAGGCTGCAAGTCAGAACAGAAAAGTTGAAATGTTTTCTAGCGCGAATTTCTTGACATAACCACCAGTTAGTTTCAAACAGGATGGTTAAGGAAAGGCGAGAAATCAGGAAGGAGAAGCTGAAAGCTGACAACAACTCGCCGGATAGAAGTTTATGCGTAGTCAAGTAAAATTTATAGCTGCAATTAAATTTAACACGATTCCATGAGATTTAAACGGATTAAATGAATAGTTTTGCCCATCTTAAAGTAAACAAAAATGATAAGAAAAGGAAAGGGATGTGCATGCCTTCTATCAGGGAGTACATTGATATTTTATTGGCTTATCGTGGTTTATGCTCAAACTAGTTTGTCCAAAATATCAGTATTTAAGACTCATATCAGAGATGAGTTGCAGTTTAATGATTGCCATAAAAATAGCATGAAATGTGCAAAGTGGAATGTTTGGCAAATTGTTTACAGAGCAAAAATAACACTGAAGTTTGCAATTTATATGCTGTACAAAGGTTTTCCATTAGAATCCATTAGATTTGATGTGAACAGCTAAAGTTTACTATACGAAAAGTGGACGGAAATTTAAGTATAGTTATTACAAACTTTTAAGAGCAGCATCTCTTACAGAAGACAGCGCCTCTCTTTGGGAATCTCATTCAGGGAAAACACTAATAAAAATTCAAATTTGCAAATGACATGGCTTTTAAAAAACAATAAATTGAATTGATTAGAAAGCTAATAGAAATTAACTTCCTAGCAATGGCATTCAATTGGTTGAAGTAAAATGATTTTTAAAATAAATATATGATCAAACTAGCTTAAAACAACATTATTCCTTAGTTATAAAAGTATTTCTTCACAGAGCACATACTTTCTATCTTGAATCGATTCTGAGATAGATAAAAAGGCAGGCGTTTTAATCAAATTAATTAAAGTGAAACACATTTCAAGCTTTTGATAGTCTGATAGACACGTTCGAAAGAGTTTTACCTTTACAAAGTAGTGCATTATTTCAGAAGTTCCCTGTATGTCGGTACTATCGATATGTGCCATCATTTGATGGACATGACAGAAGTACTCGTAGCAGCTAATGCAAGATCCCAAGGCCATTTATCAACTCACTGCAATTGTTTTTGGCAGGACAACAAATCAACAGGCCTCCGGGGTGCAGAAGTCAAGTCAAAGCCAGTAACAAAAGTGTTTTTCTTTACCCTTTCAATGGGCTCTCATGAGCATCAGCATGTCCTGCTAGTTGTATATGGACCAGACACATACACAAACAAACAAACAGACAACAACTGCAGTGCTCTACAAATGCATCCTAATGTAATCCATTATAAAAGAGAGAAAGCACACGGTAAACTGAAACTCAAACTCAACCCACTCAACTATCCTAAGCCCCGACTACAAAAGTTCTTTAATTAAGCTGTGTACCTGCAAAACTTATCCGACAAGAGATGGCGAAGGATGGAAAGGAAGCTAGGAAATATCTGCCATGTTGAGCCATGTCGGTGACAATCCCCTGACACTTTTGCAGTTCCGTTACTCTGTTACTCTGTTACCGTAACAGATACAGATACAGTTACCGTTACAGCTACTGTTACCGTGGCCATTTCCGTTTCAATTTCAATTCACTCTTAGTACGAAAAAGCAATCCCAAATGGCTACCAAATATTTATTTCCACTACTCAAGCGAAATGTTTCGAGTACGTTGGCCAAGTTTATAGCACTCGCAAGGGCACTGAGCTAAATTCACATACATGTTACTCTTACATTCTTCTATTAGATAAATATGTGTATATATTTCCATATCTATGCATGTGTGGCCCACTTCAATTACGACCAACTGGTGTTACAACCATATTCCACACTGATAGAAAGTTGCTCGCAAACACTTGAATATTTATGCGCAGAGTGCTTTCCAAGCACATGGCAAGCTTTAATCTGATTGTAGAGATAGAGTAAACGCATCATTCCGAAATATGATAGGAAAGTTATTGAAAGTTTCATTTGGTAGTCGCTGACTGCACAGATGAGCTTTGCAAGCACATTCCTAAATTGAAGCTGATTATAGTGCATTTTTGCTCTGTTACAATAATTATGATATGATTGAAAGAAGAAAGATTGATTTTGGCAACCTATCTTACGGATTAAGTTTGTCATTATTATTTTGTATATTTTAAGCTTATCCAATATGAATCTATTAAGGTATTTATTAGCCTGATAAAGCATTTCAATAAAGCAAGAATCGAAGCTGTTCTCAATAAAATATTTAAAAACTTAAGAGTATCTATCAGCCTAATAAAACATCTCAAAAAATTAAGTTAAGCTGTGAACAATCGAGCCTTTTTTCAATCAACCAAATCCCTTTTATTTGCCTTTTTCTGAAGCAACTTCAACTAGAATGAGATTATTACCAAGTAAATGTTTTGTCTTAACGTCACTTCTTTTAGATGTACGGTTAGGAGGACACTTGTGTTTTCTCGGAGTGTACTCGTTATATCCTATATGTTACACCATACTCTGCTATTTGCAAAACTATTTTTATCTAAAACATTTTCTTGTTATTTGTATTTTCTTGTTTTTTGTTTTTGTATTCATCTTTTTTATACCATTTTCTTTTTATGGGTTTGCCTACAACAACTTTTTTTGCTGAACGTTTGATGCATCATTGACACACCGTTGCGCCCACACCACCTATGTGTGATGATAACAACTACAACTACAACTGTGACAACAACAACAACAACTATAACTACAACTACAATGAGTACAGCTCGTATTCATGTTACTGCATTGACGGCTATACAGGGATACAGTGCCAAACGAATTGGGACGAATGCTGGTCGGGACCCTGTCAAAATGGCGGCACATGTGTGGATGGTGTTGCCTACTACAATTGTACGTGTACGGAAGGATTTTCTGGTAAGTGTGTGCGGTTTATTTTTGCGCTATGCTAACATAGACACATAGACACATAGACAGTTGGACCGAAAGATACTCACATACACACAGATACAGCTGATACTCGCTAGTATAACAAATACGAGTAAGTACTAAAAGTTGCACAGCCCGCTGAGCAGTCACTGTTAGGCAAAAGGGGGAGAGCTCACACCACGTGCAAAATGTATTTTTATTAAGCAAACGAAAAAAAAGATGAGAAAACAGACAGGGGAAAATGAAGCTACGCCCACAGCAGCCACTCCAGCACGGAGTGCACACAAATAGGGATGCCTCGTCCTGGCCCAGGACACTTACTCGACTCCGAAACCTACAACGCATGCCAAACGTATTTGTAAAATTTGCGGCTAAGTCAGGGAACAGAAAAAAAGTAATGGACAATGCTTATTCTTCCTCTATAGCTTTCTTTTTTTACTCATTTTCTACATTCGCTCACATGTGTCTATTCTTCTTTTTAACGCGTGAGCAAGAAGGTAAAATAAGCAGACTAAAACTAAAGAATTTTAACAAAAACTAAGAGATATGAAATGCACTCTGCAGTCGAAGACTTGACTACACTTTATGCGAAAATGAAAATTTGAAAATAAATTTTTATTAAAAGAGTTTTGTAGAATTGGTAGATTTAAAATTAAATAAATATTTACAAATATTTAAAAAACAAATAAAAAGTATTTGTTTACATATGAAGAATTTATTGAGAAAATATATTAATTTTTAGACCGGAAGGTATCCAAAACTATTACAAAATTTGTGAATCAGGGTTGTACAACTCCTTACAAATAAATCAATCTGACCATACATATAAGACTCAAAATATAAGACAGTAAAAAGAATAACCCTACGAAGTTAAATATATTATTAGATAACTGAACAGGCTTTATGTTACAATTTTAAACTTTTGAAATTTTCTTCTAACTTTTTGACATTTAATGGTTTAAAATATATCCAAAGTCAAATTAAACTCAAAGTTTGACTATTAGATACTTCTTTCCTACCATTTATTGACAAGTTCTCTTACCAAGTCAGTATGCCCAATTGCAAGAATATGACAAAAATGTGCATAGTGCAAATGTTTGGGGAGGTGTCTCCCAGGATATTTAAGAAGAAGAAGAAGGAGAGAGGCTGGCAAACAAACTTTAATGTTGTCTATTGTGGTAGTCAATGTTGGGTGCTTAACTTGCCACTTGCTACGTGTGAATGTTAGTGTGGGTCTCCAACGGTGTGTCCAACCATGTATGTGAGTGTGTAGATGTGTGTGTGTGTGTGTTGGCCCAGTCCGGAAGTCTCAGCATGAATGTATCTAATGTTCATCCTTTTGGCTTCGTGTACTTTCCGTCCGTTACGTACATATAAACACATTTAGTTTTCCTACGTGTGAGGAGCACTTAGTAAGACTCTGTCTGTATCTGTGTGTGTGTGTGAGTGTGTGAATGTGTTTTGTATCTAAGAGTTGACTTTATAAAATTTAGTGAAATTTATAGCCATCGTGTAGGTGTTATATGCATTACCCATCAACGACAACTAATACCGCATACAAATTGCTACAAATTTGTGGTCTAACAACGTTGCCAACAGTTTATTATAGGGAAGGGGGAGGAAGGAGGATTGAGTAATTGACATACAGATAGGATTAGCAGTCTAATGAATACTACGAATATAAATGTAAGCATAACAATCGGAATGGTTGTCGAATTAGACAAAACACGTGTCGTTTAAGCTACGTTAGATGAGATTTGCGGTAAAGATAATAAAGTTAAGAACGTAGAGTAAAACGAGAACTCAAATTAAGCTGTTTGCATAGAAAATAAGATTTAAATTTTTATTGAAAGATTGAAATTGGAAGTATATTTTCTGGTTATAGTGTAATTCAAATACCTAAGCTTTCTTTTTGTCGGCATTCTCTGATTAACAACAACAACTGCATTAAATTTCCATGAAGATAACATTATATAAAAGAGATAAAAGCAAAATTTTAAAACATTAAACACTAATGAGAAACAAAAGGAGTTCCTTGGAACTGTCGATGGTGAAATATTCTTAAAGGTACTTTAAATTAACACTTATAAATTGAAGAAAGATTAAAAGCGTGAAGAGGAGACTTTTGTTTTAAACAAAGCGAAGAATCAAGTAGAATAAATAAATACATTTTAGCTGAACTACTTAAAGCGGAGTTTTATATAGCTATATCAAGTCACATTTTCAGTTAAAAAATCAGTTTCTACCATAAATCTAACAAAATTTAGTAATTATACTCACATTTTTATCCTTATTTAAAGCAGAATTTAATAACTCGACGATAATACACTTTGCCAGAGTAGAACAACAAATAAAATTATGCACGGCATCGTGTTTGCCAGTGATTTTAAGTGGATCAAGCGGAAAAGATACAGCAAATAAAGCAAAAACTAAGCGACAGCTTTGAAAACTGCGCCACGTTGAAATGTAAATAAAGCAAAAATGCTAAATAGATTCAGCTAAAAGATAATAAAAAAAATGAAAAAAATGGAAATATACAAAAATATGCTTTCCATCCGTAAAGCCCACACAAAAATATAAAAACCTAAATTTTATAATAAATAGATTTTTTGCCGACGCGCGAAGCGACGGAAATGAAGCAATAAACTATGCACAGATCTGGTTAAAGGTAAAAAAAACCCTACATAGAAAAAAATGAAATGCAAAAATTTTATATATTTTGAAATGAAAAGCGCGGAATGAATGGGTCTCAAAAAGAGCTACAAAAAAATAGAAATAAAGCAACAAAGAAAACCTAGTGGAAGAACCAAAATATAGAAACATGTGCGAATGCTCTAGTGATAGAATTAGAGATACCCTGTAATGAAATATCGTACAAGCATGTACTTATTTTCCATATGCGATAGCATATCTTAATTCTGTGATTTATTTTTCATCCAATTCCTACAAGATTGTAGCTAAATAAATATTTTTACAATCATTATCCAACACTAATTAGCTTAGTAAAGAAATGAACTCTCAATCTTTGAAGAGTCTCTAGAGTTTGATAGACAGTCTGAAATTTTAATTTATAACATATAACCCCTTTCACTTCATTTAATGTGCAGGGTATACAAAGTAGAGTGAACTAACCCCTTGTACGCTATTTAACCGCGCATTGAGTTTTGAAACGCCTTTTACCTTGTGACGCCCCAAAAAAACAAACAACAAAAATAATAAACACACATTTTTTGCATTTTTGCGCTGGCATTAAAAAATTTAAAACTGAAAATGAAATTGGCGCATGATGAAAATGCAGCTAAAGCATAGTCGACGTTCTAATTAATATTTTTAGTTGCTCATTTTTGGGTCTTATGGCCTTTTATGTGCATTTTGCCTTTACAACTGCATTTGGGATTTTCGTGTTTGATGTTTGTACTCTTTGAGGTGGTCAGCGTAGAAGATAAAAGCGGTGACCCTTCTAAAAAGTAGATCATTCACTCTCATTATTTTGTGTGTTCTACTTACCGGATATCCTGGTTTCTATCACAACCAAAAATAGGCATCTAATAGTTAGTCTGTCTCGGTTTCCTTTGATTCGGTTCGCATTTGGCTTCCCACTTTATTTGGGCTACTCAAAAAAGTAAGTTTACTGAAAGCAGAAAAGGTGTACTATAAATTAGTAAATTAGTTAATAGTTCGAGTAAATATAGTAGTTGCAATTTGGCTTTGCAAATGCATAGAAATGTTATCCAACAGTTGATCAAAGTCTTTCACAGACTTGTCGCTTTTGTTACTGCTTAAAATGTTACTCAAACCTTATGCAAATGTTAAGTCTTATCTCTTGTTAGTCAAATTTGGCCAACAACAGTGCCTTCGCCAAATCTTCTACTCTAATGGCATACATTTTATCAAGCAATCTAGAAATGCTGCAATTCTCAGCGGCATAACCTTGCTCCCCTTGGCCAACACACACACACACACACTAACACACCCACACTCATACAATCTCAGAGAGAAACCCAACAACAATGCCTTTCATCCTGAGCAAAGGCATCTCCTTGGCTGGCTTTATACAATCATTGCAGTTAGGCCACCATCATTTGAAGGCACTGTGCGAGTTGAGGCCAAAAGAGCCAAAGAGCTGAGGGGCATTCAGCGTGAAAACAATGCAAATTGCAGTTGCAGCCATTGCCGGGCCTATTCACATTGAAATTCGCATTTCATATTCATAAGTAAAAAAGAAAATAAAATTCTGCAAATCAACAATAAGCAATGTGCTCAACAGAAAACAATTCGACTTTGTTATACTCTGTACAAAATTGCAGCTGTGATTATACTAATGTAACTAAAACTTATCACTTCCTATCTATTGTAAATAATAATTATATCATGCTTCTCAGAACAGTATAGTCTAATGTCTTTCATAAGAACACAACTCCCAGAGCTACAGAGCAAATGCTAATGCGAAAAGCGAGAGAAACGCAGTGTTTAATTTAGTTAATAATATAATATAATAATATAAGAGCACACCTTTCAATTTGATAACTTTGTTTATCCTACGCCAAAAGCTTAATTTTCTGTCAAAAATTGTGATTTTATAATTATAATTAAAATGATTTATACACAATTAATATGTGTTTAAGAAAACCTAAATTTACATACTGCATTAATACTTAATTATCAAAACAGAGCTCTTAACTTTTCTTGAATTCAGGTTGACCGTTAAAATCCGTTTTCGAAGTTTTTAATTGCATAATTTGCATCAACAAAGAACCAAAAATCTAACAAAGCCCATGTACCTGTCTTTGAGTAAAGGGTATACAAATAAAAATGCATTCAAATTGCAGCATTGCAGTTTTTTCCCGACTTTTTGTGTACCTTAACTTTGGCTGCACTTTGTTTCATTTGGTTGTTTTTAACGTAATTTTCCTGTCACTTTTTTTTTTTTTTTTTGACTGAGAGTTTGGTGCACTATCAGCAGGTAAATATGAATATGAAAATGTAAATACAAGTATGATTGGAGGGGGGAAAAAGCGAATGCATTTTTTCCTCTTTCCCTTGTGCTTTTCACGTATTCAATTCACATTCATTCAATCAAACTTGCATTTGCCTCAGCTGTTCATTCATTCATTCATGACTTCATTTGCGTACCAACAGATTTTTGTCTTTATGATGTGTTCTTTTTTTATACTTTATCTGTTTTTCCCCTTCTTTTATTTGTAACTTTTTTGAGCGTTCGACAATTTGCTTTGTGCAATTTTTGGCACACGGGAGGCAGCTTGAAGCGATTGCGAGTTGCATTCACAATTCCCCTCAGCTTTCGCCATTAATCATAAACCTGACAAAGATATTTGGAACATTTAAATAGCAACATTTGCTGTCATTTGCTGGGGAACTTTAAAGATTTAACCAAATGGTGATTTATCGAGGGATTCGACCGAAAAACAAATCCAAATTCATTGAATTTCACGTGGCTCAACGATTTACATAAATATTTTATTTCATTTACTCAATTGCTAGGGCATTTTGTTTAGCATGAAAGAGATAAACAGAGAAAGAGAGAGACAGAGAGAGGCAGAGAATGAAAGAGAAAGGAAAAGAGTGGGAAAAAGTATCCGTAATATGGTACCCAATATTAAAATACATTTGCTGCCATCAAATTGTCCTCAATTTTTAAACTAATCAATTGCTTTTTGGGGATTTAGATTTGGTTCAGTCGCTTGAAGCTGTTGTTGTTATTGTCGCTATTTGTTGTTGTTGTTATCGTTATTTTAGTGTGCGTGTTTGTGTGTGTGTGTGGCATGCAATAAAATATTCATAATATTGCATATTGATTTTATAATGGAAACTTTCGGGTTTGTTGAACTTTTATACCCCTGCCTTTAAATCGCTTCAGGCAAGACCGAATTTTTTTTTGTTGTTCAAAGTCTGCGAGTGTGTGTTTGTTATCGGTTTCGGGATTAGCCATATAATCGAATGTTGTCAGTTTTTCACAGGCTTTTATCTTTTCGTTCAAATTGGGTTAAAAGTGTAATGTAAATAAAATCAAAGTGTGCTAATTGCTGTTTGCCAATCACGAAATTCTTCTATCAATGGGATTTGTACACGTTTTGAGCTTTAAATATTACATTGTAATTATGTAAAGTAGTCTAAAATAAGCCCTGTATTAATAAAAAAAAGCAGGGGATTAATTCTATGAATGTTTATACAACGATACTAATACTTTCAGATTAATAGCTTTATTAATTTTATATCAAGGAACTAAATTGTATGCTATAGTTACTCTCACCTGACCATCATTAATTATAATAGTTACTTGACTGGAGAATTGAAGCCTCTATCAATAGAGAAATGAGCGGAAAAACTTTGAAAAGCGTGTGTCAGACTTTGAAATGCTATTTTCTCACTCATAAATTTGCCCATTGAACTTCAGCACAATACTTTCTAATTTTACGCAACGTTGCAGGCAACCGATAGAAAATATTTCACATGCATTTCAATAGGAAATGCTGGGAAGCTATGCGATTGCCTCCTCCCTCAGGGCGTGGCATTTGGCAAATTCAATAGAAATTGGCAGGCGGAAAATACAAAAAAAAAGCGAGAGAGAGAGAGAAGGAGAAAATAAATAAAAGGAAAACGAAACCTAAGCTAGAAAATATAGTACAAAATTCAATTAATTAAAAGCTGTAAAACATACATACGTATGTGGGTTAAATAATAGAGTGTGTGTGCAAGTGTGTATGCTAGAGTGTGTGTGTGTGTGTGCCACATGCTGCAGCTGCGGCAATTGCCGTGAAAATGAGCTTGGCAGGATTCTTTGGCCTGGCTTGACATTGTCCTGGCATCGCTTGGGGGACTTCCTGCTGCTGATGCCATTCGTTGGCGCTGCGAAAAAGTGCAATTGAAAGCGCAACAATGCGCACCACAAGACATTCAAGTAGGGACTGAACCACCAATCCGACCCACCATTCCACCCACACCACACGCCACCCGCCAAACCCACCGAAAGGATATGCGAATTCGAATTGCTTGCCACTGAGTTGAGCTGACTGAGTGACATACTTGAATTGCTTTAATGGGTTCATGGACCAAGAACGGGGGATTGAGGGCTAGAGTTTAGAAGCTGCTGCTGTGATTAGTTTCCCACCGCCATTCACAGATGAGCTAAAGTGCATTTCATTGCTCACTGTCGCAGCGCATTTAACGTTGGATGTGGTATTTGCCTTGAAATCCGAAAAACCCCACCCGAAAACAGATTGCCACTGCCAGGATTGCCTGGATTAAATGTGCATACAAATTGCTGGAAAATCGCTAGCAATTCCGAAAACCCCAGCTGCAATTCCAAGCTATAAACATTATTAGCACCTGGGGACGTGTCCAAAGGGGAATTTGAAATAATTATTAAATTCATTATTTATTCAGAACTTTTCGTGCAAATTTTGCGCACATCAATAACATTGAATCATTAGAAATGAAATTTTGTTTCATATATTAATAATGTGTAATGCAGTAGATGGAAATTTAAACTATCAATAGAAGTGATTTATTAGAACAAAAATTTGTTAAATTATTTTAAAAAATGTATATTCATCAATAATAGTGAATAATTAGAACTAGAAATTGTTGCATGTATTAAAAATGTGTAATACAATATATCCAAACTGATATAACTACATTGAACATAATTCAATTTAATGAATCATTAGACCTTCACCTTCTCCCTCTGTTTGTAATATTGTGCATAGTCCAATTTATTGTTGGAAATTATTAGTTTTTATTACAATGCATTTATATCAGTAGATGCCTTGAATATATGTGGTTTACTTGAATTTGTATTATGAACTTTTTGGGTTTCACTTACAGAATTTACCAAATGGAGTTTTCTTAATTTTAATGAAAAGTGTATTCATATTGGCTACAATCGCTTTTAAATTACATTTATTTCTCTGCAATTCATTCATTGAGTCCAAATATATTGCATGTACTCATAAATGTACACATTTATTTATTCGTTTACTCTTTTAACACACTTTCTTCCGCACAAGTCAGGAACAAAGAGCTGAGCGAAAACTTAAAATGCAAACGAAATGTGCAATATATTCTTTTTTAATATAAACGATGAAAGATTCGGAATATATGTATATCGAATGCTCTTCCTTTCCTCGCCAGATTCAATCCATAACATAAGTAACAAGCAAATAAGAAGCACAAAATGTCTGCAGATAAAATTGAAATTTCAATTTTCTGCAACGACCAAACGATTCTTGAAAAGGGGATTGGAGGAGTTCTTGAAAGATATGAATAGTTTGCAAGTTCATGCTTATTGTGATTCGAAGCCAAAACAAATGTTCCTACCTTGTTGCACAAATGTTTACAGTTCGTTGCCAGCAAAAAGAATAATGTGAAAAGGGAAGTCAACAGAGGGGTGAGCGGAAATAAGTGAGAAGCAGGGGAAAACAGCAGCTGTAACAAGAAGTTGAAGTGAAGGATGCACAAAAGTGACAACAAAAAGTTTACTCCTCAACTCAAACTAGTTATAAAAGGGATATGCAAAGGTTAGAAGAAAAGTCGTAAACATCATGTTATTGGAAAAATATGTGAAAGCGAGAAAATAAGTTAGGGCAGGGAGAGAAAAGTTCATTAAACTAATGAACTTTGTTAACAATCAGTACAAAAAGTATTCTTATTACTGTTCTATTATTCTGAAAAAAAATATCACATTTCTTAGTTATTATATTTGAATTGTTTTGTCGAAGTTTTTATTTGTTAATAAATTAGCTACTGCTAGTTAAATTCAGAAGACCCGATATATAATTTGTTGGCCAGTGGGCCAAACTTCGATAACAATATTATAAATGATAGATGAGCGGACTTAAAACGATAAAAAAATGAGTCATCGGATGGCGATTCTATTGGAAAGCAATTGTTCAATCTATAAGAAAGTTGAAGATAAATTGTGGCACGTTTGCCAATAGTGTTTTTATATCCTGCTCTGGATTAGGGAATTGATCACTTTGACAATAACAATAACATTACAAATTTGAGATTTTAAATTTCTTATCCCGTAGTTTTATTTGCGTTTGTTTCACGCGCCATCTAAATCAGAAGAGTGTGATCAAAGGAGGATACAAAGAAAGTATGCAGCTTAGATTAGAATACTAACAATTTATTGGTTACTTTAAATTTGATGTGATTTTATTATCTATGCTGTATAACTCAGACACTATGAAACAGCTAGATTCATTCCTCAAATTAATATGGACGGAAACGTTCTTCCAAAGTTTTAAATATTTGCTTGGCGGTTTCTTCATCGAATCCCGGCTCGATTTTGTCACTCTGCACAGTGGCCAATATTATGAACTTGGCATGGGGATTCTACAAGTAGTTGAATTTATTAAATTTATATTGAGCAAACGCTTTTGTACGAGCCTACGCACCTCCCTAGGATGATCGTCCTTCCAGAGATCAGCAGCCTCCAAATAGGAGCGCAAAAGCATTCGCCAATGCCAAAAGTTTTCAGGCCCGTAAAGCTTTGGTATCGCCGAGAAGTCCAATTGTACGTGACCCAACATGTTTAACTGTTGAACTACTAATATCGATCTAAACAAAACAGACAATGAAAGATAGCGAAAAACACGGCGCTATCTTTTTGTTAAAATTGCTAGGGCTCTACAGCCTAAAAGGGGTTTTTGAGTAAGTTAGCTGCGAGTAAACATAAAATTATAATTAAGCTCATTGATAGTGCAAATATAATGATAACGTTAGCTATCTTTGGCGATTGTATAACCTAGCAACGACTTGCATTTAAATTTCAACATATGACGGCTTTATGATTAAGAAGTCCGATCTTTTGCAAATTTTGGTTAGATTTTATATAACCATTCTAGACACACAGCCGTTAGTTTTTTTGAGGTTTCTTAAGAAATAAATAAGTTTTATTACTACTTATATGTGGTTTATATTCACACACACACACACACACAGATACAGATGCACAGATACACGCATATTTTCAATCAACATACACACACACACATACTAAGACAATCTGGTGTGAATGTAAATCATTTGGAATGGAGCAACAATAATAACAATCACGCTAGTGACAAAGCATCTTAAAACGCGCATACACACACCGTATACACTCCCCGAAATGTGTTGCTTTAACTAAATTTATTAAGATTTATTTTAAAATTTATAAAAAAAAAATTTTTTGTCTTAACCGGCGATCCATGCTTAGTGTTACTTGGGTGTGGTTAGAACCAGTTGTGAATTATAAGGAACAAAAATGAAAAATTTTCTAAAAAGATGATTTTCTAGTTTTTAATTTTGTTTATTAAATGAATAACTTTCGTTGGGGGCTTGAATATGTTTTCGTTACTAGACTTTTGCATAGTTAAAACCAGTTGTTATCCGATCTTTTCTATGGAAACAATAAAAGTAATATAATTTATTAATTACAAGTTTTTAATGTTATATGTTGTGTTTTTGTTGGTCGCCTTGTTATAAAATGTTCAAAAAAAATTATTTTTCTTGCACTTTAAGCAATCATAAGTATTTATCAAGCAAATAATATACTCTTGAGACAAATTGCCAAATATTACCGAAAATAAATCTTAAATCCAATAATCACAATCCCTTAATTCCATTTGCTACAATTGAGGTCTCCACTTGTCACTTAACAAATCCAATAAACATTTATCAATATTTTTGCATGTCTAAAACATGTTTCCACACTTTTTCTTTTATTCAATTTCAAGTGCTCTTTGGCTCTTCCTTTTTGTTTCGCTCGTTTTTTGTGCATAAAATTTTGATTAATGTTGCATATTCAAATATTTAGACAGACTCTTACAGGGAAAATGAATCAGAATGGGAAACAAATGCTAAAAGCAAAGTCCGGCCGGAGAATTGTGTTGTAAATTCACATTTGTAGCAGCCAAAAGAAAATAAAAATAAAATGCGGCGGGACACAAAAAAAAAGAAAGAAACGTAGAACAATCGAGGCAGAGAGTAGGAGATGGGTTTGAGTGGGCAACCAGTGTCGTCCATTAACCACCAAAAAAAATTTGTGTGCGTCCAATTCGAAAAAATTCATTCATAAAACATGCCGTAGATTGCGGCACGAGCGAGTGCTGAGAGTGAGCATTTCAGAAGCATCTCCTCAACCACCCCATAAAACTGACCATTTGCCAGACCAAACTGACGGCCTCGGGCCACAGACCCAACTCCATTCTCAACCCCAAGTCCGTAACCCCAATGCTAGCTCCTGTTCACGCACATGCAGCAATAAAATAAAAATCGATTTTCACTTTAACGACTTCACACATAACAAACAAAAAAAAATAGAAATAATACAAGAAAAAAATCAAAAACAGGGTGAAAAAAACGTTGAAAAAGGCCTCGTGGCTGTCGCTGAAACCACAAATAGAGCAAAAGTAGAAGACTATAATGTCGTTGCATGGAGGAAAAAAAGTGACCACTGAGAAGTCGATGGCTACTACCTGGAATTTTCATCAGCATTATTGCATCGAAACTGGGTTAAGAATTGTGGGTGATAGAACAAGTGAAAAGGAAAGCGAGAAAGAGTGAGAGGTAAAAGGAGATGGAGAGATTGGAGTTGGAGGTTAAAACCGAGAGGTAGCTCGAAAGTTTCACAGATCTATCCCTATTTTCCATTTGTCCCTTCCTCTGCTTGACCACTTCCTGCATTTCAGTCTGAATTGGAGCGTAATGTGACATTTCATGTTGTGCCTTTGGCAACAAAGGTAAATTTTCATGTTGCATTGCGTTTGCTGTGCGGTCTTTGGTCACAATCCCCTTGTGCAACGTGTCGTATGCTTAACACAAAGTAAAATACTTTTAAAAGCGCTTGCTGAAAAAAATAACGGCTCAAAGAGTTTAAAAAAACGGGGGCTAAGAGCTGTAAATCATCATGTGTAAAATCGCTTAGCTTGGTAATGGAAACAATTTGAGTGAAAGAAACAATTGAATATACAATTCTTAACTAAAATCTTTCAGAGAGTAATCCGAATAATATAAGTTTTAGAATTCAATCCAGTTGAAAGGAAATAGACTGAAATAGACTTAAAAGTTATTGACCAGTTTTTAAGAGAGACATATTAATAAGATTTTCGGAACAGATCAACAAGTATTCAGTAAACCTAAATCCACAGATTTGTCGTATTTGTTTATATGAAAGTAAGATTGTTGGGAAACTGTCTTCTACTTCAATTTGTTGCCATCTGCTAGAGTTTTCAATCGTTAGAAGCAAACTACTAAAATTTTAAAAAATTAAGTAACATTTTCGAAATGTCTCAACATCTGTTAGAATGCTTAATCTCCTTCTTCCTTGCTCTTTATCTGGTTTTCTGGCTCTTCATTTAGTCTCCCAATGGTTCGCGGATATTTTTATCTTAATGCAACCATAAAGTGCAGCACTTCGAAAACTGTTAAATTTAACAACAACAGTAAATAAAATTGAAATACGAGCAAACGCATTCCGAAGCATTTCAAGTATTGCTCCATCAAATCATAAAGCAACGGCCAACACATAAACAAATTGAATTGCAATGCCACATCGCCAACGCCAGTTGGCTTAATGGATGAGCCAAAACTCACGAGTCAGAGCCGTGGCCAGAACCAAACTCAGAGTCACGGCCAGAACCGTGCCAGTTGAGGTCGATAAAATACGAGACTGGACTGTAACATTCATTACTCAGAGCTGATAAATAAGATAACATGGTTCATTATTTGTGGATGTTCCGATACAATTGCCATCGCCAAGTTGCCATCGCCTGTGGCTTGTAGAGAGAGAGTTTAATACAAATTCCTCGCGATATGTTTTACTGGAACACTCCGAGATACTCTACTTAAGTAAAATGTAAATCCATCAGCCTCAAAGTGTGCTACAGAAATTGAGCACGCATTTTCTTCTGCATGCAACTGCCGAGTTTTGTGGTCTGATTGAATATCTTAAGAACTGTGGTTTGGTTTTATGTTGCTGCCCAAAGCACATACATTTCTTGTGTGTGCACACACATACACTCATACACTCAAGCATGTGCAGAATTGTCACATCATGGGGCAAACAAATGACATCAACGGACATTGGATGAGAAGTATAAGAACCTCTTCATAATGTTGACTTTGCTTATATCGTGTGGATAAATTACAATAATGGAAAACTAAATTAAACCAAATGGTAGGGAACGAAGAAGACAATAGTAACAATAAAGTAGAAAGCAAATATGTATATCATCAAACAAGTCAAAGTTCCATAAAATATCTATAAATTCAAAACATTTAAATTTACATTAAGCTTTTTATATAAATTAATTTAGAAATAAGTATATAAAACTTATAACTTAATTATAATTTAATGACTGTCTGTACTGTTATTTAAGTAAAACTTTTACTAAACTTTTCTTGCTGTTAAAACATGTAAAAACATGCGAAAATATTAAATTTGTAATCGTTTTAATTTAATGGGTAAATGTTTATGCAATCAAGTTACATACAGAGCATCTCACAGTCTATACAATAAAAATTATGATTTGTAACTGACGCTGGCTTCGGTTGTTCATTGTGTTGATTTAGTGCTTATGCAAATTTAATATTCGTTCGCCTGTTGTGCGACCTTTTACACATTTGCATAGACTTACATTACAGTTGCATTATAAACAAAGCACAATATATACCCAGAGAGAGAGAAGGAGAAAGATAGAGAGAGAGAAAGAGAGTGGGAGTGGGAGATTGAGAGACATTTATCTTTGGGCTGAGCATTTATGAGAATGAGTTCGCATCTGCATAGTCACATTTTTATGTCCATCAGCTTGTATATTTTGTGTTATTTATGGGGCCACGAATGATAAATGACCCATCAACAACACCTGAGAGCTGTGTTAACCGTTTTTATTGTACCCGGTATTAAATGCAATTTTGTGCATTAAATTAAAAAGTTAAGAACATTAATTTAGACAAAGTGTGGAAGGTATTTGCTGGATGCACACGGTGCAGGCTTTTTGACACTCTTGTTTCGACACTTTGAAGTGCTTTTGGACTTTGTTGCGTTGTTTCACAAGTTTTTTAACGTCAGATAGACAGATGCACAGACACTTGAGAGATACGCAGGAAGCAAGAGCAAAACTTTCCTGCCCAAAAGAAACTTTCAAGCACATTTTCCTTTTCTTTTTTCCTTTCCTTTTATATCTTTTTTCCAGATAATTCTTGGCCGACTTGTTGCCAAAAACTATATATAACTAAAACGCGTTTATGCAGGCAGTCAAGTTGGCAGGCAGGCAGGCAGGCAGCAGGCAAATAAATTTCCAAAAAGTTCAGACAAAACATTTCGCTGGCAATAAATTTGCAGCACAAGCATATGGGAAGATGCGAAAAAATCACTCATACGCACTGTTGCCAGTGCCACAAACAACATAAGAATTCTATAGCATACACAATGGGGTGCTTCTCAACCAGCTCAACCAACTCTGAATGCCTTCCTTCCTGTCTGTCTGTATGTCTGTCCGTCTCGTCAGTCTAACTGTCTCTCTAACTCTTTCTCTCCATTCACTATCTCCCTCTCTCTATGTGTGTTTGTTTATCCGTCAGTTACTGCTTCTGGCAACCACCTACTGAGACTTCCCCTCATCGTTACCGTCTTTGTAGTTGTTGAGCACAAAATTGAAAAGTATTTTCAAGCATTGTTTTTATTGTTGTCGTAGTTGTTGCCCTGAGCAACTTGAAAAGTCTAACAACTGTGTCATGCAGTGTACTTACACTATCGAGCACCCATCAAATATATGTATTTAAATACATATATAGAGTATGTTAGCACATATAAATATTTGATCAACCACACGCGACTAATCAATTTAGACACCTTTGGATAGACGTGATTCGATAATCGACCTCAAATTCTATATATTTTATGTGGTTAACTACAGTTTTCGAGGGTGAAAGAAGCAGAGAAAATTGGTTTTGTATAGATTACATGTTTTCGAAAAGAGTTTATCTTGAGAAGGGAGAAAACGGACTTCTTGAAACCATAAAGATTTTATCATTTCAGAGAATTTATATTTCTTATCACAGACTTCTTGGAACAAAAACTTTATTAAGTGAATTTAATTTTTCATGCAAAGAATTTCTTCTTATAAACATAAAGGATAAAGAATAGTCTTAGAAACTTATTTTATTTTATTGCTTTTTTCCATGCATCTACAGAAGAAATGAGGCATGAATTACTTTACAGAAAATAAATAGTCTGTGTGTTATTAAATTATTTTATTAGACTCATAATGAAATTAGCTATGATCATTAAACAGAAATCCATATATCGTATTTCCAATGGAACAATGTACTATAGTTTCTTAGTATAATAATATTGGCTAACTTTACTTATCCGTATTTAAATTTGTTTTCTTTCCTAATATCATTTATAATGATATATTAAAAACGACACAAAAGAACTCAAAATTGAAATAGTTAATATGTTAAATGACGAGAAATTTTATTTAAGAGGACTAAATTTCAGAAAACAAACAAAATAAAACTAAGAGTTACAAACAATGAACCCTCGAGCTAAGATCTTTAGAGTAATTCAACGTCGACTTGTTGAACAACCTGAAATTCTTGTTCCAAGAGATACTCGACAATCAGCCGTAAGTGTGTGTGATGAGTGTGTTGTGGGTGTGTTTGTGGGTGTGTGGGTTTGTGTATACACTTTAGAATTGTTTATATTGCATGCACCGAAATCAGCCCTTGAAGGTTTGTTTTGATTGCCATTGATGCACTTGTATCGAAAAAGATGTCTGAGACAGATAGAGAAACAGAGGTAGACAGCAGATGTAAGAAAAACAGAGATAGACAGGGGAAAAAAACTCTTTCTATGCTTAATATAATGAAAAGTCATTCAATTGCACTTCGATTGTGGACACTTGTTCGAAGAATTGAAAGGAAAAAGGAAAATCAGAAAGGTTACTAAATACAAATGTAAATCTTTGAATTGCATATATTGATGTGGAGATGGAAACAGGATTACAAGGCTCTTGTTTTTTACAGATAGCTAGCAATTAGTCTCTTTTGAACTGTGAAATGCTCTGACTTTAATTAATACAAGCTATTGAAAAGCGAATTTAACCCCAATGTCAACAGATGCAACTAGGTACAGTTGCTACTGTGAATTATTGTTGGAATAAAATACTTTTCCACTCAACAGCGAGCCATTATAAACGAAATATTGCATTTAAAATTCATTAAGCAAACCACAAATAAAATCCAATATGTATGATACATATTTGCGAAAGGTCATCATAGTTCTATCTGGTAATAATATTAAATACCAAATATTGACTTTTGCCGTTTCTGAAGCGAATAAAATATAACAAGTTTTATTTATGAGCCATTTGCACGCCACACTGAAAGCGACAACTTTAACCTACAAGCATAAATTTTTAATGAAAGAACAGCGCAGGAAAATTCTGGTGAAAAACTTGATGGAAAAGTTGACATGACTGGAAATGAACGAAACGAAACGAAACAAAACGAAACGAAATGAAAAGAAACGAAAATGTGCTATCAATTAGTGTCACTTTCTTGTCTTTCTACATCTGTATGTCTCTCTTACTCTTTTGTCACATTCTGCTCCACAGGGTCAAATTGTGAGGAAAATGTGGACGAATGCATGTCAAATCCATGTCAAAATGGTGGACTATGCCGCGACCGTAACAATGGCTACACCTGCACCTGCCAGCCTGGTTATCTGGGAACACACTGTGAGCTCGATGTCGCCGTCTGTAACACGGGTAAGTCACGTTGACAATTCAAAATTATGAAATCTTTTGTCATACCCTTGCAAAGGATACTCTAATTTAGGGCAAGTAAAGGGCCTTGTCCGTATGCAGACAGTAAATTTATCGCACCCGGCCGGATCTCTGTTAAAAATTAACCTTTACTATGCAAGATTTAAGTTGTCTTAACCAAACTCACAGATTGTATGATTTGTATTAATATCCTTTAGCTGTCATATAACCGATCTGTCCAAAATTAATTATTATAAAGCTTTGTTTTATCTTAAGATAAGTTAAACAAACTCGCAGATTAGTTTAACTCCTATATCATATAGCTGTTGGGCACGGTTCTCTGCAAGGGTATGAAATCTTCGGTGTGAAAGTGTTAGCCTTATTGTATTTTTACTCTTGATCTCATTCACCACAGGCACTGGAGCACGTTGTCAAAATGGTGGCGAGTGCATTGAAGGTCCTGGATTGGAGTTCACGTGCGAATGTCCGGCCGGTTGGCACGGACGCATCTGTCAGGAGGAGATCAATGAATGCGCTTCGGCGCCATGTCAAAACGGTGGCGTCTGTGTGGACAAATTGGCGGCCTATGCCTGTGCCTGCCCCATGGGCTACACGGGTGTCAACTGTGAGGAGGAGATCCTTATCTGTGCGGACAATCCCTGTCAGAACAATGCTCTCTGCCTGATGGAGGAGAATGTTCCCACATGCTATTGTGTTCCCGACTATCATGGCGAGAAATGTGAATTCCAATACGATGAATGTCAGTTGGGACCACGTTGTATGAACGGTGGGGTATGCATTGATGGTGTCGATACCTTCTCCTGTTCCTGTCCCCCACTGTTAACGGGCATGCTCTGTGAGTGTCTGGTGGTTGGTGAAGAATCTCTGGACTGCAACTACACAGCACCGGCCACAGCTGCACCACCAGTGGTGCCAGTAACAACGGCTACTCCCTCTACTACACTAGCGCCACCTACAGTGCGACCGGTGACACCGCCGGAAACAACCTTACCGCCAAGTGAACCACCTGCACCACCGGCAGCAGTTGAAACCACTACAGCAGCTCCAGTTGTACCGGTGACATTAGTCTCCTCTTCATCTGCCTCATCGGAAGAGGCATCGGTAGAGGTTAAGGTAACAGCACCACCTCCGGAAAGCGATAGTCATGTTGTTGACAAGGAGGCAACAACACAACCACCACCGGAGCCCACACCAGAGCCACAGCCAGCTGCTGTACCCACAGCACCACCACCACCACCAACAATCGGCTCTTCTTCGACCTCCTCTTCATCGGAGGAAAGTCACCGCATTTATACGACCTTACCGCCCCTACCGGTCCCTGGAGTGACCTCCTCTTCAGCGGAATCTTCCTCCGAAGTGGTTACCTCCGAGGAATACACAACGGTGCGACGTTTTGAGGTAAGTGGCAGTGGTAGCAGTAGTTCCAGCGAGGAAGGCTTCACCACAGCACGTCCGACTGTACCGCCAGCCCCACCGAGCATAACCATAGCTGTGGATTATGCTTCGTCAAGCAGCTCGGAGTCGGTGGAGCAGCATATACCTATAACCACACCTGGCGGTATATTTGTGCACCACGTAACCACAATTGATACAAGCATCTCGGTAGATTATGGTGCACCCACACCGACACCATATTTCCCTCTCGAAACCACAGCACGTGCAATGCCACCACAACATGTTACCGAAGCGTCTGTGGAGGAAACCACTCGTCATCTGTGGACTGAAGTGCCAACCACAGCGGCTCCCTTCTTCACCGAATACCCAGCTGAGGTGATGATCACAACGCATAGCACGAGTGCGGGCAGATTTACCACATTGCAACCACAAATCCATGAAGAAACCACCACAACTCCACTGGAGAATGAACCACCAACGGCACAGACTCCACATATTGTGGTTACCATTGAGAATGGTGGTGCAACGCCTCCGATCACAACAATCATGCCACCTATTCCTGCCCAGACAACCCACCCAACCACTGGAATACCCTTTGAACGGGAGCCAAGTACCACAATTTTACCACCAGCCGTAACAATGCCAGCACCGGTGGAAATAACAACACCACAGCCCATGGTAACGGAGGATCTGCATGTGCCACTAGCACCAGAAATAACCACAATTGAACCGCCAAAGGAGACAACAATGCCGGCCATAACGGTGGTAACCCTACCACCAGCACCGATGCCCACGGAACCACCATTGCCCAGTCTACCTGCCGTCACAGTGCCACCGACACCACCATCCACACAGTCAGCACAGACATTGCCACCGCCCACACCACCGTTGCATGTATACGGCACACCAGGGCAGCCAGAGTTGCCAACACAGACCAAACCGCCGGTCACCGAGAGTAGCGAGGAAACCGATGGCGCTAACACAGTTGCCCAGGGCGGTACAGGAGGTGTTGCCGGTGGTGCAGAGGAAAAAACTGGTGATGTGGATTGCATAAAATTGGGTTGCTACAATGGCGGTACCTGTGTGACCACATCGGAAGGTTCCCGGGTAAGTACAACTATTCTCTCCCACCCACTTTTCCCTTTTTTTCGCTTTTCTGCATTCGAGCAGTAGGTCAACCTCAAGGACCGATCGATAGACTCTCAATTCGATTTGTTTGTTCGATGCGTAGCCCAAAAAAAAATTTTTGTTAACAGAAAAGCACACAAAACACAAAGAGGCAAAGTCAGCTACAAAATTTTCAACCCCATTGAGTTGCTAATTGGCCATGCCACAACCCTAGGCAACCCTAGTTGCAGTCCCCGACAGTCCCCGTCGATTGTGGAGTCAGGAGTCATTTAATGAGCGTGAACACTTAAATTACCTTGGCAATTGGTAAACAAGAGCTACCACAAAACAATAACAAAATCAAATATGGGTAATAGTGTGACTAGATCATACCCTATACTTATTAAAATAAATTGCGGGACAGTGCAGCTACTAAGTAATTATTCTGATATACTCTGATTACAATCACAGCTGGTTAAATAAAAAAAGTGGCTTGAAACTCAGAGAATTTTAAGTCAAAATGAAAAACGTAAAGCTTTAATATACTTTAAGGCTCAATATATATTTTTTTAATTTATTGATTATCTTTAAAATGTTTATAAGGTTTCCATTGTTCTCCTAAAATTAGCATAACTCTAACCCGATATATATATAAAACTATCTCCTTCAACTTCATAGACCTTACTTGAAGAACTAATTGAGCTTTTACGTTGAACATCATATTTAATGCAGCTTTAATGTGCTTTAAAGCTCTGCTGCTAACAGAACTAACCAGGCAACTCTTCATGCTTTGCATTGCATAATCAACATTGTATAATTGCACAACAAACTCAAACATGAAATACATAACGAATAATAATTCTCTATGCATGAATATGGGACCAGAGCAGACTTGGTTAGTTTTGAATTTAATGGCTACAGTTAATAAATAAATCCTCCTATTTAGGCCAAAGGGAGAACTATAATCACAACATTTAATGGGAAACAGCGAGCTATGCGAGATGGTGAAACACATACAAATTGACAAGTTGAAATAGTAAACACACTTATTCACTTACACACACACATACACACACATACAGATACAAGGCAGAGATTCACTAGAGAAACGCATATGGAGATTTTGTATGTTGAGGCCAATGCATAAATAATCATGTTGCTTGTCGAGTAGTTTGTGGAATAGAGGCAAAGAGGCAAGTGGCAAGTGGCAGAGGCAACACATTGAGCCTGCAACATTTGTAAGCTGCTTACTTAGGTTGCTTTGGAGCCAAACACAAAAGGATTCTGGTCCGAACGCACACACACATACTCAGACACAGTTGAGATGGTACAAGTCAAGTCCAAATTATGTTTAACAATAAGCATTGACCAAGGACTTTCATTAAATTCTGACTAGAGTTTGACACAATTCATGTTCTGTTTATGTGAAAATTTAAAAGCCAAATAAATCATTTGGAAACTGTAGATTGATCAAAAAAGGCTATAATTAAATGTAAATTAATAATTATAAACAAGATGATGACATGACAGAGAAATAAAAGATATAAACTCTTGTTTCAAAAGTTTCTTTACGCATGTGAACAAAAAAAATATTTAACTTTCAAATGGTAAAAGTTTGTTTAATGTCCTTAAAGTACACTACATATTTTAATAAAATATTTTATATTTATAAGTGGATATAAGCATAATTCATAGTTTAGTCACAAAGGTGTCTCTCATCATCTATAAAAAACTGTTATAAATAGGCTATATAGTCTTTCCTTAAGAGATTTCTAGCTCAACTTTTATTGCACTTGGAAGAACTAATTTTTTTTTTCTCAGTTTTACTGTCATTTTTGTTCGAAAAGTTTTACAAAAGTGCATCCGAACTAGTTGTCTCTCTTACATGGCATCATCAAATGCCTATTCCTCTGGCAACTGAATACTTAAATAGCCTTTTTGCACAAGTAGAGCTATATGTACAGTTAACATTTCAGGTAAAATCAGACAAAATACAAAAGCTGCAAAAATTTGTTCAACAGCAAAAAGCCACAAAGCGTTCCCCATTTGCACCACTAAGAGGCAAATGACGAGGGCCAGACAAGCTGCAAAGTATGCCTATTCAACTATTTATGAAAATACTTGTGGTAATTTTGGCCCAAAATAAAAAAGTTTTTGGCAGAAATTTTGGCAACAAACAGACACAACCCATTTACACACACACAAACACACAGACACACAAATCCATACGCCCACAGTTTGACGTTGGCATACAAAATTTATATCTGAAAAATTAAGCACGAGGCATACAACCGTGGCATGCAACAATTTTACAATACGGTTAACTGGCACAAAAATCGACAACTGCAAAATAAAGTTTTGTGTGATTTTTATGGAAGAACTGGCTCATGCAAATGGACTCTTTATGTTTCCCAGTCATGTTTAAAATTCTGGGAGAAGTGTTGAAACTAAACGTTTATTGGCTTAAATATTCTGGGAAAATTATCACTGATGAAACTCCTAATTTTCATGCGATTTCCAGTTCAACTTATTTAAGTAAGCTAAATGCTAATTTTACATTTCGCATGAATATCTGTTAAATTTTGATAAAGTTGTGAGTGTTGAAGGTTTTTCAAATTAAAGTAAAGGCATAAAAATAATCCGAAATTTTTCAAAGCACATTAAAATTTGCAAATTTAAAAAAACAAGTTACCAAATAAATTTATAGTTCTGATATTCAACAAACAGACGTTGCTCGAATTTTTTTAAAAAAAGAGAAATTATAATCAAAAATTTTATAGTTTTTTTTTTAACTTAGAACACCAGAAACTTTATATGAGCTACAAAAGTTGTGCACTTCCTATTCAAAACCCAACAATTTCCTAATAAATAACACTGGCCAACATTAGCGTATTTCCGGCAACACTTTTTGTTAGGATTTACTTAGTTGTCCTTCATATCTGCAAAGAGAACTATATTTTTCTCTCTTTTTTTGGACCATCTTTATCAACATTCATTTACATGTAGCAACACCTGAGTTAGCCAGCTTACTAACAAGAAGAAAAAAAATTAATTTTCATAACAAATTCAGTGAAAGAGCGAAAGAGTGACACAAAACCGCAGAATGACTTTGTTATGTCGTCGACGGTAGGACAACAAAAAGAAAAACTAAAAGGATAGGCGAAAGAGAGGGGAGAAGAGAGGCAAGTTAACCAAAATGAATGACAGGTCTTAGTGTGAGTGAGACAGAAGCTAGTGGAAATTATTTCATAGAGCATATGCCACTTTATTGTTGCCAAGTAATTTAACTGACGCCACACGCACATTCACAAAAATAATAGAAATACATATGCATGAGCCAGAGAAAGAGAGAGAGAGAGAGAGGAGAGTGAGAGTGAGAGGGGGGATGGAGGGTAGTCAAACAGTTAGACAGACACTTACATATGTCAGCTGTCATTTCGTTTACCCAAGTGTACTATGACGGGTTTGATGGAAGGAAAAAGCTTATGAAAAAGCATATTTTTAACGTGTCTAGTCAAAAAGACACACTGCGTGAGAGAGATAGAGATGCAGAGGCAGAAAGAGATGGAAATTAATGTGTGTGGGAGTGAGAGCTGCACGCAAAAGTGGCACTCGCACTCAGCGAAAGTCACTCGTAAAGTGGCATTAAGCACATTTCAAGTGTCAGCCGCCGAGTTTGGGGTTTTTGCAAATGTTTGCCTGGCTTTTCCTCACTCTCTCTCTCCTCGATCCCTCGCTATTTCTCTTTTTCTCCTTACTCCTTTCGCGCGTTCTCGTTACGCCAAAAGCCGACACCACTAATGAAAAGTTTGTTGAGCCCTTTTAGACGCTCACCACATGTCTGCGTGTCCTGCCTGTCCCTGTGCCTTTTCCTGTTCCTGTCCACATCCTTTCACTCTCCTCTTCCTGTCTGCATAGGCTCCATGTATCACCGGATGCTTCGCCATGGTCTCCATCGTAATGCGTCCTGAGTGTCGTCTTTGTGCCATCAGAGCATCTGTTCCCAATGAGTGCACTTCAGTCATTTGCAAAAGCCTTTCACCATTTTCCTCTCTTGACATTCACAGGCGTGTCACAATTAGTTTTGGGCGCCACATTACCCGTAATGCAGCTGTCAAATGAATCTAAATAATTGCTCAAGCTCAAATCTCTTTACGATTAAACAGACGTTGTCCTAGACATAATTACTATAGATTGCCAGCAAGATTTATGTTACTGTTTGCTGACCTAGAAATTCAAACAAAATCAGTTTGCAATTGCTGTAAATATGTTGTGTGTTTGATTTGTACAAGATATAATCAACTTATCTTCACTTTTAACAACTAGAAGATAACCTCTAAATAGGAATTAAGTACCACAAAAAGTAACGTCTACTTCACAGAACATAAATTAGTTGAATTACTAACAATGCAACTTTAATGAAATATTTAAAATGCAAAGAGGATTCTTTGCTACAAGTCGGCCAAAATACCATACCAAATACTTTACTGTAATTTCTTTACATGTCTTTTCATAATTCTATTACACAACCAAGCATTTAAGGCGCACTGCAGGAGCATTCAGCTCCTAAATCTCTCAAATCTAATTAAATCGCATCATAAAAACGCAACTAACGCACGAAAAAGAAACTTTGCAACATATAGTACACATCAAATAATTGTTATGAGAGAAAACAGTAGATATTAAAGTTAGGCAAGGGAAAGTAATCTTCTTTTGCAGGCTATCTGTGGAGCCGGAAGAACGGAAAAAAACTGATGCATGAAAAGTTTTCACATAACGGAATGCATGTGAAAATAGCATGGGGTATGGAAATACCCGTATTTGTAGCATGCTACAAAATTGCGTTATCCCTTGGGGTGCTGTGGCATACAGAACCTGACCCTGGAAAACACATGACGACGCATTGAGCTCGCTGCAACAACATGTTCATGATACGCCCCTTCTTACTTTTGCTCCCAACAACATTGGCGTTAATTTTTGTGTCATGTTTTTCGATGAGCACGAAAATAACGGAAAAAGAAAACAACGAGCTTCAGTGCATGTTGGGTTTTTAAGGGATACCCAAACAAGGCTTCAATCCTTTGACTACCTGTTAGCCTGTTATGCAGAGGCATATGGGGGATTATGCCAGGCCACACAGGCCATTAATATTTGAGCTACATCTGGGCACGCGTTCGGATGCTCATTATTATTATCAGTTTGCCGGAAGAGAATTCCAAGTTCTGCGAATTGTTATTATATACTTATTTTTAGCTGATGAGATTCAAAGCCCTCGTTAGCTGCATACCAAATTTTGAAACTGCTCATCAACATTGGCATTCAAAGTGCACAATGTCGCTGGAAAGATGAGAGTGAGTTGAGAAATATCACCACACACAAACTCTTAAAATAGTAAAAGCCTTACAGCCATTTAATTTAAGTGAATTTCAGGGCAAATTCGCACATTTTTCATCATACTATAAACTACATTTTGTCAAGGATAATGTTTATTTTATGAGCTTATAATAAATTCAAAGGGAATCAATTACTTGAAAATAAATTCTGTAAATATGACCAAATTCATGTGCACTGAAGCTAAAGTAAATAGGAACAATTTTAATTTATTTTTGAGCTACGAACAAAGTTTGCTGCAGCAGAAGTTCTGCAGGGAGTCCTTTCAATAAGTTGTAGCGTGCCCGAAAATTCCAATAAATTGAACAACGATATGAATTAACTTTTTGGCTCCCTGCTTGGCTTGCTGTGTGTTCTGCTTCTTCTTCTTTTTTTCACATTTTTGTCGTCCTCTGCGTCATTGTCCTGGTTTTAATAATTTATGCCCCACCAAGGGGACACTTAAAGTGCAACGCAACTGCATCAAGAAGCTCGCAACGGCACCCAAAACTTTTATTGTAACTTTTACTTTAACAACCCGCACCCAGAGACGACCCCATCAAATTGAACAAATGAAGTGCAAGGCAGCTGGGGAGACTGAGAAACTAAAGACTGCGGACTGGAAACAACAGCCAACAGTCTATAGTCGACCACCAGCAAGCCACCTAATGGAAGTTGGCCATATGTTTAAGAAAATATAGCTACAACAGCAATAGTAATACACTCTGCACTCTCAAGAAGTTACTCGTGTCTTCCGTGAACTCACTTTGCATCTTGGGCTTTCCTTAAGGGATATTTAAATTAATTGCTTCAAGTTAGCTGAACTAAGAATGATTTTCTAAAATCATTAATTTGACAATTTCAAAAAGTTTTTTAGGTCTACTTCTACCTTTATTTTACAATTTGTAATCAGTCTCAGCCCCAAAGAATTCCGATCATTTTATAAAACTCATTTTAAATTTCTATATTTATATACAAGAAACTTTTCCTATAAAACTAATTAGAACTGAATATGATATAGCTAATATGTAAGTCTATTATAATATAAATCATAAATCAAATACAAAGCAAAAATTTGTAAATGTTATTTTAAGATTTACAAAATTTCGACAATTTTAAAAAATTCTTCTTAGTTTCCTATTGTATACAACGGAAACACCTGCTCTTTATTCCGAAAATTCCCTTCTTTATAAATATCAGTCTATTTTATCCAAAAATTTTCTTTTCTTTTCCCTTTTTAAAAAAAAAACTAAAATTTTAAACTGTCTTTCTAGGATCTACAAAATTCCAACAATTTTAAAATACTCTCCTTAGTCTCTTGATAAGCATCTACTCTTTTTGTCAGAAGATCTCTTCTTTATGAATATCAGTCTGTTCGTTTGATAGGTTCCATTTTCCATTTATATGTTTCCCAAGTAATAACTTATTAGAACGGTTTTTAACTCTATTAATATAATTTTATTGCTTTCTCTGTTTCCAGTGCGTTTGCCGCTTTGACCGCCAGGGGCCGCTTTGTGAGCAACCAATTATAATACGAAATGCAGCATTCTCAGGAGATTCATATGTCTCGCATCGCATATACAAGGACATACCTCAGCACGAGGCACTTGATGCCGTACTTCCTATGCACATTCAGCTAAAGGTGCGCACTAGGGCCACCAATGGATTGATCATGTTGGCGGCAGCACAAGGAACCAAAGGTGGACACTATATGGCGCTATTCCTGCAGAAGGGTCTAATGCAATTCCAGTTCTCTTGTGGATTGCAAACGATGCTGCTGAGCGAACTGGAAACGCCTGTGAATACGGGCCATGAAATTACCATTCGAGCTGAGTAAGTGAAACGCCCAACCACGGAATGCAATTATGTGGTGCCAAGTGGCGGGAGCAGAAGAGAGAGGAAGAGAATCGGGGGATGAAGGGTGGGTCATGCAACCCAACTTTGATAGAAGGGAGGTTGGCACGTTAATTAACTTTTAAACTGCGCCTGACACAAGTGTCGAGTGCCCAAAGTCGAGTGCAGCCGGCGCGGTCAGCTGGTGGGGTCAGCAGTTGGTGGGGTCAGCATGTGGGTCAGTGTCATTGCTGGGCGGAGCAAAGATGGAGGACCACTAGGAGGATGGCCATTAAAGTTGCCTTATGTCGATTTCCATGCCGTTTGACCACCACAAATTATAATGCTTCAAGTGTAGAATAAATTGCGCTATTGCCTTTTGCCATTTTTCTCCCAACATTCTCCCGGAACCAGAGTCTTGCCCTCTAGCTTTTTTCCCTCTCCTCTTTCAGTCGACTTGCTGCTGCTTCTTGTGGCAGCAACGTGCGCGCCAGTCGACGATCCTTGGCTTCGCATTCATGCGTAATTAGTTGGCGTAGTTGGTTTTTGGCTGAAATTTAATTTGCCGCATTTGCTGCGTTCGCAACGGAAGCGGAAGTTCAATGGCTGCGCTAGTCCCCGAGGGAGAAAGGGAAAGAGAAAGACAGAAAACGAGCGATAGAGAGAGGGGAAACAAGGGAAGACGTGGCCTCAACGAGAGAGTAATGCGGGCTTGTGCGTAATTAATCGTTTAACTAACAATTCCTGGAAATTGCACCACTTTCAAATGAGAAATGTAATGGTGTAAAAGACAATTGCGATAACAAAGGCATACAAACTTAAATGTAACTAAGAGCCTGGAAGCCATCCAAAAACCTCTTTGACAATTAATGCGACGGATAGACAACGAATAAGCTACGAAAAATATTTGTGGCAAGCATTTCAGATTTAAGGATGTGGAATATGAATATGTGAGGGCATTTTTCAATACGTCTCTGTGTTTTATCCTTCAAAGAAATTATGAAATAGGATTTTAGTAACTCTGTCTTTTTTCCTATTTTTCATTCGCTTTAAGGCAGAAAAATTTGTCTATTTTACTCTGTGCTGTATCCTTAGGCAAAAGGGTGGAAAAGGTTTCTACGAACTTTCTCAGGCTTTTAGTTGTTCATCCTTTTCTAGCTACAGACCATAGATAGGTCATTTGTCAATTCCCTTTTAATCGGTATAAAAATTAAATGTTTTCATTAATTAATTCATTACAGGTCTAGAGATTGCAGTTTTTAAGTAAATTGTATCGCTTTGTCAGTTCAATTTTATTCTATCCAAAAAGCAAGTGCAACAAGTAAAGGACTAATTAATATATTACATTTTAATTGAAATGTTAATATAGCATTTATCTTACATTATAATAACCTTCAACATTACCCATTGAAATTGATATCTTCAACCTCAATCTACAATACATGTTCAGTACTAGACTTGTCCCTTTGACATGGAACTTTCTCATTAGTGTTGGGAGCTCCTTATGCTGCCCAACCACTCATTATCCTGCAGTTCAGCCACAAAACCAAGTAGCAAATAGGATGCATCTCGGAATGTGGGAAGCACAGGAGTCAATTGAAAGCTATTGGAAACTGTTTGACACGTGAACATATGATCATTTATGCAGCATTTGGCAAGTTTACAATTCAGTCGAGTGCAATTACTTAGGACATGCCATCAGTGTGATGGAAAATTACCAAATAATCATTTTATGAAATCAACAAGCAGCAAATGAATTCCCTCAACGCCTCAAAAGGACGTCGACGACGACGAATGGCATAAACAGGACATTAAGGAATAAATATATCAGACAAATAGGTTGTTGTCTGGCCTCAAAAACAAATACTACTTCACAGGAAACCCCACCAAACAACACCAGCACAGTCTGGCCTATATAAATAATTTAGCACACAGTGCGAGAGAGTGATTGAGAGGGAAAGTGTGTTGAAGCGAGTTAGCAATAGTTGGCGGTCATTTGATATCTCTTTTTTTTTTTTTTTTTTATGACTATCGAATCGACCACAAATTTACTTTTTAGCACTTGGTCCCTGCTCGGAGGCATGTTCATGTGCCTGCCACACAAAACTGGGCCCAAAACAGTGGATTTACGACCAACAAATTTATGTTTGTTGCCTATTTTTATTTGCCTTGCGTGCTTAATGGCCATGCCCAGCAAATGGCAACACCTCCTCCTTCCCCCATCCGCTTAACAGTGCCTTCCACTTTATTCGCCCAATGGCGATTTAACGTCGCCTTGTCGCGACACTGGCAATGAACACACGAACCTTCAATGAACTAGTTCTTTGAACACATACACACACCCACACACACAATTATGATTGTCCTTGGGGCGAAAGTGCTCCTACAATGTGAGCCTTTTTAAGGGTATTAGCAGGTTCAGGACGTCTAATGAGCCTAATGCTCCACACAATTGACATTTTACTTAGGGATTTTGCACAAATTCGTGTAATTAGAAAGCAATAACAATTACCCTAATAGCCCACGCCTCTTGCTCTTAATTATTTCCATTTCGTAATATGCAAAATCAAATTAAGTGCAATAATTGCCAAAACTTTGCCGCCATCTTAAAAGCTCGTTGACACAAAAAAAAACCACGATGAAAAAAGTTTTCACTGTTGGGGAAATTAAATTGGGCGCATCAACAATGCAAATTTAATTTATTGTTTAATCAACTATAGCTAATTGTTCTAAAAATAACAATCTGTAAAGTATCCCAAGGTCTCTCAGAATATCATCGAGTTGCTTTCTAATTATTTGATAGATTTACTTTTCGTTGGCCTTGAGTTGTGATTGTTTTTTGAAGGGTCTTAAATAAGGTCAAGTCTAATAGGATTGTGGTTATATTAAAAGGAATAAATTATGACAAGTACTCAGAACTTCTGCTCCAAATAAGACGAGTTAATGCTTCTACTCGTAAAAGCTTTTGATTTTCCAATTCCTCTTTGATATTGACTTGCTTTTAGGCTTTATGAAAATATATAAATTCGTATAGTTATATGTATCTTGGAATAAACTTCAATGATACTATGCTTAAAATCAGTTTATTATTTTCAACTGTTGCCAATAAGA
The DNA here is from genome assembly GCA_037043535.1 of Drosophila putrida. Lineage (NCBI taxonomy): Eukaryota > Metazoa > Arthropoda > Insecta > Diptera > Drosophilidae > Drosophila > Drosophila putrida. The sequence goes on from JBAMBI010000470.1 coordinate 2,575,856, forward strand.
TAATATTATTATTGTGTTCACTTTTTGCTACTTTCCCCTGACAGATCTCAGTATTTGTCGCTTGAAATAAAATATAAATTCCTATATATATCTTGGAATAAACTTCAATGATACTATGTTTAAAACGAGTTTATTATTTTCAGCTGTTTCCAATAAGACAATATTATTATTGAGTTCACTTTTTTCTACTTTCCCCTGACAGATATCTCTGTCCATGTTGCTAGGGAAAAACTGACATCCCCTTTTGCCCTGTGTTATCTGAAAAAGCGCTGTAACAATAAAATTGTTTGTGTTATTGGTGTCGCAAGTGGCACTCGCATTTCGCACTAAATACCAGCATATATAAATATAACAAATGCCCAGAGATATGGAGAGAGGACGAGTAAAAGAGATACATGTTTCCCCAATTTAAATATATCGGACAGGATATACAAAAAACTGAGAAATATATAAAATTTAAAACATTTTCATAAAAAAACGCGTTCGACAAAAGACATTCAAATAAAGCCAGGTGACATTTACCCCATGCAACAATCAACAAAACAAAAAAAAATATTTTCCCGTTTCTGAACAAAAAGCCAAAAAACAAAAGAATCTTTACAATTTTTAGGTCCTGCGGAAGGGTCGAAAAAATTCCGAATCAGTTTTCCCGTGTCCAGGTTTGGGCCGAAACAAATTTGACAGTCGATTGACATTACAACCAATTGGTGGTTCGGAAAGTCACAGTGGGTCACAGTTGCTAAAAAGTGTGTGCTCAATTTTAAAGGAAAATAACTTTATGAAGTTAATTTACACTCTTAACGAATTAATTATTTTTTAATAAAAATTGAAATCTATATTGAATTTAGTTTAAAATAACACAGTGCTGGAAAGTGTAATTTAAAACCAAAACGAGATTTTTAGATATTTTACCTACAAAAGATAGTTGCCTTTTAAACAAATGTAATAAACTACATACAAGTCAACTCTTCATCAGCAGTAATTTAAATTTTTAATTTGATTTGCCTTTTCGATATGTTCGCACCACTGTGCTGAGCATAAAAGGTCAGTTGAGGCAAAAATCTGCCCCAATGCGTGGGTTTATGAGGCATCTTTGTGCGGGCGTCATAAATATTTGCACGCTTCGGCATGTTGAATATAACTTTTTTCTTCTTTTATTTTTATTTTTACTTTTCTGTTTTGTTCTGTTCGGTTCTGTTCTTTTTTTCCTCGATTAAAAGGGGATGAGAAAAAGTTGCCCGCAGTGTGCGGCATATTAAATATTTTATATGTGCACTACCAGCACGACTAACGGGACAAGAGCAACAACACCGCTTCAGGGTGTTGTTATAGTTGTTTTAAGAAGAGTGGGGAGAAACTTTTATCGTTGCTCATCCTCAGAGCTCAGAACCCAGAACTCAGAACTGCCTTCTTCTCTGCTTATGCTTTCAGATTGGACTTCAGTCGCAATTACACGCACTGCAATGCCTCGTTGCTCGTCAACGACACGTTGGCCATGTCCGGAGATCAACCAACGTGGCTGAAATTGTTGCCACCCCGCCTGCACACGCCCGAGGTCATATTGAACACTTGGTTGCATTTGGGCGGTGCCCCCCAGGCGCCAATTGGCCTCATTATCGAACTGCCGCCAGCTCAAAGCGGCACCGGTTTCACTGGCTGCCTACATACTCTCCGCATCAATGGACAAGCGCGCGAAATTTTCGGGTAAGTGGTATGAGTTGGGATGGGATGGGATGGGGCATCCATCGCCTAGGGGCAACTATGTAGTTGGCCTAATGAGCAGCACGCGTAGTTTTGATGCTGCCACGCTTAAATGTTTATGCCCACATTGCGCATACGTCTTGAGGCTAAAAGAGAGTCGCATGCTCCACAAAGTTGCAGGTGGATTTGTGTGTGTGTGGAAATGCAGTAAAGTTCGATCAAATAAACAGTTGGACAGAATACATGCGTAGCCAAAAAATTTATGAAAGAAAAGAATACTAAAACAGTTTAAAGCTTATCAAAGAGTCGCAAAAAAATATGTAAGCGATGGAAAATCTTTTAATGTTAATGTTAAAAGAATAAGTTGAGGACTCATGAAATTTTTATAAAACTGTAAAAATCATAAACAATTTTTTAGAATTTCTATCAAATTACTATGGAAATTAATTAAATTACTTACTTTAAATAAACTTTACATTATTTTGGTTAAGATTTAAATAATAGTTAGAAGATTACTGAACTCAAATACTCTATATAAAATCAAAGAAAGTTTACTCTAGTACAGTTTGTATAATTTTGCATCCTGGCGAGAAAGCTTTTTGTTTTAAAAGCTACCAAAAGCTCACAGTAGGCTACACAGGCAGGTATTCAAACTGAACAATTTAACTACATAATTTTCATTGAACTTCTATTAAAGATAAAAGCCTTTGGTAAATTGATTAATTATCAATCGTTCAATAAATATACAGAATATTCAAATAAAAACGTACTTCCAATATACTTTAAGCAGCTTACTCGCATTGAACGCAATAAAAACTATCGAATATTGAGCTGGATTAACTCTTTGATAAGTAAAAGCGATGTCAAAGAAAATGTTAATCTGAAAAGGACATTATGAGTTTAACCAATTTACCAAGTGAAAGCGTTTGGAAAGGAAAAGCTGCAAGAGCAAACTAAAGGATAAGCGAAAATAAAGGGAAAAGTAGGCGGCAAAGGAGGAAGCCATTCGTCAACGCATTAAAGGAAACTCACAAACAGCTGGTTAGGGGGAAGCACGAGAAAAGCTTGGCAGATGGACACTGACAACGGCGGGCGAATAGGGGAAGAGAAAGTGTTTGGGAAAATGAAACGCTAACATCTGTGGGCGATTTTGACGCAGATTGGAGGGGGGCTTCAAATATTGACATTCGAATTAGCGGGGTCATGAAATTAGAGATGATACTAACCGGCCTGATGTTGAACCTACTCTTCTCTTCTCTTTTCCCTTTGTTAGCGATGCGCTTGATGGCTTTGGCATTACGGAATGCGGCTCATTGGCTTGTCTGTCGAGTCCTTGCCGCAATGGCGCCGCCTGCATTAAGATTGAATCGAATGAGCTGGACGAGAACGGTGACAAGGCAGAGAAATGGAAATGCAAATGCCCAACCGGCTATATGGGTCCAACCTGTGAGATATCCGTTTGCGAGGACAATCCATGTCAATATGGTGGCACTTGTGTACAATTTCCGGGTAGCGGTTACCTCTGCCTCTGTCCCCTTGGCAAGCATGGACATTATTGCGAACACAGTGAGTAATTCATTCATCATCTCTTTTGATCCGGCTAATTATTACCTTATTCCATTGACAGATCTCGAGGTGGCATTGCCATCCTTTTCGGGTAGTGTAAACGGACTGTCCTCGTTTGTGGCCTACACGGTGCCCGTTCCGTTGGAATATTCCCTCGAGTTGAGCTTCAAAATATTACCACAGACCATGTCACAAATTTCGTTGCTCGCCTTTCTCGGTCAATCTGGTTATCATGATGAAAAGAGTGATCATTTGGCTGTCAGCTTCATACAGGGTTACATTATGTTAACCTGGAATCTCGGTTCAGGACCACGTCGCATTTTCACACAAAAGCCCATTGATTTCCGGCTGGATGCACCACGTGTGCCCTACGAGATTAAGGTCGGTCGGATCGGTCGCCAGGCCTGGCTTTCGGTCGATGGCAAGTTCAACATTACAGGTCGCTCTGCGGGTAGCGTCAGCCGCATGGATGTTCTTCCCATTCTCTACTTGGGTGGCCATGAAATTGCCAACTTCAATACACTGCCACACGATCTACCGCTACACTCCGGTTTCCAGGGTTGCATATACGATGTGAATCTCAAGGCTGGACAGGTGACGGTGCCGTTGCAGGAAACACGAGGAGTGCGTGGACGTGGCGTCGGACAATGTGGCACAAGAGAGTGTCATCGACATGCCTGCCAACATGATGGCGCCTGTTTGCAGCATGGTGCAACCTTCACGTGAGTATAGAAGGGGAAACCGATCATCTATTGATAATATTAAAGAAATGGGGGACAGCTACTCGATAGCATGAAAGCAAAATTTAACTTTCTACAACTCAAGACGAATTAAGAAGAGCAGACACACAAATCATATTTGGTCAAGGAAATAGGGAATTTGTTCGTACCAAAACTTTTTTAAACCTTTCTACTAGTGTATATAGAATTAATTCAGAGATCGAACTGTGATCAAAACGATATTCAACGTAAAAATCGATTAAGTATTGGTAAGACTATACAATTTTGAATCTGACAACTTTACAAATCATCAAAATAAAACAAATTATCAAAAATAAAACACCAGAGTCGAATTTAAAATTTTTTTTGTTACTAATTGGGGCACCAGGAGTTGATCAAAGGGGAAAGATCGAAAGTTAAAAAGAAAAAAATTTTTAATATATTTTTAAAGACTTTGCAATAAATAAAATAAGTTTATAGTACAAACAACATTTAAGCCAATATTGAGATGAAACTCAAATTTTACAACAATTTTTTCTGACAGATAATTGCTTATATTAGAGAATGTTAGAGATCACTTTATTTAGACAGAACCTAACTCTAACCTAAACCTTCTTCCAACACAGCTGCATCTGTCAGGAAGGCTGGTATGGTCCACTCTGTGCGCAAGCTTCAAATCCTTGTGATTCCTTCAACAACAAATGCTATGAGGAGGCAACTTGTGTCCCCCTCGTAAATGGCTACGAATGTGACTGTCCTGTGGGACGCACCGGCAAGAATTGTGATGAAGGTGAGTACCATAAAAAAAGATTCTACTTTCATATTTACATATAATTATAAAATGTTATTTCAGAAATACGTTCACTTAGCGACGTCTCACTAACTGGTCGACGCTCGTATCTGGCGGTCCGTTGGCCATATCTTTATGATGGTGGCGATAAGCTGGGCTCAAAGCGCTCCCAAATGGTTAGCTATCGTAACTTTACCAAGAAACTGATGCCGCCAAAGCCAATCTCGACGCCCAGCACACACTTTGTGATGAAGTTGCTCAACGAGGTGGAAAAGCAGCGCAGTTTCTCGCCCGTTCCATTAATGGGATCCAAAACCTTTGAGGAGCATCATCGTGTGCAGTTCTTCTTCATTGAGTTCCAATTGCGTCCGCTTTCTGAGCGTGGACTTTTGCTCTACTTTGGCACACTCAACAATAATCAGGATAAGAAAATTGGATTCGTTTCCTTATCGCTGCAGGGAGGAGTCGTTGAATTTAGAATCTCAGGACCCAGCAACCATGTGACAGTGGTGAGAAGTGTTCGCATGTTGGCCATCGGTGAATGGCACAAGATCAAGATGGCACAGAGAGGACGCTGGCTAACATTGTGGGTGGAGGGCAGCGCATCCTCGGCATTGGCTCCATCCGCTGAGGTGCTTGTCGAACCTGATTCTCTGCTTTACATTGGCGGACTAAAGGATGTCTCCAAACTGCCACACAATGCCATCTCCGGCTTTCCAATACCCTTCCGTGGGTGTGTACGTGGTCTTGTCGTCAGCGGCACTCGCATTGTGCTCAATGAAACAAATATTGTTGGTGAGTTCTTAATACGACATGCTGTATTGTAAACAATTTAGTGCATTGGTGCATAGATCTCATATTACTTTTTTTTAATTGAATAAAAGATTTATGAAATAATAACTAAATTTTAATACTCGTCTGAGAATTTTAATATTCGTATAAGAGTAATACAACAGATCAATTTTTGGCTCAGTGAAATAATGATAACAAAAATCAAACAAACAATTCATTTTATATGAATACATTTTTTTTTGGTATCTTATTTTAACTCCAAAATTGAATAACTAACTAAGAATATGTATAATATTCCATACGAAAGAGTTAAAATCGCAAATTGAGTCTTATTTTTGTTTGAAAAATTAAAACTCAGAGAATTATTAATAATTTCTAAGTTCTATTTTGTTTTCTTTATCAAAAATAATGATTATTGTTTGAGCTTTAAAGTACAAATCAAAGGTAATCATTAAAAATCTAGAAATAATTATTATTGTGTAATTTTTATAACAAAACTTATAACTGAAAATAACTCTTATATTAAACAAATTATAAAATCAATTTTGCAAATTAATAAGAAATATTTAAACTAAGAGTTACATTATAATTCTGCAATACAAATTTAAGTTTGTTTGCTTAATCATTTATGGGATATTCAAAAAGAAATTTAAGAGCCTATTTTAATAAGTTGATCATTTGATAATATTTAATTTTAAAATTATAATTGTTACTGAACATTTTTGCACTTCTTAACTTTTTTTTACCCTTTGCTATTTCCTCATAGAATCACGTAACATTCGGGATTGCGATGGCACAGCCTGCGGTGGCGACTCCTGTGAATCTGGTGGTCATTGCTGGCTGGATGAAAAGTTGCAACCGCATTGCATCTGCCCGGATTATGCCAAAGGCGATCGTTGTGAATATTCCGAGTCATGCAAGCTGATACCCTGTAGAAACAATGGACGCTGTCTGCGCAGTGGACGTTGCTCTTGTCCCAATGGTTGGGGAGGATTCTATTGTGAGATTGGTAAGTACCATGGTTCGCTGATTTCCATTTAATTGAAAGTTTTTGGTTATGCTACAATAAGTACAAACTCTTTTAATTGCCAGCTCGTGTGTCGAGTTGTCATTTCCTGACTTCCACTCAAATGGGGGGAAAAGGGGGAAGTAAGAAAAGTAGGAGGGAAGCGACAATTCGTCATCGAATTAGTCAAGCACCAGATGTTTAGTTAGAGCATTTATATTCGCGACAACAACAAAAGCAACAACGAAAGACATAAATCATTTCACTTGAAAAAATATTAAAAACGAGTTTCATAAATAAATGTACAACAACAAAAAAACAACCAAAGTTAAAGTTCAATGTGTCAGAGAGTGAAGTAAAAGTTTATTGTTTTTTATACAGAAGCTACCGAGTAGATCTTAAAACGTCAGATATTTGATATTATATTGTACAGAAATTGCCTTTATCTTATGTTTTTTTTCCTCCTCTCTTCTTTTTGTTTATCGCATAAACAAGTTTTCAATTTCGAATGTTAAAAGCAAATGACAAAAAGTAAAAAATACAACACAATATTATTATTATAATTAGAGATCCACTGTGTCGGGGGGGAAAGGGAGGGAGGAGTTTCGAACACAAAGCCATTAACAGCAACACGAATCTTACGGTTCAGTGCGCAGCGGGGTCAGGAAGTTGAATTTGCAAAAAAAAAAAAACAATAAAAAATCAAGTAAAATGAAATAAAACCCTAACAAAATCACACTAAAATTAGTGAACCACAAAAAGTAAAAAAAAAACAGATACAAATAATTGGCATACTGTGAGTCAGAGTTGAACGTGCTTAAAATAATAGAAGCAATTTAGAAATTCTACCTATTTTGATGTTAGTTTGCCAACGAAACTATGGGAAAACAATAGTACTTTGTAGTTTAAACAAAAAACAGATGGTAACTGGAACTTGTATTGTACAAAGGTGTTATATAAGTCAAAAGAGTTGTTAGAAATTATATAGAAAGCAGTTTTTTAATAGTGCTATATAGGAAGATAGATAATTCTAATTAACTTCTAATTTGCTCTCAAATAATAATTCCAATTCCCGCAAAAACTGTTAAAATTATTCCGAAAGAATGGAATACAATGAAAATGTATTTTTTTTATTAATATTTATAAAATTGTGAGACTTATGCCTTAATAACTAAACTTTATTAATCTCCATTTCAATTACCAGATAATACCCTGTAATAAATTAGAAATTTTTGCTGCTTTTCTTATCAGCATTTATAGAACTTTATTGTTCCTTAAAACTATTTAAATATGTATGAGATCATTTTAATGATGAACTATGATTAGCATTTTAGTTTAGAAGTTTAAGTTTGGGTATTAAAAAGTTTTAAAATTTTATAGTTAGTTATACAATTGTCTGATTTGGCTTAAAATCAGCTGTTTGCTGTCTGCTCTTTGCCTTTCACTTATTAGCAAAGTGAATTAACATGCCACTAATAACAATAAGCCATAAACAAGCTGGAGAAAACACGAAACAACAAGTGCAATCAAGTTGCGAGTGTTAGCAGTTGGCCAAAATGGAAACAAAACGAAACGAACATAAGAATATAGAAAGAAAGAAGCAAATGATGTAGACAAAGATTAGATACAGAAGCTACAGAAGATGTGAAGCGGCAAACGAGATCAGGGACCACACAAATGCCATAATGAGGCACACACCTGATGATAATCATGATCATTTGTATCATAATAATGATGTTGATTGCATTACCAAGACGCCGCGGCGCTGATGGTGTAATTTAATTATGCACTCGCATCACATACACATGCAATAGATATATGTATATTTATACTATTGTAGAGAGTATTATGATTTTATTACGAAATGTGTAACGTCTTATACAAAGGTATGGTACACTACACCCCATAAAGTTTATGTATTCTTGATAAAAATAAACAAACAAACATGTTAAGGTTACTATATATTAAAGCTTCTACTGAAAAGACCGGTTAACTTTTACTACGGAGGTATCTGAGTGATATGAACTATTTATACTTCCCGATCAAATTTAATTAAATCTTTGGAGTGTCGATAATAAACTTTCTTATATTATAAATATGTATTGTATGAATTAACTTCATTTTCCGCTCACCACTCTCTACCTCTTTCGCCTTTTCTACAGCTCTGAGTAAGCCCACAACGCCGAGCTTCCGTGGCAACAGTTACCTGATCTTGCCACCCCCTCGCATACCCATGAAAGACAAACGACGCGGCCCATCGCTCTATGTGCGACCTCGCGAAGCCATACAAATCTCACTCAACTTCTCCACCATCGAACCGGATGGTCTGTTGCTCTGGAGCGAGCATAATCAAATCAAATTCTTGGGTCTAGGTCTGGAGAATGGTCACCTAAAGTTGGCCAGCAATCTTCTGGGCAGCAACAATGATACCGTTCAAGCACCAGCCAGTGGTTTTATAGCCGATGGCGCCTGGCATGGCACAAGTGTTCTCTTGGATCGTACACGGCTGGAGCTTCAGCTGGATGGGGAGGTGATCTTCACAGAGCGGTTGCCGGAACTTAATAGGCGAACATTAACCACAACACCAACCACATCATTACAGAGACGAGCGGGCAAAGAGCCAACGATTAGCTACGAGGATATTTTCTATTTAGGTAAGTTAACCTAATAAACTGCTTAAAGTGCAACATATCCAAATTTGATAATAAATTGATTGATTGTGACGTCACAGAGTGCGCCATCTCTAAATATAATTAACTTTTCGACATTCGTGCGTTTGATTCATAAATTTTAAATGCAGTTGCAAACTTACCGCCCTGTGATTAATTAATACTGCTGGTTATAATTATTTCTTGTGTATGTGACTTTCAATTCTCCCACTGCCTTCACAAAGCTTCAACTTCATTTGAGTATTCGTATGAAACTGCCGGTCCGCCGTATTGACAAAAGTGTTTGTACGTGTGCGCAAGCGAAATAGAAACACCGAAAATCAGTTAGCGAAAGCAAGAGAGCTGCGCACAATACTCAATGCACAAACATGAGATGAATTGAAGTACGCGAGTGAACGGTTTCTCGGTATCGGTGTTATTCAAATTTCAATGTTTACATAAACAAATTATTATGTAGATTGATCATGTCGCCACCATAAAACATTATGCAGCTTTCAGTTCACCAAAACAAACACGCAAAAAAGTTACAAGCAACCAACCGCCGCGCCGAGAGGGAAGCTAAAAAAATAACACTAAGCTTAAGTTAATTAGAGATGCGCAACGACTAAAAACATTGTACTTATCGAGTTTCACATATGTATATCGATCTTGAAGCTTATGTTGTGCTCAAAATGATCTGCTATCTTAACATTGCACTGTTAAATCACAGCCTAGCTTTATTTTGTGGCAATCTGGCAGCGCTTTGCTGTAATTTTCTGTACATTTTTTAACTGAAATTTAAACTACGTGTTTTACAGGTGGCTTCCCCAACCAGGAATCAGTGAGCAAACGGACGCAAGGCCGCTACTTTGAACCCTTTAAGGGATGTCTGCAGGACATACAATTTGGGGCAGAGCCCAGAGCCATTATAAGCGATTTCTCGGCTTATCAGGGCGAGAATATTGGTTCTTGTGATTTGCACGGTGATGAACCGATTGTTGTATAAATCGACGAATGAATCAAACATGAAATAGACAAAAGAAAAATGGATTGTATAACCTATTCTAGAATTATTCGTATATCTATGTGAATTGCAATTACTTAATTGCGGACGAAATTTCAAGTAAAACTGAAAACAAAAATAAACGATATAATAGTTCTTAAGCTACATTTTAAGGGAGTTTATATATCGCAAGCCCCCATCCAAAAAAGAAATGAAATTGAAAGTATACAGATGGAGACAAGCTATATGAAGCAAACGAAAAGAAACGTAATTTTGTAAATTTTATAGAAATAACTGACAAGAAAAAAAGGAGAAAAACAAAAAGTTTAGACTAAAAATAATAATAAAATGAAAACCATTGGGCAAAGAAAATGAATTATAAAAATGGGAAAATGTGGTTTATCAATAAATCAAGCAAACACTAAGAAACACTTGAACAAAATTGTAATTTAGGATCTATATCTAGCAAAATACCAGATACTTCTCTTACGTAAGTGATATTTAATGTGGAATAATGATAAACATAAAAAGCATATGACAAAGAAGAAATACCTTCCTTTATTAAATACTTTTTAACTGACATAAGTATTTATTGTTTTGTTAATCCATTTTTGTTATACAAGTGTTATAAAAATCTAAATCTATAATCTATGTGTTCTTTACCAACTCTACTGTCTGATGATCTTATACTCGTATGAAAACTGCCCTTAAAACAATTTCTGCCATTTTTATTTGTTTAATTTTAAATTAAACTCAAATTTAGTTAGGTTAAATACTCTTGTTTTCCCTGTTATTTTTTGATATGTTATAATAGCATTATTCTACTCAAATTGAAGCCATTTAGTTGCCTTGTAGTAAGTTAGTGTAATACTCTCGATATGATTTATTGTTCTTTTTCAAAAAAAAAAAAACAAAAACAAAAAGAAACTACTCAAAAACTTTGACTCTTCATACAAAAATTATACAATACAACAAATATTATTCTTATAAAACGAAACAAGTAGAAAAAAACGATAAAAACAAATATATATATATATACATATATACAATACTTTATTATACAATTCAAAAAGCAAGAGTAAAGTAAATGAAAATGGAAAAAAAATGTAACCGAAATTTACATTAAGTATGTACCATTTATTTCGCGTTATTATTTCAAAATAAAAAAAAACTAGAATGAGTTAATAAGAACAAAATGCTCTTGGTCCATCTTTTCTATGTTATTTTTTATAGGTAAGTATATGTATAGTTGGTAATTATGTGGCGTCAGAATTTTGGCTACAATTTGTGCATGGACACCGAAAGCAACAGAGCACACAACACATTTTCTCATTTTTCTCCTTTTTCGTTCCATCAATATTGGACTTGGCATTTTTCAGTTCCTTGTCTCTTTGTATTTTCTGGTTATTTAGTGCCATAGCTGAAAATATTTACAAGTTCTATAATCTATAATTTGATATAATTTTCAAGCGATCTCACCGAGTGCCTTAAAAATATGTTTTACATTCTGCGCAGTCATTGAAGAAGTTTCCATAAATATCAGATTGTTATCACTACCATATTTCTCAGCTTCAGTTATGGACACTTTTCGATTTTTATTCATATCCGTTTTATTGCCAGCCAAAGCAATCACAATATCCGGCGATACCTTTGTAAATCCAATAAAAAAAATTAGATAGAAGAAATGAAAACCAGTCGTTGTTACTCACCTTCTCCCTGAGCTCTATTACCCATTCTTTGGCCTCTTCAAAGCTCTCGCGATCCTGTATGTCATAAACAACCACAGCCCCTTGACAGGAAGTGTAATACGTACGCAGCAGCTCCTTATAACTAAATATAAATTATCTATAAATATCTTTTTTTGTTAATTAGTTAGATCTCAAATCTCACCGTTCCTGACCAGAAGAATCGCAGATATTTAACTTAATATATGCGTTGGGTAAACTGATTGTCTTGATTTTATATTCAGCTCCCACTGTTGCCGTTGAAAGGGATGCTCTTGGCGCCTTATCATTAACCAGTCGCGTGAGTAACGATGATTTACCCACAGCTGAACTACCGAGCAACATAATATCAAATTTACTTCTCGACCTTATTGTTGTTACTCGCCTCATGTTTTCTTTACGATCCGTACTCCATGAACCTATGCGGCTAACTAATCATATAATTATATGTATGAAATTCTTGAGGAGCGAATTATACGGAGTTCTTACTTTAAGCATAAGTGAAACTCGATTCAATTAGTCATTGTTATACACATATAAATAGTTATCTGGAAATTCGATTACGGTTATGTTCCTTATTTAGATTTGTAGAGGCGTTATTAAATATACGGGCGATTCTTTCGATTTGCCGATGGAAATATTTATCATCTTCATCGTACTTTCGTTAATCTTATTTAAGGCTTAAAATTTTTGTAAAACCCGTTTTCTTATAGTTACTAGTTTTATTTTTTTTTAATTGTATATTATCTTTCCTTTAAAAAACTTGGATTGTAATAGCTTTCAGGAGCAATTATTCTCAACCTTTAAGCAAATGTTCTTCTCGTTGCTCATATTATTTCTTAAAATTATATTTCTCTATATGAATTTTTACTTATTTTATTCTAAATATATTTTATTGAATCGAACATCCGGAGCTGTCGTGTGGGTTTGAATTGAAATTCGAATTATGACTCTGTCTGGTTTTCAGCTCATCGCCTGGAATAAAAGCCTTTAACTGTGTTCTGCTGTTAATATAATCCAAACTCTACTTGCCAATTGCTGAAAAAATTTCCTTAATATTTTGACCCGTTTTGACCGACGTCTCCATAAATATGAAACCATTTTTTAGGGCATAGGCTTTAACTTCTTCTGGATCGATGCAATAATTATCCCAAAGATCCACTTTGTTGCCAGCTAAAGCTATGACTAAGTTTTGGTTCAGCTGTAAAAGATATTTTATACAATTGCTCTGAGATTCATTATGGGAACTTACAACCTTTCTGCGCAACTCCTCTATCCACTCTTTGGCGATGACTAAACTCTCTGGATCCTGAACATCATAGACTACGAGAGCAGCTTGAGCATCTCTGTAATATATGTGCGCCAAACCGCGCCAACTGCATGAATAACTCAAAGTTATTCATGATTCATTTATTCCCACTCTTGGGCAGACACTCACCGTTCATCGCCAGCCAACTCCCAAGTGTCCAACTTAACAGACTTTTCCAGATATATACTCGAGAATGAGGCAACCAATGTAGTTTCCTTATAACTCAGATCTTTACCCATTGTATAGTTGGCAACTAGCGATGATTTACCAACTGTGGCAGCTCCTAATATAACAAATTTATAGTGCTTCATCTCCTTCTCTTCCTCATCACCCAATTCTTCATTTTCCATATCCAGAGCTCAGTTCTTAACTGCTCAACTCTAACTGAACCGAACTTGAACAAAAAGCATTCTTTGTTCTCAACTATATACGAGGAACTAAATATATCTCTAATTACTTAATGGATGACAAATCCTGAATCAGTATTTTCCACCTCTAGCTAGAAGTAACCTTAACATCTTAATACTTATAAATATAATTCTTTTAAAGCAGAAAAGAACACTTATATGGGATCGAAAATCTGATATATTTAGACTAAGATCTCTCCATTTATAAAGATTTATTATTGGATTCTTTTGACTAACCCCCGATAAATGAACGATTAAAGTAGATTTGTTTGCAATTTTAAACCATAAATTGTGATTTTTCGATTTTTATATATGTATATATATACGATTTTTATTATAAATGTTAAATTTAAATACATACATACAACATAAAAATTATAAATTGGAAAAATACACACACAGCTGTTAGGAGTCGGAGTCCTTCCCATTTCATACGCTGTTATCTTTATTGTATTTTTGTTTTCTTCTTTTTTGTAGTTTTATTTTTATTTATATTTTCTTTTTTGCTTTGTTTTATCTGTATTTTATTGGTTGTTTTTGTTGCCTTGCTTGGTTGATCGCTGGTTGATATACATACATATAAATTGGATTAAAAATCAAATTACATTTGTGAATCGATTCAAACAAATAGTTGTGTATGAATAAGATTTACTTTTTGTTGTTGTTGTTGTTGTTTTTGTTGTCGACGTCTTCACTTTACTTGCTTAAACTCGATCTTAATATGTTTTGTTTTGTTTGTTTTTGTTTTTTCCATTTTGTTTAATGTGTTTTTATTACGATAATTTTAGGGTAGCTTAAATCTTCGATTGTTGCTAGAATGTGAAATAAAAAAAAGCTAAACGTAAATTGAACCAAAAATTCATATCTATGAATAATTTTCATTCATTTTCTTTGTTTTTTTTTTAGGTTTTTGTTTTTTTGGGTTTTCATTTCATTTTTTTTGTTTTTCATATGTGTATATATATATAATTTATATAAATTGCAACTATCACACGTGTCCATCGCAACTTGACGGCCGGATAGACACACACATTGCCACAGATCGAGGACGAGCGAATCTTCAGCTGCGGATCTGATCTGAACTGAACTAAACTGAACTGATCTTCGGTTTTCTTCATTTTTTTTTTATATATGGTATTGTTGTTTATTATGATGGTTTTCTTCTCTTTTGGAACGCTGCTGAGAACAACTGCAACTGGAATTTCTCTGGTTTCATCTTCTCCCATTTATAAACAATCTTAGCGTATTTTTCATTCGTTCTTTTTTGTTTTTTTATACAATTCAATTTTAAACATTTCTACGAGACGACGTGAACTTTCGCTTTCATATAGTTTTGTTTTTATTATTATAGTTTTATTATTATTATTTATAATGCGTTATTTAGAAGTTTTGCATCTGATTGAGATGAAATTGGAGGAGGGAGCTTTCTAAGTGGCGGTTATGAACTATGGGGCCAGATTTAGAAATACATTAGGAGCGATCTTTTCTGTTCTGTTCTGTTTTTTTCTTATACTTTTTACGCTTGATTTTAACGGGGCTATGTTATTTTGTTTTTCTCTTGATTTAAACTAACTTTTTGCTTTAAAGTTTTGTTGGATTTTTCTTTTCTTTTGTTTTGTTTTTTATCATTTAATTTAATTTATAATTAATATTATCTTTATCTTCTGGGTTTTTCCATCATTATCATCATGAATCATGAAAATTAAATTGCTTGCCCCTGCGAGAGCCGGCTTTAGTTTTAAATTTTAAATAATTTTTTATTTATAATTATCAGCATAAACTTTTCAAATCTCTCGTTGGAAATTTCATTTTCTGCAATGACAAAAGCAACGGTAACGGATTTTTAAATATATAAAATTCTCTATGATCCAATTAAATTTGATAGGGGCGCACACACACCTACAAAGGGACATCACTTGCAACAGTTGCTCGTCGTTTGAGTCGGTTCGTTTCCATTTGGTTTTATAACAGATCCCTGACTGTTGTCGTTCTTGGGTAGTTTCTTGGCTGCAATCCAAAAACAAAACAATTAACTTAATTGTTAATTAAATATATAGCTAAATCATTTACCAATAGCCAAGAAGATATCATTGACATTCATGCCCGTCTTCGCGGACGTTTCCATGAACAACAAACCGTTCTCCTCTGCATATTGCTTCGCCTCGTCAAACTCCACGACACGAATGTTCGACAAGTCCGCCTTATTGCCAGCCAACGCAATGACAATGTTCGGTGAGGCCTGCAAAAAGACAAAACAACATTAGTTTTAATTTTAAAAAATATATAGAAAGTACTTCAGAAATAGATACCAACTGAAAATTGGGTTAGTTTTCAGTTGGTTTGCTTTTTGTGGCACTCAAGAATATATTAACTGCACAAATTTACACTTTGAAAGAAAATTTTGAGCATTAAAAGTGCATTAACCATTTAAATTGAAAAGTACACAATCTGATTTCTGTAAATATTATTAAGATTAAGGGAAAGATGAACAATGTAGAAGTTGAACCAGAAATGTTGTCAGTGTGTTATTTGTATTTCATTAACTTTGTTTTGAAGACTTCTTCTACAGAGATAGCTAAAGAAATTATCTATGTCTATATTCCATGAGTTTGTTCTTGGCCATTTAAAAGGCAATTATTAAATACTTCAACTTCATGTTGGGAAAAACCTTCGAATGACCCTGATTTAAACGTAAACCTAATGAGGCGTAAACAATGCCGGAAATGATAAATATAATAAGTTCATTGCACGAAACAATGTTGCAATTTCATAAATACGAAACGATACGCAGAAAACAATGCAAACAAACCAAAAAAAAAAACATTCTCGACGTGCAGTTTAACAAGAATTGAAGAGTTTTATTGATTCATTACTCACTTGTTTATGTAGTTCCTTGACCCAGGTTTTTGCACGCTGAAAACTGTCCTGATTCTGTATGTCATAGACAACGATGGCGGCCTGCGCACCTCTATAATACATAGGAGCTAAGCTGTGATACCTGCAAAAGATAGATATAGTTGAGTTTTGTTTTGGGAAATTACTATCACTATCTTATTATTTATTATTACTTACCGCTCTTGACCGGCTGTATCCCAGATCTCAAACTTGACCACCGTATCCTCTATGCAAATGGTTTGTGTCAAGAAGGCAGCACCTATCGTGCTCTCCTGATACTCGTGGAACTGGCCCTTAACAAAGCGCAGCACCAGCGATGATTTACCCACAGCCGATTCACCAAGTAGCACCAATTTAAATTGGCAACTTTTATTCTGCGAGGTTCCATTGGGGCGTTGTGCGGCTCCAGAGCCGGACCCCCCGCTGCGTGGTGTTGTTGCCATTTTTCTGTTGTTGTTGTTGTTGTTGTTGTTGTTGTTTTGTTGTGGTTCTTGTTGTTGTTGCTGTTGCAGTTGCTCTTAAGACTTATTTAAAATGTTCTATGTGCAAATGGTTATAGAGTTTACGGACGGTCAACAAGCTTCTTCTCTCCTGATTTCTCTATATATCTCTCTGTGTGTCTGTTTACGTGTGATCTACAGAGAGAGAGAGAATGCATGAATATAAATGTGAGAATTCCGAGAATGCTGATTAAAGAAAGAATTCTTTACGCGTCATTGGCCGCATGGCGCCTTTATTTGCATTGCCCGCTAATCGAAATTTATTATTCAAAACTCACACACGCATTACTCTCCATCCACCACATAAATACAGTATGTCAAGTAATTTATTTGAAAGGGAAAAATGTCAAAAATAGTTAAAGTGCAGTGGATCACAAAAATGTCATCTTTTTTTAAGCTTACAAGAACCATAAGCAGCTAATAAAAATATTAAGAAAATAAAAATAAGTCTTGTAGTTACTTTTTTTAAATATATGCATTAGTTCTTTGTAAAATCAGTTATTTGACATACTGTATGCAAATTAAATTATCGTTGTGGTTTCGTTGAGCATGTGAGAAGCTGAAATTAACGTCGAGAGAGTGCATAGATTAAAACACTGACAAAATGACACAAAAACGCCCCACGAAGAAAACCACAAATTTTTTATCACTACATTTTTAATTTTAAAATTTTACCAAATAAATTCTTTACAAACAAATTTAAATGTTTTTATCATTTATGGGACAAATTAA
Organism: Drosophila putrida; assembly: GCA_037043535.1. Taxonomy (NCBI): domain Eukaryota; kingdom Metazoa; phylum Arthropoda; class Insecta; order Diptera; family Drosophilidae; genus Drosophila; species Drosophila putrida. The sequence continues at coordinate 2,593,648 of JBAMBI010000470.1, forward strand.
AACCTAAACTAACGTTATTTTTTTCAATATCATTCTTTCATAGCTTATAGCTTATTTGTAAATTTCATTTTGAATTCTAGTTGGTGCTAGATAAATAAAGTGTAAGATTCTCATGTCAAAGATACATTTCTTATCATATCACATTATCAGGCATACATACGTATCTAAAGATACCCGGATTCTTCATCAATAGAAGCCGTTACGCATGGAGCTTTTCAACTTAAAGCTCACAACTGTTTCAAAGTAAAAACCGGTTAAGGCTCTCTCTCTTCTTCCCTTCTCACTAACAAGGTCAGGGCAAGGCCGAAATCTTATCGCTATATGTATGTATACAAATACATATGTAAATACATAGTACATAGTGTATTCATAAACATTTATATCACAGTTCTGTACTGCATTAAATCTAGTGTATGCTAATTGAGCAACAAAGTTCAATGTCAAGAATGTGTCGAGGAGAAAGATTGCGTGTCAGCGTCAAACATTCCCACACACACACACACACAGACACTCAACACACATACTTAAACATAGTTAATTGCAAATTGTGTTAATCACAACAACAATAACTACAAGCAAGGGAAAACAACTAAAAATACTTCAAACATGCGCGCAACAAAAACGGCGAAACCTTAAAAATGTTTAGGCGCAATTATTGTAGTCACTGTCTGTCTGTCTGTGTTTCTATGTGTGTTCTGTAAGCAAACACTAAAAGGGTTTTATGGTTTGCTCATCTGCTTCATTTTGCTTTCATAAAAAACACTCTGTAAACAAAAAACACACACACACTAATGTAAGTCGTTATCGATAACATTTTATATCTTATCTGCATAGCGAGTGCTTTACTCACAATTATAACGTCAGCAATATAGCAAAAGAGAGAATAGTCGGATATATGATTTGACTATGCGTTCATAAAACTTTAAAACTTTGCATATTTTATAAATACATTTTTGCATTTACAGTGCGTCACACTTTCAAACATTCGCTTTTTAACTTTTATAAAAATAAATTTGAGATTTTATTAGTCACTTAGGGGTTAACAGTGATAACGAAAGCGACTTTAAACGAGTCTTAGCTGTTACTGTTATCAAATTCATGTGAATCACAACGTGCACATTTCTCTATTAAAGTGTGCAATCGATTTGTTACTGTAATCCACAAACTCGCAATATGCATGCAAATGTATGCGCGTGTGTGTGTGTGGGTCTGTTAACTCCCACATTTGTATACATTCTGTGTCTCCACAATTAATTAACAGCCCGATGCTAAACTGTACAGAGAGAAATCTTTAGCGAGAGCGGCTGCGACAACAGGCAGCTTTTGCATTGTGCGAGTGGGAGAGAGCACGATAGAGTAGGGATCTCGACACAAGTAAGAGACCGTACTTAAAGCGGAAATAGATATAGGGGCGGATGTGGGGCGTCAAAGACAGCGCGATAAAAATCAATGCAAAATTAATTATGCAGTTGCAAGGAAAACGCCTAGAAAAACAAACAGACGGCAACAGGATGAAGTAGCCAGTGTACAGAGAAAGTGGAATGGCGTCGTATTTGTTGTTGCTTACACACACAGTATTATTAAATTAAGCACCAATATCATAACTATGCAGGCGACAAATACAACAAAACGTTGGAAGAGAAAAAGCAACAACTTGCATTAACATTTTACGTTTTCTATTGTTTGCCATTCCAGACTCGTTTTTGGCGCTTTGGAGCAAAGTGCAAACTCTCTCACGCACACACACACACACAATATCATAAATCGAGCTTTTTAAGCTCGGCTTACACACACGTGCATGCCAATTATTTGGATTGAAGAATATCACTGTTTTTTCTCTCTCTCTCTCTCCCTCTCTATTTACTCTCTCAGTTCAAAGTTAAAACATTTTCACTTCAATTATTTTCTTTCTCTCTCCCTCTCTCTGCTTGTAATGACGTCGTTGCATTTATTTGCAATTTTATTATACACTCCTTTCCAGTCTTTTTTTGTCTCGTGAAGCTGCTTCAAATTGAACTTACTCAAAAGATCACATGATTTGAAAAGGCAATTATTATAAATAACAGGCACAATATTGATAATTGCTTTAGCAAACAAAAAACACCCATATCACAGCTGTGACAAATTCAGCAAAACAGACTAAAACCTTTTACGTTTTATTTAATTTAATTTTCAACTTCGATCATACTAAACCAAAACTTAAAGAAATAAACACCGGAAAACAAAATCGGCAGCGGACCCGTTCGAAGAAAATTCAATAAAAATGTAAAACAACGGTACATCGGCCTGTCAGGAAATTACCGTAGCCAACACTTAAACAGCTGACGATGCGTCATTCACACAGAAAACTAAACGGCTGACACAGAACACAAACACATTCATAGGCACAAAGAGAACAAGTGGCAAAGGGTAGAGAATGAGAGAAAAAGAAAGAGAGAGTATAACAATACGCACATCATACACAAATTGACATAGTAACAATTCTTTAGACACCGATGTTTTTTGGATCGTATTAAATGTAACAGCTTTGAATTGCAAACTAATATGTACATACTTAAAGAACACACAAACATGTATGACTGGCACTGTATTAATGGTACAAATTCAACAAGTGCGTAATAATTTTAGGAAGAGATCAGAACACAAGAAAAAACACAGGAAAAGAAGGACCTCTCATAAAGTGAAGTTTAGCTTGTTATTGGGTTTCTAACACGTCGACAAATTTTGGCGGATTTCAGCAGACTCAGCGATAATAATAGCGCTTAATGACGGATGCATAAACAAAGAGAATAAAATATGCGACATTGTTTACATTTGTCGGAGGCTTTCAGCTCTTTTTTCTTCTTATAACTTTGACAGGGTGGAAATATCAGACGAAGGCGGGGGCGTCGAAGCTTTCATGACGATAAGCGACGATTGTAGATAAATTCGAAACACACACACACACATAGAGATATTAAGAAGCTTCACATTTTAAGACGCAAAAAAACGAAAAGAACAAAGAATCAAGCTGAAAACCTGCAAGAGCTGAGCTGATTACTAGACTGTGCGCCTCTCACTTTGTACACCTGCAATTCTATTATTCAGTTATATTGCCCTTTTGGTTATCATGTGAAAACAAGCGCACATTTATTGCGCTATTTCTTGCCACTGTGCGCTGCAGTTAAACACTAACACCAATGGGACAGTTAGTGCTGTCTTACTCTGAGACACGCTTTCCCATGGAACGCACCCAGATTCAGGGACAGCTATCGCACTCGCTCACTCACTCGTATACATACGTGTGTGTGTTTTGTGGGACGAATTGATTGCGCTCTCTCTCTCTTTCTCTCTCTGCTATCGATGACGATTGTAAATGGTGGACATGAAAATTTTACACAACTTTCTTAATTAATGGAAAATCAACCAACACTTTAACTGCTCTCACTTATTGTTACGCACTTTGGTTGTAGCTGTAACCTTTTGCACACTTTTTTTGCTGCCACAAACTCTCTTTGTTTGTGTTTTATGTGATTTACGATTTCTTATTTGCGTTTTGGAACGAAGCGGAGTCACGGAATAAATTGGAAACAAACGCACGCAGACAGAGATAGACAGCGACTGACTCTGTCCCCACAACTCTCAGCAGTTTCAGCTCTTCTTGTTTTTGTCAATTTTAAGGCGTTACAAGAAATGTCCAGAAGTGACTTGCACTTTTTTATTTGCCATTTCGTTTTGTGTGCAGGTTACAAATTTTAATTCCATTTACCGCTTTGTTTTCCTGAATTATCCTCGATTGAACTTGAAATCCACTTGCAAATTTTTTAAGATGTATCGTTAGGGTTGTTGATATACTATCGAAATATCGATATAATTTTATTCGTGGTGATAAGATTTTGCATGTTATTTTTTCTGGCGATAATATCAATATCGATATATTCAATTGACATTTTTGGGCGACAATTTGTCCGTTAGTCTAACCCGATGCCGCCATACAAACAAATTTCAATGCCGACACTATTAAATTAGTTTGAAGCAGTAATAAGGGGGGAAAAGCCGCCGGTGGAAAAAACTACATGACTGGTTTGAAGTGGAAACACAATTAATTTAGGGCGCACCCAGATATTTTAAAATTGATTAAATCGATGTTTTTCGGGCGATTAGCGCTATCGCAATATCATCGATATACACAGATATTATTTAAAATATCAATATCCCTACTGTGACTGCGCTAACAAGATTAAATTTTTAAACAACCTAAATAAATTGTTTTTAGTAAGTGGGTCGGCTTAAAGAAGTTATTCTAATATTAAAGAAAATTCCAAACTCCAAGCCGTATTAACAAGACGCGAACTTGTAAAAGAAATAGAATTTTCGCCCTGAAGACGACAGCCGACGGCTTGTCAAAATAAACCGGCACATAAATAAAAATAAACTATAAATTATTTTACTTGGACCTTGAGCCAGCTAAACTCACAAATTTGAAAATTGCTTATTTTATCGTTTATTTACTCAAAATGGCAACCTCAAGGCTGCCATATGTCACGGTGATGGCGGCATCTCTTGTTTGCTGGCGCCGCCACTAAAATGTCTGCTTTTGGAACTAAAGAGATATGGGAGGATAATTTGAAGTCTGGCATCCGTTTCTTGAATTTTTACCGTTGATAAATCATTTCGGCATCGCTAAAGTTGGTGGAGGATCATTTTTACAAAAAACCAGAAAGTAAAAGTTATTAAGCAGAAAAAGACTAATGAAACATAAAATGCAGGAGCAATAAATCAAGAAACAAGTGGAACAAAAAATGCAGGAGCGAGAAATTGAGGAAGTGGATCTCTCAATCCAACACGTTTTTAAGTGTGGAATATTTTAAATCTTACACTTCCACCAACACATAATGGTATAAAAAGAGATTTACTTGCATTTAAATAAACTTTAATTTATGTGAACTTACTTCATTTATTTTTGCAGCGCAAACATCGTCAAATTAAAAGAAAGGAGAGGATGAATGACAAGCAAACCGAAATAAGAGAGCAAAACAAACTCTTCAGAGAGACAAAACAAAAAGCTAAGAATGAGAAAAATAAAAATGGAAAGGAATTAGAATAACATCACACAATATGCGACATTTACCTTCTGTGGAAGAAGTCTTTATTTTATCGACCGAAAAATATCTATGTTGTCGATATTAGATAGTTTTGGGTGCGCCTAATATTATATGTGTTTCCACATGAAAATAAATATGTAGAACTTTCAACTCTCAATGTTTCCACTGGTTTTTGTTCCCATATTGCTTTAAACTAACAGGTGTATTTGCATCAATTTCTTTGTATGGGGGCATCGTGTGAAACCAACGGACAAAACGTAGCCCAAAATTATCAACCGAGAATATCGATATTGATATTAAATATCGTGCAAAAATATATCATCAAGAAAATATATCTATCGATATTTCGATACGATATCAACAACCCTACTCTGAGCAACCCAACACTAGTAATAACATTGCGGAGACGAGAAGTGAAAACGTCAATCAAAAAATAAAGAAACACGGGCTTTGATTGAATAATTATTATTAAAAAAACAAGTGTTTGGTTTAACAATCGAGAAAATAAAATTATCAGTGATTATCGGTGTGTGCAACACAATCGCGTCCTGTTGCGAATCACCTACACACACACAACACTCGGGCAATCGCACTCACACAACGACATCGACATTTGTGATCTGTGCTGCGCCTCCTTTGCTGTCGTACACACACACACACATACAGTTTTCACAGCTGCAACGCAAATTCCAAAAAGGAGTTTTTCAATTCGCATTCAGTGTCCCGGAAAAAGGAAATTCAAGCGCACATTGCTAAATTTATGTATCAAAGGTGTGCAAAATATTGATTTTGTTTTAACAATAAATTTTGTGTTAAATCCTAAATTCGTAGCATATAGATTTTTGATTAATTGACTTTGCCACAAGTTGTTGCATATACGCATATAAATGTATATTGTGCGCATATAAGGTAAAATGGCATTTTCATAGACTCCACATTAATCCTTGCGTGTTTTGCACGTGGCGGCACACTGCCTACAATAAGTAGGTGTACTTTCCGCATACATACAGCGAATCAAAAAATTAATTTATCTTAGTACTGGCTCTAGTAATTATACACACACAGAGAAAAGTGATGGAAGATTGTCATGTTTTATCATAAAAAGGATATGTCCTGTTTTGATATGTTATTATTAAAAAAAACTAGATTTTTTTATAGATAAGTTTCTAAAAGAAACTCCCATTTTGTCTATACTTTTTTATTGAAGTTACACAAAAGTGTGAAATTCCATTGGAAGTCAAAGATCTTATTTCGATAGATCTTTTTCTATACTTTCTGAATGCCTTCCACATTCCAGCTTTACTTTTGTGGAATGGGAGAGCTTTGTTTCCAATTCCTCATTCTATTTACATTGAAAGCTTTACTTACAACTACTCTCTCTCTGCTTCTCTTTCTCTACCTTATTCAGATGGCAACGAAGCAGCAGCTATTGACTGGAAGGCTCAAGAACTGAGCTCTAATTGAGTGTGCCTCTTGGGGCGGGGCCATGAGGAGCATGTTCCGTCCGATAAAGAAGATTTTTACGTATATTCAAAAGAATGCAAGCAACGGGACAATGTTTGGCAGCACAACAAGCTTAAGCACTGAGAATGATGGCGACGCAAGTGGCAGCAAAAACGCAGCTTCCAAGAACGAGGAGAAGGAGAAACAACTGGAACTGGAAGTGAGACAACAACTGGAAGCAGAACCGGAACCGGAAGATGATGATATTGAACGTCAAATAAAAACTTCAATAATCGATGCCACTAAGGTGCATGCAGTTAAATCAAAAATTATATTGCCACTGCAAATACAATTAGATGATGAGTTGGCGGATTTTGCACATGAACCCGTAACGCTAACGGATGAGGATGTGGATGATGAAGAGCTCGATGAACAGTATCTAGAACTGGAAAGTTTTCCCAACAATGAGATTATTGTGTTAAGTGATAATGAGCTCAATTCATCACTGGCCTCGGATAACATTTCCGAGGATCCTTTGGCTATTGATGACTTTACACAAGCGCAGGAGGAGGATGACAATGAGGAGGAAGAGATTGAAAATAATGGAGAATTACTTTGGCTTAAGCTGGACACGCCAATAGAGGTGGCAAACAATAACAACAACAACAATGATATTACTGATACTATAACAGCTCCAACACCAGTATCAAATAATATGCCCACAAAGACCAAAGAGGAGGAATTACGCAGTGATGGTGGCTCCGATTCGGGATTGGGCAGTGAACACGATAGACACAACACCACAACAACAACAGCAACATCTGGAACGACAACAACAACTGAAGCGTCTCCAACATTGCAGAAACCCTTACGCTCCAATTTAAAGCGTCGTCTGGAGGATGATGACTTATCTCTGGTGCCCGACATGAACAGCAGTTCTTCTTCCTCGTCCAGCTGCCTGAAACGTGTCAAGCGTTCCATCAACTTTGATAGCGTCAAGGTGTATTATTTTCCCCGTCAACAGGGATTCAATTGTGTGCCCACAGCAGGCGGATGCACCCTGGGCATGGGCGCTCGTCATATTGCCTTTAAGACCATGACTCTGGCGGAGCATGCAGCGGAATTAAGACGAGCACATCGCAGCCAAAATCAGGAGCAACAACAACTTCGCATTGGCGGCTCAAGCAGTGATGATAGCGAGGAATCTGAGGAGGATTATCTAAGTGAAGGCAGTGGATCCGATGCTGATGATGGCTCCAATGGCTTTCTGCAGCCGGTGACGCCAAAGCAACGTCGAGCTCTGCTCAAGGCAGCCGGTGTGAGGAAGATCGATGCAAGTGAGAAGATCGATTGCCGGGATATACGTAATTCTCGGGAGGTATGCGGATGTTCGTGTCGAGAGTTTTGTGATCCAGAGACTTGTGCCTGCAGCCAGGCGGGCATCAAGTGTCAAGTGGATCGCGCCATGTTCCCATGTGGTTGCACACGCGAAGCTTGTGGCAACACCGTCGGACGTGTGGAATTTAATCCGACTCGGGTGCGTACCCATTACATTCATACGGTCATGCGTCTGGACATGGAGCAGCGTCAGAGTCAAGGACCTCCTGTTGCGAGTAGCAACAATAGCTTGATCTATGGCAACTCAATTTCCAGCGGAGGCGGCGTCATTTCACCAACTGCTGCTGCCACCGCAGTTGCCGCCTCCGCATCCTCCTCCTCCACCTCGCATTGCTATTTCATGCAGCCGCAGTCGAATTACAGCTCTGGCTATGCCTCGCCAGCTTACACGCCCGAGACGAGTGTCAGCTACTACCAACAACAGCAGCAGCAACAACAACAGTCGCCACAGCAGGCGAGCATCTCCTCGCCTGTCTCCGCCTGTTATCCTCAACTGGATAGTCTCGATTCTGGCTTGTTTGCCAGCGGTAGCAATGCCACGCCCTCGTATGGTGAGCTACTAACGCCCACCTATCATCAAACCCTTGGCTATGGCAGTGCCCAGGTGAGTGTATGAACTAAAGAGTGTTTTTCTCAGGAGATTACATGAGGTGGGAGATTAAGATTCTATAAAATCCGAAGAATCCTTCAAAGAGGTTCACTCAGCTTGGGCTTAACCCCCTCCCTCTTCTCAATGTCTTTGAAACACACTCTTTTCTTAAACGAACCAAGAACATCGACCCTAATAGACATAGTTGTTTCCATTGCAGCTCAACTCGTACACCGGCTATCAGCAGACTGCATCAGCATCTGGAGGCAATGCATCTTCGTACAGTTCGTGTGCTGTGCCATCTGTGCCACCATTTGGTAATGCCACCACCACCGCCTCGAATGCAACGCAATATCAGCATGTGAATGTATTGGAAACCACCGCATCCTCAATGAACTCGAACAGCAGCAGCAGGAGCAGCATATCCGTAACAGCCAGCAATTGCTCAACAGGATTAGTGCGATTAAGTGGCACAGTTCCAGCTGATTTCATTAGCCTAAACACACCCATTGGAAGTTCGTCGCGTCTCTCGCAGATTAATGATCTGTTGCAGCACAATCGGAATGCCACAGCTTCTTTGGTGGCCGTCTCCGAGTCTCCAGGCTATGCCACTGTGCGGAGCAGCAGCAGCAGTAATAGTAACAGCACCATTGATATCGATTCTATTGACACACCGCCCATTGTCGAGGAGACGCAACGCAGTTGCATGACCTTTGAGGAGTTGCCACCGCCTCTGATCAATCCCACGCCCATTGTGGCCGTCGTGGAGCACAATGAACGCAAATTGCAATTGAATTCCACTGTGAGTTCAGCACCACAGCCTCGTCAGCCGCTGGAGACAAGTGGCAATCTGGGTGAATCCTAGACGAGCGATATCTAAAGATGATTTGGGATAGTTTTTATAGCAATTTTACACAGCAGAAGACTTAATTATGTTTAAGTGGAAAGCGTTGGAATCAAAAGAAAACAAAAGGAAATACAAATGGCAAATGCGAAGAAGACGAAAACGAAGAAAATAGAAATGAGAATTTGTTTCTAGGTTTTTTTTTGTTTTTGTACTTCCCTCTTCCCTCCCTAGCCTACAAGCGCTGAAACTTCCTCGGCATGTTTAGTTTGTAAATATGCATTAGAATCGTGCATATAGATTATATATATAGAGAGTGTGTATAAATCAGTTTTAATTGTTAATTGATACTAATTAGCCATAAGTACACATTGTAATTTAGTCACTTCGTTGCTTAGGTTTGGATCTTTATCTTTAATAATCATTTTAATCTATTCTGCCTTCCTTTGATCGTAAAATGAAACCACCAGCAAACTTCCTCTCTTCCCCCCACTATCCCCGCTTCCTACGTCTAGCGTTGTGTTTAACGAATTTAATCAAGCTAAGCCTTATCCGCAATTTCAGTGTATAGCATTTTCTTTTTTTTTGGAATAACCTGTTTTGTTTTTTTTTCCAAATTAATTCTTTTAAATAATTTATTGTATTTTTATTTTGCATGAAGTTTTCAATTGATTATTTGTTCGTTTTTATTCCCTGCAAACCTAATTAAAATGTTTGTTTTCTTTTTAATCGCCTGTCGATGTTCTAAAGTATTCGGTTAGTTGTTTAAGTTTCCCCCAAAATTTGACCTTAGCAGTTTAGCCTTAATGAACCAATGTCAGCAACAACAGAAACAACAACAAATATACATTAGACATGAATTAAGTAGTAATACTTATGTATATGCAACACGATAAACAACAAATAACATAAAAGATTTGCGAAAAAAAACCAGTAAAACAACAGAAAAAGAAGAAAAAACGTAAAGTGAACTAAATAAAAGTAAAAAGTAATTGCAATTATTTAAATAAATATTGAATACAAAATAGAAAACAATTGTTTGGTATTTTATCACTTAAACTAAAGGAAAGAGTATGGAAAGTAAGTAAAATGTTATAAATTTGAAAATGATAATGATACATTTGTTTAGGATATAGGGTTAAAGGAACGGAAATCGATCTAAACTTAACTGCTCTTTGTTTTAAAATAAATCGGTTCATAAAAACTATTACAATAGAAACTGAACCAATTTAGATAAACTTATTTAAAAGTTGTTTCAGATATAATGTTTAAGCTTCACGTATAAACTGCAATTAACTAGAATTTCATTCCAAATCAGCCTAAACCAAGTTGGAAATGATTTTAAAATGTAAAGTAGTATTTAAGATATTTTTCTCAATGGCACTCACTACACTTCTCGGACAACCTCATCCTCAAAGGTAACACCAATTTGACGTCGTATCTGATCCGTAATGGCAATGAGTTCTAGGCTGGCGGCATGTGTATACTTGGGACTCTCCACTAGACGCTTTTCGATGCACTTGCGCACCTCTTCGGCCTGGTAACGAAGGCCACAGGAGTTAATATAATGAAAATCAAACTTTGCACTGGGCAGGGGCCAACACTCAGGAGCAGTATTTGATCGAGTCAACTGCGTGCAACACCAATAGTTGGAGAGCTACAAACAAAATATTAGACAAAGAAACTGGACAATCGTTGGGTTAAGCTCACCTTAATCTCGCCTTTGGTGCCCACAATGATTGCATCGTTCTCCAGATTCTCTAGACCCGTCACAAGTGCAACCAGACGACGATTGTCGCCATAGTCCAATATGAATTCGGTCTGGACATCGACACGATCGCCATTCAATTGAGTTCCACTTGGAATGATCTGTACAGGTGGCGAGCCAAAGACAAATTGTCCCAGCTGAAGAGCATAAATACCAATGTCCAAGGTAATAGAACCGCCAAGAGCACGACTGGTAATCCTCTCCACATTGGTCAAGCGGAAGCCATGCTGCAACTTGATGAGATTCACCTCGCCAATTGAATCGCTGAGAAGCAGTTCCCTCAGGCGATCGTAGCTAGGAAAGAAGCGACTCCACATACCTTCAAAAAAAAACATTGGTACATGAAGATAAGTATATAACATTTTAAGCTTTAGTTCTGCGAGTTAGTAAAATGCATTACTTATTAAATATTAAATTGAATACTATAACAATTTATAGATCAAGTAACAATCAAACTTTAAAGTAACCTCTACTCTAAGTTTCACTCATTTAATTATGCAAGAAAATGTGTAAAAATAGTAAAAAAAAATTTTCCAAGCTTAACTGGGATAAGGGGTATTATTTCATCTAATATTCTTTCTATTTTGGACTATCTTTTAATCATATCTGCCAAGTAATGATAAATATTCATAGTCATTAATAATAAAACGTTTCACTTATTTAATTATGCAAGAAAATATGTAAAAATAGTAAAAAAAATTCTCAAAGTTTAACTGGGATAAGGGGTATTATTTCACCTAATATTCTTTCTATTTTGCACTATCTTTTAATAATACTGTTATTGTTTAAAAGTCGAACCAATAATTAAATTACGATTATTTTCGGTTTTACACAATTACGATTCCAAAAAAATAGAATTAACGAACATTTTTACAATTATTCAACAATAATCATTTTGAGTAGTCGGATTTTTTTGATCAGTTCTGATTATTTTTGAATATTTGCAATAACTTTCAACTATTTCTGAAATTTTGTAATTATAACCATTAAATAATCACAAATTTTTTAACAGCCAACTTTATGATCACTACGATTATTTCCAAAAATAATTTAATTGATTTTTAATTGAATTTTACCACCTATGCATTTAATATAAGTAGCTCTTACCAATTAGGTTAACTACTAATTAGTTAGTGAGTCAGGAAATAGAGATTTCTATAGATATGGATAAGCTGCTCACCCTCCAAGAGAAAGAGTCCTCGTTGCTCGGCCAATGCATAGAGTTCCCTAGCTTGTGGTAGACCCAGACACAAGGGAGTCTCACATAGAACATGCTTACCACGGGACAACATAAGTCGGACCACAGCATAGTGAAAGGGATTCAGAGTTCCCACATATACAACATCAACCTCCCGATCCTGGGCCAATGCATCAAAGCCATCATAATGACGCGGTATCTGATTGCGTTGTGCGAATTCCTGGGCACGTCCACCTTCCACATCTGCTACGGCGACGACAGCATGACAGGAACTCTCGATGGTACTCAGAGCTGTCACAAAATCTTGGGTAATACGTCCAGCTGCAGCAATGCCCCAGTTTAGAATTATATTCTGACCCTGCATTGTGATCAGCTCGCAATCAATGTTCTCGACGCAAAATCGTTGGCATAACTGACAAACACTTGGTGTCCACTAACAGTGTGTGGGTCTCATTATCAGTCCCTAGCATCTGCTTTCGTTGCAATTGCCTTTTTTTCAGTGCATTCCACAGTGATAACACAACCCGAGCGGTTTTCCATTCTCAGAACTATATAGGGCACCACATCTCTTTCATAGTATTTTATTTCAAAAAAGATTAGTAATAGATGTCATATATATGTGTATTATATTCGCAGATAACTTGTGTTTATAATAATAACAAACATTTTTATTGTTATTTAATACTTCGATATTGAATTTGATTTCTCTCAATTTTGTGTACATTTTATTTGCTTAGAATTTTATTTCGCAGCAAAAAATTTAACATTATAGCATTTAATTTCTTACCCAATTTTTAAATCTTTTACTACTTAAGTTGCTGAATTTCTATCCCCACTGTGCTTAGAAAGTCTGTAATGCCATGCTATCTAGAGTTATAGTCACATGTCTGATCCATGATTACCAGTGCTTATCATTAGATAGACGACGGGCCCCCTTTTCTTCAGAAATTACAAAAATAAACTTCAATAAAAGTTTAAAATGTAAAATAGCTTTCAATCGAAGTATTAATCGGATAAAGTCCTTCTTTTTTAAGACTTGTGTTATAGCTTCTTTTATAGCAAATTTATTCGAGATTCTACTTACATTTGAATTATACTGGAAGCTAATTTCCGAACCTATTGACCTCAACAAAGTCAAAGCTTTAGTTTTGTATTGTCTCAATTGAATTAATTTAATCTTATCTGTAAAAATAGACCCATTATAAATTTTTGATTTTGTTGATACTGAAAGAACAGCTCGAGTTACAATTATAATAAGATTTGGGGATAGCATATGGTATATAAATTTTAATATTTTTCTTTATACATAGATTATAGATATATATTTTATTCATTCTTCATCATATTTATTCAGCACACCAATCTGTTTACGGATCGTATCCTCAATTTGGGCAAACAGCAAACTGTCCGCATAACTGACATCCTTGTTCTCCACCTCGCCAGCGAGAATGGATTGACGCACTGCCTCCGCCTCGTATCGCATGGCCTCAGAGTTTCCATAATTGGTGGTATGTTTACCTTTTGGTGGCAGCCATTCCTTCTCCTTGCCATCGATATCAATGAGTTTGTTTGGCGTCCAGAAATCAACCAACTGTAAAAAGCAGGGAAAATTTCATTAGGAAAATGGATAATCGGTTGGAGGGATAAGATAAGGTGTCTTCTGTAAAGTCAACTATAAAAGCTGATAAGAAAGAGGCAAAACGTCATATCAGCACTCGAGCTTTGATCAGTCAATGGCAACGTGAACGAGTTATCAGTGAAAGACTTGGAGAGGTACAAACAAACATATGTGTCTACTCAATGGGAGGAATTGTTTACTTACCGTCACTTGTCCTTTGCTGCCCTTGATCACGGCCAAGTTGTCCAGTTTCTCCTTCGAGGAGAAACGCATACGTGCTGTGCGTCCACCACTGTACGTCAGTGTGGCGCTCACATCATCATCAATGCCCTCGGCATTTGTGGTGCCACTCGATTCAATTTTCTGTGGTGCCTCCCGGAAAGCCCATTGTGCCACCTGAATTGTGTAAATGCCCAGATCATAGACGACTCCTCCACCCAGCTCACGTTTCCTGAAAAGACATAACATTTGATCAGGGATTGTAAAACGTTTGAACATTATAAAATAGGAATTATTTTTCTGATATAAAATGTTGTACATTTTACATTAATAAATAACAAAAGAACTATTAATTTACTCTCAAAATTACCAATTTTGGAAATAACTATTTAATTTTTGATAAAGATAAAGTCAATGGTTCTTTTTATATATTAAAATATAAAAATAATTAATTATTGTTTCGTATCCTTTTGTAAACAGGTAGAAGGAGGCGGACGGACTTCTTAAAATATACATTCTTGAACCGTATAAACAGCCAAATCGATTTAGCCATACTTAACTACCTCTCAGTCTGTCTGTAGAAACAACTAAGCAGATCTTAGAGACTATAAGAGCTAGAGGTACCAAACTAGGCATGTAGCCTGATCAGAGCCCATAAAAACTGAAGACTCTTAACTAGGCTTGTAGCTTTTTCTACTTCCTGAACAGATCATGTTTTTCGTAGGATATTGTAGGCTATCACAATAGTTCTTTTTTTCAACTTACTGCAAACGTTCGACGTTGCCCAAGGGGAAACCAAAGTTGACTACCACCTCCTTGATCTCGCCCAGAACGCCAGTCTGGATGAGCTGACGCACATGCTGATAGCTTGGCAGGAATCGTGACCAGACAGCCTCCATGAAGAAGCGTTTATTTTTCTTGGCCGCTGCCAGAATTCCCTCCACTTGCTTCTTGTTCATCGCCAAAGGTTTCTCGCAGAGCACATGCTTGCCATGGTTCAACATCAGCAGAGAGACCTCATAATGCTGTGGATTCAACACTCCAATATACACCACATCTGAAGAGGAAAACAGAAATTGTGTTATAATAAATACACTTTGTACAACTTATGTATATATATTTTGTTGATATTTCATATATCAAATTTAATCTTGTTTCCCAAGATTTATATCAAATCTAGAACAAAGAAAGTCTTAGATCACAAGTCCTAGAGCTTTGCAACTTTAACTAAATGAACAACAAAAACTTCTTATAATAAAGGGCAAGATATCAGATCTTATTTATTTTATATAATGATTCATATTTAAAAAGAACTTTTTTTACGCGATTTAGTAAAGATAACATGTTTTTCGAATCAGCTAAGTAATATAAATAAGAAAACAATTCACATAGAGCCGTTAGTTTAACTAAAGACATTAAAATGATCGGTAAACTAGGTTTTCTGTTATTTTTTCTCCAATTTTGGAACTTTGCAATGCCAAGCACTTTGCGTAAATAAATTAAGAGAATTCTATAATTTCAATATTTATCTTATAAATTAAATTTCTAGCTTTAGAAATATCTAAAGGAATATCTGATCCCTTTGAATTGCTGCCATCTAAGAGTAGTTGTGACACCAAGTTCCCATTTCAAATTGGCAACAAAGTTTACCACATCGAGACGAACTTGAGAGTAAATTGGTATCAGGCTGCTCACAATTGTCGAAAACTAGGAGGAAATTTGCTGAACATTGAAAGTAGTGCGGAAATGGATAGAATTTTATCGCTAGCTTCAGTGAATCGTTACTGGATATCTGCAAACTGTCTTGCAGAAGATAGGAACTTTATTTCTATCAGCTCTGGAGAATCCATGCCTTACTCCAGATGGCATAAAGGAGAGCCCAATAACAAAGCTAAAGATGAAAATTGTGTTGAAATTAAAAGTACAGCTCTTAATGATGAAGTTTGTTCAAGTAAGCTTGGTTATATATGTGAAGCTAAAATAATGAATTGATTAATCATGTAAAATGATACTTAACCATTAAAGATAACCATTAAGCAGTTGTTGGGTATAAAACCCGCGGAACATTTCAAACATATTTGCTCAATAAGTATGAAATTTAACTAAAATAAACAGCTTCAATTACTCACCTACGTCCTTGCTCTTGGCCAGTTCCTCATAGCTTCCATAGGCAGTGGGAATCTCATGTTTGTTGGCAAACTCCTGAGCTCGATCCTGAGCACGTGCTGCCACTGCAACGACCTTATGATCACTGGCTGGAAGTGTGCTCAAGGCTATAACGAAATCCTCGCTAATCTTCCCAGCGGATGCAATGCCCCAACGAATCAATTTTCCCGACATGTTTAATGTTTCTCTAGCGACCTGCGAATGAGATCACAGTGAAACTTGCTGTAAGTTAAATATTGGTAAAGAAACAGAGGCGTGTTATCTACAAGTGAGAGAGAATGACTCTGAGAATTCTCTCTGATAAGGCAACATAGGTAAACACTTTAATGTTTATCTCAATGCCCTTTAGAAAAGGTATTATAAAAGTACTATAGCATGTTTACGCCTTTCAACTATTTCAAAACAATCAAATTTATTTAATTAAACTTCTAGCAGTTAATCGAAAATAACGTATTTCACAATGTTATTGACACTGTGACCTTGACAACCTGCATGAGTTAACATTAGTTACATATAATTCTTAATTATCTTTACACATTCAATTGCCGTGTCATTAAACAAAACGAGCCCCTCCTCAAAACCGGGAAATAGTATTCTAATACAGATATACAGACAAACATATTTATATTGAAAAGAACTTTTCCATTACATGCATAATGCAACAGGTGTAGCTGAAGTTACTTTTGCATTAATGCCAATTAATTGACAGATATATAAACATATGTACTTACTTATATAATGCAATTATATTTACTTAATTGACATATGTGTGTACACATTATTATTATTATATATTTATGCATTAAACAATACCTGTCTAAACGCTACCCAAATTACACAGTCCCAAGTAACCTTGAGCCGCCAATTGCCGAATAAATTGATTAAATAATTGGAAAAGTACATAAAATTTACATAAATATATTTTTCATTCAACGCCTTATTTTATAACATTAACTTACCGTGCGGTACTTCACCAGTTCAATGTAAAATTGGAAATGAAAACTAATTTACTAAAATCTTTCCACAGAGTTTTGTTGTTGTCTACCGCACAGCTGTTTACAGCTGATCCACACAATACTTTTAGTGTGACCAAAACAACTGAAAGTCTGTAAAAGGTGTAACGAAACTTTTCTTTATTCTTCTTGTTTTTTAAATAATTGATTAGTTTCAACTTAAATAACGCGCCAAACTAGTGTTTGCTCCATCGATATCTTTTGACAAAAATAAATACTATCGATATATATAAATACGATGATATATATATCAGTAAAAATTTTCAATAGTCCCAACTACAGCCCTGGTATATTTTCAACAGCCCTGGTAGAGGTTACTGTGCGCGTTGCAAGTAAATTTTTGACTGTCTTGTTTTCTTAACTTTACTCCCATCTGTGGCCACTAAAACCATTTGCATTGTAAAGCAATTGAACATTGCGCAACAAAACACGCCTTGTCTGATCCCAACGCTGTGCAAACGCGATTGTAAATATGTCCGAGCGCTCCAAAGGTGACGTGTCGTCGACGTCGCGCATCAACAACAATCCTAATCGAATTGTTAAAAACCCATTGCTAAGTGCATCCGTGACGGGTCTCAGCTATGACGATTTTCCCAATAAGCCGCTCCTGTTGCCAGCTGCACCTCCTGTGGTGCATGCACCGCCACCGCAACCGACGAACGCTCTCATCGCTGGTATTCTCAATCGCGGTAAGTGTGTCAGCAACGGCAGAGGAGAGGAAAAGAGAGTATAACAGACAGAGAGAGAGAGAGAGAGAGAGCGTGGGATTTGTTGTTGTCACTTGTTGCTTCAATTTACGGCTGATAAGCTGTTAACAATTTTCTGGTATTTTTATTATGGGCAATACTTAAAGAAAGTCATTATTGATATTTGTTAGTTTTTCTTTTGGCAAATTGTGAATTAAACTATTCCATGCTGCGCGTGGAGTGTGATCGGTATGTGGGCAACTCCAGTGACATCTTGCGTCGCTTGCAACAATATACAATACTCCAAATTATGACCACAATTAGTAAAAGCAATAAGATGGCGCCCAGACAAATGGCAGCAATTGCTGCCTCCGTTAAGTACACATCCCTCACATCAATGTTGATACTACGTTGATTCCCTGCCGCATCATAGGCTGTTATTGCCACCTTGGGTTCACAACAAGACGCCATGTAGGTGGCTTTCATTGGCTCCGTTGTGCCGGCCGTATAGTAATTCCTATAGAATAATCCATCTGGTGGAGTTGTCTGCAAACGCAGCATACCCGATTGCCAATCCTGTGCAGTGACATCCAATGTCCAGAAACGATCACCACAGCTTTGTCCATCCGTAGACAGGTAATCGCAACGATTGCCAAACTCCCAGGACAATGTGGGGCCAGTAATGTCCTGAAAGCATAAAGGTTTTAGAAATAAAGTCTTGAAAGACATACAATGTTTTCTTACCTGTGCATCATAGCTGGACATCACCTTCAAACTCAATGCCATTGTTGCTGTTTCACGTCCATAGCTGGTAAAGGTGATTCTATCAGTGGTTCCAGCCGCTGTTCCTGTTGGTGCGAGCACTGTTAGACGCACTGTGCCCGTTTCATGTGCACGCAAATTGAAACTACATGATAAAGGAAATAATATTTTAAATTTGATGGTACTCCCAGCATTTCTAATTAAAATTCTTATAGGAAATCCTTCTTCTAATTATAATGCCCTGACTTTCAAAACTCTCACCTGGTTGGTGTAAGCTGGACGAGAAAGCGACGCTCGTCTGTGACCTGAACCGTTTGATAGACCCGCTCTGCCCGCATATTTGTCACCTCGAATAGAAGTGTGGATATTTGGCCTGGCGTGATACGCAGCTGAGATTGTGTGTTGAGTTCAATTTTGGTGCCACAACGTTGCAGCAACATGGCATTGAGGCTGGCACGTTGTGGTTCTCCTGTTGCAGCAGCAAATTGTGTTTGATTGAGGCTCGTTGCTGGCTGCACAACCTCCGTTTCGGAGAAGGTTTCAATTTCGCTCTTGGGCGAATCAATATCATTCTCTAGCTTCTCCCGGGTCTCGGGAAACTTTAACTTGGCCGGAGATGACAATTTGTGTTGACTTTGTTCATGTGAATAGTAGCTATCGATGCGTTTAATGATATCACCTGCAATTGATAAGAGGAAACGTCAGAAGAATTATGTGCATTCAAATGGAACACGTGTTTGTTGTTGGTCTCAATTTAACGTCAACCATAATTCCGTTTGAAATGACGCTCTCAAGGTTGATACGGTTATCAAGCAAGTGTTCTTATCACCACAACAACGCATCTTATTATTATTAAACATTCCGTTTAGTTGCTCACCCAGGAAAACATCAGCTTTTCGTTCGGCGCGTACAAAAACATTGTATTTGTTGTTGGCCAATTGTGGCGTCAATTGCAGCTTAAGAATTGTCGCTTTGCGCAGCTTGTTGAGCGGTACGTAGGCATCCAGTTCATCATTATTCGCAGTTCGTGTATCGTTCGTTGATTTGAATTTAACCAGTTTCTTTAAATTGATGTCTAAATGAAAATAAAGTGCACCAAATTGTATAAACAAAATTAACAGGTGCTTATTTGCCATTCACAGCGCACGCGTGCACAGCTGTTCGCCTTCAGCATTGCCAGACTGTCTGATTACATTGTATACATAAACTGCAAATTAATTTTTAATAAGTGCGCAACTCAAATTATCAGCTGTAAAATTACAGGAGCTCAACACTTAACAAATGTGCAGGTTATTATAAATTAGATTAATTATTAAACAAATACTAAAAAATATTTGTGAGTTGGCAACTCTGCGCTTGTTGTGTATGTTATGCAGCAGCTGGTCTGTTGTTGTTGGTTTTTTGTTTTTGTTGTGAAAGGAAAAAACACATCTTGCAAAAATACTTGACATAAAAACAATTGTTTCGCGTTGTGAAATCAAACAAAGTATTAAACAATTTGATGCCGCTAAAGTGTTAGTCAAGCTGTGTTAAATGTACCTACAAATTACGCTTGTCACCTGACGTGGACAGACATTAATAGAAATTTTATTTAGTGTCGATTTTAGTCAGTCCATTTTTGAACTTGGCCATGGCAGTGGACAAATGCATGGTGACTGACTTTTGTGTATGTATGTATTTGAATATATTTATATTTATAATTGGCTGCACTGTGCAATTTTGGCAATTATTTAAACATTGTTTTGCCACATGTGCATTAATATTGTGTATTTGTGTTGGCCTGTACATTTATCAGTGATTCATTATTGTTTCTGTGTGTGTTTTAAATTGTGAGCTCATGGTTTTTTGTCAATCGCCCGTTGCAATCTTTTAAATGTTGCAGCAGGCAAAACGGTTTTAATTGATTTGTACAAAAAAATAGCGGTACAATTCCGAAAGCTGTGTACGTGTGTGTATGTGTGTGTGTGTGGGAGTTTCGTCGCACTTTCGTTGAGTTTGTGCTGTCTCTCTCGCTCTCTCACTCTCGTTATCAGTCCTTAACTTCCGCAAGCACTTCGATGTGTTTACGCCAAATTTGTTATTTGTAAATGTGGAAAATATGCAATATGTTTATAACTATAATTAGTACAATGTAGTTTTTAAAAATAGAAAACACGAAAATAACAAAAAGTAAACAAGTTTATCAACACAAATTTCTAAAGCACATTATTCCCAACGAATGTAGTATCTGTTGAGCGTAGATATGTTTGACAAAAAGCTTTCGCGATAAGCTGTCGTTCACATTTGGAATCTCAGCTAAGCTGACTTGAGCTTTAATTGTAGACTGTTCTACAGTTCTTGACTCATAATTGCAAATTGTCTGGCCGTTTAATCTTTTTATTATATTCATATACTATAAGCTGATGATGAACTTTGAGCACACTACGTGGACATATCAGGGTGATTAATGCAAGAGTCCGGCAATTATACCAATTTGATAGCAATTAGATTATAAGTATTGATGTACCTAAAGGTTAGAAAGCAGTTAATACTTGTACTCTAAAGTTGAGAGTTGAGTTAGTACAAAAGTGAAATATACTTACGCGCAGGACAAACACAAAGGACAAAAGGTGCAAAATAAAGTTAAGACTTGTGCTGGGGATATCAAATTTTTTTTTCTACTACATGTAAAAATAGACCGTTTGTTAATTGCCATTTGGTTTTCTTAAACATTGTTGTTGTTGTTGTTTTTATTGTAGACCCTTAAAGCTAAACATTTATTACTTTTATTGTGTAAAACATTAAACATAGATTTATCTGTATGGATATATATTTGAAGAAATTCTTTTGTACTACAAGTTAAGTGTTAGGTTTTGAGCATTAAGCTAGCGTTTTGGTTAAGGAAAGCGTTGAGGAAAGTTTTCTTATTGATTTTCTTTTTTGTTTTTGGCTATATATACATAAAAGATCAATGAGAGTTTTTGGGGGAGTTGGAGTGGTTAGTTAACATATATAAAACTTACTAGCTAAGCACATATAAATAAGTACAGTTGACTCTTGAGACATTTTACAACACTGGCTTTAGGTAAGAAATAGAATTTGAGATAGAAGGAAATAAGAGCGTGAATGAGTTAATTTAACATACAAGTATTCTTTATAGTTAGCTACAAAAAAACGACTTAATTCGAGGCTAGTCTAAATGTGGCAAACATAATCGTTGTGCCACAACATTGAAGATCCCTTATTGTTGAAACCCGTACAAGCTGAACTTACACAACACTACCATGAAGTATACAACCCTGCTCTGTTTTTTGTTTGTTTTTGTTTTGTTTTGGCTACTTCATCTTTAACTTGGTTAGTACTAAAGAGTGAACTAGCTATGTTTGTGTGTGTGTGGGTGTGTGTGTGTGTGTTAACTGTTGAACTAACCACCATTGGGTGTTGCCAGTGTTGCACGCCGCATATTGGCATCAATGCGGACATGTAAACTGGATAGTGTTGTATCCACCGGCAAATCCAATTCCTGTGCGCCTTGATACTCATCCGAGACGAGCGTTAACTGCAATTGGAAATTAGAGAAGATACCATATTTAACCACATTTAGTTTGGAATGTCTAGTTTCCTTTCTATAAACAAATTTTGCCCTTCACTTTTCTTTCCATAACCTAGTTTTGCACAAAGATGCAACATCATCAACATTAACAATAACAACAACAGTAACAGCAACAAATCGCTTCGTGCTCTTGAGCACCTGCCTGAAAGGTAATCCAAGCTGATATTTGCGTCTCACTTGGCTGCTTGGGCAACACTTGTTGCTTTTTTGTTTTTGAATGTTGTTGTTGTCGCCACTTTCAATTTCAACATTTAGCAGCAGGCTAGCTATCTAGTTAAGCTCAGCTCAGCTCCATCAGCCTTTTAATTACACTAATTACGATTGTTGGTTTTATACCCTTGCAGTGGGTATTATAATTTTGTCACGAAACTTGCATCGCATAAAGGAAGCACCCCTTGATAATTTATTTAAAGTCTGTCATACTCAAAAAAAAAACAGGAATTTTCAGTTAATGATGCAAAAGTATTTGCTAAATCCGTTTCTATATAATAAGTATGTCATATTCATATTTTGTATGCTCTTTATGAAACAGACGAAAGCATTCTTCTTTTTACTGCAACTCGGAACTGCATATTTCCAACTGCTATTCCATGAAGGATAGATTTTGATAAAAACAGTTGGGTCTAAAATGCAGTAGAAATGCTTTAAAAAGCATTTTATACATTCTGACTAACTTTGATGAAAAACTGACCTGTATAACATAGCTATCATAGAAACAATTAGTCCATATTTAAGGCTCAGTATAAATAACTTTGCTGTTTTCTCAGATAGCCTAACCAAACTCACAAGTAAAGTAATAAATTGTATTTAGATTTGTTAAAATCCTAATACATAATGAGAGCGATCAAAAAACTGAAATTAAAATTTTATATAAAAAACGTTTTGTTTTTCCTCTGCAAGAGTATTAAATCCTCGGCGTACCTCAGATAAATTTACTTGTTTTCTTGGTTTTTTACCGTATTTCCCGCTATGTGCTGTCCATGCTCGGTGCTCACAATGTGTATGATTTCACCGCCAGAGCGAATGGCCACCTCTCCCAGTATTCCTCCCACAGCCTCCTCGGTTTCATTCTCACTTGCAGAGCGTTCGCCATACCAGAGCATAAAGAGCTGTAAAGGACATGACAAGAAAAAAGAGTTGGCAATAATATCAATTAGCTTAGCTTTAATAATCAAAAGTGTCTTTTGAAGCTCTGTTAACTCACGCGTATGCGTTTCTTTAGCAGCGTTATGGCCGCATCCTGTACGATTTCTGTGTGCGGTGGTATCACAGCCGTTGAAATGAATATGGCACTATCATAGGGTACAAGTTCGGCAGCCTGTAACACGCCCACAAAAGCATTGCCGCCTTCGTGCTCCTTGGTGCTGTTTAGGCCCGCAATGAATTCGCGAGTGTTGTTAAAACTGAAAGCTGAAGGCACACCTGCAAAGGTAAAAAGAAGTTACAATGTTATCGATAGCTTATCGAACTATTAATAATCAACCTATTCCAGAACTGTGATTTGTATCCCTAAAGCAATTTCAAAACATTTTAATAGCTTAACTTATGGAAAAATACCTAAACCGGAATATGTTTCGTTGTATTTTGGTTCCGGTTTTAAATGTTTACTTTTAAGTCTTTAATAAAGTTTATTTTTTATGTTTTATTCATACAAAATTATCGGCCTTTATCCCAAATTAACTTCGCAATCAAATTAGAACAGGTGAAGGAAATAATCTTCAAAAAAATTGTCTTAAGTGAAAGCCGGAACAGGTCTAAAAATGTTACCTTATTTCTTTTTCTGTCCATATATGACTTTTTATTTATTTTTTTAAAATTCTCTCCTATTTTTTCGGTGAAATTCTCTACTTACCCGATGCATTCAGTGTGACCAGCACAATTTTGATATTGATATTCTTGTCCTGTAGCGCATCGATGTATAGACGTTTGGCCTGATCCAGAGAGGCTGCTGAAGGATCCACAATAACTGCCAACGGCATACGTATGTAGACATCCTTGATGTAATTACGCAGTTGATCTGCTGGCAACAACTCTGGCTTGGTCAGATGTATATGCTTCGATTGTTTACGTGGTGCTGGCGTTGTTGTTGTAGTCGTTGTTGTAGTTGTTGTCGTTGTGGTTGTAGTTGATGCTGGTGCATTGTTGGGAAAAAAGTTGGGCATTAATGTGGGCCAATTTCCAAATACGCCAAAACGCGTTTGCAACACTGGATAAGGCGCTTCTGTTGTCGTTGTTGTTGTCGTTTTTGTTGGAGTTTTCATGGTGTGTTGTTCCATATTGTCATCTTGATCATCGTAATAATATTCAACGGAACTGGCCTTGAAGGGTTTCGCTTTGCTGTGCGTGGGCAACTGTTGAATGTGCGCCTGAGGCTGTGCCGGCTCATCATGATAGATGATCTCCTCTTCTTCGTCATGTTCCACTGGCTGCGTTTGCTGCTCCACCATACCATCTTCTTCAGCATATTCGTTGCCCTGAGTTTGAGGATATCTTTCTGCTTTGGCTTTACGCACATATTCGGGTACAGTTGTGGTTGTCACTGTGGCTGCAATCTCTTCCTGCGTCTCTTTGTGCTGATCATCCTGTGGCTCTTTCATATGCTCCTCTTCCTGCATCTCATCGTAGTAGTATTCCTGTGAATGATTGGCAGGTTTTTCCACTTTCGTTTCCTGCTTTTGGGTGGGTGCATCCTCCATCACCTCAGCTGCTGTATTCTCATCCTGTTCGGTGACTGCCACCGGAGTTGTAGCCAGTGGTGCTTCCGTACCCACAGCTGGCACTTGAACTGTAGTCGCATCCTGTTGTTCCATGGAAGGCAGTGCATTATTCGTCTGATTGGATTGATTGGAAGTGTCATCACTCTCGACGCTGTTAGCTTGTTGATGTCGCGCGTCATCCTCTAGATCCGACTCTCTTTGAGCTGGCTCATAGATATCATCACTTCCTTCTGCATCTAATGCACTTCCATTGTCCTCATCAGTGCTATAATCCTGGGCTAATACTTGATTCTGCAGCAGCGTCAGCAGCAGCAGACCAAACAGCCAAAGACTCCTCCGCAGTATCATTGAAATGGAATCTGTATTTATTTATCTACTATTTTTTTTCGTTGGTCAAGTCTTCTTTCCTTCTCTCCACGAATCTGCAAACAACAATAACAAAAGGAAAAAATAACAATAAATCAAACAATTTTATGAAAGCAAACCAATGAGAGTTTGAGTCTTGATTGATTGCCTCTCTTTTTAAGTTGACGCAATTATCAGCTATTATTATAGTTATTATTATTTTTTTTTGTTGCTATTATTACGTTCAAATTGCCGTTATTTTCATAAGTAGTTTCGACACTTTCGCAATGCGCAAAAGTGAAATGTGTTTACAATTATTCGCTTATATTCTGTTATTAAAAGCATTTTCAATAATTATCAATAATGGACCAGACAAAAAAAAGAGGAAAAGAGAAGAAAGAACAGACTTTTGCGGATAGGCGAATAGTTAATACACTTTTTCCATTGAAAACGCAATTTTCTCATTTTAAAATAGCTTTCAAGATTTATCGCAACTGTTTTTGGTCGAGTCTACAAAATAATAAGTTGAGCATTCATAATATAACTTTTCGATTGAATTATTTTAACTTTGATTTATTATTAACTTTTGTTTCAATTTATTTTTCCAATTATATATATACACCTCATTTATTGATCTTTATTTACTTTCTATAACAAAGCTAAGTTGTTGAACTTCTATCCGAATGATTTCAGTACAAGTTAAATCTAAATATCCCATGTAAGAGTATAACAACAAAATTAATGACTTTATATAATTATAGACTATTTATAACATTTTTTTATATTACAAATTGTGAGATTTTTTGTTACGTCCTAAAAAAGAACCTTATTATTAACAAAAGTATTAAAACGGGGATTTTTCATGATGCTTAAAAATGTTAAGTGGAATTTCTGAAGATAAGAAAGCTTAACTCACTAGTTATGCTCAACTTTAAAGCTTACAGGGTATTGTCTTGAACATCATTTCGTTATACTACTCAGCTTTGCTATTGAAAGCTAATCATGTGGGAAAAAATGCGCTTACCACGCTTGAAACTTGATGAACTGCAAGACAAATATTTAACAAAAGTCATGTTCATAAACATGACCCAATGTAAAGCATGAAAAGCGAACGAATGAAAACAAAGTGTAAAATAAGATTTAAAAACAAATAAATAAATAAATGTACAAAATGTTGTATGTGCAAAACTGAAGACAACTGTTGAGCTAGTGAAAAGTTTTCTTTTTCAAAAATAAATAAATAAATCACAATAATTAATGCCAAACGGCAGCTAAAGCTCTTGAAAATCCCCTCGATAAATCGAGAAGCGCATTTGAAACATGTATAAATGGATTGTAGAAAAAAGAAACAAACAAATCAGAGATATGGTCAAGGTTTTCGGCAGCTTTTTATTTCATAGTTTTTTAATCGAAACCTGCTGCAGCTGAGGAAAACGAAGAGCAGGCGACAACTTTAGAGCCGTTGACATTAGCAACAAAAACAAACAACAACTTTAATAAAACTGACAACTTCTTTATGAAGACACATGTGAGGTGAGTGTGTGTGACTGCGTGTGTGTAAGTTTTATTAGACCCCAATAGAGACACAGCTTTAGCAATAGTCATAACTAAGTAAAACTGATGACTGCACTTGATTAAAGTTAGCAATTTGATGTTTTTATACCCTGTCAGCATTGAAGACAAGCACAGAAAAGCTATAACAGACACAATAAGTAATTATGAGAATTTTTGTAAAGCTTTAACTCAAAGAAAATAGCTAGAAATTGAGAGGAAAATTGAAGAAAACTATATGCTACATATTTTATACACAGCAACTATTGAAAGTTGAAGAAAAAGTGTCAAAAAAGGAAGTTTTAAAATTTAACAAATATCAGTATACTCTTTAAATATTATCAAATCAGATCAAATCATATAACAGAGCACAGAGAAACTTTTTCCACTTCAAGAATATATAGAAAAGTAAAAACTGACATTATTATGGTATCTACTAGTCCATCATTCTTGTCTAACTATGCACAGCTGACGTTTTTTTGCCTTCGCATTTCCAATGTTGTTTCGCTCAATTTGCTCAACTTTTAACATTTAATTAACTAAATGCAATTAGCACTTGAATTACGCACACACATCTAAGAGTATGTGAGTGTGTGTATGTGTGTATTTCTCTCAGATTTATTTCTTTTATTTAGCTTTATTATTATTTTATGAATGCATTTTGCGTTTATTGGTTTGACTTGTGTTTGAATATCGCCTTGTTTGAATAACAAATTAGCAACAAATCAATTTGAATGATTGATTTCTTGGCTCTTCAGTTGTTGTTAATATTGTGTTGTTGTTGTTGGTTTTTTGTCTCGTGATGTGTGTGCAACAA
Source organism: Drosophila putrida (assembly GCA_037043535.1). Lineage (NCBI taxonomy): Eukaryota > Metazoa > Arthropoda > Insecta > Diptera > Drosophilidae > Drosophila > Drosophila putrida. Next base: position 2,621,458 of record JBAMBI010000470.1, read on the forward strand.
CGTGGTCAACTCCTTCTCCTAACAGTTGCTATTAATTAACGATATGCAAAAACAAAAACCATAAAATTTCAATGTATGTATAATAAATAAATCCACATCGAAAAAGCAAACCGAAACGTTAATTTGTTGCTGCTGTTGTTGTTGGATATGCGTAAATAACAACAACAAAAACAACAACAGCAGCACAGGCAACATGTGGAAATAAATTAAGTTAAAATATTCTGCGTTCGTTTTTCTCTCTTTTTTTGGCAGCTGCGCACGACGCTCTTTTTGTATATTTTGTTTATTTTTTGTTTCTGAATTCAAAAATTGATTTGTACATTTTTGGAGGCGTTGCAAGGTCAATGCGCATATCGTGTAGCCGGTTCGACAGAAGATTGAAGATCGTCGAGTAGAGAGGCTGCCACTTTTGGTTAGAGCAGAATTGATTGACATTACCATGACATCAAATTCTCTGTCTCTCTAAGATTAAAACTTCTCTGAAAGGGAATGAGTGCAAGAGAAATGCAGTTCCGCTTTCAATTGGCACGTACTTGTGTCGATATGCCGTTTATCGATATTATCGAATATTCACTTTATTCATTCATAAATGTACAGCAAAAAGTGTCCAGCATTCTTCAACATAAGCACGTAATTCTTGCTGCGATTAATGAAAATATAATCTATGTAAGCCTCAAGTTTCCGCTTCAAGAACTTAGTCGGTTGATTAACCAAACTCTACTTAGTTCAAGTATTTATTTTGTATGTATGAATATATATATGTATGTATATATTTCAGTGTATTTAGTCAAGTTAATCACATTGCTAATTGTCGGTCATGCAACTCATTTTGACACTTGTAATCAATTTGATGACCACAAAATGATTATTATAATCTCCTCTGACCAATTGAATACAATTACCTTCACAATGGAAAACAACTTCTTATATAAGAAAAGACTGCCTTATAGGTGTAAACTTGTTATAGACGAAGAAAAATAAGTTAAATTTAGAATTGCCTATGGTTTTTAGACTATATGCAAATTTATTGCCTAGTTATCTACTAATCTATATAGGCAACAAACTTTGGCATACAGGACTATAAATTATAGTCCATGAATATTATTAATAGTTTATCTATTTGAAGATAAGATACTATTTGATTAAATAGCTAAATGCAGAGATAATACTTGTATAAAAGATAAGATTATTCCAACAGCTGGTAACTTTTTTAGATCCACAGTTTCTATATCTCTATTATCGCCTAAATAATCCGAATTAACTTTTAATTGAATAACTTTCAAAATGCTTACGTGCCATTAGTAAAGGCCAAGCAGCAGGTCTTGGAATCTTTTTATAATTGTGAAACGAACGTGATCGTCTTAACAAAAAGATCATCAAGATCTTAACTCTGACATCAATCAGAGAACTCAATATATCACTTTTTCGATGGCTTTACAAAAATGTGATGTGTTTAGCTGACGTGAGATTGTTTATTCTGCGAGTACACATAACAAACTGAAGTTTAATAAAAAGTGTTAGCTCAGTCAGTAATTTGTTAAATTGTTTATTATTCTTTATAGGCAATTTATTTTTAATTAAAAAAAAAATACAAAAATATACAAAGTAATGAAAACGAGCAGTGTGAGGGGATAACGGACTGTGTTAGTTCATCAATCAACAAACGGCGGCAGCTGATATTTGAAATTCTATAAACAAATTAGAGAAGCGATGCCATTTGTAATTATACGAGTTCCCAGCGGGGTGGAGAAGTTCTGGACAGAGGGGAAGCATAGGAGAAGGGGGACGCTATATAATTCACATAGCGCGTAAACATTTGAGATATGCGCTATGATTTTTTATATCACTTGCCTGGCGTTTTTTTTTTTCTTCTCTTTTTTTTACGGCACGACAAATTAATGAAAAATAATTGCGAAAATTATAAATTCAAATTGCGTTTTGCACAATTTTGTTGTTTTTATTTTGATTTTGATATACCCTATGGCAACAGGAGTAAGGGGGTATTATTAAATTGTGTTTGAAATCTTCAAATCACAACTATAGAATAGAATAGAAATGTGTCCAATTATTTAAACTTTTTCACATAAATTCTTTTATATTTGGCATAAACATATTATTGTTTAAATTTAACTCTGTCTTCTTAATAATATTTTTTTCGTTAGGTTATGTGTCAGTCCTGGAAACTGTTTCCAGAAAATGTTTTAAAAATTCACTTTAGCTAAAATACACATTAGACCAGTTAAAAGCTATTTAAAGGGCATGTGACAGTCGTTCACTTTTGTAATATAAAAAGATTGCGTCCATTTGAAACACAAACAAAACAAATTGCAATTTGCAATAAAAAATGCACTCAAATTGTGGCAGTTGTGTTCTGTAGACGTTTCAGAGACCCTTCAGATTAAACCCACGCGCTGTTGACTTATTGTTGTTGGTGTTATTGTTGTTGTGTCAGTTTTGTTGTTGCTTTTTGGCTTGACATTGAAATGGCAGCAATTTTGTAAATGATTTATTTGATTTAAGCTCATCGATGCTTAATTTGTTTATATTATTTTCGATTTTTTGATTTATATTTATTTTATACGATTTATTTATATCTTTTATTCGATTTTCGATTTGACATTTGGCATTTTAAGCACACAAAATTCTTTGTTTTATTTATTGTTGTTGTCTCTCAAACACACACACACACACTCTCTTTCTCTGTCTGTCTGTCTGTCTGTCTTTGTCGAATTTCTTATACCACTTGCCTCAGATTTGTTAGCTTCTTATGCGACTTCTTGTTGACGTGGCGAACTGAACGTTTATTGTATATATTGCATATATTAGCAATAAATAGCGAGTATTATAAATAATTAAGTTTTTGAAAGTATGGATATAGATAGTTGGTGGAACGAACGGTCCGACGTTCGTCTGGCAAACAAATGACTTAGGCAACGAACTTGTTTTTGCGGCCGGACTTTTTCGTAGTATATAAAAATAAATATATATGGTATATGGTATATATACGTTGATTCGTTTTATTTGTATATATATTGAATTTAAAATATGTAAAACGATTGCACTTTATTTATGCTTTTTGCGCACTTCTTTGCATTGTTTATGAATCGACGCGACGATTATGCAAAGCAACAATGCAACAGTGCAACAGAAAACAACAGCAGCAGCAGCAACAGCGACAACAATTTAACAACAAAAATATTTAATCACTTGCACTTTATGCAGTCTTTTTTTTACCAACAACGTGCTCTCTGTTGTTGTAATGTATTGATTAACCCGTTTAAATGTACACTTTTTGTCTTGTTGTTGTTGTTTTTGTTGTTGTTGTTGAGGTTGTTTATTTAGCAGCGACACACACGTTGCGTGTCGTTGTATGTTGAGTTGTGCTGTGTGTGTTGTTGTTGAGCTGTGTTCAACACTTGCGGCCGCGACAACGTCTCAAATGAAACTGAAAGCAAAAACAGAAACCGCGACCAACCATCAAACCAAAACCCAACTCAGTTCAGCTCAATATATTTTACTTGACTCAACTTCAAAAGCAACAGCAGCAGCAGCGGCAGCAGCAGCTCTGTTGTGCTCTGCGCACTCTAACGTTGACGCAAGCAGCAGCTGTTGACGTCGACGTCGACGTGGACGTCAGCGCCTCAGTTTTATTCGCTCTGTTTAGTTGGAATCTTAAGAGCGTGATGCTGATAAAGTGACAACGTGCTGGCCCCCAAATCTACTAAATAAGCGCCATATGGAGGTTTTTTTTTTGGAATTTAGTACATATTGGTATTTTCAATAAATGTAACACCTAAAGGTATTAGAAAGTGTCTAACTAAAAGATACCTATTGTGTAGCCAAGTGTAGTATTTACTGCTGATTTGTAATTAAATTTGTGAAGATTAACAGATTAAATATCAAGTGATGCATACTTATTATTATGATAATATCTTAATTATATTAAAATTATGTGAAAAGTGATTTACTCTTTGATATAAGACAGGTAACTCCTTTATTTAAAGCGGAATTATTATGAAATTTGAACGATCAATAGAAAAGATATCATTTTTCATAATTGCGCGGATAAATATATGATACCAATAAAACAACAAGTTAACATCCTACTACTACTCTTTGAAGTATAGCAACTACTACTTCCACTTTGACTACTTTTGCTACTTCCTTTTCTACTACTTCCACTCCTATACATTTTTAGCACTACTAAACCAAATTTATTGTTTCGCTTTGCTTTAGTTTTATTGCTGTTTTTAAGTTCTTTGCACGTTGACCTTTTTATTTGTTGTTGTGATTAAACGTGTGAGCAAAACAAAAAGATAAACAAATACGAATAATATAAAACAATATAAATAATGCTCATCATGCCGAAATCATATGCAAGGCGAACTGAGGTCTGTCACTTCTCTCTCTCTCTTAATAATATAAGAGGAAGTTCGTCTACCCAAAGCCCCCGAAAAATGGAGCGTGTTGCGAATTTAATATTGTTGCTCTGTGCTGGTCAATCTGCCTCATAAAAACTCATAAACATGCCCGATGCCATCGATTAGCCTATCAATAAAAAAACATAAAATAAAACAAAACAAAGCAAACTAAAACTTAATACAAAAAAATAAATGCGGAACTGCTTGACAAAGACGAATTGAAAGTTTGTTCAAGTTTTTCAGACTAATGGATTTCTGTTCTTTGGGCACTCGAATTTTCGTTGAATTTCTTTCTTTCTTCAACATTTTCACTGCAATTAAAATTGCATTTGCGGATTCTTAATGGTTGTGTTGGCGTCTCAAGGTTTTTTCAATGTTCTTTCTTTCTTTTTTGTAGTTTAAAGTAAAGCGTTAGCAAAATGAGGCGAGACATTTTTTCAAGCTGTTTTTATTCTTTTGTGTAAATTTCACGAGACATTTTAATGTGCTGTGCCAGCAAAAAGGCAACAGGGCATATTTTGGTATACCCTGTACCATTGAAGTGGGTAAAAAAAGGTTTAATTACTTTCTAAAAGTGTGTAACAGGTAGGAACTTGTTTTTTCGCAGGAGAAGAGTTTTGTTTTGCATTTAATTGCTTTCAAGTTAGTCATAGGGTATTCTCAAGTCAAGTACACTTGCTTTTTGTTGTCGCTAATGTTATTGTTGCATTTGGTGAGCCTTTTTTTTGGTTGTGCGCTCTTTTAATAAAGTTGTCGTTGCTTTTATGACAACAACAATACCAACAAGCTAATGTGTTGTTGTTGGTGTTCTTGCTTTTGTCTAAATTGTCTTTTCCATATAAAATCGTGTGCGTTATGACCTACGTGCGTTGTTTGAAGCTTCCTCAAATGTGGAATTGTGGTTCGTTGAATTTTTAATTGCAAAATTAACTTTTTTATCATTGTGTGTCGTTTATTTTTTTACACTAATGAATTTAAGACATTCTATACCTAATTTGGCTAAAGGACCCTCGAAAAGGAATAGATTTAAAGATATTCTGATGGGTTTACCACATGCTACAGTTATTTCCATATTATATCTATCACAACATGACGAGAACATTTATTCATAAGCATTCACCTCAATAGCACTTGTTTGCTTTATCTTTTCAGACTGTTTTCGATCTTATATAACTTATTTAAGCTGAACTACATACACAGATATTTCACGCTCTATTATTCATTTTGTGGTTTTGTTTATTTTCTTTCTTTATGTAAATTTGTAACTTTCAATAAATATATTTATTGCACAATTTGCGTTGAGAATTTATGCAGCTCACGCAATTTTCATGCAGTTCGCGCTTTCGTTATAATTATGCAATTAATTTCATTGTTATTGTATTTCTTTTTTTCATTCATTTTTTTTTAACACAATTCGTTTCTTGTTTATTGTATTGTTTTCTTTTTGCGCAAAATAAGAGTATATTCCCAATATTGAAATCAAATATTTGGCAATCGACTCGTGTATTTTGTGAGTATAAATCTGTTTGCCGTGATGAATGTATTTGAATACTCATACACACACTCATACACTCACTTAGAGAGTCCAATTCCGTATGCTTTAAAGTGCTAATCAATAAAAAATTACCAACTTGTTGCGTTTATTTCGTTTCTGTTTTTTTTTTGCGGCCAATAAACTGTGTGTATTCCCACTTGAAACTGGTGCAAGTTCGTGCAAGTCACGATTATATGGTGATATATATGTCCGTTAATATCCTGTTGTGGGTGTACGCACTTCACTAGACGACACTTCTACGCGGAGTTAAGAGACGGGAACTACTAAAACAAAGTTCTCCAACTACTCGCCCTTTTGTACTTTAGCTCGATTGAACTTTGGCGTTGAGTGTAGCTTATAAATTGTTTAAATATTTAAATATTGGTTGCAAACGGACGGACGTTTAGACAATGCGTTTTTATGGTGCAAACAAGGCGCACCCCCGCTGACATAGTACTCGTCTCATTGATAAGATTATATTGAATACTTGTAGTGTCGTATTCATAAGAATGTATATTGGAATTACCAACGACAAATGCGTCACAAGGCCAGCCATATGTTGGGAGTTATGCTTAAAGCTGGGAGTGAACATTTACTTGCCTCTTCCTGACTTGAGCTGGCTGAGCTGACATAATTATCATTTGCTTGGTATTGGAATTACCCCGATGACAGGGCGAGGATTTAAGCAATGAAGCCCTCAAATGAAGCATTTCACTTGAACTCGCTGCTACCTGAGTTCGTTGTCTAAGTCTTTTGTTTTCTCATGCCCTACGACACTTTATTATAGGTATAGCAACTTGTTAAACGTGTTTGTCAAGCATTAATTGTGGTATGGAATGTGCCAGAGAAACATTAAAGAAATTTGTAGTGAAAATTAATTGTTGCTGTTAATAATATGTTAATTATTTTTCTCCAGAGCCTGAAGACTTATTGGCGGATTTTATAATTAATGTTGAATAAATCAACGTTTTTATTGAGTGATGTAAAGACCATCGATTGATTGATTTTCGATGTTTGCAACTCGATCTATTTTTAACAGATTAATCGATTCGAATAAATCGCTTTTCATGAAAAATCGTCCTCTTTGCAGATCCTTAGTTAATGCTACAAAGTACACACGCGGTGGCCAAATTTTATTTCAAAAATTGGAAAAATTTCACAATTATGTATGTATATAAATAACATAATTAGATTATGTTACTGATCGCGAACTGAGGTAGAATGTGATAATTGTTAAAGTGATCATGCCCTTTAGCAAAGTTCTGATAGTAACAATTAATACTGATGTAGAAAAAAGTACAGGGTCTAAATAATAGTGTCTAACCTACATAGTCTACAGTTTCTTAATATTTTTACGATTGACAGTTGTATAAATACCTATAAATATATAATAATAATATATAATATATGCAGTTTATATTAACAACAGATACAATGTAATCTCTAAAGATTGTCTTTAATTTATTTCTACAATCATCGCTAAAGTTCAACTCCTAATAGCACAATTACACTTTAGTGATACATTTAAGTTGCATTAAAAAGCAAATTATTTCATTAATGTCATAGGAATTCAAGTAAGTGTATAAATGATTCGACAACCTTATAAAATGATAAGTAATCAAAATACCATTGTCCATTTTCTTGTTGTTGCTGCTGTCGTTGTCGATGTTGTTGCTGTTGCTGTTGCCATTGTTGTTGTTGTGTGAAGTGGCTATAGAAAAATCGTGCATTTTATTTATATCATCGTTTTGCCGCTGGCAGACAAACCGTCTCGAGTAGCGTCTCCAAAAGCAGTTCCGAGCACGCATTTTTATTGAGATTTATTTTGATTTCATTTCGCTCTTCTTATTTCTTAAATAATTTTTTTTGTTGTTCTCCTTTTTTGTTTTTTGGTCATTTTGTTGCCGGAGGGTTCAATGCCAAAAATGCCAAGCTGCTGTTTATTTTGTATTTAAGGCATTTTTGTTGTGTTGGGGCCCCTCAATTTTTGGCATGCGACCTGCACGAGCCTTTAAGGCCCAAAATTGTTGGCAATCTTTTGGGGCATCTTTATAGATTGTTGTTTGTGGTTTGTGTGTATCCTGCAAATGATTTCATCGTCTCTCTTGACGTGCTTATGTGGGCCTTAATTGTTTTATTTGAGTGCCATTATGTGCAGGCACTTCTCGGACAGACGACGAGTTTTTTCTTCTTTTTTTTTTCTTTTTCTTAAGTGCTTATGCTGCCTCGATACGTTTATGATCGTTATGATGTCATGCCAAAGCGAATTCCTCTTCATTTGCTGTTTTTTCTTTTTTTTTTTTTGGTTTTTGTGGTTTATGTGCGGCTCGAGCCATATTTGAAATACGTTGTTCTACTTTTCTTATGTGACTAGACAATCGTCTATTATTTGCTTTAACAATTTGTTAAAAATGCGTCACTGTCATTGTGGCCTTTTTTCGCTTTTTTAATATTTAACGAACAATACGTAAAAATAAAACAAAATAAACGTCTCAAGACGAAACTGGAAATTTTCGTTTGCCATCTAATGACAACACGAGTGAAGTGCGTCCCCTTTTTTTACACTTTTTACACACATCGTTTTTCAATATCGACTGTAACTAATCTTTGTTTTAGGCCATTTATTTGTTATTACTATTGTTATTTGTACTATTTGTTTGCTTTGCTTGACTTTATGGTGTTACATTACTCAAACAATTGCTGACGCGAAAAATATGTGCCAACGAAAAATGAGACGCCACCGCAGTAAGAAAACTAAAAAAACAAAACCTGAAGAAAAAATACAAAAAAAAAAGAGAGAGAGAGAAAAAAAGTCCACAATGTCAAGTGCTTTGCACTGGGAATATGGTTTATAGCTTATGGTTCATGGCATAATATACTTGCTCGCAATTACCGCATCTCTAAAAAGATCAACAAGAAAAGCAAAAACTACAAGTCACATTTGTTGTCTTGGCAATTTTCATATTTTGCTTTGCTAGTCGATTGTCTGGAACTTAAACATAACATATAAATGTATATGGTAGTAAACTATCTTAAATATTTTAGTTTATCATTCATTATTCGCTCTCCGAATCTATAAATCGATATTTGTGGAATCACTTTGATTCTATCAAATTTGTCAATTTTCAATGTTAACCTATAATTACTATGAATTTATTTAGCTATTTTAATCTGTATTTTCTAAGAATCAAGGAATTGTTTATAGTCTGCTATTTAAACTTTCATCGATAAAAATAACTCAATGAAAAAGTCGTTATATTTTAAGCGCTTTTCATTATTATCTACGAAGCATATAATTATCAGAAATAATGTATTTACATATATCAGGATTAGATCTAATACTATTCCTGTAAGATACTAATTTATAAATATACATTTTAATTGAGAATTATCGATTAACGACTTTATAATTCTGTAGTATTTCTATGAACTGTCGACTTTAACTGATTGTTAATTGCACTTCATCTGTATGCAAATCTCACTTTACTAGGCAAACTTGTTCCAATTTAAGTAATCAACATATAATCCTTATAGTAATTGCTAGACAAGACTTTTCTTCAAGCTGAGTTTATAATTTATTGGTAACTCGCTTACAAAATTCCACATAATAATAATTCAAAGTAAACACCGATATGCAGCTTGAATCGTGACTATTTGGATAACTTGTCTTGTGTCTTCTCATCAAGAGTGGAGTTATTTTTTATACCTGCTCTATCGCTAACTTTTAACACCGACTTTATCTTTAGGTTATGTAACCAAGAATTCTAAGAGTTCTAAGGCTAATTCTGTTGTGAGATATGAGTTGTCAGTAACGCGTGGCTGGCAAATTATTTAAATTCTACTACAAATATTTACGAATACAAATAGCAATGCTTGAAATACTTGAACACAGGTTACATCAACTTCAACATGGTGTTAAAAATCTCAAAGGCCGTTCCCACACACTCTGCGAATCACGTTTCAAGATCGAGGTGAATTCTTAGCTCAAGTTTAAAATGGCACGTTTACTTAAAGTGGCCATAACAGCTGGAGACACCAACTTCTTCGTCTGTCTTTTGTCCAACAAGTAAATCGCAGACTCAAGACGTTGACAATGCAATCAAAGGGAGCGAATTCCGTCTAGATTTCGACATTTAAAATATTTAATAAATATTATTTAAGTTATATAATTAATAAATTGTATAGTACAACAAAGCTTTTTCTCTCAATAACAATTTACTAGACACACAACCACAAAGTGCAGCATCTTCTGCTTGTTGTTACAATCAAATGTCATGACATTTCTCAGCCCAGCTAATGCCAGTTTTTGGCTTTTTATGAAACTCGGACCATGCACTTAGAGAAATGCAATGTCTACTTGTTGGGCTTTGAAGTGTTGACAACCAGTTTATGGTGTTTGCATTGTGTGAATTTCGAATTTTGCATATATAGTAAACTTCCTGAATTAGAAACTAATCAAGTTATCTTTGATTTGAACCAATTGCAGAGCCCAAAACACTGGTGACTGTTGGACAGTCCTCGAGTATTGATGACAACGAAACGCTTGATGAGATTAACTTGAACGCCACCAGCAGTGACGACTCAGCGATTGGTGGGGCAAACGCCTCGATTAATTCATATCTTAGCCCAGGAGATGCCAATGCCAATCCATTGTTAGAGCCACCAACAAATACAGATTCGTTGTTGAGTCAGGCAGCATCTTCGTTTGGAGCATTGCCCTCGGTGGCATCCAACGTATTTTCAACCTTCTCGAAACGCATCTACGCGGGCAGTCGGGACACGGATGAGCAACAGTCCCAACCTCAATTGGACATACAACCGACTTACATACAACAGGTGGGTCAAGTGCCGCCACCCGTTGCACCCTTCTACGCTGCACCACCAACTGTTGCGGGTGAAGCTGCTCCCGAGCCGCCCAAGTTCTATGCGCCCACTGAGCTGCCCAATCTAGGAACTGGTCCCGCCTTGCCGCCCACATCGGCTGGACAGAATACTTATCGCATTACAGCCAGAAAGAAACTTTACGCTCCCATACCGGGTCTCTCCGAGGAACAGCAACAACAATCAGTACAACCAGTAGCTGCTCCCTTTCAAACACCACCATATCCAACACCTGTACAGCCAGTGGTTACAGCATTTGAGCCACCTGTACCTGCACCTGCACCACCAGTGCAAGAGGAACGCAAATCTGGAGGTGGTCTCTTTTCACTGACCAACTTGGTGCCCACTGGAGTCTTGCAAAATATATCGGGATTAGTGCAATCAGCCACTGGCAAAACCACCAACGAACCACCAGCTTCTGCTCCTGCTCCTGCTCCATTCAATTACAACGCACCAAATCCTGGTTACTTTGATATAAGCACATCATCTGGACCAACAAACTACTTTGCGCCAGCTCCAGTTGCTGCTCCACCTGGCGAATATTTTGTGCCAACTGCTGCACCACCCACAGTAGGTGGTTTCTTTAATCCTCTTGCAGTTGGCTCAGCTCCCGAGGCAGTTGCTCCGCCTGCCGTTGGCGGTTTATATAATCCTTCAGCTTCTGTTGGTGGGATCTTTAATCCTCTTGCTGTTACTTCAGCTCCTGAGGCAGTGCATCCGCCTACAGTTGGTGGTTTCTTCCCGCCAGCAGGAGTTGCTCCACCATCGTCAATTGCTCCTCCACCAGCAGCAGCTCCACAATCGACATTTGCTCCTTCACCAGCAGCAACTGCACCTTTGACAGTTGCTCCTCCACCATCACTCGCTCCACCACCAGCAGCAGCTCCACCACCAGCCTTTGTTCAACCACTGACATTTGCACCACCACAGGCAGCAGCACCACCATCGTCAGTAACTGCACAGCCACCTCAAACACTGACAGTTGATCCACAATTGGCCTTCACTCAACCGCCAGCTCAAGCACCAGCATTTGCACCACCTCCTGTGGCAGGATCAGCTGTGCCACCACCAGCTGCTGGCTTAACTTCATACCGTCTGCAGAAGGGCACTCGTCTTTACAAAAGTCCATTGACAGCACAAGAAACCGCACCACCAACTGCTGCTTTTGGCCAACAAACGGGTTATACAGCCACCCCCATATCAGCTGCACCAGCGGCCATTTTTAATCCCTTTGGCGGCGTCTCGAACACAGGAGCTGCTCTATTTGAACCTTCGGCTCCAACATTTTCATCAGCTTCGAGTGTAGCTTCAAATCAGGAAGTTGAACTAGTTTCGTCTTCAACTTCGCTTTTTACACCACAGACAGCGGTGGTGCCACCAATAAGCGCTTCACTCTTTGCGCCAGTTGCAGCTCAGGAAGCGACACCACAAGGACTTTCACAAACAGCTCCTCCTAAAGTAGAGTCAGCTCAGGAGGTTCCTCTTTTTGCGGCACCAACAACAAGTGCATCTATACAGGCAGGAACACTCTTTCCCAGCTCACAAGGACTTGCCCAGACTCTCCTTGAGACAGCTCCTCCTAAAGTAGAGTCAGCTCAGGAGGTTCCTCTTTTTGCTGCACCACCAACAAGTTCAGCTTTTCAAACAGTTGCACTCTTTCCCAGCTCGACAGCTGAAACCACACAAGGTACATCCTTGTTTCCTCCCATAACCGAACTCTTGACACCCCAGACTAACATTGAATCAAAGCCATCGCCACAGACAGAACAAAGCGTCCAGGAGGTTGCCTTGTTTGCCGCACCATTAACAACTGAAACAGATTCTGTGCAGACAAACTCCTTTTTTGCCAGCTCATCAACTACAAGTTCACTTTTCAAGCCGGAAGAGATCACCACAGCTTTGCAACCAGATTTAGACAAGGAAGTAACGACTTCAGCTCCTCAAGAAGTATCCAAACTTGAGGGTGAAACATCACAGAGTGTGCCCTTGTATCCACCAACTGTTTCCCATCAAAGCACGCCATTATTTGTACCTGTGCCGCCAACTGAAGCAGTTGCTCTTTATCCACCCGTAGCAACAGTTGCTGCTCCTGTTGAAATCGGACAAGAAATTTCTTTATTCACACCAATTGAATCCACAGATTCAGCAACTTTAAACGCCGGCAGTTTATTTGCACCACCAGCAACCACTGAAGTTCACGAGCCTTCGATTTCAGTCGCAAATTCTGGCCAATTGCAAACCGAAGTAAGCGTCAGAAATTTATTTGCTCCAGCAGCAACTGCAATTGAAGCCACAAGCGTTGCTCTGACCACCCAAACAACAACCACATTCTTCAATCCCTTCGCACAGACTATAACCACGCCACTGCCGCAGGATTTGCTGCCACCACCTATAGGGTTTGTGGCACCAGACGCCAATCAAATCTTTGAGGCTCAGACTATTGAACCTGTATTGCCGGAGGCAGAGAAAGTATCAGCTCCAGCAGCAGCAGCGGCACCACCGCCACCACCAACAGGCAAGCAATTGGATAACACATCGCTGGCAAATCCATTCCGCAGAAGCAGTGAGACAGTTTCCCATCCTCCAGCTGCGCCTTCTCCATTGCAAAGTTTCTTCACACCTGCAGCGGGAAACGGCAGCGATTTTAATTTCTTTGCTGCACCACCATCAGAGGAGTCCGCTCAGCCAACTGTTGGTCAGTTCCCCGAGTTGCCGCCACAGTTGAACGTTGCACCACCACCATTGGAAGCTGAGCCACCACCAGCTTCTGTTGCTCAATCCTCTAACGCACTTGGCTTTGAACAATTACTCAGCGATTCACAGCAGCAGCAAATTCAAAATTCCAACGATAACGTCTATCAAAATTCAAGTGTAAATTCATTTTCTGGCTATTTTGGTGGCCCAGGAGAAGTGGCACCACCGCCAATCACTCAACCACAGCCACAGCTACAACCACAAATTCAGGCAACTGGTAATTTCTTTGATCATTTTGCTGGCGGTGCACAGGGTCAGGAGGATCAACGTATACAGAACTTTTTCAACAATCCACCACTGCAGGATCATCCTGCGGCACCTGGAGAACTCAAATACGATATTGTTCACAGTGGTTTGCCAACCAAACACTTTGAAGAACGCTCTCAAACATCCGTATCGAATCAAGTTGAACCACCTTCCTCTGCCTGCTCCGATTTCTCCACGGCAACCAAAGGAGCTGTGGTGCAACAGCAACCACAACAAGAAGTGCAACCGGACCGTCAGGCGGAAGATCTACAGCAATTATATCACGGCGAATTGCCCGAAGAGATTCTCCAACAATTGAGAATGGCCAACGAGAAGGGTCAGGCAATTGCGCCCCCAACTGATACTGTGGTAAGTTATAAATTCCTTATCAACTACTTATTCTTATTAAATCATCCTTTATTTAATTGATTCCCAGGTTTATACGCCCGCGTTGCTTCACTGGTTCTACAAGCGAAGTATCGATGGAAAATTTGTGTGGACTCCGTTCAGTCATTACGATTCAGCTCTATTGGAGACCAGCCTGACCAGCGGTAAGTTCAGGAGATATGAAAACGTTGAGTAGACTGTAGGAAAGTCCTACAGTTTTCTTACAGAAAAGTTCATGCCATTCTTGCCATAAAAACGTTCTAAGCGCTTTCTACTTACTTAAAGCTCTTAAGCAATTTTTAAAGTCTTTTTCTGTATTCTACTTTTATAGATGAATCAGATTCCTCATGTATTGTGCCCGTAGAGGGCGGTCGCTATGATGTCAACATTAAGGAGCGCACCAAGACTCCGGTCTTCTGGGAAGGCAAAGCCATTGAGGTACGTCGCTGTTCCTGGTTCTACAAAGCAGTGGACTCCAAATACGTGCCCTACGCAGAAGAGACGGCAGCAGCCTTAGAGATGGAATACAAACGGGCAACGGAAACGGGAGAATGGCTTAAAAAGATTCCTCTGGCCAATGGCGAGCAGGTGACAATGCATGGTCCCAGCGTAATTGTTCATTTCATGCCACCATCAAGTGCCGACACTTGGGGCGGCACCGTACAGAGCTCATCGCGTCCGTTGGTCGTCAGGCGGGATTTGAATGATTTCAAAATAACGCAGGGTGAATCTCAGCGTGTAGATCATTTGCTGTTCATGGTCCATGGCATTGGCTCTGCCTGTGATCTGAAAATGCGCAACGTCGAAGAAGTCGGTATGTGTGCATGCTGTAATTGTTTGTTTCCTAAAAGAATCCTATACTAATGGCAATCTTGTTTTTTAGTTGACGACTTCCGTATCATTGCACAGCAGTTGGTGCAATCACACTATAAGAATTCCACGGACATGGGTTTGGTGGGTCGCGTTGAAGTGCTGCCCATTGAATGGCATGGACACTTACACTCTGAGGAACTGGGCATCGATGAAAAACTCAAGTCAATCACTTTGGAATCCATACCACGATTAAGAAACTTTACAAACGATACTCTGCTCGATGTACTCTTCTATACGAGCCCCAAGTATTGTCAGAAGATCATGAATACAGTTGCTGATGCATTGAATGAAGTCTATTTGAAATATCGCATGAGGCATCCCGAATTTAACGGTGGTGTGTCCTTGGCAGGTCATAGTCTTGGCTCCTTGATTCTCTTTGATCTGTTGTGCCATCAGGAACCCCTTAAGGAGAGCGAAGAGGAAAATATGGTAAGAAAGTAAGACAATTATCCATGAGCAATAGCATTAAATTTAATTTTAACCAGGAGAATCCAGATCAGCTGCCACGGAAAAATAACCAGGCTATGGAGCCGAAGCAAGTGCAATTGCCGAACAATGATGAAATGCTGCCCAAGCAGGTCAGCTATGCGATGGGCATGGGACCGGCAGGAACTGGACAGCCTGTAATTAACTACACACAGCTGATTTTCCATCCCAAAAAGTTTTTCGCTTTGGGTTCACCTATTGGCATGTTTGTGACAATACGCGGCATTGATAAGCTTGGTCTCGACTTTCGTCTACCTACATGTCCCGGATTCTACAATATATTCCATCCGTTTGATCCGGTTGCGTATCGTATTGAGGCATTGGTTAATCCGGATATGAAAGGCATCCGCCCGGTGTTAATTCCACATCACAAGGGACGCAAACGTATGCATCTCGAGCTGAAGGAGACAATGACCCGCGTGGGAGCGGATATCAAGCAAAGATTCATGGATACATTTAAGACCACATTGGACAGCGTTCATTTTCTGTCCACAGTCACCAAAGTTAAGAAGGAGGCTGAGGAGTCTTTGCAAAAGACGGTAAATCTTAAATAAATTTATTTAAAATTATAGATACTAATAGTTATTGTTTAGAGCTCATCTCGTTCATTCCACAAACAACACACTGAGGACCAGGATGAATTATCAGCTGCCACGACATCGACGCATTCACGTCAACGCACCGATTCCGAGTCCACAACAAACTCAGATCCTGAATTTATTGAATTAGACTTTCCACTGGGCAAGCTAAACGACTCGAAACGCGTGGACTACGTACTGCAGGAAGCACCACTGGAGTTTATCAACGAGTATATCTTTGCTCTAAGTAGCCACGTCTGTTATTGGTAAATTGTTGATAGTTATTATTTTGAAAGCCGACCAATAATACTCTCTCTTACCACTAACAGGGCCTCTGAGGACACAATTCTGTTTGTTATGAAGGAAATCTATGCCGGATTGGGAATTAGCACCGATAGCCAAGTACCACAGCAATCCATGACCATTGAGAGGCCAAGCTCACGAAATAACAGTGTTAGTAATTCGCTGTTTACGATGTGAGTTGACAATTTGGACACACTGTTGTTATACATACATAGCTCGTTATCGTCTATTACATCCTATAATTATTGCAAATATTTAGTGACAATTTATTTAACTATGTTATTTGTTAGCAAAATCATTCAAAGAATTTGTAATATGTGCAACTCGAACTTGGTTAAAGGTTTTAACAAATTAAGAAGTCTTGCTTTATCAAAAAACAATCCGCAAGGGGTCACAGTTTGAGAAGCTTCACAGACAATTTACAAAATATATATGTGTAAACTTTATATATACTGCATATCTACTATGTGCTGTTGTTCTTTTTGTAATATTGCGTTTATAATATGACTTTGTAATTTTTATGAGTGTATGCTAATAAAAAAGTGTATGTCCCACATTATTAAATAATAAATTGCGATACCAGCACAAACGAATTTGAATTTTTTTCAAAATTCCCTTTTTTTAGGTAGGTAACGTTGCTATCGATTTGTGTGCGAGCTATCGTTATCAGGCGGATTAGTGCTGTACAACGCATTTGCAGGTGCTATGATTGTTGATATCGAGCGACCGCCACAATCTATCGCTCGACTACTAATTCATTCATTACTTTCTATTATTTGTTGTAAATATTTTTTTTAAATGCATTAATTTGCGTGTAAATCCAATCCAAAACAGTCTAATATGAGGCATTAAAGTGTAAGACAATTTCTGTGTATGCTGTTTACCACGATAAATAGCACAATTGTGTGTTTTCCACCTGCCAAGTGAGCGCACAAGGACGGGCCTGTGTGCTGTCGTCGTCGACGTTGTCTTTTCGCTGTTATTTTTCCAGTGCCAAAAAAAGATAGTTAATAGCGCTGCCGCACTTAATGCTGTCAATGAGTACCTAAAAAGGAACACCTGGTTCAAGAATCATTCAATAATAATGCAGACGCCAAGACAATGACGAAGACTATGAAAATTCATCAGGTAAGCAGCAAACTCAGTGTGTAAAGTGCCAGCAACAACAACAACAACAACGACGACGACAAGAGATTTGCAGCGCTTCAGTGACTATGAAAAAACGCCACTTGCTTGCTCGCCTGACCAAATATGTATTATGCGAGAGTGCAATCTCTCCCTCTCTCTTGCTCTCTCTGTGTTGATGTCGTTGTTGTTGTTGTTGTTGTTGTAGCTCAAAAAAGATGCAATCGGCAAAAAGTTTATCTATAGTTTGCTTTTGTATATTTCAGTTTTGAAATACATGCATATGCATAGATATAGATATATTTATGTATATAGCTGAAACGGAAACTGGGAAACGAGAAATACTCAGACAACACGCTCAGACAAAGCACAAATTGCAAGATAAGAATAAACAATACCAGTACATGCCAATCTACAACAACACCTCTCCAACCAAAAAGCTCTCTATCTCTAACGGATTACACTCGAAACAATGAGCTGGCTACGTACAAGTCCATTGCGTCAGAGTCTCACACGGAACAATGGCAGCGCTAGCAGTGGTAACTCTGGCAGCGCAACAACCACACTTCGTCAGAGGCCTATAGACGCTGCCACAGATTGTGATCCTCGTGCCTGCTACGATAGCTTCTGCAAGCACTGGCAGCAAGCCCATGAAATCATCCAACATGCCACGGGTCCGCCCACCCACGATGATGTGCTGGGCGTGGTATCGCATTTGGATTATATGGTGACCTTATTGCTGGTGGAGTTGCATCATTGCAACAAAGTTTCACTGCCCACAACGGATGCTGCGCCGCCAGCAGCGCCATGTTTGGAATATCTGCTGAGCGAGAATCTGCTGGACAAACTTTATGAATGGGCGAGCACAACAGGTCGCTATGCGAACGCAGTGCGTCTGGAGCAGTTGAAGCTATATGAGCTGCTTGTCAGTCATTCACGTCATCAGTTGCTGTGTCACGAACCGTTTCTGCGACCACTTCTGAAGATACTGGCCTCCAGTCAGGGCGAGATCTTCCCACCCGACCTGGAGAAACGTCTTGTGATCCTGCTGAATCAACTCTGTGTGGTGCTTATGCAAAATGTCCATCTGCTCGATCTGTTCTTCTTCTCCGCCCAAACACAGGTGCAAGAGCAAATACAAAACGGCAGCATGCCTCAACCCAAAAGTGGTACAACTACCAAGTAAGTGATGAATTCATGTGCTTTTAGATGACAAATAGATGATTAATTCAATTACAATCACTAATCATGTTTTCTTCCCTTAGCTTCATCATCTTCTCATTGCTCATTCCTTATGTGCATCGGGAGGGAAGTCTTGGTCACCAGGCACGAGATGCTCTACTGCTCTGCATGGCGCTGTCGCAGAAGAACTCCAACATTGGTCACTATATTGCACAATACTCGTCCATTTGCCCACTGCTCGTCACTGGCCTCGGTGGTCTATATTCTCGCTTGCCCAACAGCATCGAGATCAGTTCCATTGATTGGCATCGCATTACTCCCGATGATGTTACTGAAATCCCCGAGCTGACATTGTTTATGAATGCCTTGGAGTTTTGCAACGCGGTGGTGCAGGTGGCACATGAGATGATCAAACAGCAATTGTTGGACTTTATGTACCAGGGATTCATTGTGCCGGTGCTGGGACCGGCAATTCTCCAGGTGAGTCTTCTAAATGTCTCTTGCTCTCTCTCGCTCACGTAAAAAATTGTCTTCGATGCATTTCTGTGGTGTTGGTTGCAAAAATTGTCACTTGTCCCTGGTCACTGGTGCTCCTGTGCCCGTCTATGTGTGTTTGCTTCTACTTATTTCTGTTGCTACGTTTATGCGCATTCTTGTCAAAACACGCTTAATCAAAGACTGCAAAAGTTAACAAAAAAGAAAAATAATAATAATTTTTAAAATGTTTTCATTATACATATATTGAATTTGACTTTAGTAAAATTAAACATAATAAATCCAATTTCCATTTCAATTTAGAAATCATTTAACTTTTATTATGAGTTTTTAAAATAATGATATCAATTGAAAATAACTATTGAAGTTACTATTTCTAAAAAAAATTGGAACTTTATTGTTGTTCAATTTAAAGTACAAATAATTAAGTATCTCATCCAAAATCGTATATCTGAGATTCTCTCATTTATCCGGTTATTTTTTTTAAATAAACAACGTTTTAAAGCTAACGTGTTTTGTATGCGACATAAAGTAGTAGGTATATATGTGTGTTATCCTTTTCTTAATGGGCCGATCCCAATGCTAACCTAAAAAAACACCTCGCCTCGAAATCTCGAAACAACTTTTTGCGCGTTCAATTCGCAGACACTGAAGGGCAAACATTTTCAGACGAACATCGACTCACAAATCTCGGCCATGTCCTATCTGGATCTGATCCTACGTTCCATCACGGAACCCGGTTTGATGCGTGCCTTTGTCAAGTTTCTGCTGGACACGGAGAAGTTTGACGGTGAACGCATTTTGGATGCTCTTGTGGAGCGTCTTCATTCACCGGATGCCAATCTGTGTATGGTCACTATGGCACTTTTTGACACATTGCTTGGCCTGCACTGTGAGGATCTGATGCTGGAGTTGTTGCTGAAATATATGTTACCTGGCAAGCATGTGCCCATCTCACATCGTCACAAGATCAACAAAATCGATCCGTATTTGAATACCACAGAGTTCTTTTTGGAACTCACGCCGGACGTGATGAAGCGAGCACGTGATCTCGCTCGTCCCAAGAGTGTGGAGTTGATGGAACCAGCGCCAACTCCTGTTTTAATGTCCAACCTGCCGTCACCGATCATGAGCAAGACAATCGGAGCCAACTGGAACTATTATGGCCACTATGCAGGCGATAGTTTGTATGCCAACATTCAGGCGTATCTCTTTGAGGCCCATTCAAGGATTGGACAATGCCAACGTGACTGCATCAAGTGGGCGAATAACTATCGCTATCAGAAATGGCCACGTCAGGGTCAATCACGTGCCACAGCACACGCCCTGGAGCTGGCCAAACAATTCTTCAATGAGTTTAGCACCACAGCTCCGATTGTGGTGCCAGCGGTCAGTGAGCTTGGCGAGAAACAATTGGACAGTCTGCAATCCATTGGCGAATCCAGTGGCTATGAGTCGTTCAAGTGGCGACCTGCCGATGAGGAGGCCAACGATGGCAACGATGTGACCACCACAACAGTTACAAGCGACACGGATCTGGACCACAACAATAGTAGCAGCAGCAGCAGTGGCAATCATAACAGCACCAGCCTCAGCAGTGGACGACGTGATTCGTGGCGCATCTCGCACAGCACACGCAATGAATTGTTGCTCACCGATTTGGATTTCTCGGAGGATTTGTTTGCGCAGGGCACCGTAAGCTTAGGTGAGGGATAAGCTAATTAAATAAAATGAAATACAAAAACATTTGTTATCTTATTCTAGGTCCCTTTCTCAATGCCATTTGGGGCAAACTGCAAACCTTTACGAGCAACTCCCTGTACGTCAATTTACATTTGACGGGGCTAATTACGCGACTCGCTTGGTATCCCTTGCCACTTGTCCACTCGCTGCTACTCCGATCCGATATCGCAATCACATCTGATACACCCTCGTTTCATCAAGTGCTGCGCATGCTCAAACAGCAAATTGATGCCGAGTTGCCAGTGGCTGAGAATTCACTGGAGATTATTGATGTGGCACGTTCGTATCTGATTGATCGTGAATTCCGTTTGGTCAATGCACGTAAAGTCAGTGAGAATTCACCGTTGCATCAACAGCAGCACAATAATCATCAGCAAGTTGCTGCCAACAATTCCACGCAGCAACAGGGACAACAGCGTTCCACATATGCCACATTATCGGCGGCAACACCGGTGCAAGCATCCCCCAGCAGCGCCTATGATCCATTTAGACGCAGTGATAACAAGCGACGCAGCATCAGCAAGTCCATAACGAGCATGTTCAGCAGAAGATCCGCATCCTCGTCCACAGCACCTCCAACAAGTAATCCGGGTAAGTGATGTCAAGTCATCAAAAATCTAACAAAAAAGAATTGCACAATTTAACTTTTTACAAAAAAAAACAAAAACAAATTCACAAGAAAAACACGACGCGCAGCAGCGAATGTTGGAACAAAGTCGGTTTCGGGATCATAACCATAACGCACCTAAAACATGAAAAACACTCATACAACACACAAATAGATTAATATACAGTTCGTCAAGTATTTGTTTTGACAAAGATCAATCACATATTTAGAGCCTGTAATTTAAAAAAGTACAAATGGGTCTATTACGTTTGTGCAAAAAAAAATGTGCGTAACAGGCAGAAGGATTCGTGGCAGACCCCATAAAGTATATATATCCTTGATCAGCATCAACAGCCGAGTCGATATAGCCATGTCCGTCTGTCCATCTGTCCTTTTTTTGAGTAACTAGATCTCAGAGCTAGAGACACCAAATTTGGCATGTATGTACATCTATATCTTGCATTGAATGAGTTTGTTTTAGATTTTCGCCCCTGCAAATTAAATTACAAAATTTCCAAGTCGAATTACAAGAGCACCTTTAATGCTAGCGCCCTGATTTTTAGTATATATAGTACACTCTATGGTCTGAACCTATCCTGCGAATTTTATCCAAATTGGATGATAAAAGCGGAAGTTATTCAACTAACAATGTTACGGGCAAAATCAACTGATATCTTCGTAGTGGCGCCATCTATGGGAATTTTTTGAAACTGAAACAATCTGGAGTGATCGCTTTGCACTCAAAAAGTACAGGATCTCCTACTGTCGAGCTTGCTCCACCGTAGCTTAATGCATTTTTTATTTAACAAAAGAACACAAAAAGGTTCTTTGTTTTTAATTAATTAAAGTAACAAGACTTAAAGACCGATTGGATTTGTCAAAACATCTACTTGACCTACTTTATATAGATTGATCTCCCTATTTGATCGATTGATTAATATGGCAGGAAATCAAATTGTTTACACTACACGACACAACAGTTAGATTTTGTACAATGTCTGCAGATGTCGTTGCTTATAATGAATTTGTATCTCTCTCTTTTTTTATTGTTTATTTTTTTATATCGATATGAAAATTTTCTACTACGAAAATCTTAGCTTCATCTGGCTTATCACAAATTTACGCATTCTTCACCGGTAAATATTTCACGCTTAAGTAAACAAGTTCTATATACTTATTACTAATAAACGAAATACTAAAGATGTAATTATGTTAAAAATAAAACCCAACTAAATTATTATGATTATTATGCATAGTTGTTAGCCGTTGAAATTGTTGAGTAGTTTGCCGCCTCCTGTTGTTGCTTTGTATATATTATTGCTCTAATCTGTATCCCACTAATATAACATTTGTTTATCATTTCTCTGTTGTTGTTGTCGCTTAACCCAATTAATCTTTCATTCATATGTTGCACAACTAATCCAAGTTTGTGTGTTTTACAGGCGCTGCTTCCACTTTGGTGGGAGGTAATAATACAGATGTGAATGCACGAGCCGCACCGCAGGATAACTCCAGAGGTAATACTTGTGAGACGAGTCTGAGCACAACGCCGCGTCTCGAGGCACAAGCAACTGGAGCGACAGGTGCAAGCAGTAACAACAGTTCCATGGGCGGATCCTCACAAACATTATCGGGCACACACTCGTCGAGCACGCTGCATGGCAACGACAGTGGAGGTCTACAAATGGGCAGCTTTAACTCGGAACCAGCATCATTGGACTCAGTGGCTTCAATGGGTATCATAGCCAATACAAGCGGTACAGAGCGTTCACGAGATCTGGCCTTGTGTGCCGTCTTGCTGGATGAATGGCTCAAGGAGTTGGCGGCAATTGCGTTGGAGCAGAGTGTTGTTTTGGTCACGGAGCAATTGCTTTGACGCCGGCCAGGCAGTTATATAATACTACACAATGGTTATCGGATTTGTTGACGTTTATTTATTTAACCAGTTCAATTATTTTTTAATGATACCTTATTATTTTTGCTGTTAATCTACCCAAATTGTATAAGTCTATATGTATTTTTAACCATTTCGTACGAACAAAGTCGCCCTTTTGAACAGATATTTACCGTAAAAATCACTCGTTACATCTATTTAGTCTTAAGTTTAAAATTGTAATCAAAAATTCGTTGCTAGCTGACAAACAGACAATTTTTAAGTGTTCAGATGTAAAAACCATTATTCTAATTACAAGCAATAGGCATATAAATATATACTCTTATATAAAAAGAAGTTTGAGAAAAGATAAGAACGTTTTTACAACACAGCATACCATTTAAATATGTATACATGTCTATTTTTGCAATATATATTTTATGCTTTTATGTATATACGACATGAAGTTATGTAGAGTTTTTAATTAACGAGAAAGTATTAAATTGGTCCAATTAATTAAAACTGCACTCACAAATATTAAAGTCTTTTCATTGGTCAAGTATAATAAATGCATTTTATTGATCTTTCATTCAAACAATGGCAATAGCGCGCCATGAACAAATTAACTAATCTAGCGGAATATCGATAACAACGCCAGTGCTGTAAAAGATAAGCCTGTGGTGCAGCAGAGGTAGAAAACCAGAGCTGAGATTTTCCGTTGAATTTGCTGAATAAGTTCAATCGATAATTTTTAAATCGTGAACTAAATCAGTCATTTAGTTTAGTTTTCTAACTCGAAATAAAAGAAATCCGCTTTAAATTTATAATTAATTTGGTTTGCTTTAATTTAATCTTCTGCTTTAAATAAAACAATTTTATTTATTTGATTTGAAGAAGTTTAAATGAGAATCTGTCGATATCGATATATCAATATAGCCTTAACACCTTTTTGTAATAGGTGGCGCTTTATTTTAAAAATTGAGCGCCCGTTAAGCTTAAAAATATTGACTTGATTGTTCAATTTAAATTTGTGCTATGCCGTTTATTTTGGGTGGGTGCATGTGTGTGTGTGTTGTGCGTTTGAACTTGTAAAATATTTGTTGCTTGGAATAATTCCAGATAATGAAGACAAATTATAAAAAAAATTATTCCCCAATGCTTGTTATTAAATGTTGATTCTTTGATTTCAATTTGTGCACAATTTAATTGCAATAATTGTTGAGAAAATACGTACAATTTGTATGTGTATTATATCACAGCACCGAAAAAAAAATTAATTTATCCTTATTCCTTGCGAGCTCAAAGGTCTGCACCGGACGGCAACTAAATTACTTGTGAACGGTCCACACAACGCAAGCGGCCAACTAGCCTCAGCAGCGGCGCAACAGTTGAGAGAGAAAGCGTCAAGTACAAGGAGACAGTTGGCAACAGCGAACAAACACACGCACACTCTCAGTCGTTCAACAGCGGACATACACACTCACACACTCTCAATCGTTGAACAGCGAACAAGCACACGCACACTCTCAATCGTTCGACAGCGAACATACACACGCACACACTCTCAATCGTTTAAGAGCGAACAAACACACGCACACTCTCTGAATCGTTCAACAGCGAACATACATACATACACGCACAAGCAGCGTGCTCTAAGCAACGCTGCAACGTGAGCGAAGCACTTGCTGTGCGAGAGCAGGCGTTGTGAGCGATCCACTTTTCCGTCTACGTGTACGCCGCTTGCCAGCCACTTTTCCGTCCAGACTTGCATTAGTGAGCTTTTGGCCTTCGAAGAAGGTGGACGCGGTAAATGTTAAGCGCTGCGCTGCATCATTTGCCGGATAAGTGCTGTGTCAACCGTTGCTGCTGCACAACTTAAAGGAGTTGTAATTTATTTTTAAATAGATTCTTATACATTTGTTGGTCTATAATAAATTTAAGAAAACAAAAAGTTAGAATATCCTTGCAAATAATTCAATAATCTTAACTCTTCTTATTAATTTCAGCGATGTCGTGTTTGCACAGATTGTTGATCAAGAACACCCGGCGGAGGCAGTTCATCTCGATGGCATAGTCATTTTACGATCTGTGACTCGTGCTATCAGCAGAGGAACAAAGGATTCTCTTGTCAAATCTGCCAAAAAGCGTATCGAGCAGCAGCATATAAGGAAATGGTAAAATGTAGCTGGTGTCACAAGTAAGTAAAGACTTTTGAGGGAATCAATAAAATATATCTCTAATGTGTGTTTACCATCTCTTTCAGATTTGTTCATAGCACTTGTGATGAGGAAGCTGATTTGAGAGCGATCTAAGAAGCGCTTTAAGCAGCGCTCTGTCCACTGCTTAGAGCGCAGATCGCTATTTATTTGCAAAAATGGTCCATAACTTCAAAGCTGAATAAGGTTTTAAAAATTCGTTGACGAACAATCGAGCAACTTAGCAAAATATTCGATATAGTTAATAAAATACTGAATAAGTTCATTTGTTCATTTCGATGACCCGTTCATTTGAACTTATTCAGAACGAAACAACCCAACTCTATCCAAAACTAACAGTTTTCTGTTAAGTCACTGTTCAATTTTAGTTCTTCGGAAACACAGCAGTCCTTTTATTTTTAAATAAATAAAACGTTTTGCGTTTCGACAGTGAAAAGTACTTGGAAATAGCCCAATTTATTTTCTCAATTTTTACCGTCAATTTTGTTTGTTTCTCTCCCGCCGCTCTCGTCGTCAGTGCTGCCAATATTTGACAGATAAAAAAATGACAGATTTGATAGTGTGAAAAATCTTTTTGGCCTCTTAAGGACAGGACAGATTTGTCCGGAAAAAGGCTAAATCGTTCTCACTGGCACTTATTCAGAACGAAACGACAACTCTACTTCTGATTAGATTGTGAAATAATACAAGAAGTAAATAAATTATATTACTGCGGAAAACAAACACACGTGCAGCTCAAATATGCAGAAAGTTCTTGGCCGATTGCAGGCCCATATGCTGCGGCCACAAACCAAAGCATTTGCTTATGTCTTGCGACCGGAATCAACAGCGGCTGCCGCCGCTGAAGCACCTATAAAGTTCGCAGCCACATCAAAAGGTAAAATAAGTGAAATTAAGATTATATTATGCATGTATATTTTGTGAGTTTTCCAATTAGATTTTCGTGAGCGACAGACGCGTTTCAACATAAAAAATGATCCTACAGTTGGAAGACCCTTATATTTGGATGCACAGGCGACAACACCAATGGATCCACGAGTGTTAGATGCAATGTTGCCATATCTCACCAATTTCTATGGGAATCC
Source organism: Drosophila putrida (assembly GCA_037043535.1). Taxonomy (NCBI): domain Eukaryota; kingdom Metazoa; phylum Arthropoda; class Insecta; order Diptera; family Drosophilidae; genus Drosophila; species Drosophila putrida. The sequence continues at coordinate 2,648,247 of JBAMBI010000470.1, forward strand.
CCATTCAAGGACACATGCCTATGGCTGGGAAAGCGAACAAGCCGTGGAGAAGGCACGCGAACAAGTAGCCAAATTAATTGGCGCTGATCCCAAAGAAATAATCTTCACATCTGGTGCAACAGAGTCGAATAATATTGCAGTCAAGGGCGTTGCACGATTCTATGGAACGAATAAAAAGCATGTGATTACCACACAAACAGAGCACAAGTGTGTGCTGGACTCTTGTCGTGCACTGGAGAACGAAGGATACCGGGTAACCTATTTGCCGGTCCAAACCAATGGCATCATTGATATGCAAGAGTTGGAGGCTGCAATGACTCCAGACACATCGCTCGTTTCTATTATGACGATTAATAATGAAATTGGCGTACATCAGCCCATCATGGAGATTGGTAAGCTGTGTCGCTCCCGCAAAGTTTTCTTTCACACGGATGCCGCACAGGCTGTGGGTAAAATTCCCCTAGATGTGAACGCCATGAACATTGATCTGATGTCAATTTCGGCACATAAATTCTATGGGCCCAAGGGCATTGGCGCCTTATACGTACGCCGTCGTCCACGTGTGCGTCTCGAGCCCATCCAGAGTGGAGGTGGACAGGAGCGCGGACTGCGCAGCGGAACTGTGCCAGCTCCTTTGGCTGTTGGTCTGGGTGCAGCCGCTGAACTGGCGATGTTGGAGATGGACTATGATAAGAAGTGGGTGGATTATCTGTCCAACCGTTTAATGAACGCTCTAACAAATGCTCTACCACATGTGATACGCAACGGAGATCCGGAGAGGACATACAACGGTTGCCTGAACTTATCCTTTGCCTATGTTGAGGGTGAGTCCCTGTTGATGGCCCTGAAGGATGTGGCCCTCAGCAGTGGATCGGCTTGCACTTCAGCCTCATTGGAGCCTTCGTATGTGTTGCGTGCCATTGGCGCGGATGAGGATCTGGCCCATAGTTCCATACGCTTTGGCATTGGACGCTTCACCACCATTGAGGAGGTGGACTATACGATCAACAAGTGCATCAAACATGTGGAAAGATTGCGGGAGATGTCACCGCTTTGGGAAATGGTACAGGAGGGCATCGATATAAAGACCATTCAATGGTCACAGCACTAAGTGCCCGTAATCTACATATGTTGCAGTACAATATACTTATTATAAATAATTTAAATACATGCGCAACGCAAATTGAATAAAATGTTAAGTGATTGGTTAAGTTTATTTTGTACACAGAAACCACCTTAAAAATAGAGGTATGCATAAGCTTGAAGTCAAGTTAAGGTGAATGAAGTTTCACTTTTCCGCTCCAAAGTACGAAATGCATAATGAATGTTATTTGCATTTGTTGTTGGCAGGGTCAAAGTTTAGTTTGCCTTCTTTTTGCTACCGCCTCCCAATATTTTGCGACGTAGCGTAAACATGTGCATGTACAGTTGCGGGAAGATGGGAATGTAGGCCAACATGACGATCCAGAGGAGGGCATAATAAGAGAACGTGGCATTCCATTTGTTGGGCATCACAACACTCCAGATGCTGTGCTCCTTGGCATATCTCTGTGCCCACCAGAAGCACAAGAGCTCACCCGTGACGCCAATGGGATAGAGAGCAATGAATGTGGTATATCGTAGGAATACCACAAATTGTGGCACCACCTTAATGATATTCAAGGCATAGAAACCATAGCGTATGATTTCCGTAATGGCCCAGGCAAACAAAGCAATGGGCAGACCAGGAGATACCTTGCCAGTGGGCGTGGCCATCACAACGCCAACGACGACCATCATGCGGCTAAACACTTGGAAGGTGGTGACCACAGGATTCGATTTCACCAGACCAAAGATCGCATTCAAAATCTCCACAAAGGCGGCGTTTTGGAAAATGATCACAGCGAGACGTGTGTAATCCCACAGCGTGGTGTGGGCACGGAACTCGGGACCCTGCAGCACATAGTAGTTGACCAGCTGATACAGGATATAGCTCCAGCCGCCCACCTGGACAGCATTGTATCCAAACAAATAAAGTTTGGTCAATGCCGATGACTCTTTGGCAGCCGCAGGTGGCGATTTGTTCGATTTGGCTGCTGTCTTTGCGGACATTTTGAAACTACCTGTGAACTTTCACCTTGTCGCTAACTTATTACATATGCTTTCAATTAACTAATCACAATATCACAATCGCGCGATATGCGTCCGCTACAACTGATAGCCCCACTTTCACCTGTCTGACACAATCAAACTCTTAATGCTTCGCAAGGCTAGCAAGAGATGGCGTCTTTCTGTTTTCCAAAGCTGTCTAAAGATGGGATAAAGGGTTTCGCAAAAAGGTTGTCAATGAATCGATTTAAAGAAGATCGTAGCAAAAAAACGATTTGATCGTAACAGAATATAGATTTGTAATCTATTTTTTAATTGTTTATATCTATTTTGCAATAAAGATTTAATTTAAAATCTAGTTCTTAAATGTAGTTATGCGCTACCTTTTGTCTGTTTTGCGAAACATGCATACGCCACCTGTGTCGCTTTAGCCGTAGTTTTTGGCCTATATAACTGTATAGCGCGCTCATTCGTTTGCTTTATGCTTGCGTCGAATCTCTTCTATGAGTTCTGTTCGCCTGGTAAAAACCGAACCGAAAACCGAACGTGTCTGAAAAGTCTGGCACGGTCTGTGCACATGGGTCGGACACCACACCTGCCAGCACATGTGGGGCAATTCTTTCCCCAACTTTGTGCTCAATTTGCCGTCGTTGAATTTCATGCGCCAGGCGGTCTTGAAGCTTCTGGCTAGTATGCTGATCACAGATATTGCAGGCGAGGCAAAAAATTTCCCCCATTTGACTGTAACATTTTGCTCAGCCAACATATTGTGCTAAGTTGTTGGCTTTTTGCCGCATAAAGCTAATTCGAATTAATACTGCAGAACATTTCAGCATTTATGCAAGCAAAGGTTTGATTCCACCTTTTGCATGGCCAGCTTATGCGCAATGGCAAATTTTGTAATCAGCACGTGCTTTGCTGTGTGGGCGGAGGCCTAACAACCACGCCTACTGTACAAATTAATTTGCAAGAAGAGTTCTCCAGGCCCAACACTGTTTGTTGCCCGTTATCATCAGAGCAGCCTTATCAACAACTGGCATCGACTGGTCGACCGAGGGTTGCGACGTGGTGACGGTCGATACAATTGGACTAGTTTAGACAGCGCCCACAAAAAGGCCGATTGGACAAAGCAGGAAAAACGAGACCCCGCCAAAAGTGAATTCCCTCTTTTTTACCAAGCGAACAGGATAAATAGCTAAACGAAAACTCGGCACATTCAACACTGGTGGAGAAGGTGCGGCCAAGTCGTGTGTGCGAGCGAGATGGCAGCTGTTACAGTGGCAGGGGTTTGGTTCAATTGCCATGTGACTGGTCGTTTGTGTGTGTGTGTGAGAGTGAGCGTGATTGTGTTTGTTTGCTGAGTGAGTGAACAGCTGTATGTGTGAGTGCGCTTAAATGCTGCTGCTGCTGTTTGCTCTTTTACTAAGTGAGTGATACGGTAAATTACAGTAGTTGAAAATGATTATTACTTGCAGAGTTGTTAATTGCAATGTAATGGCAAACAGCAGGGTTGGCAAATTGCAGTGAATTGTTGCAATGCAATTCATACAGGTTATCGCCCTTTGCACACAGCTTTGCAATTGTGTGTGCATGTATGTGAGTAATTAATTGGGGGCTTGACTTTGCATAAATGGTTCGTGGCTGGCAGCCTTGCGAATTTCCCTGGCCAAAGCCCGACAATTACATTGAACACACATTTGCTGAATACGCCCCCAAATGCGCCCGGACATGCCCCCAGTGACTTGCCAAGCGTTACAAAGTGAAAAAAAAGAACAACAACATTTGTGACAGCAGTAGATGTGTGTGTGTGTGTGTGTATTTGATAGAAAAGCAACAGCAACATGTTTGTTTGAATTTCTAACGCAAACAACATAACACTGCGCAGCCCTCCCCTCTGGGCACACTGGCACACAAGTTGCAGCAGTCGCACGAACATTTTGCGCAAATTTGAGTAGTCATTTTGTTTGCTCACATCACAGGCCAACAGAAAAGGCGCCAACAATTGTGACTACAAAACTATTGACGGAACGATAAGATGGCTGTGTGTATTATGCCCATTGTGGTACTGTTTTCTGACTGAAGAGGAGGCGATGGTGGACTGGGCTGGGCTGTCTACAATTTGAAATTGATTGCAATGGCGCTTTTTTATAATCATGGCCCCGGCAGCGGAAGCGAAACCCATCGTCGATTGCCCCGGACATTTTGTTTTGTGCCCGTCATTTTGCTTATTGCACAAATGTTAGCTAGGATCGCAGCAAATGTGAGCAGCATACACGTGACTAAAATTGCTCGCCCCCAGGCAAGAACTACAACTACAACTATTAACTAACAGTCACAACAACTAACAAGCAAACAAAAAAAACATCTATTATTGTGGGCGTTCAACGTTTTCCCACATGCATATTAACAGGCAAACAGCATTACGAGTTGGAGATCAATGTCGCCAAAAGATAAAACCCCAACTACACACATGCAAACAGTTACATACATAATGAGTGTGTGTATGTGTTTATTTTATAGCAGACACGTACGTATGTATGTGAATGTGCGTGCTGTTAAAGAAGAAGAGGCTGCCAACAACAAGAAGAACAACATTGAAACCAGTTTGTGTGCGTGTTTCTTTTGCCGCTGTTGTTATTGTTCTTTTTGTTGTTGTTGCTTAGTGCTCAGTGGTCAGCTCGCGGTCAGCATTTGATGATTGCCTTGGCTTTCTTTTATATAAGCAACCTTGCTGCTTACAGTGGAATCAACTACCAGGCGCATAGCACAAATACATATGCATGTAAATAACTAAAATTTAATATGTACATTGTATATACATACATATGTCAATTTTTAAACAAGTACATGCATACATAAATAAGCTGTTGAGATTAATTCAAAGTATAATTAAATTAGTACATTCTTTATTTTATTTTATTCATTTATTTAATGTCACACTTAATGCATTCGACACAATAATGTATGTAAATTAAAGCATTAGCATATTCATTAATAGTTTAAATCTTAAACTAATATGTTAAAATAATTGTACATATAGGGAAGACTGGAAGGAACAAGTAAAAGATACAAAAATTATATCAACTATCATAAATAAAATATATCAGGTTTCATAATTCTGTACATATTCAATTGATACATTTAGTCTCCTTGTAAAATAAATAAGAACAAAATATTTGTTAGCAAAACAATACAAACTTCAAATTTTAATAGTTCAACATCTAAGATTTTTATGTTTTCATACGCTTGAATTTCGATTCCCGTAATAAAAGTTCATTGAAATGTTTTATTATAACCAGAATCTATAATACTGCACGCTAATAATTTTGTAGATTATTGTCCCGTCCGTAATCAACGTCAATAATCATCACGTAAATACACTTTACGTCCCAAATTGGAGAGGGGGCTATTTGTTTGATGATTTACACCGGCTGACGTCGTTGTACGACGGGCATTTGGGGCCGCGGGGCGACTTGTTGCTTGGTTGTGTGCGCCTGTTCCCCAAACTGGATTTTGGGGCCCGACTGACCGCACATCTTTAACGGGACGGACATGCATATTTTAATTTGTGTGTACTGTGTTACTTACTTATGTCGCGCACCACCAACAACAATCCTCAATCACCACCAGCACCACCGCCAGATGTTGACTGTGGTTAGTTACCGTTTGGCGGTGCTGCAATTAGCGAGTAACCTTAACCTTAGCTTCCAAAAAAGCTCAAATCACAACCTGTGCTATGAGGCGCCCAAAATTGAGAGCAAGTGTCTGCGGCTGCCAAAATACTATGTTGTCTGCCCCACATCCACATTTCCCGTCCCCTGCCCCCCATCATCGAAAAACACATAGTCAACAGCCACAGAGTTCATTTAAATTGGCCGCCACGCATCGAGTGAAGCGTTAAACGCACACTCTTTTCCCCCTCGAGGCACGAGTAGAGCAAACTTGTTCCATGATATATTTCAATGCCACCCGAATATTATCAGCTGCTTATGTCATTCACTTGAACCGCCAAAAAAAAACATTCGCAAAATTTTTGCTTTGACCCACTGAGAGACGAAACAGTTTGCGAAATTTCGCAATTCGCGAAAATCCTTGAGTTTCAAGGTGCGTCCTTCACTTGGCAATGAGAACGGCCTCAAATTACGGTCAAGGCAAATTCAAGTCAACCAAACGAGAACGAGTACGAATCGTCGTTAGCCTTGGGTTCTGAAAATGCGCTACTCCGACTCAATCGAGGCATATCTGAGAGGCTGAAATGATGAAACTAATAACTAGAAATATTGCGATTATTAGAAATAAAATGTTGATAACAATTTAATTATGATTACATTGATATTTAATCAATTTGAATTAAAATTCCCCTAGGTGTTTACATATTTCAACTGTAGGAGAGTTCTACGGTTCGTACAGTTCGCAAATGCACATGTCGTTTGTATCTTATGGAGTAGGGCGGGTATACAAGGTTCCGCTTGGTTACGGATACATACAATACAACAACATTGCCAATGCCAATATAGTATACGAAAAACACAAACAAAATAACAACGATATGTACAATATTATTCTTGTTCTGTGTCAGTTTCTGTTTCTGTTGTTATGTGTACTTTGTTTTCTGTCCGCCTAATGAAAATGTTGCTGTTCTTGTTTTTTGTTGCTGCAATACACGTTTGTTGTACAAACAACCAGCACACAAAAATCCTGTCAGTCGTCAACGCTTCGTCGTGAAGGTGGGTCATTGTGAAATGACAGCGCCGAACCAACCAGGCGCACAGCGTTCAATAGCTGGCGAGTGTGTCACTTGAAATGCAACGAGAATGCTAAAGCAAGCTGGCAACATATGACTCGTTGAGTGTAGCTAGTGTTGTCTCGCTCTCGCATGGAGACCATATAGCCATTGCTGCGCGCCGGTGCTCATTTTTGCTTTTGAAAGAAACAGGTCGAAGCACGTAAAAGACCCGCGGAAATGGAAATGCCGTCGACGGCTAGACACGTGCCAGCCAGCTACCACCGAGAGAGAGACAAAACAAGCTGCTTGCTATTGGTTGCTGGACACCCGTTACTTAGTGTCATATTTCGCACAAAAGTTCGTTCGTATTTTTCTGCTACAATTTACGATTTAGACGAGAGAGCGAGCGAGACCGATTGCGAGTCAACGTGAACCGTTTTTGTTGCCGCGTTGCCAGAGACGTTGGAATTTGAATTTGAATATGTCATCGGCGAGAAGCGTAGCAACGTAATTTGAGCCTCACAAAAATGTCTTAAGACCCGGATTAGTCCTCCCTAATCCGAACTAAGAAACCTCTAATCACCTTAATTAAATTCCATGCCTCAACCCAATGTGGACACTATAAAAATGCCGTTGTCCAGCATGTCAGAGGTCAGCCAAAAGGCGAGACGTCAATGGAGAGCATGTGCCTCCAATTGAGCTAGTCAAAAGTGTGTAACCTAAAGGAATCCAAGTGCAATGTTTCTCCACGGTCAGGACTTAATGGCCGGGCCACAACCGTATGCAGAATTTCTCAATGACAGCCTGGGAGATGCGAGTGGCGCTGTTATGACTCTGGGGCAAGATTATCCCGTCCAGTATCAGCACATGGTTCATGCTCATTGGCGTGGATTTCGTTCTCCTCCCATTTATTATCGTGCCGGCATCTACATCGCATTCTGTGCTTTGATGCTGCTCAATATCTTTGGCAATGGTTTGGTCATTTGGATATTTTCTAGGTAAGTTGATTAAATTTTAATTAATACTTTTAGCTAATAGTTTATATTTCTCAGCTCCAAATCTCTGCGTACTCCATCTAATCTGTTAATCCTAAATTTGGCCGTCTTTGATCTATTCATGTGCACCAATATGCCACATTATCTGATTAATGCTGCTCTGGGTTATATAGCTGGCGGAGAATTGGGATGTCAGATCTATGCGCTAAATGGTGGCATTTCAGGCATGGGAGCATCAATGACGAATGCATTTATAGCCTTTGATCGGTATAAAACTATATCGAATCCAATCGACGGACGCTTGAGTTATGGACAAATTATTATGTGCATTATTTTTACTTGGCTGTGGGCAACACCTTTTTCGGTGCTTCCTTTGTTTGAGATCTGGGGGCGCTATCAGCCAGGCAAGTCAATGGAACACTATTTCCCTTCCACAGATATTGAAATATAACTTTTCAGAGGGATTCCTGACCACCTGCACATTTGATTATCTCACCAACACCGATGAGAACCGCCTGTTTGTGCGCACCATATTTGTTTGGTCCTACGCCATACCCATGACCGTAATTATCCTCTCCTATTACAAGTTATTCACCCATGTTCGATCTCATGAAAAGATGCTGGCGGATCAGGCTAAGAAGATGAATGTCAAATCCCTCTCGGCAAATGCCAACAATGATTCCATGAGTGTGGAACTAAGGATTGCCAAGGCGGCATTAATAATCTACATGCTATTCGTGTTGGCTTGGACTCCATATTCGGTTGTCGCATTGATTGGTTGCTTTGGGGAGCAACAATTGATAACTCCATTTGTTTCCATGTTGCCCATGTTGGCTTGCAAATCCGTGTCTTGTCTGGATCCTTGGGTATACGCTACAAGTCATCCAAAATATCGCTTGGAACTGGAACGTCGACTTCCCTGGCTGGGCATACGTGAGAAACAAACTGGTTCTGGATCGACTGGGGGTCAGGAGAGTGTGGCCAGTGTCAGCGGGGATACGTTGGCTATGAGCGTTCAGAACTAAACGATCTGACTTTGGATACATGAACTTAGAAATTATATTAGACGTATTTGATCTATAGATCATATCACATAAAAGCAATGAACTAAAAAAGTTCCAAAAATATAAAACCAAAAAAAGATGGCATTCAAAAACAAATTAAAAGCGGTAACATATACTAATTAGATGATAAAATACCAGATTGGTTGGACTCGTAAGTACCTTAACGATAGATTGGTAGCAATACTAAAAATGTGGAAATAATTCATTGAATTTCAATTCGTTTGTTGCTAGCAACATGGAATAATTCCCACAATTTATGGTAAAAGATTATTGATTATTAAGTGGCTTAAACGTCACATAATTCATCTTAAATGTAATTAATATATTAGAAAATTATAAGGTTAGTTGGATAAAGTATGAGAAAATTCCAACACTCTAAAGAAAATCAAGAATTAAGTACCAATGAAATTTAACTTAGTTTGATTGGCTTGTGTTGATAGCAACATCTGATATCTTGATGTGGATCTGATGTAGATCGTAATTTTGCCACCTCCTATCCACATAAACCTATAGAAGTGGAAAGCTACAGTTTACATCAGAAAGTCTCGCAGTATTTATAAAAAGTCGTGTGCTCTCATTTGTTTGATGCAATTCTTGTGTTGATAGCAACATCGGACATTGTCCATACCAGTTTTAAAGCATGTCCAATGAATGGACAGCGTTGCAACCGACCAACCAACCAAGCAACCACCACAACACCACACTCAGCCTGAGCATGTCGAGAAGGCAATTCAAATATTCTCATTTCTCATTCGACAAAAATATCGCGACTGCGCCACGTTGAGGAAAAAGTGGGAAACATTGCCTGAGGCCCAACACAACACGGCTGGCCAACACTGCGAACCGACCGAGAGCGTTGTGAAGTTGAAAAAGTTGCGCTTCTTTGTTGCTTGCGCACATCCAACCAATCCGCGTGGCCAACAGCAGCGTTTCAATTCAGCGAATGTTCCACACGGTAACAGGTGAACAGAATTTTTAGCAGACGTTTACAACATTTCTACACAAAGTTGAAAGCGTGATTGGCTGAGAAAGCGCAGCGAGTGATTGGTGTGCGCTAGTATGCGTGTGTATCTGTGTGTAGACTGTGCGACTATAAAATAAGAAGAATGGCCAGAGGAGGAGCGACCAGAGGAAGAAGGCGAACGAACCACTCTGCCCAGCAACATTGGGTTGCCAAATAGACACCACACACCACAACCACACCACCACAGGATGAGTTAGTTTGTCTTGGGGCCGGGGCTTCTTCTTGCTCTTTAAGAAACAACAAACATTTTTACTAGGTCTGCATGAGATTTAGCAGCATGCTCTCCACACACAGTACGATTAGATTTTCAATGAAAACTCAATAGAAATGATGTTAGAAACCTAGCAACAGGTGCGAGTGAGATAAATATACGAGCGAGTGAGTGTTTGCATGTGTCCATGCCCTTGTGTGTGTGTGTGTAGTATGGGATTAGAGATGTTTCTACTGTGGCTGCTGCAATCGTTTGATGTGTGGTGCTGGTTGAAACTGAGCTCCTCCTCGTTGTCGGATAATCCAATTTGCGCACTCAATTGAATACCAAAATTACACTTCTCCATTTCGTACACTCAGCGGTGCTTTGTGGTTGCTTACGGTCCGGGGTCGGTGTGGTTCTCCCCATTGTGTGTAAAGAGACAGACGACGACGACTTGTTGCATGTAATAATAATAATAACGAACGAAACGGTATCTCGTAGCTGTTTAGTGGATGATTAAACTGAATTTAATCGTTTGCGAACAGGCGCACAGCATGCGTCAGCAAGTTCTTTTTTTTCGAAATTAAAACGATTTCAAATTGCCTATACAATGGCAATGTACGCACGCAGCTGTTGTCCCGCTTGCACTAAGCCAGTTGCCAATTTGCAGTGGTGTTTATTATCTTCATTGTCGGGGTTGTTGCCCATGAAAGTTAATGGTATGGTGTTTAAAGACTCCCACCAAATGCATGTTCTCCCCACAAAACTCGTTCAAATTTTGAATATCGTAGAAGTTAACATTTTGTTTGCGCATGTCCATTGGCAACAGGGGCACAATTGTTATGCATTTATGTTGTTCTTTCGCTTACACTCGTTACTTTCGCTCGCACTAAACAGCAAACACAACACACTCTCACTCTCTCCCTCTCGCAACTTGTTTGTGGCCATTTAATCGTCTTGCTATTATTTTGGCAATCCTAATAAGTAATGCCAATTCATGGGGTGGGCGCCTGTTAAATAGCAGGCGACGAGCGCGCTAAAAATTAACATGACGAAAATCGATAGGCAGATATCGGTGGTGCATGCTTCGCCCAATTATGTGGCTCTGTTAGCATTTGAACGTTAAAAATTCGATTTTATAGAATGCAGCAACGCCCACAAACGCTCGCTTGCCGGCGGCGGGTGGCTCGCATCGACAGCCGCCCCACCCCAGCCCACTTAAGGCTTATGGCTTATTGAAAGCATGAGAGAGAGTGGGAGAGTGAGAGAGCGTAAGTAACAGCGTCGTTCAATTCCCTCTCATCCGTCTATATGTGGGTTAACAGACCAGCAGCTACGCATTCTGCGCGCCTCTTAGTTATTATGTCAGATCTGCAATGCGCGACTATAAAATACGTAGCCGGCCTCTGAGAATTTATTGACTCGCCGCCCCCGGCAACGGGTGTGAGTTATAAAATTGATGGCATAAACTGTCATGAATTTATAAATATGAGTGGGCCACACTGGTGGCGGACATCGGGTGACTAGTTAGCAATTTCTGTCAGCCTAGTGCTAATTTTCGCTTGTATGTTGGTAACATTGTCATTTTGAGTGCTGCCTCTCACAAATGCTGCTGTTTGTTGTTTCGAGTGCTGCTACTCTGGCAACGCTGCTGTTGCTGTTCCATTCGCACCTGCTGCTGCGAGCTATGTTAAGAACAACGCAACAACACCTTGGCTGCGCGCCACATGACGTTGTATGTAAGCTTTGTTAGCTTGCAGCTTCAACATGTTTACACTTATTTGTTGGATTCAGCCTCAACCTCAACCTCAACATTCTTGCGGTTTCGTGGCAGTGCTGTCGGGCTGCCAGATTCGATCGCTGGACGCCACTATATGGTATGTTTGGCCCTGGTATGCGCTCTGGCAACCCTGCACATACCATGCCATATACACAAGCTGATACACACTCATACATTCATGTACACTGTTCACTCTCCAATGCCAAAGCATTCCAAGCATAACAATGGCGTCTGCTTTACGCTGTTAGCCTGTTCGGGCAAGTAAGTGAAATTTCATGCAAAACCATTCTTCGGAAATTTCAAATTCCCCGCATACTTTTGTGTCGCACGAGATATTTTTTTGTGTTTTGGATTGCGTGATCATGACGTTTGTTTGAGGTTTGAGATATGCACGTATGTACATATGTTTTTTATTGTGTTGGGAGCACCATACAAGCACACAACTATTTGTTGTTGCTGTGGGGGATTTTAAATTGCATATTCGTAATTTCTTATGATTTATTGTTATTTTTTAATAAGGTCATCTCTCTTTCTTTTTACCTACACTTTGTATCTAATATATTGCTTATAGCTTATTTTGCTACTGTCGAATCACTTTCAACATGTACTTACAGCCTGTTAGCCATCAACCCCAAATCGTCTTGCAACATGCAACAAAACTTAACTCACAACGAACTCGTCTTGACTGTTTCCAGTTGAGTTCACACTTGTTTTTGCAACATCCCAATGTAAAATGCAATTTACGCACATATGTATGCTGACAACGACTCCTTAAATTCAAGGTGACTCGCTAAGACTTTTCCAAGCATGCAACTGAGAGGGAGATAGGGCATCATTCGCTCCCTTGCAGATGCACTGGGCGAGATACATGCGTTGGGTGGAACTACTGCTGACTCCCATTATGAGTTAGACGCACTATTGTCCTCTGTAAATCCTCATTGTAACAAGCGCCCAGAATCATTGTCTTACGCATACGTCGCCCCAGACTCTGCCGTAAACTGCATAAAGCGACAACAATAAAAATCAGCAGCAACAGCAAGAGCAGCAGCAGCAGCAACAACAAAGTTCCCAATGCAAAAAGTTGCCATAAAAAGAAGATACGCGAAATGTCGTCGCGTCGCCCAAAAATAAATGCAATGCTCTCCCCATATACTTAGTATACATCCTCCATACACACACACGCACGCACATCAACACACCTAGCACACAAACACACACACACACTTGCAGAGGGAAGTTGCCTTTAAGATCGCAACTCGTTGATTAACTTGCTTCCCAGAGTTCATTGTCCGAACTCAATGCAATATGGAAGAGGAAATCGAGAAGAAAAAGATTACAATAAAAACATCGAAAAGGGGCGAAAGAAAAAATAAAATAAAATTGACTTGTTTCTTTAAAACGCTGTGCGCCCAGATTAAGTTTCAGGTTTGTTTCTTAACTCATAATTTCCTGAAAGGCTCTTTACGTGAGTTGCATATAGATTTATGTCCAGATTATAAAGATAGAGATGTTTATAGTAATATTTATAGATTAAAAAATTTTATAGAATTTTTTAAGTTTTTCAAACTGCACCCTCAACGAAATTTAAGTTAAGATAAGTGCATTTAAAACGTACGTTGTAAATTTTAGATAAGTTTAAATACTTTATTTATATATTACATACATATACACATATAAATGTGTAATGTTGCCTTTTACCATTTGCTTTAAAATAAAATTAAAAACAAAATTGCTTAAAACTAACATAATTATTAGATTTGTGGTTTGTGGAATAGAATACGTCCAGTATATAGATCTAGATATTACCTAAAACCTATTGTTTCAAACGAGTATATTTAGATAATTTCCTTAATTGCATTTAGATTAATATTTGGTGCCATTCAATTAGAACTTGTTCAGAGATGATCTTGATGCCAAGTTAAGTGTCTCTTTATGCTAAGCTATATAATATCATATTGTTGGCTAATTCTGGCTAGCAGAGTAGAGCAATATTTCCACTTTCATTGCCTGCTAGAAAGGCCCGATTGAGGGGCAAGACTGCAAGGGAGGTGAGAACGCCACGGAATGTTTCAGGACGTAGTTTTGTGATGGTATTCAAGGCATGGGAGTTGCCTACATCCGCATAGACGCCCACACGATTCCCAGTTGTGGCATAGACGAGGGAAGAGCCAACGGTTTGCAGGAAATGTGCCGGTTCCGGAGGTGGTCTGTAAATGGAACATTGATTACAATTGGGGAATAAGAATAGTTTAAACTTGAACTTACTTGAGTTGATAGTGCAATATGCCATCAAGGGCATGCCACACGGCCAGACTGTGATCCAGGGCAGAACTAATGAGCAATTGATCGCTGGGTGCCGTCAGTTGGAGCAGATCACATTCCATGGGTCGCCAGGAGTTGAGCACAATACCAGTGCGAGTGTCCAACTGGACAATGCCGCCAGAGGACAGACCAGCTGCCAGCCAATTTCCTGACGGAGCCACCGCAATGCAACGTACTGTGGCATTCGGTAATGCGGCATGACAAACCCGCCACTCGTTGACATACTGCATGGAACGAGCATCGATAATCCTCACGGTTGACTCTGCTGTGCCAGCAACCACCAAGGGGGAATGCGAGGGCAAACACTTGACCACAGTGACGGCACTGTGCCTAGGAGCATCGAGAATTCCCAATGGTCTGCCAATAAAGGGATCCCACAAATGGACGCCCGCATCACAGGACACTACGTAGCGCAAGGACTCAAGGAAGCTCAACGAATGTATGGACTTCTTGTGGGCCGTATATGTGAATTGACAGGTTGTGCTTTTCCTTCCATCGCCCTCACTCCGCAGTGACCACAACTTGACTGTCTTATCCTTGGAGGCGGACACAAAACTATTCTCATTCTCCAGAGCATAAATTGCACGGACGGAATTCGTGTGTCCCACAAAGGATTGCAAACGGATTTGCTTGAGATTCAATGCCTGGTTGTCCTTCTCACTGCGTGTAGTCTCATGCCTCCAATAGGCCAACCAGTTGCCCTTTAGATGACGAGTGCTCGGCATATGATCCAATTTGTAGGCCACCATGTCGAGGAGTTCCATGCTGCTACTCGCCACCTGCAAGCGATTGCCAACGATTTGGGTGCCAAAACTATTCGGAGCCATTGCGTCCGTCACATCCGCTTGGCTAACAATCGCGGATTGACTTCGCTCCATCCTGTCCTGTCCAGGCACGGGTTGTTCGTGCTCATGGCAGAGGGTGAGCACAAATTCCAAGTTGCTCAACGTGCGCTGCATTATGGATTCTCCAAGGAAACGTAGGAAGGCCAAGTAGGAGGTGTGAGCCAACTCCGGTCCAAACACATCCCTTAGCTCCTCCACCGCACGTTCCTGTTGACCTGGTCCGCCGATCAGTGAGAGATTTGCCAGATTTGAGCTGAAATCATTGGGCAATCCGTAGGCCTTGTTGAAAATGAGAAAGAACGGAGCTAACAGGGATTGACAGAGATGCTCTCGCGTCATATCCGATCCCAGACGCACACTCAACGCATAGCAAGCATCGAGGAATTTCCTTGCCAACAACGATCGACCCAAATATCCACTTGGCATCAGTAGATTTGTGGAACTCAGCATTCGTAGAATGGGTAAGAGTATTGCATCCAAGAGTATGTGCTGTAGATGCTCCATTATGCTGGCATCCATCAAACAGGGCAACATATACTTCACTAGCTGTAATGAGCTAATGATCGCTCCCTCCAAACTTCCCGTCATTCTCTTTGAGCAGAGCGCAATCAATTCGCTTATGTGTGGAAAATACTGCAACAGTAAAAGTTTTCTCCATAGAGAGCTGGGAAATTAGATGAGAACAACGTTAATTTAAATTAATAAGATTGAATACAATTAAATAAATTTAATGTAATGTATGGTAAGGGATAATTAAAAATGTATCTCAAGGTAAGTAACATTTCATAATGTGATAAGAATGGAAAATGTAAAATTTAGGTTTAATCGAGACTAAGAGAAACTTTTGTATCCTATTTTTAAATCTTACAGATACTAATCAACTGTATTTTATAAATTTAAAGTGCTCTTGCATCTTGCAGATACTTTTCAAGAGTAGTTTCTATCATCTACAGTCTTCAGTAATCTGAAGATACTTTTGTATCTTGCAGATATTTCTCTTTATACCCTGGCATGCTACGGACAGTTTTATACATTGCGAATACTTTCTTATAGCCTCAAAAAAGAAGTTGTATCTTAGAGTTACATGCGTATCTTTCAGACACTGGCATGAGTGTGCTCTGTTAATCTCTTTTTGTACTAAAGAATAAATGCTTTTATAACTTCCAATAAACAAAAGAAATGAAAAGCCAAAAAAAAAGATATTTGTATAGAATATGCAACAAATTATTAAAATAATATGAAACTTAAGTAAAAACGTAATATTGTCTATATAAAATTTTAAAAGAGACTTGTAGATAATAGTATTAGTTAATAAATGACAAATTGCATATGAAGCCCAGGAATGTCACTAGAAATTGTAATAGATAGCTGATGATATCATAAAATAATAAACTGCCAACGATATCATTATCTAAATGTTAACTCACCCGCAATGGACATGAGACACTCGAGAACCCGAGCAGCGCTGCGATCGCCAACAACTCGAGCATTTGCGATGCTAAAGTAATTGAGATTGGAGGCATCCGCTGAGAGGTCAACGGAGTTGCCAGCTTCAACCTCTGGCAGCAGATTCTCCTGTCCGACATAGCAGAGGGAGAGGAGTTTCAGCAGATTACGGGTTATGTGGCGGGCAGTTAGAACGGGACCCAAGCGATGTGATAACCACACAAGACTTTCGGCACTCATCTCGCTAATGCGATTATTTTGTAGAGCTTTGGCCTCTGAGATGCGCGATATAACCGATGCTTGCAGTGAATCACAACCCTCGGTTTCCGTCTCCGGCTGAGCGGCAGATTCCGTTGATTCATTGACCACGGCACTTGTAACTTGGTTGATTAACTCGAAGCTATCAACACTTTTGCGGGAACCAATGTCACAATCAATGGCGCTCAGCTGGAAGCTGCGACGAATGCCACTGGCGGGTATCTCAATGGTGGGTGAACGTGGTCCAATTGGTGGTGGGGGCAATGTGGAGGGCGGTGTTTGTCCTTGACTTGACTGCAGGGATAACTTATCTGGCGATAACTTGGCGCCATACATTAGCTCATTGATGGCCAATTTATCTGGGGAACTGCTATCGGATTCACGTGCCTCCTCCGCAATTGCCGTGGACGAGGGACGCATATCAAAGGAATCGATGGATTTATTCTCTTGATCCTCTTCGAATGTGAAGAGCTCCTCAATGTCAGGCTTGGACTCTGCCCGTACTTGCATTTTAGGCGGTTCCTCTGTGGCAAAGCTGAGATTCTTGCTTGTGCGTCGACTGCCACCGCTGTGATAATGATAACCATTACCCTGCTCCGGTTCCTTATAGCCACCAACAGCTTCGATGAGTGGAGCAATGAAATGTTGCAGAAAACAACGCAAACCAAATCTCACAATCAAACGCAAGAGGAAACTGTGATGATAGAGCTTAACGGATTTGCGAGATTTAAAGGAACTGCTCGAGGAGAAGCGCAAGTGTCCAGCATTATTGTTGCTACTGTTGTTGCTGCTGCTGCTGTTGACATCATCCACCAATGCATTGTTCTCCACATCATAAAGTTTTAGCAGAGGTTGCAACAAATGCTGTTGAGTCTGAACAATGCCCAAGGCCTGAGCAATGGGATCAAATAGATTCCAGGCAGTGAGTATAGAGGTTCTCTCATTCCTCAACAGATCTATAATGTGTGGCAGCAACAATTCCACAGGTGTAAACTGTTCATAAGCAAAGGTCACGGGTTCCAACAGCCTCCGGACATGGGCACAACATGACATTACTTTACATTCCGCAATCTTGCGCTCGAAGAGGACACGTTGCCGATCCAACTCCGTGTACTTGGCACACTCGCTGCCTCCGTTGCAATTCAGATGCGTGTGCAGCTCGAGCAGCTCAAAGTTCAGTTGAAAGGAGTGCAGAGATCTTACAAATGCATAAACTGCAATGTAATGACTGGGAAATGGAAGCAAAGCATTGGCAAACATTGGTTCCAACAATTGGCCAGCATTTGTTGGCATTGGCAAGCCATCAATTTGCGTCCTACTCTCCAGTTGCAACAGCAGACGTGCCACATGACGCACAGTCTTGGGCAGCTCCTGGACATGGAATTGTGCCAATGTTCGACATGCAGCCAAACGACAATCAAAACTTGCACTTGGTCCATTGCTGGTGAGAAGCGGACGCAGACGTTGCATGGCAAACAGCTCCACAATGAGGCAACCCAGCACTTGCAACTCTCGATCCCTTCGCTCTCCAATCAATTGATGCAAACTCTGTTGACGACGCGTTGTTCGCACCAATAAATTCTTGGATTTGGTTTGAATTGTGGCATCAAAGGCAAACAGTTGATTGGTAAATGAATGTTCCGCTGAATTGTGTTCGAATAACAAATCACTGCTTATCATTTTCTCTTCGGGATTCGCCGAGGCACGTTGCTGGGGAAAGGTGCGTGCGTAGAATGTTTCCAACATTTCCAATTGCTGTAAGAGTAGGGCGGGATTATACTGTGTTGGCATCTCTATAAAGTTGGTCATGTTATAGAAATTAGACCCAGAACTCGATTGCTCATCGCAGTGTGGACGCAGTGACATACGTGGTGAATTGTGCTCCATTGCGGGATTTGCGATTGCATTGAGATTCTCTGTACTCCTGGCCAGACGTCTGCTGTTGCTTGAGCTGGAGTTGGAACTGCTGTTGCCACTGCTATTCCCATAGAGCTGAGTTAAGCGAGGAGCTGTCTTGTTGAACCATGGCGAAGCATAGCGACGTGGAGGATGGGGTTGAGTAAATAACTGCACAATCCCACCCTGACTGAGATTACAATGTTGATCCACCAAACTGAGGCATACATTCTTTGACTTGATGGCCGCCTTGCCGCTTAATTTGTAGCTGAAAGGCAAAGAAATCATTAGTACAGGTAATCGGTTACTCAAGCAGGTAAAACTTACCCAAAGTTTAAATCAATCCAATGATGCAGTCGCTCACTTACATACTGTGATTCCAGAGCTTCGCGATGCTTGCAGATGAAATCTTCAGGGCAGGTGGCCCATGAAGGTAACTCCAGATCTGGTAAATCCTCGTGTATGCTCTTAAATATCATGGGATCCGAATAGAATTCGGGTATACATTCATCTGGGGTCCATTCTTGCAGACGCTGCATGGACACGGGATACTCTGCCGGCACCCAAATGGGACGCACATGAGCACATAAAATGGACTGTGGTGTGCGTCTTGCCATGTATACAAAATACGTAATCTCCGAGAGAAAATCAGACACATGATGCGGCACCTGTTCCACAGGTGTGGCAGTCTCAGCAGCGGCATGTTGAGTGGCATGTGTGTACATGAGATCCAGATGAATATCGCCCTTGTTTAGACGGTATTTGCTTTTAGTTAAATCTCGCCAGTTGACGCCGTTGCGTCCGGCAAAGTCCGTCACCCAGGGCATGATGTGATGATGGGCGGCATCGTTGAGACTCCTGCCGCAAGCATTGTTCAGGATGGTTAGATAATCAAAGTTGGATAACTGTCCATTACACCACATTTCGCAGTATTCACGCAAATTGAATTGAGCTGGATCGTAGGCCAGCTTGAGATCGATGGTGCTGCTGGAGGCCAACTGTTCGGGGGATTCAGGTAATTCGGGACAACTCAGTGGCGACATGTCCACAGTGGCCATAGGTTCGCCCATGAGGAGATTGCACTGCAGGCGAGGCAACACCTGTAGCCAGAGATTCTCACGCAGCACCACATGCTGCAGTCGTAGATCACCGAGGAACAATCCCTGTGCCTGTAAATGCCTCGAGAGTTGCAGCAGCTGATAGATGATGAACAGCGTCTTATTGTAGCCTCGTCCCAGCAATGCTGGACTGTAGGTAATGCAATCATAAAGACTGCATTCCAAAGCAGGCGGATAGTGGAAGACACAGTAGTGTGAGCTCGTCTCAATCGCCACCAGAGCTGGGAGGACATTCGCATGGCAATCTCCAGCCATGTCCAGATCACCTCCATCGGTCTCCTGTTGGCAGTGCAATACGGGACAGTTGTAAATGCGCTGTATCAATTCTTTGAGCACCACATCATGTGGCTGTAAGCCTCCTCCTCCTCCTACTCCAATCTGTGTTTGCTGCTTGGATTGAGCTACTCCACTTGATCTGCATTGTTTAACGTGGGCACCCTCATATTGCTTGTAAGCTGCCTCCCAGAGCTGCTTAAAGTTAATGTTGGCCACATTGCTAATTGCCTGAGAGTAACTTAATGGTAGTTGCGGATTATCTCCACTTCCAGTTCTTGGTGGTAGTGGATACGCCTTACGTTGCGGCTGCTTACGGTATGTCTGCACCAAGATACGTGTCCAAGGATGCTCTAGTTGTCCAGTGGGATGCGCCCGTCTGTCCAGCTGAGGCCAATGAGTGAAATGGGAAAGTTTGCGATGGCATTCCAGCGATTGTAGCCAGGCCTTATCGCATATCAGCTTGTAGACGCCCTCCTCTGACTCACATACAACATGTTGCGGATTAATACCGATTTCCTGCCATATCGCATCGTCACTATCAGCCATGTCTAAGCCATTAAATATCGCCTCCAACTAAATTTATTAAGTTGGGGCACAAAAACAAAACACAACTAAATGTGTCATTAAAAAGAGCGAATCAGCGGAGTGAGCGAAAAAAAACAGTGCTGCCAAAATTTTTTGCATTTTTCCCGACAGATGTGTGCTGTTTTGATATGTTTACATTGGAGAAATCTGGCCTTTTTTTACTATACAATAATGCCAGCACTGACAAAAGAGTCAAAATTGGCTCTAGTGAAGTTAAGCTAAAGATGTTTTAAAAGCAGTAGCTTTAATTTATCTAATATATAATTACATTGGTTTGTTGTATAAAAAAATTTGTTATTTAAAAATTTCTTTTGATATTAAAGCTGGAATCAACGCATGTTCCGACCAGGGACATCGTTCAAAGAGTAACGTAGGTGGCGCCACAGTACTCGGTGTTTTTACAGCACTAACAGCTGTGCACCATTGCTTAAAAAATACTGGAAAAAATACATTCCCTGTGTCTATCGATAAGGTGTCAGGCGATAATTTACCAACGCACCAACCGATAACATTTCAAATTTAAAATAACCGCCAGCATTAGTTAAAATGACTTGAAATATAATGCATTATATGTAGATAAAACAGTTAGTACTCAGCTAAACTTTCACTAGTAAACCATCTATTAAAAGTGAGACCATTAACTGTTGGGCTTTAAGAAAACCGCTGGTTGGCGGGTTAACGGCCAAGCAATGTGCTATTTATGTGTGTCGAGTTCAAAAGGCCGGCGGCGACCTTAGCAAAAGAAGACAAAAACAAAATAAGAAACACAAAAAACTGAAAAAACACTCGACGAGGGCTCGTTGACTGGTCACAGATGCCAATGTCAAATTGTTGTTATTTTAAGGAACAGCTGAGAAAAAAACAAATTAATTTAACAACATAAAAACAATATGACTTGTCATTAACTTGCACCACTTGCTATATAATGGAGCAATGGGATTTGTCTGCGGTCCGATTTTATTTACTGATCCGGTATACGCCTCAGATAGCCGTGCTTTCACTTTCATTGACGTTATCAGCACATTTCTGAATTTATTTATTATGTATGCAAAATGAATAAACAAAAAAAATTAAGTCAAACAACAGGCCAATGAGCTTCAAATACCGGATAGCCATATTGAGAACACTATAATATTTAAATGACCTAAAAGTCCAGTTTTGGGCAGATTTTGAGGGACTAAAGATTAGAACGAGTTTCTGGTAATCTGCGTCTCTATTAAACGTGCTTATACTTAAAATAATTCATTAAAATGCGCTTATGCTAAACAGTCATGTGAATCATTTCTAACATTTTGAAAATGAAATTTATTGTATAATACATATCTACAGCTTCCCCAACTATTCGGTATTGCCTTTTTCCCATGCCGCAATCTTGTCTTGTCTAATCTTATCAATGGGGTCTGTAAACCCAGACTATGCAACCATTATTGTAATTGTATTAGTAACTATTTACTTGGTCGTGTCGGCAGCTAAAAAGAAGAATTAACCAACAGTTTGTTACACCTGCCTGTAAGGTCAAGGTGTACGATTTGTTGACTGTGTGTGCGTGTGTGTGTGAGTGTTTATTGTTTATATGAGTGTGTTTGAGCAGCAATTTAGTTAGTTTTCCACATTTTTTTTGTAGTCGCCTGAGAGTGAAGATTTTTGCCATCGCGATTATGGCAAGTGCATGGAGAGAGTAGGTCAGCTACCATTTAAAAAACCGCTAATACTCGTAGAAAGGCTAAACAAAATACTCGTTTTTCAGACTTTAAAACTTGTCAAATACTCTACAACTGCCGGAGAAACCCTTATTAAAAATTTGTCAAAAAGAAAAAAAAATTATAAGTGCAATAAATGCTGTTTACTTCCGTTCTTTATAAATTGCCAGCTAAAATAATTATTTATAAATGTTGTGCACTTCGCACATGTGTCTCACGGCTTGACTTTATTAAAGGCCCGTCTCCCCGAGTCTGGATACCCTGAGTGAGACCCGGCTGTGTTTATTAGGAAACACGCGAACAAATATTTAAAAATGTCACAATTAAATTTTTAATTCAATTGACAACCGGACTGTTTTTGCATATTTACATGTTAAAGGTTCTTACAGCTTTTCTCACTTTTAACAAGCTGTGCATATAAGTCGTAAAGTGTTTATATACGAAATTAAATATGGTATTTGTTATATAAATATAGTATATAAGCAAGCCTCCCACTTATCGCTTGTTATTAAATTTGCTTATCAATTCTTTGGTATTATTTATAAGTTTATATGAAAGGATTTCGATACAAGTGCATATAATTAGGGCATTTAACAGGTTTCGGAAATCTTTGGGAATTTGCCATATTACGATTACTTATAATTATCAAAGGCGGCGGCTCTCTCAACTGTCGTTGAGGCTCTAATGAGCTGTTCAAGCAATTAAGATATTGGTTATAATCACCAGGAATGACACATAGCTTAAAAACCGAAAGGTAATAGATTGTAAGCGTGCGACTTCAATAAATTGAGTCACATGTTGTCAGATTTATCGGGTTGAATATAAGTTAACGGTAAACCTATAACATTCCTGGCATAAATAGAAATCTGAAATCTTATCTGCCGCCTCCCTGTGGTTAGTTTAAATTTTAGGATAGAAGTAAGGCGAGTCTTGCTACTCTGGTACAAAAGTCATTGAAAGTTTCGCAGAATGATTATAAAGGTTGTTGTGGTCGCTATAAAGATTAGACTGTATATTACTATTAGTACTGTTAGTACCGTTGTAAAAGCTATATTTAAGATAGCAAATTGCCCAGTTTATAACGTGTGCATAAGTTAGATAATGACAGTCTAGGAATATTACCTTACTAAAAAACAAGAAAAACTTAATAATAATGTGGGTATAAAAACCCAACATAAATTTGTAGGGTAAAGATCAAAACTGTCTGGCCGACTCCAATCGACAGAAGTTGCGACTTGACAGCCTTCGATTTTTGCCGGCACCCGTCGAGATCACTCAACTTACCATAAGTCAAGTCAATTCTCTAGAGATCGAGACCCAGCCACCACCAGGCACTTGTTCCACTCCATCCAAAGTGGTTCAAGTCTCGTGACGATATCTCACAACAACAATAACAACAACAACAACAAGAACTTGGTTTGAGCGTTTTCCAGGCAAGGCAAACCTCGGAATGCCTATAGTCAACCTCACATACTTACATACAAATATAGCAACTATTTAGCTATTTTAATTATTTAACTGTTTATTAACTAGTTTTCTATTTTTCCGTATTTTATTTGTTGTTTTTGTTCCTGTTTACACTTTTGATTTATAATAATTGTGCTGAAAATTGTGTTAAAAATTGATGTGTGAGCGACACGTTTTTGTGCTTATGAATGAAAACTTGTTAACGTAATAATTATGCAATGCTAGAAAAAGTTTACGAAACATATCTGGTTTTGGGAAATGTTTAAGAAATCTTAATAAAATTCACTTTTCTCTATTGTCTTTTATAGAAGTAAAGTTTTAATCGATTTTATTCCGCATTGAAAATATAATTTTTAACAATATTAGTATGTGTATAAGAAGTAGAGACTGATTTAATATTTCATTTAAAAGCTGCCAAGTGACTCTTTTTAAGTAACTTATTCATGTAAGTTTTTATCATAAAACAACTAATTTCGCTAATTGGAGTTAACCAGTTGGAAAATTTTGGGTGTAGAGTAAGAAAAACAAGTGTTATCTAATTGGTTTCTTATGGCCATCTGCCACTCACATTAGATTTATCAAAACTAAAACCATTTGCGAATTATAAGCGAATGCTCCGTAAGCTCCAGTTTCAGTAAAGTGAAATATATGTAATTGTATTATTTGATATATAAATGTATAATTTCAACAGCATTTTAAAGATTTTGATATGACCAATGTTTTAATTGCTTGGGTCAAGGTCTTCTTATTGTTTAAAAATAATCATAATTAAGTTGAAAAGTGCTGTTCGAACTCAGTTTATTATTTAATAAGGATTGAAAAACTTCTATATGGAAAATTTAAACCATTCTCAAGGCTACACATTTTGTCTTTGAATGGAATTCTTTTTGGCCTTGCTACAGTTGCCACATTGTGGCATCGTCCCCTAATTAAGATCAACATTATTTACACAGCATGTGACACTTGGAACAAGATGTGTTGCAGCTGCTGGACAAGCTTCCCTTCTGCCTCCTGCCTCCTGCCTCCTACTCCATTCCTGTTAAACAAATGGAAGTGCTTTACTTTGTTGACACTTGGACATGTGATTTTAAAATGTCTCTGGACTGGGAGTGCAATGAGGCATAATTTCCCTTTATAAGCTAATCAAGTGCACATATTCTTCTGCCATTCTCTGATGTTCTCTGCAACATCTTGTCCTTTCGCTGATATGCGTCATTTCGATAGTCCAGAGGCGTCCACATCTTCTAGAGGGGGTAGCTCTTATAAGTTCTTTCTTGTTGGTTGGTTTTTTAATTGACCCACACTCAAAAATGTAGCACCCAGTATAAGTTCCATCAATTCAAAGGTTATAGTCCCACACACTACTGATTGACAACACTCTATTGTCCAACTGAGATCCATACCATAAATAGACATCCATATACTTCAATTAATTTGTCTGAATAAATAACGCAAAATACTCGAATGCAAGTTAGATATTGAGATGGTATGGTCAATTATAGTCTATATATATATGTGTATATATATATAGTATATAGGAGTGTTTTCACAGACCGGCTCAAGCCGAAAATATTTTCGGTCAGGGACACTTGGTCTCGGTTTGATCCGGATTTTGGGCTTTACATGGAAATGTACCCAATATTTGCTTGCAATTTTTATACACTTACAAGAGGTCTTCTTAATTTATTATTAAGTGTGTATTAATATTGTATTGTATTAAACATACATATATCAGATGATCTTCTGGGTTACTGAGTTTATATACATAGATAAGACTGTTCGTTCCGTTCACTGGGACCAATTTTTAAAACTTTGTTACAGTTTGGTATATATTTCTAAAGAGATTGTTTTTTTTCAGGATTGTTCGTTTTGTTGTATAACATAATGTTCCAAGCAATATTGCTATTTTAAATCAAAAAGGATACAGTAAGAAACCGATATCGTGGAAAAGGTCTGTTATAGGAATATCATATTATTTAATTATTTTTTATCAGCAAACTTATTTCTAGAACTACTTTTAATGTGACGTCTAACGATCGCATTAAGTATAACTTAGTATCTTTGTGAGAAGATAGAGTATTTAATAAACGATACTCCAAAAGCAACGGTCATTTCTTGGAATTATTTGGCATCATTTTTTATTAAAATGTTTTACAAACATTTCAATTTCAATTGCAGGCCATACCATGGAGTGAGACATGGAAGACAGTTCGCTGACTTATGGGCCAATTAAAGAGGCGACGTTAAAGCAACAACAACAATGAAGACTGAAGATCATATCATCTATGTATGTGTGAATGTGTGTTAGCTCCGAAATGTCTGATCCGATCATATCAGATCGGATTGTGTCACATGCGTGGGCAATTGTGAGTGCAAAAAGCGAGATCTGATGAGATGAGATGCCATGGGACGCGCTTTAATTAAAGCTGACAGCATTTAAATAATCAAATAGTGTCCTCCGGGGTTGGGCGGGTGCCAAAGTCGGAGTCTAAGAGTAGCTCAAATAAAAATACTGATAGCATTACCAATTAATAAATATGTAGAATTAATGGCCTTTATTATCAATTAATATGTCATTTCCTTTTCACTCACGAGATTCAAAAACAATCCCATGGACTTAGAATACTCCAAAATATATACTATACTCATAGGTACACATATGTATATGTAGACTTGAGTGTTTACTCTTGATTATCTGACTTGTCGAGTTCAATCGTTCAGTTTAACTGCAGTCTGGACAAAGTGTGCCATTGATAATAGCAAAAAAAAGACTGATAAACCTAGAATGCCCATAGTACAAGCATTTATGTAAGTATGTATGTATTATATGTAAACATATGTATAAAAAATATAAGTATATGATTAAAATGTCCTCAAGCACTTGGTTACCAAATTGATTAAACATAACCAGATAGATATTTTTTTGATAGTGATCCATTAATCTCAATGTGCTTTAAAAGATACCCTGTGCCAATGGAAAAATGCATTTGTCTGGTATAACTTGGACATTTTTAAAATAAAATATATATATCTCGGCAAATATTCATATATTTACAAAGTTGTTGTTCGACGAATATTCTATAATGATTACGATGAGCTAAGACAGATCTGAATTTATTTAAAAATGTTCTACAGACTCATCCAAAAAAAATAATAATAAAAAATACATTTATCTCGTCTATGGAATATGTATCACGTTTCCACTATAAAATTAACCACTGGCAATGATCACTCATTAAGATCGCAGAGCAAAAAGCTCAGGTTACGTTCATCAACCAACAGTGTACTACTAGAATGTTTCACATATATACTAACTATGTAGTATATTTAAATTAATCAGAACTTAACCGCATAAAACCGCAAATATTTAACCCACAATTTGCACCATGCAAATGCAGAGAATTACTAAACAAAACTACCAACCAATTTTATCTAGAAAAAAAACCTTATATATCCAAATACATGTGTATATATATACTTAATAGTAACTGAATATATATCGACCATATACTTTGGCGTGCACAAAAATATGGCGTGCTCGACTAATAGAAAAACCATTCACTTTAGCACCCGTCTAGTAACAACTCTACCTCTAGAACCCTCAATACTGTCTAATTGCATTGCGCTTATGCATAGAGCAATAAACCACCTCTAACTGGTAGCGGTTTTTAGCTAAAGTTTGCAAAAAAATATTGTATTAGTATTAAAATTAATTGCTTCACGTGTGCTATACTCTTCTTTCTCTATAGATACTATACATTGTAGGCTGTGTAGATTAGTTAAGTTTGGCTGCACCGAAAAGATTCAAATCTCTTTAATTTAATACGAAGATTAAAATACTAAGTAATCTAAGAATTTAAGAGATTTGAAGTATTTACTACCCTAAATCAAACAGGAAACTGTTCCTGTATTGAGTTCCTGATAAGGTAAACTCATTCAGGTAGAACACATTTTCTTATCTTCTTGTTAGGAATTCAAATTAGATCATTTATTACTACACTTTCATTAATTTTCAAGTGGCGTTGAGATTATCTATGATTTATGAGCCATATTTTCTGGTTTGTCCGTAAAAATGTCTAATTTATTAGAATTTTTCTCAAGTATAATATAAATATATAAGATTATCGACAATAAAGAAATTTAAATTTATTTATTAAGAATTATCTATGAGTATCTAGAGTATGTGCATATATATAATTTGTATTTATTATACCTACTATAATACTTAAAGTTTATAGTTAGAAGTTTGTTTAAATGGAGATGTGCATAGAAACTAAATTAGTTAATACTTAAGTAGGTCTCTAGTATATGGTGCGCGTGTGTGATTATCTAATGATATTGCAACGAAAACCGTTAAATATCGAAAGTAATGGCAACGAAATCGAAGTCGGAACGGGAATGGGAACGTTTTCAGCATGTGGAGGAAGACGGGGACAAAACCCATACAAGTGGGCAGTTTTGTCAGATAGCGCAATTTATGAGTGGTTAAACTACAGCCATACCAATATATTGAATATGTACAAAATATGTATCTACATATGTATGTATATGTATGTATATATAAAGCTTGCGACTCCTTGACGCAGCAGCAGCAGTGGCAGCGTCAGCGGCTTTTAACGATCAATAAACGACGCTTACAGCGACGCCAGCAGCGAAAAACTCCAACAAAGCTGTCGCAGTCGCAGCAGTACTTGACGCAGCAGCAGCGCTTATCTGTTCGCATATAAACTAAAGTCAGTGGAAATAATTTCTCATTTGAAATTTAACAGCCGACGTGCGCGGAAGGCAGAACAAAAAAAGCGCGAAGATCGTGTGGTGTGAAAATCGCTAAAACGAATGAAGAGAACTGAAAATTAACGAACGAAGCCTTCAAAGCCAGAAGAAGAAGTGCGTGTTCCAGTGTTCGACTGCTGGTTGAACGGACAATTGCATATTCCAGTCTCGTGCGCAGTACGATTTAAGCTGCCGTTGCGTGCGGTTCTTTTCACTGTCCTTTCTGCCTGTCTATTCTCTCTTCTGTTTTGCCCGCCCACTCTATCAATTTCTCTCTCCACTTTGCTTTCATTGTATCTGTTCTGTTGCGCATGCGCCAAAGTGAAAAGTGTTAAAAAGTGCGAGCTTTAAGAAAAAGATTACTGTGGCAATTGCCATTAATTTCCCAGCGCCCAGTTAAGCGTTAATTGCAGCCGTGGCGAAAGAATTGGTTAACTTGTTAACATTGCAAGAGAACAGAGCCGAAATGACACAACAACCACAATGGGGCATAAACTTATCAAAGTGTAAGTGCAATATCAATAATGTGTGTGTGTGTGTTTGCTAGTGTATGTGAGTGTGTGGTGTTATGCATTGAATTGTGAATTCAAATTCGAATTCAAATTCAAATCGGATTTCGAATTCGTTGAACTCTGTCTTAACATTCTTGAAATGCTTTAATTATTGTTTAACCGACATTGACCGACAACAACAACAACAACACTTAAATGCAAAACTTAAATATAAACTGTACATAGCTGTACATACATATGTTTGTATATGTGTTATAATAAACAATGACAACGTTTTTTGTTTCATTATTATTTCTTTGCATTTGCACTTCCGATTCAGTTTTTTCGTTGTCATTTTTTCGTACATGCTTTGGTTACGGATATTATATTGTTCGATCTTCTTTTTTCTTGATCATATTATTTATTTATTTTTATTTTGTTGTTAACTTTTGTTTAGCTTTACTATGCCAGGCACGCGTCAACCTAATCATCAATAATCTTGCGGTCTATAGCTCTTTAATTTGCCTATTTCTATGTACAAATGACGCCGTCTCTATGAGTAATTTGCATGAGAATAAAGAAAGGCTAAACACGGTGATGAAAGGTTTACAACCACTCTAAAAACAAAATACAAACATAAATACCGAAGTTCTCAAAAGTTCTTGGTTCTCTGTGTAGAGTGACGCTTTTAAAATACGGCTTATCGACTTCCTCAATTCATTTGGTTTTGAACTAAATTCTCTTATCATGTCGGAGAACTATTAACTGATTAATTTGTAAAGTTAATTTTCCACTCTTCAGAATACAAAAAAGTTACTTAAACACCTCTATTAACAAATGTTGGGTTATCAAGCGGCCAATTTAAAAAAAAACCTGAAACATGTTCAGTTTTCTTTTGAAATTTGTTATTGTGACAATGAAACAAAGGATGCTAATCCACTTAATACATGTAAATTTAGAATTCTATTTCATCTCGAAAACAAAATTTTGAAAACGTGCAAAAAATAAAACAATAACAAAGACAGACAAATTGTAAAACGTCTGCGATAAATACGATATTATTTTAAAATTTCTATCAAAAAATAAAAAAAACTAAATGTATAAATAGTTTTGAGCGATTCATTCCAAACTTTAATGCGTTAAGTATACTATATACAAAATAATCTCTTTGTCTTCTGAAATAATTTATGGTATTGTGTTAGTGGGAAGTAGAACAAACTTATGTTTGATTATACTAAAAAGATATGCCTACTTTTTGTGGGTTAGGAACTGATTCAACCTCTAAGAAAGTTTCATATCTTTCTTTTTACATGAGTAAATATCATTGAAATTTCAACTATCATAAAAAGCCGGCAATAAAATAATGTTGTTTCTTTTTTTTGGGCTAGCGGTAGCTTGACCTCCTTATAGAGGCAACGACGATCATTTCCTTTCCATTGTTTTTGGGCAAGGTCAATGTAATAAAAGAATTCTTTTTCTTTTTGGTTTCAATGGTTTCATAATATTTCTTTCCACTTTTCACCCCCTCGCTCTCATTTTGCCCCTGTCTCTCTTTAATTTCTTTTAGAATACAGACATATAAGTATACTTAAGAATATCCATATATAAATAAATACGAGTACGAGTATCAACAAAAATAAAAAAAGAGAAAATGAAAATGTTGTAACGTCGCGAACTGGAATTTATTTTACGAGAATGTTTATTTATTTTCTACGCGTTTTTATTTGTTATATGCAAATGTTAGTCTATTGACAAAAATATTATACTTTAAAGTTTTTTCTTCTTTCTGTAAACGTGAGCTAGGTTCTTAAATATGTCTGTGGACTTAATGAGTTGCTTGACGCTTACGACTGGCAATATATCATTAGCTTTTGAGACTTATCATTAGGGCTGGAGGTTCTTGGATTCTGTTGAACCGATGCCTATATATGTATATATAGTCTTTCATTGATATGCATGCTTGGACTCATTGAACTCTCGGCGCAATCGCAACACTTGGCTTATCCGAATACGAAGTCGACATGGATCGATGTACGCATATCTTTAGCCCCGTTCTCAATTTTTTATATTTTTGCAAGACTTAAGCTTGATTACAGCCATAAACTTGTGTAAAAGTAATGTAAATTCACCGATTGCAAGGCATCTATATATCTTCTATATACTGAGTTATCGGTAGCACTTAAATAAAATTATTAAGGTGATAATATAATTAAACGAGTCAAGGCTTATCTTGAATCTCAGTATCAGGTATAATGCGCACTCCGAACAATAATCATTAAAGTTATCGTATAAGCCCATAATACTCGTTAACAAAGTTTATCCACTTAAAATAACTAAAAATATATGTATTCACATTTAAGTTAGAGTCCATTTTGCATTTTTATGTTTGTACTTTAACTCATATATGGTTGTTGTCACGTGGTTCGACTATTGTTAACAAAAGTTTCTTCCCGGAAATCTAATGCGAAACGTAAATGTTTATTAATCGGTTAATATAGCTATAATTGCCGTATCTTATCATAAATCCTAATGGATTTTCGGGTACTAGCAATAAGTAACACATGATTTAGATTTGACTTCGATATCTATAGGTATTATCTATACTTATACAGGTTCTATTATGTCGTCTAATCATGATCGGGCTGTCGACTTGAGCGAATTATGACCACACTCGTATGATTAGCACCCCATTTACATATAAACTGCGAGGTGTTCCGATTTGGCGCTTACCTTATCGATATACATACATATCGTTGTCGATTTGGTGGTTGGGTTTATTTGAGAATCGTGTTGCTTATAAATTTTAGTCGGCCTTTTTGTTAAAGTATTTGTTAAATAATATGGTAAATATTGAGACATCATTAAATTGTCAGCTCCACTGCAACTACGTAAATATATGTATGATTGCTAATATATAGTTCAAATAAAGTTGTCCGACAATGACGTAGTTGAACTTTATTACTCTCTGTCTCTCTTCTACTTAAAAAATTTATGTATCTGCAATTATTATTTAAATAAAAAAAACCAACAAATCATTCAAATCACTCATAGAACTGGAACTGAGAATGGGAACTGAGAATGGGAATTGGAATTGGAATGGGAATTGGGAGTGAAGCGTATATAATTATAGTTGTGAGAATCAGAACATCAGCAATTGTTGTTGCTATTTATACTTATAAATAAATACTCTTTTGCTCTAATAATATTGTCATGAATTTGATTGTGATATAAACAGATTGTTAGCTCTTTGATTACTTTATAAATACGGTACATGAACTCTCTTTTTTACTGCGTAGGAGTAATGTGTTAATAAATTTGTTGTTGTTGTCGTTGACAATATACATTACATACAATTATTTATACAAGGCATCAGTGAGATGCTCGTTATTTTTTAAATATACATGTTATTTAAACAATTTAAAGACAATAATTAAAAACAATAATAAGAAATTATAATAATTACTCAAAAAACTCAAAAACACTTGTCATAAGTATTAGTATAGTAATAGTATAAATTTTTACAATTTCCAGTTTTTTTTCATTTTTTCATCTTACAATTCCCAACCGGTTCTAACCGTGCAAGCATGAGATCCCCCTAGGAGGTACACTAGGTAACTAGGTACACTAGGTACACTAGGTACACTAGGTACACTAGGTACACTAGGTACACTAGGTACACTAGGTACACTAGGTACACTAGGTACACTAGGTACACTAGGTACACTAGGTACACTAGGTACACTAGGTACACTAGGTACACTAGGTACACTAGGTACACTAGGTACACTAGGTACACTAGGTACACTAGGTACACTAGGTACACTAGGTACACTAGGTACACTAGGTACACTAGGTACACTAGGTACACTAGGTACACTAGGTACACTAGGTACACTAGGTACACTAGGTACACTAGGTACACTAGGTACACTAGGTACACTAGGTACACTAGGTACACTAGGTACACTAGGTACACTAGGTACACTAGGTACACTAGGTACACTAGGTATCAACAATTCAATTTGTACGATCTAAAAAGAAATGTTGGCTCAATGTTAAAATTATTTTTATTTTTTATTATTATTTATTTACTGAAAATAAAGCAACTTGCTTACATTTATTTAACCTTCAAATGCTGGAGTTCCTTAACAAAAAAAAACTTTTATGGTCAAATTTCTAAATTGAAAAGTCAACAAAATCAATTTGTTGCTGTTTGCTTTTTTAGGGCCCACAATTTGTGGCTGCCAAAATAACAGAAAAGAGGGCTTGAGGAGGGAGGGGGAAATACAATTCTAATTGCCAAGCAACTGGCGCTTTATGATCCATCATCAGTTGCCGTTCAAATGCTTGACACTTGGCACTTGTACACGGCACGACGTCGGAACTTATCGCAAATCTATGGCACTTGAAATTATCAAGACATAATTCCATTTAACCTATTATTATTGAGCTAGTATGTGCAATAAAATAAACCCTCCAGCAATCGGAAAAGAACAATTCCAATTGGGCCCCATAAAATTGGGGTCATAATTTTTCAAAGTATACTTCCATTAAATGCTATCGAAATACAAACATATACTATAAATGCATAGGCATAAATATATATATTAAAACTCGAATAATTCTACTGTTTCATCAATACAACTAATTTCATAATAATTTAATGGATACTAATAAACTTAAATAATTACACTGATCTTGGCTCTAATTGTACAGAACTTGTTATACTACTTTTTCAAATATATATTGAGTTTGTATTAGACTTTTATAGTTTTTTTATTTTCCATTTAATTGCGTTTTTTAAATAGCAAATTAGTTACAGGTTGAATTTCTTAAGGTATTTTGTAATTGTACTTAAAGTTAAAGCCAAGATCAAGTAAATAACAATGATTCAAAAATTATCCGATTCTACTTTCTGATACTCTGAGATTAAACAAAGTCAACTGCTATTTAATTCAAATTTACAATAACTTTAACTATTCCACTCGAATTTTGTATGTAGATTGCAACAATAATCTACATTAAGCAGATCTCGAAAGATTTCCAGTTAAGAAATTTATAGTTAGCAATTCTATGAAACTTGTAAATTACCCAAAAAGGGGAGTATCCAAGTAACTGAGCTGACGTGATATGAACATATTACAGATCCATTGCAAACTAATTGATAGAAATATACCAATTTCATATGAATAACAGAATTTAAATATTTAAGAGTCGCAACCAATAAATAAATTGATTTGTCTCTCTAATTGAATAACTTTTAAAGCAAAATCAGGCAAATTGTTTATTAGCATGTTAAACAACTTCAATTCAATTATTGAAAATTTAAAAAACAATAGCGAAATATTCAAATTGCTTCCATTGACGTCAGAACTTTAAGTATTTTAATATTTAAATATTAGAGTAATTTAGTATTTTATTGAATGGTGTTAATTGTTGACTAACCTTAACTTCAACTAAAACTTTCCCTTCTCTTTAACTCACAGATTTTATATTACCACAACGTGTGATATTGGCCATAATGGGCTTTCTGGCCATCCTCAATGCCTACACGATGCGCGTTTGTCTCTCGCAGGCCATCACCGTCTTGGTGGCCAAGAAGAACACGACAGATGATGATACGAGCGATCAAGCAATTTGTGAACCCGATGATTTGGATGGTGCCACTCAGAGCAGCGGTGGGGACTATCAGTGGTCCGAGGAGCTGCAGGGATTGATTCTCTCCTCCTTTTACATTGGTTACATTGTCACCCATGTGCCCGGCGGCCTGCTGGCTGAAAAGTTTGGCGGCAAATGGACTCTGGGTCTTGGTATCCTGTCAACGGCTATTTTCACTATGCTCACACCCCTGGCAATCGAATTAGGCGGTGCCGATTGGTTGATTGTCACCCGTGTCCTGATGGGTCTCGGCGAAGGTACCACATTCCCCGCATTGAGTGTACTTCTGGCAGCTTGGGTTCCGGCAAACGAACGTGGTAAATTGGGCGCCTTGGTTCTTGGAGGTGGTCAAGTGGGCACCATTATGGGCAATCTGCTATCTGGCGTCTTTCTCGAGTCCTACCATTGGTCGTTCGTCTTCTACTTCTTTGGCGGTCTTGGCGTTATTTGGTTCGTCATCTTTGTAAGTATTAAATCTCAAAAACTGTTGAAGATCTAAAGATCCTTCCGTATAAGCAACCTTACTATTAAATGTCTTGTTTTGTTTTACAGATCCTCCTGTGCTTCAGCGATCCCAGCAGCCATCCCTTCATCAAGCCCACCGAACGCGAATATCTAATCAAGGAGATCGGTACGATTGGTCGCAACGAGAACCTGCCACCCACGCCCTGGAAAGCGATCCTTACCAATCTGCCCATGTTTGCCTTGGTCTGTGCACAAATTGGTCACGATTGGGGCTTCTATATCATGGTAACGGATCTGCCCAAGTATATGGCCGATGTGCTGCAGTTCTCGATCAAGGCTAATGGACTTTACTCATCCCTGCCCTATGTCATGATGTGGATCGTGTCCGTTGGCAGCGGTTTCGTGGCCGATTGGATGATACGTCGTGGTATCATGAATACGACAAACACACGTAAACTGATGACAGGATTGGCTGCCTTTGGACCTGCTATATTCATGGTGGGCGCTTCTTATGCCGGCTGTGATCGTGTCCTGGTCGTTATACTCTTCACCATTTGCATGGGTCTGATGGGCGCTTATTATGCAGGCATGAAGCTCAGTCCGCTGGACATGAGTCCCAACTATGCTGGTACCTTGATGGCCATCACGAATGGTATCGGTGCCATCACTGGAGTGATTACGCCCTATTTAGTTGGTGTCATGACGCCAAATGCCTCGTTACTGGAATGGCGTACTGTCTTCTGGGTGGCCTTTGGCGTACTCTTCGTTACGGCCGTTATCTACTGCATTTGGGCATCCGGAGAGGTTCAACCCTTCAACAATGCTCCCATCGAGCCGCGAACCGTTGATTTCGAGGCCCAAGAGCGCAAACCGGAGTTGAAGCTGAAAGCGGTAGAGCATAGCTCCTAGAGATGCAACGATCCAAAGTGCCATAACTGTTCATATCTAGTTTATACTATCGTTACTATCGTATACTATCGTAAACTATCGTATCGTATTGTACACTACGTAGTACTATATCATTATTAATATGTATATGTGCACCTGTTGAATTTGCTATAGAGAATTTTGTTAACGAAGCTCAAGAAGACATTTGTTAATGCATGTAATGTAATTTATCCTTGCGATTCGTCAATTGCAATTGCTAGTTTTATAGTATGCCGCTCCTCCCCCATCCAGTGCGCTGTCTAAGTATACATATATAATATATATAGTAATCTATAAGCTTCCAGCTGCAGATCCCCCTTCAACCCTCTCCAACTTCCCCACGCCAGCTAAGCGAATTTACATATGTATATTATCTGTGTGTTTACCTTCCTTTCCCATCTGCAGCAATGTACTCTCTTAATTATTATTTAGTATTTAATCGAAACGAAATTCAATTTTAGGCTAGTGAGATTAATTAAAGCAAAACCACGCACAAAAATTAGAAGAAAGTTAATATATACCTAACTTGTATTGCATAAAGTGTAAAAAGCTTAAAATTCAATTTAATTATTTTATGAACATTTTTTAATTGTTGATCAATGTGTAATGCATGTGTTTTTAACACAACTGTTGAAACATATCTGTTTTTATAATGTTAGTTCAAATAAAGTGCATAAACTAATTGAAATTTTGTGTAATAAATAAAAGCAAGTACACTGATCGGATTGATTTGACAATTTTGAATGGCATGGGTTATTTGCTATTCTCTAAAACGTTTTGGACTGCCGCCAATACGAATACAACGAGTTCAAAAAATATCTTGAATGCATATTTAAGTTTAAGCGCAGAAGCTCAAAAGCTAACATTCGTCGGCAAAAACCAATCCGTTGACTATACTTATAATAAGTGCGACGTGAATTGGATTATATGCGCGGAAGTTATTCAACTAACAATATTACGTTCAAAAGGAAGAAGAGACGCTAGCGACCTGTTTTTTAACTGATTTATTTGTGCCATCTGTTGAAATTGAAATGATACAAAGTGAATGCTTTGCACTTAAAAAGTACAGGGTCTCCTACTGTCGAGCTTGCTACAAAAACAGAAACTTCTTCTTTTAAATATGAAGTGTATATGTGGATTATAATTCCCTTGCTTGTGTTGTTTCAGTTGAAAGTTGTTGCTGTCAGTGAACATTAAAATTGAGTTTTTTAATGTCGCTTCTAAAATTTTATAAAATGTAATTTAATTTTTAATAATTTGGAGTTTGAAATTAAACGTTTTCTTTTTATTTTATTGTGAAGTGTTTAATCAATCACTTTGTTCCTAAATTACAGATTAGCTTAATCTGTTTGAGTGCTCGAATTTTGTTTTGGATCAGACTCTGTCTGATCAGCACCCTCATTCAATCGCCTTCTTTTAAAAAGTTCACTTTCTTGGGTGCAGCATTAAAGCATTGAATGCATTGAAGCATTAAAATGCATATCGCAAATTTTGGACGTCTCAACAAGGCTGCAGCCCAGAGCTTTCTCCAACAATGTTCTTTTTTGTAAACATTTCGGTGCATTCATAAATTTTACACCTAGCACGTGCTGCAAATGTCATTTTGATGTCCTACACGTATAAGGGTTAAAGTGTTAATGAAAAAATAACAATAAAAAAAAAATATTAGAAAAAAACAAATGAAAATAAATAAAAATATGCCAAATAAAAAAAAAATTAAACAGCTTGACCAATTTTAGCTATTATACCAAGTTGGCGTTTAAACTATTTGGGAATTCGAAGAGGAAAAGTGTAAAAAAAGGGCCTGGAAGTATGCATTAAAGTTTTTTCTCAAAATTCGTTCTATTGCCTTACTGGCTACATTCCAAAAAGTGTTTGGTGACGGCAAAGGATCAATGTCATTCAAAACTGTTGTTAAATTTATATTATCTCTAGCTGGAGAAGGATAGAGAAAGCTTAATAGACATTTGACATAAATAGAAATCAAAAGCTGAAACTTGTTGTCTTTGCTAAATATTTTATTTTTGATTTTTATTTAGTAGAATTTAACTGCCTAGGATGTTACCAATTCAGCGGAAATTGAGACAGATCTTTAACTGTAAGTACTAGCAGGCAGATAAAACGATTAGTATATGTGTATATATGAATAAGGATAATAATCGTAACAGATCTGCAGTTGAAGCAGCGTTTTGTTCTCTGCTTCTTCAGTTTGTTGGCCATCGTAAATGCCTATACAATACGCCATTGTTTAGACATCTCAATGGATCGCATTGTGCGGGAATCCAACGGATTAAACAAAGTTGTACCCACAAAAGCTCCCCCGTTAAAAGGGAAACCTTCATCAAGGAGCAATCGGAAGGTAGTAGAATCTTCACCACGACAAACGAGACAAAAAGCTGGAAGTACTGTGATGAAGATAGACAGGCGTCATATAAAAGAAAAGCTGCTCCAAGCTCCTGTAATTACAGTATCCAATTCCTCGGACATGTGGACAAAGCAGGTGCAGAGCCTGGTCACCTTATCCTTCTATGTTGGCTACATAGTCACTCACATTCCTGGTGGACGTCTGGCAGAACGTTACGGCGGCAAATGGATCCTGGGTGCTTCTATACTATTTTCGGCCATTCTCACCTTGCTGACACCCACAATTATTCGCAGTGGAGGCCCAGGAGCATTGATATGTCTTCGATTGCTCATCGGTTTCTGTGAGGGACCTACATTTCCCGCTGTTAGCGCTTTATTGGCTCAATGGGTCCCTGAAAGCGAACGTGGCTTGCTCTGTAGTTGTGTATTGAGTGGAAGTGAGATTGGCATAACAATTGTGCATCTGGTTAATGGATTGACACTCGAGGAAGAGGATTGGGCTGTGGCATTCTATGTGGTTGGCAGTGGTGCGATCCTTTGGTTTGTGGGCTTTGTAAGTATGTTGGCAATGTTCTTAAGCAGAGGCTTTAAAAAGCAGAGTCATTTAAATTAAAAATTTTAAGTGAAAGCTCATTAGATTTTCTTTCACCACTCCCAATCATTATTTCTTCATCAGATCTTGGTCTGTTACAGCAAGCCGGATGCGTCCCCGTTTATAGAAAATTCAGAGCGTGATTACATCAAGAACCAGGTGAGTGTAACTCTGTTGACAGAAGACGAGGCAGATGAAGCTGCCAATGAAGCAGCTCCTTGGAGCAATATGCTAATAAATGCTCCGATTTGGGCGCTGATCGCGGCGAGTATGCAGCACGACTGGAATCACGAGGAGATGGCACAGGAACTGCAGAAGCTGCTGCAAGAGCTACAGACCAAGGGTAGCACATTGTGGTATGAACTGGAGTCGACTCTGCAAGTAACAGCGCCGCACTTATGGAGCTGGTTGGCATCCCTCACATCTGGTTCACTCTGTGATTATATCATTGCCAATGGAATACTGAATCGCACCCAGACGCGTCAGCTCATGTCGTTGTTGGTCTTTATCAGCATCTCCATGTACGTGGTCTACGAGAAAGATATTGGCGCACGTGTTTGGAATGTGCTCGCTTTTGGGGCTTTTTACGCGGGCATTAAAGTATTGCCCCTGGACATGAGTCCCAATTTCGCTGGCACCCTGATGGGCATCTCCAATGGCCTGGGCTCGTTGTCTGGACTATTGATGCCTCTGCTGCAACAGCTGGAATCGGAGTATGCCATTGTGGGCAGCATACGGGCTGCGTTGTGGTTTATCTGTGCCGGATACATATCCGGTGATGTGCAGTCCTACAATCGAATGCCAAGCCGGCGAGCCTGAGTTAATTACAAATGTTTATATTGTTGTTTTTTTTGTTTAAAGCTAGGCTAACATTAACTATTAGTAATAGTATAATAATTAAAGTTTCAATTATCATCGATAAGACTTTCATTGCTAAAACTAGGAGCACAATAGCTAAAACAAAGATTTTCCATATCTTAATATGTATAACAAAGTTTTGATGTGGGTTTTGGGTTTGTTGGTTTGCGGAGGTTATTGGTAGTTAAACTTAATTAGCACTGGGTATGTGGATCCTTTTTTATTATTTTAAATGCCTTGCGTCCCAGCGCCTGCGTTGGCTAGTGTCTACATGCCCGGCTGGTTTAGGAAACCGGATTGTGCCATTGCTGAAATTGTATTCATGTCAATGCCGAGCTTGCGAGTGACATTGATTTGAGCCAGCGCCGCATTACGCAAGGAGTAGACATGCACCAGCTCGGCCTGACTCTTGGCATAGAGCAGCGCCTTCTCAAACAGATCCACGGCACGCGTTAATTGCGCCCTTTGCACCTCCACGGTACCTAGAGTCTCGTAGGCCAGCTCACATTTGGGATCCACGTCGATAGCGCGATTGAGAAGCGTTACAGCTAGCTCGATATCTCCACGCCACTGCAGCATCATGATGGCCTGATGTACAAGCAACGATGGATTTGATGGCGCCAATTTCATGGCCTTCTCATAGAACAATTGAGCCTGTGGG
This sequence comes from Drosophila putrida, assembly GCA_037043535.1. Taxonomy (NCBI): domain Eukaryota; kingdom Metazoa; phylum Arthropoda; class Insecta; order Diptera; family Drosophilidae; genus Drosophila; species Drosophila putrida. The sequence continues at coordinate 2,688,819 of JBAMBI010000470.1, forward strand.
AACTGCTGCTGATCGGCCAGGACTTGGGCCATCAAACTGTAGCATTCAACGCAATCGGGGAACTTCTCGATGGCCTGCTCAAAGTCCCGTATAACACGCTCCAGGCGACTCTGATCGCCAGTCATTAACGCCAAGCGATATTCTGCATAACATTTTTGCACATAGGCAATCGCATGATTCGGCGCCAGACGCACTGCCTTGTCGAACTCAATTAATGCCTCATTGATTTGCTCCAGCAGCAACAGAATCTGTGCACGCTGATGATACACATCGGCATTGTCCGGTTTCAGTTTCTCCGCCTCCATGAAGTCAGCCAATCCCTTCTCGCGCTCGTCCGTCTGTATGAAAAGTGCAGCACGTTTGATGTACGCATAAACACGCAGCGTGGAGTCCGCATCATCTACAAGGATCAAAGATAATTAATAGTGTATAGGCAAAAATAGGAGGGATTAAAATTGAGGAGAAGACAATCGACTGTGAGAAGACCTGAACTTATTTTGTAGCTCCTATCCTAAGTTTTAGTTTTTTTTAAATGGCTATTTTAACTCATTTGTTGATCTACCTCTTTTCTTACGACTTCTTAATAACAGGGTCTAACCATCCCAAGTTCGTCAAAGAATTGCTCTTACCATTGGCCAGTATGGCATCAAAGTCATTCTTGCTGTCGACAAATGATCCGCACAGCAAATGGAATGTGCCACGCATCAGCAGCGCCTCCACTTTGTATTGTGATTCCGATTCGGAGGATTCAATTTCCTCTGTGCAGGCGGCAATGATGTCATCGAATTTCTGCTCTTCGAAGGCACGACGAGCACGCAGGAATCCACGAGGTGGTGTATCTGCCACCGCCGATGGCGGTACATTCATAGTCTGCAGGGGATCGGCAATGAAGGAACGCATATAGGTATTAACAAAGGCAGACGAGGGCACTACAGGCACATGATCGCGCATTCCCTTCTCGGCATCCAGGCGACCCGTCTCCTTGAGCACACGATCTGCAAACATGATGGTGTTGTTATTCTGGAACATTTCCAGTATACAGGTGGCCGTCACATCGTCCAGGCACTCGGACATATCCTTGGTGGCCTCATGAGCACGTGCACGTCTATAATAAGCCTTAGCATAACGGGGATTGTACTCTAGGGACAGCGAGCAATCCTCCTTGACCTTGTTCCACTTCTTGAGCATCTCATAGGAGGCGGCACGATTCTGATAGAAGATTGCCAAGTCTGTGCGATGCTCCAACGGACATTTATCAATGGCCTTGTCATAGAAACTGATTGCTTCATCGTATTTGCCATTGCGATAGCAATTATTGCCTTCCGTCTTGTAGTTGTTGGCTTCCTTTAACGGAGAAAGCTGCTCGCCCAATTCAGCCGACTTCTTCTTTCGATCTAGCTCGGCATCTGGTGCGGTGCCGTCAATGGATAATGTCTGTTTCTCCATTTTCCCTTTCGAGCGCGTCTTGTCCGCATCTTTGGACTTGGTGCTGTCGCCTTTTAATTTGTCCCGTGTGTCGCTTTTCTTGCGGAACACATAAACGCCAAGGCCAATTGCCAAGGGTGTTCCCAGAATGAGGGCCACCTGCCATTTGTTAAGCTTCACCGAACCCATGTTTAAGAATGTTGCCATTTTTGGTCTTTTTAACGTGTGCAGCGTGTAGGTAAAATCTGTAAAATAAAGTGCACATTGTGTAATAGCTCGCGGTCTTATCAAACGCATGTACAATATGAAATCTCCCGCCCGCTAAAATCCCAAATCACTAAACGCCGGGGTGCGATTTGTCACCTCCTCATTTTCCCTTCCCACTTATTGATTTTTTAACATATTCTTTAGTGTGTGTGGTCTTGTTTTACTTACGTTGTGTTTTCTAATTTAACACTGCAATGAATTTTGCAAATATGAACTGTTACTTGAATGCTTTTTAGTGAAAAGTAAATAGAAACTTATATTTAATATTACAACTAGCCTGCTTAGCAAATATAACAAGTGTTGCCAGATTAGGTAATTTCAAGCTAGATTTGGCACATTTTAAAGTTCTACAGCCATATTAGCAATATAGTTCTAAAAAAGCGGCGCTAGTTTGTTACGTGAAAAAGCTTATCACGAAAAATAGGATTCAAAACATCAGTGACATGTGACCATCGGGACAGGTGGAAGTCCTGGGGTCAGTTATTAATCAAATTGGCGCCCGGATAGCGATGAGAAGCGATATATAATGAGTTTTCCAATCAATGAAATTATTAATTAGACAAATTCAAGTGGATTCTATTCAAATTTCAAAAGTATTGGCGCCATCTATTTTTTGCTAGCGCCGCATATTTCGAACTAAAATTTTGTCGTGTAAACTGCAAAGCTGAGATAACAACACATGTGATTGCTGGTGCATCGTACAAAAAGCTCGCTGTTATATTAGTCATACATTCAAATTATTCACCACTTTGTAAAATAATAAATTAATTTAATTAATATAAGTATCGTTGTGTAACTGAAAGTTAAATTTTAAAAAGGAATTAATAAAAAAATACAGTCTTTACCAATAAATTTTTACGAAAAAGTACCGACTTCCTTATTATGAATCTCTAATAGTTCAAAGTTATAGGCGTAGTCCGAGTTTTTGTGAATGGGGTTAAAATCATAAATTGATGTCTCAGCTGACTTCTATTAAGAAAAATATTTTTAATGGCGATGCAATATTCAAAACAGAACTTTTACAACGAATATTTTATGGGGAACTTTGAAATACAACCATGTATTTATTTAGTTTAAAATTACACATTCCATACGGAAGATAAATAATAATTTGTGAATAATTCAGCCCATGAATAGTTGAAACTGTTTATGGAAGGTCAGGAGAGATTTCCGGATTGATCATACAATTGCAAGTACGCACTTACAAACATATATATATGTTCATACATACATATACTTACATTGAAGTTTGTAGATAACGAAAACAAAGGAAAAGGTGGTTGATGATCGCAAGGCGCTGACTTGAGTGCAAATGAGTTCAACTAAAAGGCTATAAATATGCACTCAGTCCCACATACATATACAATTTCTCTGTGGGGGAGGGAGGTGCAGACCGAGTACGTAACACGAATACGTCGCATTAAGCTTTTCTATCAGTGTGTGTGTTTGGTTGCAATTTCAATGCAAGTGCTGTAAATAATCTTCATATCATCGAGAAGTCGTTGCGTTTGGTTTAGTTTAGTTTTAATTTTTATTTTATAAGTTATACCTAAAGCAAACTTCATAATTTGAATCGCACTAAGCTTAATGTTAAAATTATAAGTCTGTAGCTGTATTAAGTTTAGGAAATTTTTAGAAACTAGAACTATTGAATAAGTAATTCCAGCGCTTTTTTCTTTTTTGTTTTCCAGTAAGAGCCGACAGTGCCAGCTGCAGGCGCAGCGACCTCGCTTCTCTTCTTCCCGTATGCTTTGATTTTTATATTTCTATTTCTAGTTTTTTCTTTCTTTTTGTAACTTCAAATTCAATATTCGCCGTTTTTCTCTTCTTTTCGCACTTTTCTGTTCAAGTTTTTCTCTGTATTTGCGTCTCCGCTTTAACGTGCCTTTGGCATCAGTTTTTCACAGCCTTCTTGTTGTTGTTGGTGTTCATGAGTTTGGTCAAAATCTTTCTGGAGTGGCCCGACGGGTCGAAGTGGTTGGTGTGCTCATTGGCCTCCTTCTTGGAGCGTTGCTTGCCGCTGTGGCCCGAGAAGATGTGTTTGTCATGGTCAAAGTTGTAGTGCTCGTATTCATCAAAATGTGCCTCAGACATGTTGCTTTCTGTGTTTGAGATCTTTCTTATGCGTTTGCAACTAGGAGTTTCTTGTCTTTTTTGTTCGTGGTAAATCTTTTGGCTTGCAGTTTTATTTGTATTTGTTTTTGTAGATGCGTCACTTCCACGCTGGTCCTCAACGTTCCCGCAGCAAAACACGAATGGAATTGAACTTTCTGTTGCCGTCAGTCACCTGCTTTTATACCCAGCTAGAGCTTTTTCTCGCACTGTTATCTCCGAGAGAGGCGCAGACCGGCACTCTCTGACTCGATGTCTCAAACCCGAACTTAGACCCTGTTGGCAATTTGATTTGATATTTGTTAACAATATATTTGTTACCAAGATTTTGATAAATTACCTGAATTTATTGTTTGATTCCTTTTATACAGTTTTTTCTACGTTTTGCCTAGTTCTTATTGAGACCAATTTCGAATCTGATTTTAAACCAAATGATTAATAAAAGGTGCCTTAAATGTAATGCCAACTAAGTTTCATAAGATTTGTTGTTATTGCGCAAGCTATGTTTACGTAGTGTTTGTTCTGAACTCTAGAATTTTCGATCTGTTATTTACCATTGGGTAGCATGTTGTTGATGTTGCTCACACTCTCTCATTTTCTGGCTCTTGCTTAAAGTTCTTTAGAGAGCCAACATGAAACTTTTAGCAATTCTTGCTGCGCAATTTAATTTTTGTTGTGTTTACAAAATGCGCGGTAAACAAAAAAAATTAATAAATAAAAAAAAACGCAAAGACAACGTCAAACATATTTCTGCCTCGACAATTGAATATATTTAATTTTTGTTTTCATAATATACACGTTTTTAAATATGAAACTCATACATTCTGGTTGTTTATATAAGGCCACGTTGTCAACCCTTGCGTTGCATTGGCCCTGGTAACGCATTTCAAATTGCATAACTAGCAGGCAGCTAACACATGTTGCATTTCCATTCCACTGCCCGCCTCATTGCCACAAAATTTTCCGTTAACAATCAAATGTTAAACTTTACGAAAACATCAGACGTGATTGGGCGCACATATCTACATACACACAACATATGTACATACATATCTGTGTATATTTATGTATAAGTGAAGGCTCGCCTTGCGTCCAATTCCGTACTCCTGCCTGCCGACCCAGTTCCCCCTTGTTCTACAGTCTATCAATACTTAAGGAAAAGCTCTTACTATAATTGTTTGCCCATTTGTTTATATAAATGCATTTGTTTACGCATAGAACAGTCATGCCGGTGATAAGCTTTGTCTGCTGTTATCAGACGCTACATTGTTTGTGTGAGGTCGTTTAAACAATTGTTATTGGGAATGGTAAGCGCATTAGTCATTCTCCAGTTTTGGGCTTTCTGGCCCGAAAAGTTCGATGTGCTCCGCTTAATTTCTTGAAAACAACGCAATAAATTGGTTCAAGAAGCTTTTCAACCTAGACCGGCTGGAGTTGATCCGCCGTTAAAAGCGTTGTTGAATCTACTTTTAAAGCAAAAACCATAGGTGGCGCACTTATGTTTTACAAACAGACAAAAGCTGGCGCCACATATGACGTCACAAGTATTTGATTTGGAAATGTATCTTTATGCTTGTATTTTCACTGATTTCCTGTATTTTTTAGAATTTAGTCGAGTTTATAATTTTTGCTTAAAATTTTTTAATTTAAATAGAGGTTTTTTTAATTTGTTTTACTATTCAAATAAAGATTTAGCATGCTTAAGGATTTATATGAACAGTCTTTGTTTAACTTCCTGTTCGTTTTGTTGCGAATCGCAAAGCATTTATTGTATTTGGTTTGTCAAGTTGGCCATTAAACGACTTTCGTTGTGATTTAAGAGTTTACTTTCAATGCGTCCGGTCAGGATACATTGACGTACTTCCTCCGCCTCATAGCAAAGGCCAACACGATTAGGATAGATGGTGGGCTTCTTGGGTTGCGGGAGGGCAAACTTGTGGTCCACATTATTGAAAACTAATAATTGAGGGCACCACAAGTTGCTCATCTGCAAGAGTAAGTGTAGTATATTTGATATCTGATAAATCTAAAGTCTTACTGTAGCATTTCCCTTGGTGCCATATATCGTAGCCATGTTACTGAGTTCTTCTGCGGTGCTAAGCATTAATTGAGCAGTTATATTGTCCTTAAACATCAACTCCATATTGGCCGCCACATCAAGCCCTTCGTAATTCAGTTTTCCAGATACCTAAATCGATATCGGTACCTACGATAAACCCAAAGTGCCAGCTGTATGGCATAGGGTGCCAAGTCCTTAGTCACGCCTGCATAAGACATTCTTTTGGCCAATTTATTGGACAGTTGCCAACCCAATGTACAGTTCACATGTTGAATATTGCCCAGCTTGGAGTTCCTTAATTCACGTCGAAGAAACTGATAGGCGGGCAAACAGCGAGTTTGGGCCTCGGCCACCAGATTCACCACCTGATTCTCAGTCATACACAGCGGTTGCTCGCACAACACATGCTTGTCATGGTTAAGCATCAAGTGGCACAATTCACAGTGCATGGAATTCGATGGAGAGATGTAAACGGCATCTGAAATTCAGAGACTGCACAATTGATTTCCGGTTTACATTTCTGATTATTCAACATACTATTACTACAAGCCTTACTTATAAATTACCCTTATGAATATTAATTGAAATGAACAATGTAGAATATAAGAATCACCAAATTGTAAATCTAATTAAATCTCCGATTATTATAGTAAATGCTCAACTCTCCATAGATTAGTTTTCTAATTTTTTTAGGCTAAGTATAATCTTTGTTCAACTGTTTTCAGCTCTTTATATTTCACTTGACTTAACCTTTAGTTCTATTTCTTTTATTACTTACGTATTTTTATCAAGTTCCGATTAAATACTCACCCACTTCAGGACACTTTGCGAGATCCTCGAAGTTCGTAAAGACTTTTGGCACCCGGTACTTGTCGGAAAAGTCAGACCTTTTGATCGATAGGCGTCCACACAGGATGTAATACAGTGGTGATTCGATGGAAGGACACTCAATGCTTTGGCAAAGTCATCGGCCATGAGGGTAACTGGTGCAATGCCCCAGCGAATCTTGCTCTGTGACTTCTTCTCCCCACTGTCCTTACGATATTCAAAGAGATTTCCGAGGCGCAGCTGTTGTGGGCGTGGCGTGGTAAGACTGCCGCCACGCCCAGTCAACTGTGCAGTTGCTCGCAAGCCTGATGAGGGGAAAAATGAGAAGAGCAGTCAGAAGAGATTAGCAGATCACTGGCCATCGCCAAATACAGTGAAAACTACAATGACGACTACGACTACGTCGAAGTCGCGTAAAATGCATTTCATTCATACAATTGCAATTGCAGTTGCAATTACAGTTGCCATGGATATTTCTTGGTTTATTTTATTTTTATTTGTTATTTGTTGTTTGTATTTCTATTTTATTTGTTTGGCTTTTTTTCCACGAATTGGCGAAATTGCGGGTGTTGCTGTTGGTGTTTTTATACCCAACTAGTTACCGTTGGGACAAGTTGAAGTCGTAGTCGAAGTCGAAGTCGAAGTCTCTGTCGCAGTCTCTGTCTCCGTCTCTGCCCATTTACGTCGAAACGAAGACGACGATCGCATTATGTGGCACTGTTTAGTGCCAGCGCCAGTCTCAGTTCCTCCATAATTAGTCATATTTGTTTAGCATCAAAACTTGTGAATGACTGTGGTGGCTCTGCCTCCGAATCCGACTTTGCCTCAGCCTCAGCCTCTTTATGTTGCTGTGGATCAGCGGCTTTTGACTGACAGAGATGTGCATGTGCTCATCTCCACACACGATGTTCAATGTTTGAGACATAAAGTACAATATATTCAAGTTAATTTTTAGTTTAAAGCGAGCTTAAATTAAGCTTATAATAAACTTACTTTAGTCAAGTTTTTAAAATGTATCCAATCAAAGTTTGCGTTTAATGTGTTTAACTAGAACTTTCCTTTATTTTGTAATTTACTTTTACAGAATATATTATATATATTATCCGTTTATATAGTGTTCAATTTGGACACATCTCATAGCATTGAAGAGCTTTAAAGTTATTTAAGTGTTGAGAAATATTTCATTTTAATTAAATTGACGAAAACTGTGTCCAGCTCTTAATTATTAAAATATTTTTCAAAGGTATTTTAGAAGAGCTTAAAAATTAGCATTAAATCTCTTAAAATAACTTAGTTTCAATGTAAGTTATTTTGAACTTATTGTTCGTTTGAATAGCTTTCAGCTACTCTATAAATATGAAGTATTTGAAGTAACTTAGAAGCAGATAAAATGTTTACGGACGTAGCCCTTAAATTGTTGCTTAAAATATTATTTTTAAAATAACTCAGTTGTAAAGAACTTCGAATCTGAATTATTCAGTTTTAAGAAATATAAATATATATGTACATGTCAACTTTTGACTGACTTTTAAGTCGTGACTGTGTTGGGGTCGTGTCACGCTCCCAGCTCATCACATTTGCGCCTCCGTCTGGTCCTGGCCAACTAAGGCGCTAAGACGTTGACGGCCATTAGGCGGCGCACTTTACGCTTTACGCTTACACTGCGTTCTGTCAGCGTTGGCTTTTCACTTTCTTTTAGAAACTGTACATAGTTTTGTTGTAGTAAGTAGTTGTTGGTGTTTTTGTTGTTTCTTTTTTTCACTTTTCAATAATTCGAATTTCGAATGCGTGCAACAATGTAGCCACAGTGCGAACACAGACGTACATATAAACATACGTTGGCCGTAGGCAAGCGACAACAAAAATTTGTTTATCTAATTAGCCATGCACCGGGCGACAACAACATTTCACTTTGTTTATTGTGGATCGATTTTCGCCTGTTTGAACATGCATGGCAGGTGGCAGGCACACACTGTGACACACACACACACACACGAGTACGAAACTGTCCCTAACCCAAATGCAAGTCAATTGAATGAAAGTGTTCTATGAAGCAATCAGTTTTTTGCCCGGAAGTTTTTTGGTGGGTGAAATTATGGTGCTGAAGTGAAAGGTACTTTTTTTCTGTGCCTAATTTCTAGCGTCATTAGACGTGATACGCATGGATATGCCAATATAAGAAGGGGTAGCAGTAAACAAGGGGGGAAGTTAGGTGCTTTGGCGGCAAACCAAAAGCGGCCAAGAAATTTGTGTGGTGTGCGTGTGTGATGACTCTTTCCATAAGGCGACATGTTCATTAAAAACTGCACAGCACAGCAAAAAAACTACAACAATAAACGACAGCAACAACAACAACAGCTTCAACAAAATACAAATTTGCATGCTGGCAACATAAATCGTTTGGCAAAATATTTAACAAGTCAACGGCAACAGTTGAAATCAATAAATTTATTGATACAATTTATACCGCAGAGCGCAGGACGGACGCAGGCAACATGCAACACGCAAGCGCTAATTAGAGGGGTGCCACAGAGTGTTGCACTGTTGCAACATTGCAGCCGGAGCGTGCAACAAAACTTAACCAAGTGACCAACTTGGCTGCATAAATTTATTTGTCATACAACAAAGCAGCAAAGCCGACAAGAGAAAGAGAGGGAGAAAGAGACAGAGAGAGAGTGAGAAAGAGAGGGAGAGGTGGCGGCTGTGTGGGCGTGTCAGTCAGTCAATGTCATATTTAGCTTGACAGCTTGCATTCTTCTGTGAAAGTCATTGTGGCAAGTTCGTTGCCTAAGTCTTTTGTTTTTTTGGGCGCCTTGCAACTATTTTTTTTTGATTTTCGAAATTTTTGCAACATTCGCTTTAATTAACACATCAAGCTAATGAGCCGCGCAAAAAGCAAAAAAATGAATTAAAGGGGGAGCTAACAACAATATTGAATGATTGTTTTGCTTGTTGTTGTTATTGTTGTTGTTATTGTTGTTGTCATTGTAAGCGCTTTTAATGGCTTTACAAGTTTTATGCATGTCTCAGCGTCTACAAAACTCTTTGCAAATAAGCACACGCCCAACAGTAACAACAACAACAGCAACAACAATAACAACAGCAATTGTAAATCACAACCCTGGCATTGGCATCATGACTCGACTGTCACAGTCTTGGCCACTGTCAGTTGTTGTTGCCTGCCTTAAGCTTTTAACATATTTTTCAATTTCAGTGCCAAAGAAATGTTTTCTCAGTTAAACGCCAAAGATCGCTTTTTTTATGCAACACACAAAACATGCCAATTGTTTGTGTATTTGCAACAAAAGCGAAAGTTGATCAAGTGTTGACCGCCTAGGTAGCAACAACAACAACAACAATAACAGCAACAGCAACAGTAGCGTGAACAACAGCAGAACAAACTTCTTTTCAAAATGAAAACAGCAACCACAAATATTTTATATGATTCAAATATTACATCAACATTATATACGTTTTGTATACTGCTTTTTAAAATTATTTTCCGGAAAAGTGTCACACATTCTGGAATTAAGAACGGCAAGTAGATTCAAACTTGTTTTCCAACTTTTAAATTAAGTAATATCCGTATGAATATCAAAAAGAAGAAGCCAATTTAATATTACGTTAACTTAAAGTAGACTGACACACTTAGGCAAGCCCAGCATTATAAGTAAAGTAATTAAGGTAATAAAAGTAATAATTAAAATAAAAGTAAAGTAAAAGTAATGAAATTAAAGGTCGTCCATTTTTTAAGGGGTCAATTCTATTGTGAGTTAAGTTTAGTAAAGCATGAAGATCAATAAAGAATAAACTCGCAATTTTTGGAAATTTTTTTTGATATATTTTACAATAAATAACTGATTTTATAAAAAGAAATATCTGAAAGGTATTTTAAATAACTGCATACTCGTATATGACACACATTTGCATGAAAATATTCTTCTAAATTATATGATTGTAATTTGATTTGATTTGATTAAAGCAATAGCTGGAGTAATTTTAAATACGATACTTTGAACTTCAAAAGAGCAAGAGAAAATAACAGACGATTACAAACTGAAAATTGTATACATTTAATAAAATAATAACAGATATAAAAAGACTTTTAATAATATATTTAGTTGGTTCAGTTATCGCCTCGTGTAAGTCGATGATTTTAAGCGAAATATTGTCTCCGGTTTTCTGTATTTGATAATCCAGACTGAAGACAACTTCATGGTCATAGTCAGCAGTCCATCAGTTAGTCAGTCAGTCAGTCAAGTATTCAGTTAGTCAGCAACATGTTGCAGTGAAAAGTGAGTCTGTTTGCGGGAAAAGGAGAAGTTGAAGAAGAGAAACAACTAACCAAAAGCAATGCCAAAGCCAGAGACAAATCAAAGCCAAAGCCAAAGCCAGAGACAAAGCCAAAGCCAAAGCTAAAGCCAAAGTTAGCAGCAACAAAAAGCGAAAAGACGACAACTTTGCCGGCAAACAGCGACGTTGACTTCGAAGTCGACGACGACGCATGTTTATTGATTCGCTGTGGTCAGCTTGCAGCAAGTGTTGCTCAGCAGCAGCAATAGCAACAGCAACAGCAGCAGCGACGTTGACGCCAGCAGCAACAAGTGCAGCTGCCAATTGCAAAGTAAACGTTGTCTGGATTTTTGGAATAGGAAGAAAGGGGGCGATTGGGGGGTCTGGTGTCTGAACCACAGTCTGGCCAGTTGTCTGGTTCGTTGTACTGGCAGAGCAATTGTTGCTGCCGGCGTTGGCAGCGTGTTGTTGCCGCGTTGCTTTGCGTCGCGTCGCGTCGCTTCTTAAACAGTTTCGAATTTGAGTTTTGGCCAACACAACGCGAAATCAGTTAACAAACGGACGCGTTTTGAAACGGATGCAACGCAGCACCGCAACAAACAACGAACAACCAACAACATACAATCAATAACCAACAACGACTACGACTACGACAACAACAATCGAGTTTCCTGCTCCTCGACAAAACGGTGCGAATGACTCTTCGGTCTCGGGCCCAAAGTGTCGTCGGGCGTCGTCGTTTAAAAGTGAAATTTACTGAATGAAATGAAATGAAATGTTTGACTGCCCCATGCAATTGACATTGCAATTCGAATTGAAATTGAATTTGGGAATTGTATTTGGGAATGGGATAAAGCCAGAGTTTCAATATTAATCTGTGACAATTGCAGCAAAAGTCAATTGAGATATGACTGCAAATTAGTTAAACGATAAAGTGATTAACAAAATAGAAAGGATAATTCCAAAAGAGAACCCCCCAGAGATCAACTATCAATTTCAATTTGTGCCCGCGTTGTATGGTAGGTATTCAAAATTTAGGATGATGCAAGATTCAACTTCAATTTCAAGTTGAAATTGGGAATTGAAACTTTAAAATGATGTGCAAATGTTTGATGATGCAAGATTGACAATTAATTCGAAAACATATTGGAAAAAGTATACATTAATCAATTGATATTTAGTAAAGTCTCAACGACTGTGTGTTTAAAATGAAGCCTAAGAAAGTTCTTTAAAAGTGACATATTTAGCTTGAAGTTGAAATTAAATTCCAAATAAAAAAAGATGATGTAAAATCTTTTTACCAACTTTTTAAACATTTTTAAAAATTTAACATATAACGAATAATAATCCATTGGACTTAAAATAGTGTTTCAACTAGGAAAGTTGATCAGGAAATCAAAGAAATTGAAGCAAAATAAACTGGTTGTAAAATTGTATTTGTAGATTTTTTTAGTTTAATCTCAAGTAAGATAAAATAATATTTTAAATGGATAGCTATTTATTTTGAAATTAATAAGTTTCTAGGATCGCTTTAATTTACTTTGTGTATTTTTTAACTTCATTCTATGATCTTTCTATGATCTATGAAAGTTATCGATAACTAATATTATCGATAGTAATCAGTTCACACAGCTGTCGATTGATGTGTTTTTTGTTAGTTTTTGCTGCGAATGTTGCACTCTCAGCGAAATCGAATGTGCAACGTTATTTGCGCAAAGAATTAAGACGCTCCTCATAAACAAACAGCACAGCTGCAACATCAACAACAACACCAAACTAACAACAACAAAATACACACATCACTCATACGCGGCGTTGACAGCGCCAACTGTTCGAGTTGAAGTTGAAGTTGAAGGAAAAGGAGACAATGCCAAACACTTGCATCTGTCGATTTAGTGTGTGTGTGTGTGAATGTGTGTGTGTGAATGTGTGTGTGTGTATGTGAGTGTGTTTTGTGTGTATTTATCTTTCACTTAAAGTGAAGATGACATTCTTTAAATGAAATTAACTGCCGGCAGCAAAAGCAACAAAACTGCTGCTGCTGCTGTTGCTGTTGCTGATGTTGCAGCAAATGTTGCTGCTGCTTTGGCTGCAATTAGTATTTGTCTTTGCTAATACGCTGCCATGTTGGTATGCATCCCAGTTTGTTATTGTTGTTGTTGCTGTTGCTGTTGCTATTGCTGTTGACCAGTTGTTGTGGTCGCTTTTTATTTCACGCATAAAAAGTGTCGCACACTTGAATGAATCTTTTGGTTTTTGGTTTTGTCTTTGGCTTTGCTTGTCACTTAGTGTGCCAAGTTGTTGTTGTTATTGCTGTTGCTGTTGTTGTTAATGTTGTTGCTGCTGCCGTTGCGCTTGTTTGTATGTTTATTGGTCTGTTTGTTGTTTACTCTTTTATTTTTCATTTTTTTACTATGTACATTGCATTCACAGCCGCCTCATTGGCTTAAGCGTTCACTTAACAGCAACCACGTCTCGTCTTTGCATGCAACTCGCGGATTCAATGAGATTTCGATGCGATGCGATGCGATTCAATTCGTTTGGTTTGCTTTGGTTTGCTTTGCTTTTGCATTGGGTTGGGCCAGAGAGATGACGGTGTTGCGCTTTTAAGCATTTCAAGATTAAGTTGCTGATAGCTTTAAGTACCGAAAGTACGAGCTCGAGTACATTCAATGAAAATATTGCCCATTTAAAACAGAAAACCGTCAACAATATACCACACACATAGTCACATTTATGTCTACCTGCCATGGATCAATAATCGAGAGTCCACAGTCTGCAAAAATATATGTCTAACATAGTGAAATTATTATAAAGGTAACTTATTTCGATGTGTTGAGGTATTTTAACTGGAAAAATAAAATATGCAGAGTGAAAACTGCTAACCAGATTTGACATTTATCTACTTTTATAAAGAGAATTAATTTAGATTTCAAATAATAATCGAAATGATCCGCCGCTTACAACTTGATTTAGTTTTGACAAAGCTGTGCAAGCTTAAAATCTGGGACTGACAACTTTACTATCCATTTATAGATCAAACCGTGATCAAAATGATTTGCCGCATAAAAATCAATTTGGTTTTCACGAAGTTATGCAAGTTTAAATTCGAGTTTTTTCTTATTTTGTATTTACTATTCAAGAATCAACTTTAAAGTGCTCTTTTATATTTAGTTTGGATACCATTGGATGATTTAAGGTGAAAACACAAGATTTAAAAATTCTAAATTAATCTTTTTTTTCAAAAAATCTTAAAAATATTTGACAAAAAACTATTTTTGAATACAAACTATTTTGAAATTGTATTAGAATTCCAATATGTTGATCTCCCTGGAAATGTACGTATCTTTTCTGCTCCACTAGCAAACATTAACATATTAGTTGGATCATCGAAAAAAAGAAACAATCACAAAAATAACTGTAATAATAGCATCTGTGCATAACAAAACTCAAGAGGCACTTCCTGCACTGACTGCTGAGTGCAAAATAAACCCGTTTAACATGGCCTACTGCGAACTCATTCGTGTAAACATAATAAAATTCAAAATTAAATAACATTAAAATGATGTGTAATTAAATGAATTATGCAAAATAAATTGTAACCAGATCAGATTGAATAACTTACACGACGAGCGTATGATAATTACACGATAATAAAAGAGGCCTACCAACGATGTGATTTTAATAAAAAGAAAGAGGAATAGATGCCATAAATAGAGACAATTGCAATACTTTGAAATGGCGTTGAAATGACTGAAATATTCTTACAGTAGAAATGCTTTATTGAACTATTGTCTGATCATGAGACAAATATACACTGAAAGAGTAGATTCTATAGAAATGAAACAATTTCTTGGCAAAACAGTGTGTTTCTGCCACGCCCCCTTCCCAATAATTAGCCATCTTCGGTGGCTGCTTTTCGTAGCTGTCGGTGAATTTTATTTGATTTTAATTGCGGAACGTGCAGAGATGTTTGCCATTTAATGGCTTTATTTATGCGTGTAGTAATCAAGTTAATTTTTACGATTGCCGCAAAGTGGCCGCCGTGCAACAGACACAAAAACAACAACAACAAAAACACCAATAACAACAACTACAACGTGTGGAGCCACTGTGAAATAAATGCAAATTTAGTTGCTGATTTTTATGTTGCAAAAACCGAAACATTGTGCACAAGTTTCACTTTCATTGGGGAACTGATGACAACGCATCGAAATCGTTACAATTTCATTCCGCTGATAGCCATACGTAACCCTAAGGACATGTTCCAGAAGAAAACAACAACAACACACAATGTTGTTGTCGATGTGTCGCTTTGAAAATGCGACCACCCAAAAGTAGGCTGAAGAGTGCCAAGACCCAAGAGTCTCAGTTTGTTTTTAATTAAGTTGTCAGTTGAAGGCAGAGCGAGTATCTTGATTCCCTTCTTCCCCTATCCCTCTTTCTTTCTGTCCTCTTATTTTCTCTCTCTTTCATTCCGAGAATTCCTCTCACTTCAGTTGATGGAAGCGAACAACTTCTACACTATATTATTGGTAGTATTAAATTCCGGGACAGAAAGAGTCTTTACTTAGTTAACTAAGTATTTATTTATTATGAACTTAAAGTCTGCTAAGGCGAAACTCAATGAAATTTCTTACCCACCAACTTTTTTTAAAAATACTATAATTAAGTAATAAAATAGTTTCATTGTATTTTATTAGTTTATTTTCCGTCAACTAAAGACAGTTGAAAAAGAAGATTTATATGAGAAGTTAGGTGATTAATAAAAAAATAAGCTTTTAACTTAACAAAAGTTAAAAATTCAAATTTAGATTATTCATTTTAGTGTTAATATTTTGCTAAGCAATTATTATATAATTATCATTATTTAATAATATAAGCACATAGGATGACACTCGGATGTGAAGTAAGACTCTAAATTTTCTAAGATCTCTTTTTCCATACTATTAAAAATCCTATTCATCTCAAAAATGCACAAAAATAAAATGGTATTCACCTAATTTAATAACAAATATATTAAATAAAGAGTTGCCCATTCCACTACTTTTTACTAAACAGATAGAGTTATTTTTCTGAAGACTTTGAAATTAGTTTGTATTTTACGAAAATAATATAACATTATTCAATTTCAGTTAAGTAAATGCTAATGCCTTCTTTAGCTAAGCGCAAATATCAAGTTTGTTGCCTAAGTATTTTGTTTGTAATCAAAAAATCGTAATCGTAATCGAAGTAAACGTAATTTGCCTTTAACATTTGCAGATAACCAGCACCGTGTTTTATGATGATTAGCGAACGGCACAAAACCAACAATTTGGTAACAATATTATGTTGCTGGCTTTGTTTGCATGTTGCATGCCCCAGCAATTGTTTGGCTGATGAGGTGTTCGAGGTCTTGCCACAAACAGCGACGACAACAAAGACGGCCAATCGTCAGGATGAAGTGAATGTCTTGGCATTTGTGACGCCCAATGCAACAACAGGTGAGACAAAGACATGGGGAGAGGAGAGAGTGAAAAAGAGAGAGAGAGGGGGGGGCCTTGGGGAGCTGCCAATGAACCGCATGAAATGCTGCAAATATGAAAGATTTGCACTTTGATTTTGTTTTAACCGCCAAATGCCGACATAATTGACACGAGACCACAAAGACCCGACAGGAGATGAGGTGAGACGCAATCAACTGTCTACCTGTTTGCTCTGCGTGTTATTATATTTCTTTTTTTTGTTTTTTTTTTTTTTTTTGGTAAGAGACTATTTTAATGACCAGCATTAGGAGATGCAAACAATTTTAACGCAATCATGCGCGGTATTTTAATGTGGTGCAGACAAATGAAAGTGAAAACAACTTGGAACTTGGCGGCAATTATGCAAGGCAACAAGGATAAATGGAAGTCCATTTAATCTTTTAGCAATTTATAATGCGTTCAACCCTCTCTCAAGAAATACTAAGTTGGAAAATTGCCATTGATCATCAGGTGTTTTGTCTATGGTCAGCAGTTCCTGGTGCATGTCCTCACGTTGATCTACGCTCCATTCAAATGGAAAGCGATTTGTCTGGTTTTTTATCTAATAACTTGGCCAAGTTTACTTCATGTTCGCCAATAACAATCCCAGTCGTTGCCGCCCCATTGATCATTCAATCAAGCGGGATGCTGTTTGTTGTAAGTTTCCCAAGTGTCTTGGCCATGAACAACCAACTGAAATTTACCAATTGACTTTCAGCCCACCTGAACACACCGCCTGCGGTTTGTGGCTTGAACTATGACTTCAAATTTCATTCAGCTTTAGACTCCCACTATTCACATTATTCACAAGCCCACACTTCTTATCCTTTGTGCTCTATTCGAGGCACTTGCCATGGGCTGCGACATAAAAATCAATAACATCCGCCAACTAAAGATTGCTGCGAGGTCAGCTCGTAAAGAACTCCAAATGGAGTCTGTAGTTATTGGAAAGTGCTTAAATTCACCTTTGAGTTAAAAAGTCATCCATAAACGGTGTATTCCCCTCTATGAACTGTTTTGTTTAATATTTATATGTTGATAGGAAAGTTGAAAGATTGGAAAACAATTTCTTATACTAGAAATTAACAATCGACTTTAAATTTTAATTGAAAATATCTTTTTATATTGATATATTCCATTTTGTTACTGATTGGGAGTAACATTTATTTATCTATATTATATTATATTATCTCCTTATTTTATTGTAAATGGTGCGCTTAACATATGATATTTGTCTTAATAGTTCTCAAGCCATAAAAAGCTGTTAAACTATTGCAATACTCTCGCTTGGTGGGGTGTCTTGACCAAGTGACGGTGTAAAAACATTTGTTAACACTTTAACGAGTTATGATTTGCCACACTTGATATTGTAGGCCAACTTGCCTCTCTATCGCCGACTCCATCGCCAACTCCATCTCCATCTGCATCTGTGCCTCTGCCTGGGGACATTTGATGGTGTGGCAATTAAAGTTGCACATGTACAAGTTAATTGATGCAAGCTTCTCATTCATTTTCAGCACCACGCTTGGATCCCAACAACAACAACGAGTGGCGACCATTGGGACACGGGGATCCCCTGCAGAAGGATCCCACCTATGACTACAGTCCCCCAGCTTTGGATCGTGTCCGATATTGGGCTGAGAATAATGGGAGTAATCAGGATGCGAGGCAGAAGTTGCCACCGGAAGTGTTGCGCAACAAGACAAAGAGTGAGATTCTGTTGCTGGGCGTGGCAAGTGAAAGGGATCGCTTGAGAACGGCACAGGTGAAGGTGACGTCACCTTACGCTCAACAACAAGCCAAGTATGCGGCTATAAGAAGAAGCTACTATGCACCTCAACAGCAGCAGCAGCAGCATCAGCATCAGCAGTTGCAACAACAACAGCAACACATGCCACACACACATCTGATGCCGCCTCCTATGATGATGAAGGGCATGGGCTTGGGGCATGTGGAGTATCGTCACAGTGTGATGAACTCACCGAGCAGCAGCTCCTACATGAGCATGAACATGGGCAACAGCTACAGCTCCTCCGCTGCCTCTTCCTCCTCCGCCTCTGTTGCATCCTCAGCTTCTGTTGCATCCTCTTCCAGCAAAGCTCACTATTATAACAGTCCCTCGACGGCAACCTCCTCGTGGTATTCCCACTCGCCTAGCATGTCTAGCTTGCCACATCGTTTGAGTTACGGAGATGCACAGCACCAGGAGTCTATGCAACACTATAGCTTCTCTAGACCCAACTCTATACATCCACATGCCACAGGCAACAAACAGGTTGCAGCACGGAAACCTTGGCTCCACGAGTTGTTGCAAAAGGAGCTGGTAAAGCCCACAATGAAACAGAGAATGAAACCCACAATGCCGGCGACAAAGTATCTAATGGGTACCACGAAACCACAACAAACAATTACCATGCCCACCTATGCACCTTTGACCTACGCTCCGGTGACATTTGTGCCTGGTCCACCAACAATAGAAACGCCCACCACGACGAGTAGTCCAATCCCTGAGATCTACATCACGCCCAGCTCATTGTTGCCCACAGTTACCGCCGGTTTTCGACCTATGATTACCTCAACGACTTCAACACCCGTGACAACAACAACGACAACAACTAGACTGATGATACCACAGCAAAATAATCTGTCGAAGCGACCCACTGTGGCACCTGCTCCTGAGTTAACCACCGATGCACTTTTCTCACACTATAAACAGCCACCGAAACCACTTTTGGGTCCCATGTATCTGATAATTGAGGGTCACTCTAAAGTTAAGACCTATGGACAGAATGAATTGGATCCGCATAGTCCCAAAATTGTGCCCGTTATTTCAAAACGTGAGCCCGTAGTAAGGATTGCGGATCCCAATGAGAAACGCGGCACAGTGGAGACCTATCAGGTCAAACATTTGCATACCAAAACAATGCCGCTGACAACGACAACAACAACAACAACGACGACAACTACGACACCAGCAACCACAAGGTCAACAACCACAACAACAACAACGACTATGAAACCAACTACGATTAGTTCCAACAACAGTTCAACAACTAAAGATAATACGCCGCCCAGTGGCGTTCAAGATTTGTTTAGTTTGCTGGATAACATGTTTGCCGATGCCCAAGAGATCTCCAAAATCTCCAGCATTTCCAGCACCGAGGCAACCAAAACCAGCACCATCTTAAAGCCAGTGACAACAAAGTTAATGCCACAGCAGCCGGAACCACGTATTTCCACCAAAGCGGGGAGCATAGAGAGTTTGCTGGAGGAACCAGAGGTGAGGAAGAAGGATGAAAAGGTCAAATATAGTTCAGAGATCGCGACCAGCACGGAACCTGAACAACCGCCGCGTGCCACTCGACAAATCTTTGACTATGATCAATTGCCCGAGTCGCGCATTAAGGCCGAAAACGAAGAAGAAGAATACGATGATGAAGATCAAGTTGAGCCAGAGGAGGAGGGAGAGTTGTTAGAGGATGGCGAACTGGATGTGAGTGAAGATGAAACGTCAGATAGTGAACATAATTTACTCAAACGCATCGATAAATTTGTCGATGATGTGGATGATGGAGACGATGATTTGGATGATTTGATTGAGGGTCTATCGCCTGGCACAAACGATGATAATGATGACGAAGAACATGATGGAGATGATGATCAGCAGGCAGAGGAGAAGCAGCTACATTAACATTAGTAGTTATTAATTATTTTCTTAAAACTGCGCTCTATACCAAATCTATCAGAAACTTTTTTCTAACATTTAAATTGTTTACAATTGTAAATAAATAAGCTTTAAAGAGTGGATCGCGTGGATCTAACATTATTAGTTGTTAGGCATTGTTCGTATTGTAATTTAAATTAAATTATTACAACTTTTCTTGTTTTTTAGTTATTAAGTGTGCAATAATTGACAATAAAGATATATATTACAACAAATTTGTTAAACACATTTTCAAAATATAAATTTGACTTCTTGACTTTGATTTCACAACGCATATGTATTATTACAATAAGTTATATTAATTAATTCATTTTGTTGTTTAAATATAAATGCTCAGCAGCTGCCCATCTAATGGGAAATTATTTTATAAAATATTCCGGAGCGCCATCTCATGGAAAATTTATGTCATAGAAAGTGTCTCATAGGATAGACACAAACCATAGATTTGTTAGCGCTGCCACTGGTCACATTTGGAACTACGAAACGCCATTTGGCGGGGAAAAAGCTGAATTGGCAACACTGATCAAACTGGATAATTTGTTTGCGCGCGCTCTGCGTTGTCGCTCTCTTCTGCTCCCCCACTGATTGCAGCTATGTGTGTATTTCATTATTAATACTCTGCAATTTCGTTTTGTTTATTTCTGTTTTGATTTTCCCAGCAGCAGTTGAGAATTTGTCGTCGAAGCGAACGGTAGAACATAAAACGCTTCCAACGTTCTCTGGAAGAACCTCCATGCGCGTCGTGGGTGACAAATCACAAGAATTAAACTAAATTGTACGTCAAGTGTTTAAATTAAGAAACAAAAATGTGTCTAAGTTAAAGTCATATTAGTTTTACTTAATTTAATAGATGTGTAAATTAAAGATCAAATTACTTACTATTTGTTTATGTTTACTATGCAAAGCTAAACCGCTAATTGAAAAGTTGTTAATGTTCTCAGTTTATTTTGTTCTTTGCTTCGGGTACGCTTTTGTTTGCTTAAAAGTGATCGGCAAAGAGAGAGAGAAAAGCGCATGTTGAAAGCACTCAAGTGTAAAATGTTGCACTTTTCTGTCTTTCTCTCTCCTTCTTTCTTTCTATGGAAATACACATGCAAAAAGTTGGAAACGCAACAACAAACAAATGCATAAAACACGTGTGGATTTTAAAATTGTTTTATGACTCAGCCTCTGTCTAAAGATAATAAGTTGATAAAAAAAAGCGAAAAGTATGCAACTCACCCGCACATTTTGGACTTTGAAAGTGTGACTAAATGTGATTATACTGATCAGACAAACGCACATTGTATGCTTGTATATGTGTTAGTGTGTGTTAGTTGGAATAACCTTGATTTGTCTGCTAGTGACTCGTAAAAAATTATCTGAAATACGCACACCAATTTTCGGTATTGGCGTCTCGTCAAACAACAACAAAAACTAACCAAACAAACTACCAAAAAACTGGTTAAGCAAAACTGCCGTGCAAAAACCCAAACAGAGAATAGGCAGACAGGAAGAGAGACACAAAATGAGAGAGAAAGAGCGTGAAATCTCTTGTTAGGCGTTGCTAATGCCAATCGGAAAACCGAAATTCCAATCAGAATAGAATTGTGAGAGTTTATCAGTCAAATGTCAGACGGGCTGATAACATTTCGATGCTAGACAGCAGCCATTAAAATTGATAAGCCGGTAAAGTCGTTTTTTCGTCGTTTAATGTGACCATTTAGCATCCGTTTACATTGTAATCAGTTAGCATATCAGCACTGAAACACCCACAGACATGTCTGGTTGGAGACTTGTTACGTATAGACTTGGACTTGGAACCTATAAAATTTAAAACTGAACTGATAAAATCGTCTATCACACTGTCTCATCTTTGACATTGCATTACTGACCTACTTTATCTACAATTCAGTGTAGTTCTCTTTAAAAGATTCAACCGGTTTGCAGGCTAATTATTTGCAATTAAAAAGGTAC
Source organism: Drosophila putrida (assembly GCA_037043535.1). NCBI lineage: Eukaryota > Metazoa > Arthropoda > Insecta > Diptera > Drosophilidae > Drosophila > Drosophila putrida. The sequence continues at coordinate 2,710,987 of JBAMBI010000470.1, forward strand.
ACAAAAAAGTGAATTTCATTAAGTTTTTGAACGCATTTTAATCAACAATTACGTAATATCAAGTATTCATGTAGCTGAACTCTTAGTGCCCTCTTTATTGGACTTTTTCACTAAAGACCACAGATATATGATATCAAGAATGTCAATGCCCTTGCAAGTAAACGGAATGGAGTACAAAAAACCACACCAAGCACCTCAAGTACGCTTTCTTCCGCTTTCGTTTACATGCCTGCTCAAACATATAGATACAGTTCCATGTGTATTTACAGAGCAAAAGTGTTAATCTGCTCAATGTCTGTAGAATTGATAAAGTCACGTCACGATGACTCGACTTATTACGCATGCACTTTACACGCATGAACGAAGACATGAATACTCACTACATATGGCATGCATATATAGAATATTATATTTAAATAAATGCAGTTCAATGCACGTCTTCTCATAGCATACACTTTGCGTTTTATCAGGATATAAGTCAAGTATTTTTACAGTGCTCGATAAGCTGGCAAATTTATCAAAGATCCTTATCGATGTTTACGCATCGTAAAATTAAATAAACATTTTTATACGTTTTTTTGGGATCTCTGAATGACGTAGAAAACTGTTACTTAAGCATTCATTAATTGCGATAACCCACAAAGCCCTATGATTCAATGAAACACTATTTTTAAAACTAAAGTACATTCAGCAAATGTTTAAACAAATTCTCAATCAAAACTTGTTGCGAGTATTCAACATAAACAATAAACAAGTTACGTAGCACAATCTGAAATATATAGAGAATGTACTTAGTTTAGTCAATTAAACTAATGTATAAATAAAAGTGCTTGCCGGTCAAGCTTGTATTCCAAATGAAGGACAGACAATCAGTGAGAATATTTTAAGTAGTACAACGTGCATTAGATTAATCTTTTCAAACCACCTGGAGCTGCGTCATTCAATTTAAAGTTGTTCTCAAATTGTTAAGGCTTTCAATAGTCAATTTACAATCAGACCGATCCAAATAAAAAATTATAATTTACTGCGATTTAACTCAACTAAAAAGATTGCATCGTTAAGGAAGATTGATAGTATAATTTATCTTCATTAACAGTGTTTTAGTTTATTAAAATCAGATTAAAGTTAGAACTAAAGTAATTGTAGAATAAGAGTTTTCTGGTACGATTTTCAAGTTTAAGTTGTATTTTCTTAGTTAAGTGTCATTGGGTATAAACTTTAACTGAGTAAATGTTGAGAGCTGATTGCTCTATTAGCCAACAAATATCTCTATTTGAAATTCAAATTGTGATCACCTTGAGTGTCAAACTATGTATAATACCTACAGTAATCTTGTGATCGCGTAACAATCGCAACTTTAGCAACTGCTTATCACAGTTCAAGCTACCTGTAATTGTCATCGTAACTATGATCACTGATCAGATGATCGTTTGGATGTATAAGTGAGCTTTAATCTCAATATGTAAATATCAGTTTACCTCTCTCGACTCTCACGTACTCAAATGAACTTTAACCGCAAATTATTGTGATACAACTATGGTTTTCATAATTAAATTGATGATAATTATTTTTAACTGCCTGTTTTGTGCAAGTAAAACAAGTAAAGAGTTTTAATTTTAGACTAGTTTTAATATGATCGATTCGATCTCGCGGATTAGTTAAGCAGCACCTTGATAAAGTTTTTAAAAGTCTACTTATTAGTTTGAAGAATGTTCAAAGCGAATCACAAATGTTTTTCTTATCAAGAATATATTGCAATTTTTACTGTCGAATAAAATAAATGAAAAAAAAAACGAAATGTTTGCGATAAGATTTGCGAATGGTATTTTATAAAGTTGAAACTACTTGAGTTTGAATCTAATCAACGTTTCCTTTACAAGTAGCCGGCCAGCAACTGAACCATGACAACAACCAAAGATTCCAAGGAGCAGGGAGCCAACCCAGCTCAACAAACCCAGAAAAATGGAGTTGCCGGAGGTCTTATGAAGCGTCTGAGACGATCGGCCTCAGCAACGGAACACAATTTAAGCAATCTGAGGAATCGTAAGTCAACGCAGAACCTCTTTGATCAGCATGGAAATCCCATAGATTTAAGGCAGTATCGCCAAGTACTCGATAAGGATGAGAATGGTAATGGAACCAGTGAAAAGAAAGCACGCTATCGACGCACTCAAAGTGTCACACGTGCCGAGGAAATCTCCAACAAGGAGGCCAAACAGCGCAAGGCACAGCCCGACAGATCGTAAGATCTCTTTGGAATATCAATAGTATAAGAGATCTCTAATGTGATCATTTAATTTCCAGCATACATCGTCCCCGTGATTCACTCTTCTCCTGGAGCTCGGGTTTCACGAACTTTACAGGTCTGGTTAACTGGGGTTTCCTGCTCCTCTGCATCGGAGGCTTGCGTTTGGGCTTGGAAAATTTACTGAAGTAAGTACAACTAATTGGTCACCTTTGTAAAATAAATAAATATCCTAAAATAAACACGCCACACCTAATAACGTATTTAAGACCTAAACACTACAGTTTCGGAGATAATGCTGTAGTTTATTTGAGAAAATGAAAGTACTGAAAATCTTGGATTTTCTAAAATAAGATAGTATAAACTTTGTCTACAATATATAATTATTGTTTTTTGTTATCAGATATGGCATTCGCGTCAATCCCATTGACTGGTATTTCTTTCTAAGCGGTCGCAACGAAGGCGAAGGTCATAATGCTCTACTTCTAATCATCTGTAAGTTAACCCAATCCTATTTCTAATTCCTTTATAAACTCAAGATTTCCCTTTATAGACTCTATGGTCCACATATCGCTTTGTCTGGCTGTCGAAAAGGGTCTCGCCTTGGTAAGTAGATCCACATTTCTAATTACAAGTTTCTTAAAGATTTAACTTACTCTGCAAATCTTGGCTGCCTATTTGATAGATCTTTCTTCTGAATGCTTTTATCAGTCTTTGCATCGTGAATTGCCGTAGATCTGATTGTTTACACGGGCTTTAACTCCGTTGCTATCACAATCTGGTTAATAAATTAAAAATTTTGTTCGTTTTTAGTCAAAAAAGAATCTTTTTTAGACAGCAGATTCTTGGCAGATCAGATGCTTCCCATATTTTACTTTCTTCTCTAAATGAATCGCTTTAATGGCATATAAAAAAAAGTATCTTTTCAATTAGGAGTATCAGGAATATCAGTTATTTGAATTTATTCCCGTAACATAACATAGAGTATATAGTATTGATTACAATCTTTACATTTATAAACATTTCTTGTATGACAATTAATATTTCGTGTGTGTATGTGTGTCTGTGGGTGATTGTGTGTATTATGCTGTGTGCGAGGTGTGCTATCCTAGATAAATCCATGATTTAGGCAATACGTACGCCTGCTTGATCGCAATATTTCTGTAGTATTTGTTTATTCTCCGGTGCCAGAGGTGCCAACAAATTGGATAATTCGCCAGGTCGTCTTTGCGAGAAGTTGGACAACGAATTGGCCAAGAACTGTCGAGCATCCGCAACTTCAGCCAAATGATCCACTTGCTTGGGTTGGGCAAAGGAGAGCTGTGAAAACGCAGCTTGATAGCCTGGCTCGGCATCAACAGCAGCATTGGCATCCCCGCCAGCGCCATCTGCATCCAAATAGGGCAACTTCTCAGGTGGTCGCTCAAACAGATCGATTAAGGCATGCAGCAAACGTGGCCAAAATGCTGCATATTGACCCGACAACAGTTCTGGGCATTCGGTTAACAACTTGCTGACACCGACTGCTACCATTTTACGTTCCAAATCCTTGCTAACCTTGCCCATATCCGTGATGAAGACACGTTCCAGCAGCATGCCAAACATGCCTGGTTGTATCTCATCAATTAGCTGGACCAATGGACTTGGACCAATTTTAACCACGTAGAAACAGAAGAATACGATGATTCCATTTAGATATTTAGCAGTCTTTGAGAGCGAAAGGCGTTGGAAGAGCAATCCGAAGATTTGACGCATGCTGGTCTGTAATTCGGCGGCATCGTAATAAGACAATAGATTCTGTAGCAAATAGAATCCCTCGTGATCATTGGCTTTCGATGCAATCATCTTTTGGAATATTCCAAGAATGCCATTCTAAAAAGAATTCAAATTATTAACAGAGATCTGTCGTATGGTTATCTCCCAATGACTTACCAATTTGCCTAATGCCTGAATCTGAGCAGATCCTTGCTTAATGAAGGTCGAAAGCAAGCGAATCAAAGGGGTCACATTTCCACTGCGATCCCATAGAGGCGGAGCCAAGAGGCAGGGGAAGAGCGCCCAATAGGGTTCCGGAATGGGACCGCTGGCTTCACGCACCTCCAACAACACCGACAACATTTGGAATACATAAGGCATAAACTCTGTTATGTCCTGCTGCAAAATACCCTGGAAAACTGGGAACAATGCCTCTTCAAATGAGCTGACCGCTGAGGCATCTGCTTGGCAGACGATTCTACAAAAGAAAATAAGTTAAATACAATTTAAAATACATTAGTTTAACGTCTTACTTGATGGACAGCGACAGCGTTTCGAAGAGATAATGATTAAAAAGAGGACGCGACGGATTCTTGGCCACGAAAGTAAGAATCTCGGTCAGACGTGGCAAGGCAACGGCCATAAAAGGCATTGCGCCTGCCTGCAACACATGGAAGCTCCTCATGATGGCTAAAAATTAAAATAAAAGTTGTTTAGTCAACTTACAAAAGTTGAGTTTGAGTGTTAACTTTAACTTACCTTTCATGACATATTCGTTCTCTGCGGATCCAGAAAGTGCCAGAGTTGCAAACAATCCGCTAACCAATTGATTCGAGTGTGGTGCAAGAATCTGTGGTCCAAATAAAAGAGCATTGCTTGGGTCCCTCATGGTTAGGATCTTCTCTATGGAGCAGGCTGCATAGCTGTGCACCACAATGCTTTCGGCGGGCAGATGACGTATAAGTTGAGGCAAGCAAACTGCCAAAGTCTGCGGTCCCAACAGACTGCGAAAGACCATAACGTATTTAATGGCAGCTGCTTTTAGAACTGGGAGTTCATTAACTGAAAAAGGGATAAAATGAGTACATATTTAGAGAGTGAACAAATATTGTACTAACCATTGGGTCTCTCTAATTCCGGAATAATTTGTTCGGCACAGAATTGTGGCAATGGCACCAGTTCAGAGCTCTGTGTGATGCCATGCTTTTGTGTGCCGCCACGTGATGCCCACGAAGTGACCAGGTAGATGGCCGTATCCTTGGCACGCCAATTGTTAACCGGATCCTGTTTGTACTTTCCCAGCAAGATTTCCATGTATTGACCAAAAATGCCAAAGATCTTTTGCTCAAAGTTGACGGAAAGTGTTTTAACCAAATCGCAGGCAGCTCTTCGACGTGTATCAATGTCGGAGCCCTCAATATCACGGCGAATATACTCATCTGGACTATCTTCGAAGAGTTCTTCATCCGAGGGTCTAATATCCAGATTGGGAATGACAACTTTCTCGCAAATTCGTGCCAATATTTCCGGATTCTCAAATATGCCGTGATAATGTTTGCGCTCAGCAACCACAGAAAGGAATTGCAGTGCATTCGAGACGAGCTAAAGAATGAGGAGAGTTATAAGATAAGGCTATACGAATCTACCTTATATAAATTCACCTACCGAATCGTATTTAGTGTGCAGACTGGTCTTTACCAGCAGTTCCCAGACAGCAGTAACAAACTGTTCCATATATGGTTTGAACTCCTCATCGTATTTGCGGGCATAGAGGCAAATGTTTTCACAGACCTGAGATCTCAAATGTTCCAAGACACCAGCATCCTCATCATCATCGGTACGTAGACTGGCCACATCCACAGCCAGTTGTTGAAGGAAGGCGCTCATCCAAGTGTTCATATTGTCCTCAAAGAACTCTGGAAGATCCTGCGAGTTGAGCGAGAAGAACACCTTGTTGACCAGCACCAATGAGCTATAGATGACCTTTAAGGCTTCGGGATTTCCTTCGTGCATTGTTCTCAGCTGCATTGTGGCCTGCAATAGATCCGTCAACGGCTTTGCCATGCGATCTAGCACAAATTTGATTTCCTCCCACAATGATTGTGATTTAAATTCATAGCGATAACGTTTAAATAGAGAATGCGCCGTTTGCAAAATGCCATTGATAACATTGAAATCGCCAGAGGCAAATTTCTCAACCATTTCGTCAATTAATTGCGGCCATTTCTTGGGAAAATCATGTTTTCCAATGATGCTCACTGCATCGCTCAGTTGCTTCTGCAATGCGGTTGGTGAATGCAACATTAGTGTGACAATCAAATTTTTAATCGTATTGCGATCACTTTCATGTATACGATCAGGTTCATCGCTATCCTCGTGTGCAGCCCAATTGCGTTTCACATAATTCTTGAATGCAATGGCGCCTGCGACCCTTATGGTCATGTCCATGTTGGCCTTGTCTATCAGATTAAGCAGCAGCACTGGATAATTCTGTTGCCGTTCCGTTGATTCCAGCAACTTTTCCGCTGTATGCAACAGATGGAAATTAATCTATTAGTCATTATCAAAAGGTAATTTCAAATAAAAGTCTCGCTTTCTAGTACTTCAATTAATGCACCGCTTTTGCAGGCTGCATCGCCGCCTTTTTCCCGCGTTTCCCACAAACACATCGAACATCACTCGTTCTCCCTCTTTGCGACTCTTTCTTTTTCTCACACACACAGACACACTCACACGCGTACGCATGCTCTCTCATATACTCACAGGGCCTGCGGACATTGGGATCCGCGCTGAGCGTCTGTTGCAAATAACCGGCAAGCAATTGTAAATTGGCGTCGGTGACTTCCATGTTGTTAGTTAGTTTATATTTAATTAAATAATTATATCACGATAGCTACTACGGTTTTGATTCTGCTTACTAAACTATATTTTACAACAAATAACGAAATTGCGCACACAAAGAAAAATGTAGCCAGCGTCGTGCGAAACAGTAAAATGACGAATGTGGTCGACTTGTGTGTTGTGCGAATAAACGATGGCCGATGACTATGATTATCGATTATGTGTTTGGCGATATATCGTGAGCTCTCACGCGATAATATTGAATTCGTAAATGACGATTAAGCAATAATCGATATAACGTATTTTTTTAAATTGCTATTTCTTGCAGGAAATTATTTCCGAGACCCTTGGTATGACTATTCAAATAACGAACCTAGTTATTACGGTTTGTTTGCCTGTGGTAATTATACATCTGAAAGGTTCAGCGTTTAGTATAAGTGAGTATGCATTTAAGTCTCCTGGAAATTGTTTATTAAATTCTTTTGTGAATTGCAGTGGGTGCAACAACGGTGTGCTTTTTCTACTCCGTATTGTTTTTGAAGCTGTGGAGCTACGTGCAGACCAATATGTGGTGTCGCCAAACATACTATCAAAGACAGCCGCGTGAGCGAAGACCCAGTATCACATTAGCCGAGCTCAGTAAGTGCATCGATCATTCGTTCAAGCAAAACACGTAACTACACACTGATTTATTACCAACAGAAAAAAGGAATTTGAAAGATGGCGAGGAGGATGAAGATGTTGCAAAACTTGTGCAGTATCCGGAAAATTTAAGCTACAGAGATATTTTATACTTCTTATGCGCACCCACTCTTTGTTACGAACTGAATTTCCCCGCACTTCACGCGTCCGCAAACATTTCTTGCTAAAACGTTTGCTGGAGGTACTTATTGGTGTGAATGTGGTAATGGCATTGTTCCAACAGTGGATAATACCCTCGGTGCGAAACTCTTTGATTCCCTTCTCAAACATGGATGTTGGCTTAGCCACTGAACGCTTACTTAAACTCGCTGTAAGTAAAGATTTTACATATTTAAAATTTAAATTTTCATCAATTTTTATTATTTTTTTAGCTTCCCAACCACTTGGCATGGTTATGCTTCTTTTATCTCATGTTCCATTCATTTTTAAATGCCGTTGGGGAAGTGTTGAACTTTGCGGATCGCAATTTCTACTGTGATTGGTGGAATGCCAATAATATCGACACATTTTGGCGTACTTGGAATATGCCTGTGCACAGATGGTGTGTGCGTCATCTCTACATTCCCGTTGTGCAGATGGGCTATTCCTCGCGCCAAGCATCAACTATTGTTTTCCTTTTCAGCGCATTTTTCCATGAATATTTGGTAAGTTTTTTGTTAATCAACTTCTGAACTCTAGAATCTATATTTTAAATGCATTTCTTATGTATTTAGGTCTCTGTGCCATTGCAAACATACAAAATATGGGCCTTCCTTGGCATGATGGGCCAGATACCACTATCTGCCGTATCGAAGTATATCGAGCGACGACTTGGACCACGCATGGGCAATATAATCGTTTGGGCATCTATTATTTTAGGACAACCGCTATGTATCATGGCATATTACCACGACTATGTCATTACCCATTTCCAGACTGCGCTCAATGGCACTGATTTTCAGAATAGTTAGACTTTTGGGTATATAATCTGGTCTGTACTTTTTTAATTTATAAGCCATATGCAAGTTGAGGAAAGTTTAATGTCTTATACAAAATCAATTTTGTAGTCTTAAACATGCTGCAGTACTGAGTAACACACAATTATTGTTATTGAATGCATTTGTTAATGATTTTAAGCGTCATGTAAATAAAGAGAATGGATATTGATTTGTTTTTCTTTATTAAAGTAAATCAAATCTGGATTTGAACGTCGCTATCGTGGAGGAATATCGATAATTTGCACGCTAATGTTATCAAAACCTAACAGCTGCTAAATTTAAATTTAAGATTATGTGCCAACTAATCTTTTTTTTAAACTCTCTTACATTCAAGTAAATTTGTAAAATCAATATATTGATATTTTACAAAGCAATAAAAGATATAAACGAAGTGTTTGAAGAGAAAAAATTAACTAATACTGTTAACAACAGCTTTGCCGAATGTAAAGATAACAGATGAACACAACCAGGGTTGTTCATTTGTGTCATCAAGACAACTCTGCTTGTGGTGGTGGTGGATTGTAAGCCAAAACATTTTCAAGTTTTTTCCATTAAAAGTCGATCTATTTAATTCTTATTGCGAATATTTTGTGTGCTTATTAAATGTGTGAATTGCGTTAAAGTTTCAGCAAAATTGGGTCAAAGAAAACCGTTACATTGTTTAGGTAAGAGCGCTTTCCAATTGCAAATAATTGGTCAATAGCTCGTCGGCGTTTTCGCGACGCCCGGCACCGACACATACATGCTCACTCATACTCATGCACAGGCACACGCACGGGCTGCGTTAGTATGCGGATTTAGTGCTCGTGCTGTGAAAAAAGAATTGAATTGGCCTGCAAAAGGCGCACACAGTGTGATTGAAAAGCGCAGCCGCTTTAAATAAAAATGTTATTAATTTCCAGAAACGTTTGGCGTAGTCAGCAGCAGCGACTACAGCAACTTGGCAAACAATCGGTGCTTCTAAGTGGAACAAAAACAAAGCAACCGCAGACAGAACTTTTTAGAAACAGCGGCAGAAGTGACCCGGTAGCGACAGCGACCGCCCCAGCAGCAGTTTATAGTCACGTAAGTGCGTGTTTCTGTTTGTTGTTGGACCCAGCTAATAATTTCCCATTATATTAAATTTGTAAATCAGATCATGAGTGGTCGGTATCGTGGCGGTGGCGGAGGTGGAGGAGGACGTTACGGCGGAGGTGGGGGTGGCGGTTATGGCGGTGGTTACAATGACTTCGATAACTATCGGGGCGGTGGAGGAGGAGGCGGCTATAACGATAATTTTGGACCTGGTCCGAATCCTTTCAACAGTGAGTATTATAATTACATCAGCTGATCTACAGTTAGTTGAGTAATTGTTTTGATAAAGAACAAAATTCACATACAGTCAAGTTCGGATATGGTGAACAACTCCAAACATGAAGTTCATTGCCATTTCTTGATAAATTAAAATTATTTTCTTATTTAATTAAAGTTGCTTATGGTTCTTTTAAGAAGTTACAAATACAATAAGAGCCATTGAGTTTAATTATTTTTAAAAATAAAAAACAAATCTATAAATTTATTTCCTTTGTGAATACAATTACTTAATTAACTTTATCTGTTGTCAAATTGAATTATCAGTGTACTTAACTGATAATTATATTGCTGCTACATAGATATTAAAATCAATTTACATACTTTTCACTCAGTGGGTCCCAACATATCGGGCAACGATCTGATGCATTTGATGAGTGCCATGGCCAGCAATTTTAGCATGAACTCGCAGCCGCCACAGCCGGTGCGTCAGAGTTGCGGAGAACTGCGTAATCATCACTGTGGATTGTTTGTGGAGCTGTCGGGGCGATTGATAAAGAAGCGTGTAAATCGTTTTGCCGAGCTGCGGGATCGGAATGGCGGTGCTTGCCAGTTGGTTGTGCTGGAGGATAAGCATCCCCGTGTCGCTCGACGCATGAACAACATGCCCGAGAACACAACCCTAACAATTGTGGGTCAAGTGATGCGGAGGCCCCAAAATTCATGCAATCAAACCATGCCCACCGGGGAAATTGAGGTGGAAGTTCAGGACATTCTCAGCATACATTTCCCAGCAACCGGGACAAAGCGTGCCGGTGATAAGCGCACTTATAGCACCATGGTTCAGCAACAGAGCAGCTTGGGCATTACCAGTACCGAATACAAGATTGCTAGTAAGTTTAGCAGTTTGTCATGCTTATGGAAACGTTACTCATGCACATAATTTCCTTGCAGAAAACGAGAACATCTTGAAATACTTTGAGAACCGCGATCTCACTTGCAATGATTTGCGACGCGATGATGTTGGCAAAACAGTGACATTAGTGGGTTGGATACCATCCACCAAGAACAACAAGTTCTTGCAGCTTAAGGATGGTTACGGTCAGACGCAGCTCATGATCGAAGATCAATCTGTAAGTACAATTGTATATAATTCTAAAGACTATGCTAAAACGATAATGTCTCAGTCGACTCTCCTTAAACTCCTTAATTCCTTTTCGAGGCTTCTCAACATTTTTAAATAAAAATCCAAGGAACGAAATCTTGTGCAAATAAATTAATGATAGATTTATCACTAATATAAAGATAAAACAGCTTTCAGGAAGCGTAAATACTTTTAAATTCTGTTGTGACTTTGTTTATTGTCGTCTTGGACACTATAATAATATGGAAAAGTATATTTATCTTCCACAAGATATTCTTTCGTAATCAGCGTTTAACTTATAAAATAATATTTTATTATTATATTTTCATTTTCAATAGCTAATGGATACTTTCCTTTCCACGCCGGAGCAAACAGTGCTGCAAATTGTTGGCAAAGTGCTTGGAAGACCCAAGGCAAACATTAATTTGGTAAGTGTTTAACAGAGTTAAGTATTTGATCAGCTCTTATTAGTAATTACCTTTAATTCTATATAGAAATACGATACTGGAGAGGTGGAAGTTAGTGTGAGCGGTGTAAAGGTTTTAAATCCAGATGACGCATACGAGGGTCCCATCAAAGTAAAGGAGAAACTTCAGAAAATGTCGATAGATGATCTCGAGGCCGATGAGGCTGCAGAAGGTGCCTCCACGAGGACGACAGCCAGTGGCAACAACGGCGATGGCAATGCGGATAACAGCGAGGTGGCTGCAAAGAGCAATGCACCCTCAAGCTCTGAGCAACGTATCAAAGTGGCGGATACCAATAAATTTGCAGATCGTACACACAACTGTGGTGAACTGACATCCAATGAGATTAATGAGAAAGTCGTCATATGTGGCTGGTTGGAATTTCAGCGTATGAACAAATTCTTTATACTGCGCGATGCGTATGGACAAACGCAGGTGCTGATATTGCCCAAGACAAAGGGTCTGGAGGAGTTTGCCGAAACAGGTGTGCCCATTGAGTCGATTGTGCGTGTTGAGGGCACTGTCATACCACGACCAGCTGCAACAATAAATCCAAAGATGACAACTGGACACGTTGAAATCGAGGCCGATAAGGTAGACATTCTAAATGCGGCTAAAAAGAATTTGCCCTTTGAGATACGTAAATACAATAAGGCCGGCGAGAGATTGCGATTAACCCATCGTTACTTGGATTTGCGTTTCAATGATATGCAACACAATTTGCGGCTGCGTTCGAGTGTCATAATGCGGATGCGCGAGTATTTGATCAATTATTTAGGCTTTGTTGAGGTGGAGACACCCACATTGTTCCGTCGTACTCCAGGCGGAGCACAGGAGTTTGTTGTGCCTACACGCAAGGCGGGTCACTTCTATTCGCTTGTGCAGAGTCCACAGCAGTTTAAACAGATGCTCATGTCGGGCAGCATTGATCGATACTTTCAAGTGGCACGTTGCTATCGTGATGAGGCCACACGTCCGGATCGTCAGCCGGAGTTCACACAATTGGACGTCGAATTATCGTTCACCAGCCGTGATGACATAATGCAATTGATTGAGGAGACCCTAAGATACTCATGGCCCAAGCATTTGTCCAAGCTTCAAACGCCCTTCCGACGCATTACCTACGAGGAGGCAATGGAAAAATATGGCACCGATAAGCCGGACACACGTTTCGGATTCCTTCTGAACAACGTCTCCGAAATCATAGAGAAAAGCGAGAACTTCAAAGGCAAGTACGAGGACTTTGGCGCCTATGCAATTGTTGTGCGTGCCAGCGAAGCCTTCTGGAATGGAGCTGCCCGGAAGCACTACGAGAGTTTAAGCAAGGTGTTCTCAGGAACGTTATTTGTGCGAAAGTTCAATTTCGCCAAGGATGTGCAGGAGAGACTCACCAAGTTGTTGGGCACAGACGTAGCCAATGAAGTTATTGAGAAATTTGACCTAGAAGAGAACGATTTACTTTTCCTGTGCATGGGACCCAAAGTGGAGACGGTAATTTAGAAAAACTTTTAAACTTTTAATTCATAATTAAATAACTTTTATTTGTATTGCAGCGCAATCTACTTGGGCGCATTCGTCTCGACTATCAAGAGTTTCTCGTGGAGAATCTTAAGGCTAAGAAATCCTACGACTTTCGCTTTCTCTGGGTCATCGACTTTCCGTTGTTTGAGCGCAACAGTGTCACCAAGCAACTGGAGAGCGTCCATCATCCGTTCACAGCACCTCTGGTCGATGATTTGGATAAGTTTGCCACCAGTTGTGACAATTTGGAAACCATACGATCGGAAGCATATGATTTGGTGTTAAATGGACAGGAGGTTGGCGGTGGTTCAATGCGTATACACGATCGCGATATGCAGCAATTCATATTGGAGCAGGTACTGAAGATTCCCCACGATCATCTCTCTCATTTGTTAAGCGCCCTGGAGTCTGGTTGTCCTCCACATGGTGGCATCGCATTGGGATTAGATCGTCTGATAGCTATCTTATGCCGCGCACGCTCCATACGTGATGTGATTGCATTCCCCAAGTCACTGAATGGACGGGATCCACTATCGAATGCTCCGGTTCCCATTTCAGATGAGGAAATGAAGTTGTATCACCTTGCCATTCAGGAGGCTGAGGAGGAAGACGATAGCAGAAGCACAAATAACACAGCACATGAACAAGAGGACGATGATCCAGATGCTGTACGCGCCCCACCATCACCCATGTCGGGTACCAGTGAGACAGAGAACCGTGAAATGGAAGTTGATGTCAAAACGGAGCCCAACGAAGAGCCAGAGACGGCAGTGGAGCCAATAAAGATCGATGAAAAGGCCGAGGAGACAACAACGCCAGCTGAAGATGGTTCCTCAACAGAAGTAAACACGGAACCCGCCAAGGCAACAACATCCCCAGCAAAGACATCAATCCCAGCGACACCAGTTACACGTGCCAAGCGTGTTGTGAAGAAGAAAGTGTAGATCCCATTACAATGTAGGCGTAATAACAACAACAACAGCAACAGCAACAACATTAGCGGCGATTAAGATACGACTTAGCATTTCACACATAAGCTCAAAACAACACAACATGTACGTAACGGCGATTCAGGAATCCCTTAGGAAACGTCACAGCCCACAAAAATACCAACAAAAAGAGTCAAGTTAAAGTCCCACTAAAAGGCAGAGTGCCTAGAGGATGGCTCCCATCGAATTGTATCTATATTTGTAATTTGCCGTGAGCACATCTTGTGTGTGTGTGCTCTCCCAAATTTTCCCATTTTTTCCCACACCCATGCATTAATATATTCACTTTTAATTATATGGCAATTTATTACAATTTACAATTATACAATTACATATTAAATACGAACTGCTATTGTATTGCGATTTGTTTTAAAAAGAATACAATGAATCCATTAATAAGAATTGTGCACTCTGTGCTTTTGTTCTCTGTGGAATTGTTTATAAAACAATAATTTAAGCTATGCATAAACTATGTAGAGAAAGAATTAAGAACCACGCAAGTGATGAAAGCTAGATCTGAAGTACTTTAAATGGAATGTAGAACATACTATGAGAACTATTAAATGGAATGTGGAACATAGTATAAGAACTATTGACAGATTTTGAAACTTGTGGGGAGAAAACAGTTCGCTCTGGTGAAAAAATGATGACGTTTAACCAATTTTTATGGCATTAAGAACAAGTTCTATATATTGGCTGAAGCTAACAACCGATGATAAGAATTAAATTAGCATTTTAAGAGACGAAAGATGAGAATTAAGAACTTGCTGTAAGCAATAGATTTTGATGAAATCCACAGAGAAAGGCAATATATACTATATAGAATACTATTCACAGAAATCTGAATAATTAAAAAAATTTCTAAATAAATTAAGTAATGGTAGTTTTAAAGTTCAGCGCTAGTGCCGAAACTGGAGTTATAGATATGTATGTACATGAGGATGGGGCAAGGAGGAGTAGCTTCGGTAGATTGAGGGATTAATGTACCTTTGGCATGCTAAAGACGCTGTTATCTATATATCCAAGGGTAAGATTACGTCGATAGTCCCACCAGTTGAGAGGAGCACTCAATTGACGATCATCAATGTCCTCAAACTCCGATGAAGAATCCTGTTCCTCTACAGAGTTATAACTCTCGCTCTCCTTTTGATGTGGTGGACTGTAGCTGGTCCAATGCTCGTAGGGATCCTCAACATGACTTGGATCATCTGGAAGATTATTAAAATTTCCAGACAGCTTGCCGAACTGATCGATGTGCTGCATGAGAGGATCAACACTCTGTGGTGGCACCCTCAGTGGATATGGTGGTGGTGTTCGAGGACGTTTAACTCCGAGTGTTGGCAAATCCGTCCACTTTCCCAGGGCATAGGGTGAAGTATCGTTTGTGTCGATAAGGAACATGCCTCGTGTGCCGGGACGGGTACTATCTCCAGCCTCAAGGAGATAATTGGTGGCTGGACACATGCCCAGCAGGTAGGCGATGTAGCCACTGCAGGCCCAACCCCAGAAACCCTTGGGTGAGCGTATGGACTCCAGATAATACATTGTGGCACGCTGGTGACTGCAGGCAAATGAATCTGCAAGTCAATTGATTAGCACTCTTTTCATTTTCACCAATAATCTGTACTCACTCATCCATCCCGTGCAGCCTGGCTGGGAGATGCCTCCGTTCATATAGAAATCCGCATGACCACAACGCTCCATCTTTCCCTGGACCAAAGCATTTGTGTGTATTACATCCACAAAATCCGCATCACTCGGATCCAGTTTATCATTGACTCCGGCCGTAATAAACAGCGGCATTGCCGGATCCAGTCCTGTAACTCTTGGCAGTTTAAAAGACTTCAGAGCGCGTGCTATATAGTTGGGCACTTGGGCGCCCAGTGAGAAACCAATAATGTGAATATCTGTGTTTCCAGTCTCCACAAGACGTTCCACCAACTGGGCGGCACAGGCTCCGGCTTGACGTACATTATGCACGGCACTTATATAGCAGGGACCTGGCGAGAGCACGCTCCAATCCACGTAAAAGATGTTGTAATCCCCCTTGGCGAGGTATTCTACGTTGAAATCGAGGGAATGTTAACGGTTTGAAAATTAAACATTTCTACAAATCTTTAAAATTAGATAATACATTAATTCAACCAAAAAAAATCTTTTTGATAGTTTAATCGATCCTCTTAGGCCAAAATAGTAACAAATATTTTTGGAAGATACTTTTTTTTATACAATAAAAAGATCAGATAATGATCCAATTGACATTTCGCTTGTTAAGCGATTGAGTTTTGACAAAGTAATGTAAGATTGAACATTCGTTGGGAAACCTATTTTGTTTCTCGTTACGTTGTATTTTTCTACATTTTAAAGGTATTTTTAAATGAAATCTTTAGAAAATATAAAATTGAAATTTTGCAAGTATAACTTTTACTTTACACTGAACCGGTTGTAGTTTAATTTGATATCGCTTAGTTTTGTTTGGATAACAGGAAATGTGACTTGATCCGTAATGGTTACTACACTGAAAGATGATTCGGTTTAAAACAGAAAAAATGGAGTCGGCTCGAATTTCTACCCAACCGAACATTTTTTTCTGCACTTGTGTTTTTTGTTGTGAAGTAATAACTTAAAAGTACACATTTGGTCGAATTCCCAATAAAAATTAACTTTTAAAAGAGCAAACGAAATTAATTTTTACTTACCATCTCTCATTCTTTGCAGCGGATTAAGAAACATATCCGAGTTGTAGCCATGGATGAGTATTTTGGTGGGATGTCGTGGATTGAAATAAGAATTGCTCAGATTCGATTTTTCCATTGTTTCATCAATCTGCAGACTCTGTCGATCCATAATATTGTGTCGAGTGTATATATAGTATTTGATATCTGGATCGGGACAGCTTCGACCTATGGCCCATTTGCAAGGTCCAATGGTGATATCTCGATTGGTAGGAGGTTGAGTTGTAGTTGGAACTGGAGCAATTGTTGGTGTTGTCGTCATATCAAAAAGTGAGGTACATTGACAACGGTTGACTGCAATTAATTGGGAATTGGATTAGTGCCAAATGGGGCCTACAACTTGTAGAGTTACTCACCCAAAAGCAGAGTAAAAAAGGGTAATATAAGTCTGTAATCCATTTCGGAGTGCGATTTCAATAAGTTTGTCATGTGTTTATTTTAATTTGAAGCGGCACAAGTTGTGCATTGTCTGAAAATGTTGGAGAAACTGAAAGCCGGTACTCGAGCCGTTAACGAATTTGGCCAAATTATAATGAGTACCTTAAAGTATGCCCGTGTGTGTATGTGTGTGTGTGAGCTGGTCACCGTTTTTAAAGTGAGAGTTGAGACAGAAAAGTGAAAACACTGAGAATATCAACTGTATCGAAGGAGGATTAGCTAACTGACCGAAGAGACCGATGCAGAGAGTTTGAGTTTATTAACACTATTATTCACATACACTCACTCACACACACTCACTCAAACTCACTCATACACACACACAGCAGTTGTTGTTGCGTACGTGTTTGTTGTTTCAATTTCAAGTTGAATGAAAACTCTGTCAATTAAGGCACGTAACAATATGCGAATGCTCTTTAAATGCGTTTGTCTGTGTACCTTAAACTCTAAATTATGGACCTAAGATTTACGAATTAAAAATTTACATACTTGATAACATTAATTGCATTTCATTCCCGACCCACGTCAACAACAAAATTTTGGTTTGTTTTTATTTACCACGCTGCTTTCATTACCATTATCATCATAATCGTCATGATCAGACAACGGCTATTCGAGTACTCACAGCTTATTGGAGCACTCATAATTGAGTGTTGAAAATGTTGTTGTTCATGTGAGTTATTCATTCATTTCTTTTTTGTTTATATCACTGCTATGGGGTCTTCATAGTTTGAATACAAAATATGTGAAGCAATAAATCGGACGTTAACGATTCTGTAAAGTTTATAGAGTATTTTAGATTCAACGGAAGAGCTTAATTTATTTACTTATGCGATTAGTTTTGACATTTGGAAATAATCTTGATACCATATATATAATATATTAGCTGGTGTCTGAATAGTTTTACATACACTAGAGGTACATACATATATTCTTCAACTATCTAAGTTAAGCTTTGTTTTACATAATCTGATCAAATACGATTGAGATCGAAGTACTTTTTCATATGGTTATAAAAAGAACGAGAATTGTCGAGAATTGACCTTTTATTATTAATTTTAGGGTGTTTATTTAAATCAGATCAGCAGTGGAAAGCTATAGTAAACACCATCCACATCTGTAGAATTGAGAGAAGTACCATAGTTATTTTATAATATCATTTTTTTTATCATATATTTATATATTTAAAATGTTAAGTATACGTAAAATGGTATTACAAGGTTATAGGATAAAGATTTTTTGTCTGAAATATTCGCAAAGATAGTAAGCAAAATACGAATGGCTATACCCAATTTATAATTACAGGGTATGTATAATATACTGGCAACAGGTGCGATTGAAATTCTTTTGCGGAGGTTGGATGATTATCGAGTGTCAGTAATGTATTCGATGATTATTCGTAATTAGACTATTATAAAGGTATAGGTGATTTATTGATTGACTTTTGGTTTTCGGTCTTGTTCAAATGGACTCTTTGGCTCAGCTAATTTCCAAAGTTTTTCAATTTATTATCAACAGACTGCGTGTGGCTGCAACGCCCACAACACTTGTTTATAAATACATACATAAAGCAAATATATGATGTATATATAGTTATGTATAGGATATATAGTGCATAGCTGCTGTCTATATTTTCAGGGGCACTAATAATCTCAAACAGAACTGCCATGGAATGTCAAACAAAATGTGAATTAATAGACAGACATTGGCCAAAAATCGAGAGACATCTCTATGTCTCTCCCTCTTTCTCCTACACTTACTCTTACTCTCATTCGCTCTCTCTGTCACTCTCTTATTGTGTGAGGAGAAGAGGAACCCATTCCACAAAATCCATTAATTTATTTATAACTCAGCTGAACAAAGTTGTCAAGTTCATAAACGGTTTTCAAATTGACACGCGCTGAAAGTTCATCAAAAATGTATTGAAAGTACTTAAAATTGTTTTTACATAAACAAAATAATTTATTAATATCTAGAATGTTTTAAGGACATTAAATTAACTAAATAACATCATATAGTTTACTAATGAAATGTATAATAATTTTTGATTCAATGCGGAAGATTTGTACTTTTAGTTATACTAAATAGTTATAATAAATGAATGAGAGCTAATCGTGAAATTATCTAGATTTGGGAATGCATTTTGTTTTAATACTCTCTATTGTTAGGATGTAATCATAAGATGATACATTGAGCAGGTAGATTAAAATGCCACTTAAGCAAGTTGTGAGAGATTTAAGTAGACATTCTAAACAATTAATACTATTAATATTATTTAAAGAAAAAATTAGATTAGTCTAGATATCAGATCAACATTTCCGAGCGAACTGTTTGTTGGAAAGTATTAAATTTACAGTACATTTTATCTTTAAATATTGTTTTTTGAAGTTGTGAAATATCTTTAAAATTCTTGTGTGATCGGGCCCACAGTGCGTATGAGTAATAATGTATTTCGTTTCCGTTTATTTCGCATGAATGCAAACACAATTTGCAAGCATTTAAGGTCAAGGCAGCACATTGGATCATCGGCTATCAGTTAAACGTCACAATCTCGACCAGCTTGAAAGCTTATCAGCTGAAAAAGCTGCCTCCGACTTAGATCTAGAAATTGTGAGCAAAGCGCAGTTTTCGCGAAACAAAACAAACGAACGGATGGGAAAAAATGCGCGGGCAATGGACGCTGCCAATATTAATCATAGTCATTCAACTGGCCAGATGCGAGGAGAGTAATGATACCCCGGAATCAGGACGATTCTTTACACAAATCTATAAACGGAATCTGCAGCAAATGGTGGAGTTGAGAAATACAAGTGCAGAGCCTTGTGAGGATTTCTATGCCCATGCGTGTGGAAACTTTGATCAATACATGCAATCCGCTGATGCCGATGATGCACTGCCTCCGTATTTGTTCAACAAACAGGATCGCATGGAATTCTTTCAGGCACAACATGTCAACTTTCAAACGTTGCCGGGAAAACTCTTGTCCCAGCTTTACAGGGAGTGCAAAGCACGCGGAGATCAGCATGTGATGAGCACGTGGTCTCCAGGAACACACTGGGAACGTTTATTGCAACAGGTGCCATTTTTGGCCCAACACGAAGAGGTGCTCTCGTCCTGGCCCTTTTTGCGTCATCAATGGCGTCGCCGGCATTTGGATGAGCAATTGAATTGGATCCAATTGGCAGCACAGTTGGGGGCACATGGAGTTCCCACCTTGTTGCACATTTACTTTGCCCAACAGACCATCTATGTGGCACAAATGCCGGAATTGCCATGTCCCAGTATCCAGGGATTCCAGGAGAGCATGTCCGAAGTATTGCAAGGACGTCATCCACAGGTGGCAGGGATTATTGCACATGAGATGCGCATACTCTGTCGTGGCATGCGTGGGGAGTTGCCTCTAACCGACAGTTTGAGTGAGAGTCCGTTCATGTCTAATCCAGGTCCGGATCAGTTACAGCTGGATGATAACACTATGGACTACTTTCAGCCTTTCTTTGCGATGCTGAACTTTACGGAGGAGCAGTTGGCAATGGCTCGCAAGTTGCCAATGGATGTGGCACGTATAACACATACGTGGCAAGTGTTGCGACACACGGAACCACGCATCGTTTTCAACTATGTGATGTGGCAAGCACAGCAGAAGTTGCTCTATGAGGATTGCTTTCAATTGGCCAAGGAATTCGAGAGGTTGCTGCATGTGGAATACTGGCAGTGGCATGTTCTTGCACCACAATTGAGTCGGGATGTTGCCTTGGCATTGTATCAACTTCATACCACACGCTTCCAGCAACGAAGACGCTCCACTTTGAGTCAGAGAGATTGGTATGGACATTTGATGCCGTTGGAAGTGGAACGCAAGGAGTTGCAAGTGGCACGTCTGTTGAAATCCCATGCCCAGCATTATCTCAATCTCACAGAGCACGAGTTGCATCTCAAACACCTGCAGTTTGTTCCTGGTCACTTCTATGGCAATCTTCTCAAGCTTCGACGTGCTCAGCTGCTTCACAGCTTTGAGTCCCCATACGTGGATGAGGAGGATGAACGTTCACCTGCCTATTTCCTGCGTCACTTTTTGCACTTTGTCATCCTATCGTTGAATCGTCCCATGTATCATTATTATGCCACACAGGGATTGGAACTGTGGCGACAATCTCGTCTACTCCAGGACACTGATGGCTACTATACTGCCTTGGACTGCCTGGAGCTTCAATCGCAGCAGAACCATAATTTCGAAGTGACCTCCATCTATCGACCACTGAGCTCCCATATGGTGGCCAATGTCTTTCACTTTCATCGATCTTTTCAGGCCTCATTGAGGGACTATCGATTCTGGTTGCAGGGAGAACGATTTGTTTTTGCCGAGCAATTTGTCCTGAATTTCTTCGGCTTGGATGAGCACCGTGTACTCTTCTATGCGGTTGCCCAGCAGCTCTGCAATCGTCAGGATGAGATTTTTGCAGCACAATTAAATAGGGGATATATGAATCTGCCTGAATTCCAAAGAGCATTCAATTGTGAGCCAGAGGCACCTATGAATCCACCTGCCAAGTGCATGATCAACAGATGTGAGATTGATTTTTAAAATGTTTAAAATTATAATGAAATTTTTATTTATGGAAAAGTTGTAGTTTATTATTTTATTATCAGAATTTCATTCTCCATTATCTCCAAAAACAAATTAAATACTTAAGTATATAAATATATTATTTATTTGGCATGTTTTCTACACTCCCAACAATCCCTAAGATTGTTTAGTTTACTCGATAATCTTTATAGAAATTTAAATAAATCTCAACTGAAAAGCTTTTCTCTCCAAAAGAATGTCATAATCCAGTAAATAGATATAGTATTGGAATTTTTAAAAATTTATTTCTGAAATTTATTACATCTGCTTTTCATTCAATTGTCTGAGCGACAAGGTGAAAATTTTCAATAATTTTTCAACACAATTTCGTCAGGAAAAGCAAATGAATTTCAACAATTTTCAATAATTGTTTAAGTCATTATATTTGGAATTTCTCGAGATATACGTATGGAACATAATGCTTGAAAAGTCACGTCAGAAATTGTATGTTTTGTATATTTCATCTCATGGGTTTATTTCGACCATATGCGCAGTGCATTTTCAAATTGAGTTAATGACAACTGTCAGGCATGCGATTTTTTGGAAGAGCTATGAACCTAAAACAAACACACACCAGTTGTTTACGAAAGTGTGAGCGATATCTATAGATCCATCTATATGTATATTAAATATAGACTGATTTGCGTATTTGACAATCATTTCTTTTTTTTGTTAGTTTAAATTCTTTTCCACCAAAGTTCAAAATTTATGCGTTAAATTATAAGCTTAACCACATGAATTTCTTTGACACTTTTAGTTGTCATATTTGAGATACTAAAGATAATTCCAATAATTCCAAAAAAAATCCCCAATATGACGTCATCTGAAGGTATCTTTGAGATAGCCGGTCTCTTGTACCCGAAATGTCGATCATTTTCATGAAAATGGAACACACATGGAGAATATAAATATGTTTATACATTATATCATCTAGTATATGAATTATTTTTAATGAAAGCATTGTTATTGTTGTTGAAAATGTTCTTTGTATAACGGCTGCTCGCAAACTGTCAAACCGGCTGCGTAAAATTTATTTTATTTATTTTCGATGATTTTTCTTCAAGTTTTAAACACGTTCCAAACGATTCTTTAGCTAGTGGCATCTCATTTTAACCCATAAGCTTTTTGGAGACAGAACCGAATAGTCCTCTATATATTCGCACACTTTCCTCACTTGTCAAGTTTTTCTCTTGGGTGCCGTCTTCTTGGTGAGTGTCTACGTATGTGTGTGTGTGTGTGTATCTTATAGATACTTTCACATCGTTTCAAAGTATTTCTAATTTCTTGATATATTTTGCGCAACCCATTGGCCAAGTGCGTGAATTGGTTTTAGTTGGGCCAAAGGCTTGCAGCAGTAAATAGCACAAAATTTTGCCACAGTCCGCAAAAAATCGAAATAAAACAAAACCAAATCCAGGTAAAAATGACAAAGGCAGTCGATTAAACTATGGGATTTATCCAACGCTGTGTGATATTTCGTGTGCATAATCTCAATCGAATTTAAAAGTGTCGTGTCCAATAAATTTTATCGAAAAATATTTGGATCAGTTCCAATCCATAAAGCTGGAATTATTCTGCCACTAATTCTACAACATATATTCTACTCTCAGTGCCAACATATAGACCGACATTTTGATTGCTCTGATCAAAAAAAAGTATATAAAAAAGAACGAAATCAACAAAAAAATACAGATATAACATCAAACAATTCTATATAGTAATCGACGAGACGAGAAGCCTGTCCGAGGTTCTTGATATGAATAACATATTCATATGGTTTTTCATAATTTTCATCGGTGTGCTTTATTTAAAAAAACATGTTGTATAATTTGAAAACAAAATGATATGTGCTTCGGAAATTTATGATCGCATTTTTATTGTTTATATCAAATGAATTTTCTCACGCGCCAGTTGAAAAAATTTTATTTGATTTCGTTTTTGCTTTTATTGCCTGACCTTAACGAGAATATCTCGTCTATTTTAAAACTATCCAATAATGAAAACCTTTATAATTTATGAATTGCTTTTTTTCTGCATTTCCATTATTTATTTTTAGCAATTCAAAATGAGTGAAGCCAAGAACTTGATGACCACCTTCGGCATTTTGGCCCTTCTTTTGTTCCTTCTTTGGATCGTCTATGCCGTTTTGTAAATGACCCCTTAATGGATAGGGGCATAGAGTTCAGGAGGAGGTAAGATATGGTCATATATATAATGTTAAAACACTTTGTAAGTTTTAGGTGTAGGCAAAACACACCTATGATCAAAATTTACTTGATCCTAAGATGGAGATATTTGTTTTGAATGAACTAAAAAGGGGAAATCGGTAAATTAAAGGAAATCTAGAAGCTCGTTCTCTAGGAACTTTATCTATTTATTAAATAATTGGAAGACATTGTTATAAGAAGGTTTAGATAAACATTTTAGACTTTATATAGATAGGTCCCATTCATAATATTTTATGGAAGTTATTTGATGGGATAATGGGTTTAAAACATCTCATTTTGGTTCACTGTAAAATGTTTAACAGATATGTAAACATTTTAAAAATGTTGTAAAAGAAAACTTGAAAGCAATTGAAATCTACCTATGTTGTGTTTTTCAACCTTTAAACAAATCAAATGCAGTATAAATGTAGGGCACAATTGTTGTACGTGCTGCGATGCAATATTTTAAATATTTTGGACATGTTTCAAAAGAAAAACAAACAATTGGCACAAGCGTATCGAAATGTATGGATATTTAGCAGCCAAAGAAAATAAATGAAAATCCTATTAAGATCGCAGATTTTTGGAGAATATTACCGAATGGAACCGTCCATTCTCCTCCCTCTTAAATCAAACAGACTGCCGAAAAACGAATAAATAAATTGAAAAAGATTTTTCAATAACTGAACGATGTTCGAGCCAATTTGCCATTGCCAAGAATGAATAATGGGCCAGTGGATAATCGGAATTCATAACAGGTACAAGAGAATGAGGGAGAATTTTAGAGAATCAAGCCATCTATCTCATGGAGAAGTTTCTATCGAAGGCTGTCAAAAGATTTTATGTGGTTCATGCGGCATGACGCGCTTACCCCCCAATCACCACCCACCACTCACATGGAATTTAAACATACCTATAAGTGTTATCTATATATATTTAGATATCTAAATACATATGTTCTAATGGTTGGTAATATCTATATGCATATAGAGACGATGTGTGCCGCGTCGAAATATACGCAACAACTGGACACGAATACCAACAATATTTCTCAAGATATACATGTCTGTGTGTGTATGTATAGAATTATATATAAAACCATAATTCCAATGAGCTGGCTGCTGGCCGATTTCGATGCTTGATAAAATTTGTAGGCCAGTTTGTGGAGAAGAATATTTTGATGCGTTTCTCAGTTATTCCGTGCCATTTGCTACGAACGGTTTGCCGATCACTCAAAGCTCCCAAAACCAAGTGTGTGTTTAACCATAGATAGTATTAATTAATGTGTGATTTCGACAGATCAATAATAGTTAATTTTCAATTCCAGCAAACAACAACAACAGCAACAAAATGAGTGAAGCTAGGAATTTGTTTACCACCTTCCTAATCCTGGCATTTTTGCTCTTCCTGCTCTATGCCTTCTACGAAGCCGCTTTCTAAATCATGTTTTTGAATACTAAATTCAAAAGATATATTTACATGTTGAATTTCAATTTCAATTCCAACAACAACAACTCAATTTAAAAATCAACAATTACAATTATGCCTAGGATTTGTAGAGCGTTACGCGTTTAAGCCGCTAGCATTTAATGGATTTTTATTAGTACCCTAAGTCAGGTAAGTCAATCACATTATTCTACTCTATAACTCTATAAATACATATGTCTATTGAAATGAAATAATTGCCAGTTGCCGCGTATCAAAAGTGTTTCTCAAATATTTAAATTGATTTTCTAAGCATAACGAGCATTTTTATGACGTTAATTAATTAAATTAGCTAGCGAGAAATCTATGCAAAATTTTCAAAGATATAAGATCTACATATATGTACATACATATATATGTGTCTGAATCTTTTCCTGTCTCTGCTCATTTTTTTTGGCAGCGCTGCCACAAGTTGCGACATTAGAGAAATCATTTTCCAAAAAGTTTCAACTTTTTAACGACGACATTTCGACATGGCCCACTAAAGATCCATCCCCCCGTACGATTTTAAAATATATATGTGTTAACTTGTGCATTTCACATCGTTTTTGAAATATTTTCGCAACGTGTGAAATTTGTCAAATGAATTTTCCGTGTCTTTTTGTCAGACCGTACAGCTTTTTATAGTTCTTTTTAATTTTGTAGGTTCATTTGTATGAGAATATAATTAATTATCATTTATAAATTATAATACACATACGCCTTTTTGATGTATATTTCTAATGTTGTGGAAATGGAAACACAAAATCTAAAAATGATTTGGAAATGGAATCCTCTGGTTAATACTTACTTATGTATTTTGTTTAAAAACCACATTTCTAATCCCTGAATGAAAAACATTTTCGCTAAAAATAAAGCACAAAAAAAACAAGTGCCCTATATATTTTTGGATATTGTTTATGCGTTTTACCACTTGAAATGATAATGAAAAATAAATGGAAACAAACAAACAATGGCGTACATACCCCCAAAAGTGAAATTCATTAACGTTTGCCAATATTTCA
Source organism: Drosophila putrida (assembly GCA_037043535.1). Lineage (NCBI taxonomy): Eukaryota > Metazoa > Arthropoda > Insecta > Diptera > Drosophilidae > Drosophila > Drosophila putrida. The sequence goes on from JBAMBI010000470.1 coordinate 2,737,414, forward strand.
AGTAGAGCATTTCCATTAGTTTGAACAAATGGATTATCTGCAAATAAACATATAGTATAGCTATAATTTTGAGGTAATTTCTTCTGAATCGCCACGGCTGTGGGCAATAATTTCATTTATAAATATTTAACTATGCCAGCAGCTGGCCTGCTAATGGTAAACTAAGTACTCATAGACCGGCAATGTATTTAAATACAATTTTTTATTGATTTCTACTTCCTGTAGATGACGTCACAGCCGCGAGCGGAAAGCAGCTGCTCGGTTCGAAGCTTTGACATCAACAACCTGCAACGGAGCGAGTGTGTGATGATGGTAAGTTCCATAATATTTCGATTCTCAAACCTACACATATCTAATAAGTATATACCTATATATAAATATCTATTGCAGTGCTAATACGCTTGAATTGGCGAATTTCGCGGTCCATTTGAGAGACTCGATGATGTGATCGTAGCAATGTTGCAGCCACATCCTCTTTCCACAGGTCTGGGGGCTTTGGCGTCATCTGTTCTAATCATAAATATTAATTTGCAATTTTTGTTTCGCAATGGAATTTATCTAATTTTCGAATTTACAATTTTTTTAGACCATAATGTACAGTATGATAAGTGTGTATTGGCAACAACAACACGATGCGCACATAGAGAAATTGTTTATTTCATTGTTTAACACACTTTGCACACATAATATCTAAGATCTTTATTTAGTAATTGCATTTTTCGTAAATAACAACAACAACAACAACAACAAACCAACAACAATACAAGCAACAAATGCATAACAATAACAACACACTGCAGGAATAAAAAACAAAAAACAACAAAAACAACTAGCAAATGCGAAGTGTATTTATTTTGTGGGAAGACGGTACACCTTTAAGACCCTGTACTTTAAAACATACAAAAGGGTCTAATAAGTTTGTGAAAATAAAGTGCGTAACAGGCTGAATTGATCTGCGTAGACTGTGAGCTTTCTAGCCCGGGTGCAAGTCGTTAATTTCGCTTATCCTGAATGGGATTTTTTGTTTTTTCATGACAGTTTCTAAAAAATTTCATGACAATTTAAGAACTTGTCAAATTTTACTAGAGTTACCCATAGTTCTAGCATAAGCAGACAACCTTCAAAGGCTAAATAGATCCATAGCCGATGCTAAGGTTATCATTAGTGTAGTTAATGTGACTTTTAAATATAACCCATCAATAACCATGTACTTTAAGAAAACAACGAGCAAAACTGCAAGTAATTTTACTGTCATGGGTCTTAAAGTTGCATTGTAATGTCAACTTGCATAATTGTGGGCAGTTCGTGCAGTGACCACAATGGAAGAGACCCTCACTTGAAGTTCATTTGCATGCACATGCATGCAAGTCGAATTTAAAGTTTTGTTAACCAAAAATATGTATGTATATATGCGTATATATCCGAAAGCCTGAAGAATGCCAACATGATGCAATGAAGCGAAGCTTTGTTTTTGGCTTTTTGACTTTTTGGGGGCTGGCAGCTCTTCCGTCTGTCGGTCAACGGTTTCGCGCGACAGGTAACCGGTTTCACGGCTATATTTATACCATAACAAAACTCCTGTCCCCCTAACCAACAAACAGATAATGCATCTGTTGGAAAAGTTATGCAATCGGGTTTTGCAGGCTTTTTCGCAAATTGATTTTGTTAGACAACTATTTTTTAGCATATAAAACTTTGTTTTATTAAATCTATGTATGGGCCAATATTTACAATACTCTTAAGATGTAAGTGTAATGAAATCATAGGTGACTATGTCACCTTCTTCTGACTGAGACCCTCGAGTCGCAGTCTTCTCGCCAACTGGTGTCCAATGAGCATGCGCAGATGTTGTGGTGCCATTTTCATGAAAAAGTACTGCAAATGGAACATAGAAAGTTGTTATGCAATCATTACATATTTTACACTATTTGATTATAGATTCAACTAACCTGAAGTCCATGCGTCCAGAAACCTGTCGTCGTATTGGTTTTGCCCAGCGTAAAGACCGCCGAACGGGCAAAACTTTGTGCGTTGGGAATCAGGAAACCACCTCTCATAACCGAATCCGAATACTCGTTCATTTTGGTGATCACAAACATGGGCATTACCAGCTGTACTGTAACATTATGCTCAGCCAGCTCCTGTTCCAAGGCTTGTGTGAAAAATGTTACATATTTCTTTGAAGCTGAATATACTGCCATATTTGGCATAGGTTGCAGTTCCGATCCAGAGCCGATATTAACAATTGCACCCCTTCGGGCTGATTTCATTTGTGGTGCTATCTTACGGGTCAACATGGTGACGGCACCAATGTTAAGGGTTAAAATGTCCCAGATGATATCTTCCGGCACCGCATCTAATGTATCCGGATAGTCATACATTCGGCCCACATTGTTGACTGCAAGTAAGAGTAAATTTTCCCCAGTTAAGGCCAAAGATGCTTATCAGTTTAATGGGCCTTGAACAACAAGGTTAACCCCCAACGGACCATACCACAACCAAATGTAAATTGCTGAAGCGCGTCAAAGCGTTTATGAGTTTGGCAAATAAAACTCCAACAAGTCGACACAAAAATGATTTATATGTACTTGAAAATAGTCGAAAATGTCTCAGTGTCCGTTGAAACGGCCCTATCGTATATAGTTATTATAATTGCACGCTATTACGAGTACCTCTGTTTAGTTGTTTCAATGACATTGACAAGATTCAACAACAAACATGAACCAACTGACTTAATTGTTGTTGTCAGTGATACATAGCGGCTACTGTTTGTTGACAATGACTTGGCTATTATCAAAGATACAGCAAAAACTACAACACTACTGTGGGAGGTCTCTGAGGTTTCGAGGGGTCTGTCAACTACAAAATTAACTGTATGAATAGTAATAAATTCATACAGAATCTTTGGGAAAATAGAGTCTTCATATTTAACAAGATATTTAGCTGATTATCTTTTTCCTAATTGGCTTAAATTTCTTGCAATGTATCTGTCTTTACAATGTAATAAACTTAACTATATTGATTTGGGTGGATCAATTGAGAAACAAATTAAATATTTTAAATAATTTGAATCTTATTTAAATTTAGGCAATATAATTTATTTTTAGTATTTGTTCTATTACGGAAATTTGAAATTGTATACTCTTCACTTTTATCACTTCAGTATTTATATATTTTTCACTTTTGTATGAACTTACCTAAAATGCCAACTTCAATTCCTGCCAATTCCTTTTCGATTTGCTCATAAGCTTCACGTCCTTTGGCAAAATCCACAGCTATCCATTTAGTCTTTACCTTATGCTCGCTTTCTGTTAAAGTCGAGTTAAAAGTCAGCTATAGGTTTCAGGTATAAAACTGATAACTTACCGATCTCATTGGTGACGGCAATGAGCTTCTCCTTGGTGCGTGAGATGAGCACAAGATTGAGACCTTGACGTGCCAATTCTCTGGCATATTCCTTGCCAATGCCATCGGTGGCACCAGTTACAACTGAGAAAAGAGAAAGGATTGAGATAATGAGACAAGTTGCGTATGTGGCAAGAATAAATATGTTGAGTGAATCTTCTTTAAATAACAAGTTTTTAAGTAAACAAAGTATTTATTGTTTCTTTATTAAGCAGAGTCTCTTTATCGCTTATAGGGACTTTAATATTAAAATATCTACAAGTAATTTGCTAACTTAACACACCTTTGCTAATTATTTGTGTATGTTTGTTAGTTGGTTGCTAGTTGGCCCTCTTGGGCCAGTTTGTGTAGGCCACTAGCGAACCCAAAACAAATACAAATATAAATAAAAATACCAATAAAAGTTGCATATGAAAGAAACTTGATTTTTTTTCTTTTTGCTTGTTGTTTATGTTTCTGCCACTGTCGTTGCTGTTGCAATGAGTCAATGCAACAGTTTCAACTGCAGCTGCGCAACTGGCCAAGAGGCGCCAATTGTTGGTACCGCAAATACACACACACAAACATACATAAGCAGCTGTAGCTCTTGGCCACATTTGTTGCCAAATATTTGTGCAGCGGAAACATTGGCAGCAGAAAAAAACGGCAGCTGGGCCATGTTTTGTGTTGCCTGCTAATTACGTGAAATTTGCACAGATTTTAAAAGCCTTTTGGCAATGTTTAAGATAAATTCAATTCAATTTGCAATTGATGTTGTAAATAAATTGTCATTGCTGGGAAGGTCAAAAATACTTGAGAATAATTAAACAAGCTGTAGAAAATCTTTAAACGATATCTTTATAGATTTTATTATTGTAGTATTTAGTTAAAGTTATTCATAAAGCATGCTAAAGTATTAACTGTATAACCGGTTTAGTTTCGCTTTCATTCGACGAGTTGAATGACTTTGTTTGCTCTATTAATAATTTATAAACAAATACAAGACCGCTTGACTCGAAACAGCTGATTGATAAGAGCTATCTTATTGTATATTTTATCACTTTATTATGTTATCTTTAAGTAGCTAAGTAGAAATATGGCTTAGTTATGATAGGAAACTTTTGCCTCGGGCTAAGTTGGCTTTGACAAGCATAGATCAAAGATAATGGCCAGTAAGTGGATTACATTTAATCTAAAATTTAATATTTATTATAAATATTTAATTTTGATAAGCTTCTATTGCCTTTAATACTGGCAAAAAATTATTTTTCTATGATTAAAATTTAAACAACTTAATCAACAACTAATCACATCACGATATTTTTTTATAATATGTATCAAATTGGTTTCACTAATATATGTTAATTCTACTTATGTATCATTTATAAAATTATCTACTTTTGATTGCTCACGGAAATATGGAAAACAATACAACTAATGAATTTGATATCTGATCACGATGTTTCCTTATAATATGTATGAAAATTGGGGGTGTTGCAATAAGCATGCAACTAACATAGAATTACATAGCTATTTTAGCAATAATTAGCAGATATTTTTTAATTTGTATGTTACATGCAGTAATTGCTTATCCATCATTATATCCTATGCTTAACTCTTCTAATGTTTATTTAATTTTATCATATATTAGTTTAATTTATTCAACCGCTTATAATTATCGTCTTAATCTGCCTTGTTTATTAACTTTACGAAATCAGCTAAATTATTTAATAAATTATTTAAAAAACAAATATAAGTCTGTAAATCAAGACTCAAAAAAAAACACGCAAATTATTCAAATTAGGATTTATATTTTTTATGTATCGAATCATGTTGGTAATTTGTCAATGTTAAATAAAAGATTGATGCACTCACCTGCCCATTTGCCAAATTTATCCACCAAAGTTTGTGGCAGTTGTGGCTGGAAATACGGTTCCAGCAAGGCTTTGATAATATAGATCACCGATTTAAAGTTGTCATATAGAAAAGCGGCAATGGCCAAAGTGCCCACCAAGTAAATGAGCAATGAAATAAGTTGCCAAATGAACGCCATCCGTAATAATGTGTATATGCTCAGTTCCAGCGCCGGCTGCATTATGAAGAGAGTCTTTTTATTCCGTTGCGAGTACGAGTATAAAATTGATTAGCAGCAGTTGATTGCTATAAATGTTTATGTAGTTGTACTGAAACTTATCAGCATGCTAAGTAAATACATGTGGGTACAAAGTATATAATCCAAAATGGAACACTGGAATTTGAATGAATTTGAAATGTAGCTACATGTCGTGGCTACAATTCAGTGTACACTTTACTTCTTTAGCTATAGGCACAAGCGGCGGCTCTGAGCTTCAATCACGGACTAAAAGCCGAAACTGAAACTGAAATTGAAGTCGAGTTACACAGACCCCAAAAAGCAACAACTGATGGCTGATGGCTTCCGACGACAACAACAACAATATTGAGTTGCCGAGTTTGTTTTATTGTTGTTGTCAGGTCTTACAAGCTGCAATTGTGTCTCCCAAAGCCATGAACATGAACAACGGTGCAGGTACAGATACAGATACAGATACAGATACAGCTACACTTGTAGATACAGATACAAATACCTGCACATCTTTTTGTTGGCTCGTTTAATTTATATGTTTTTTTATACATATATGTACATATATTTTTTTGGTTCATTACTTTACAAACATCAACTTTATATTGTTTTGTTGCTCCGCTTGAATTGTTGTAAATGCTTTTGGTGCGAAGATTACCAAAACAAATTACCAAATCCGCCGCTTGGCACGCTAAATTATTAGACATTTAATCACAGGTTGACCCATTGTCCAAGTGAAATGTATACGACTGACAAAAGTGTTGACAATTTTCCATTGTGGGTTAATAACAGACAAGTGCATAATTACTCATAGAGAGAGACAGACCCTTAAACTAATTGAAAACAATTAAGCGAAAGATGCTAAAATTATTTCTGTACATGTGAACTTCAGAAATAATGATAACAAACTGTCAGCTATTTCAAAGTGCTTTGAGATTATCAACACTTGAGAGTAAAATTGATGACAGTCAAAGTAAATTTAGAAATATAAAGCATTAAGTACTTAATAATGATATATGAACATTTTGAAAATGCTGTAAAGGAAACTTGAAGTTTAGGCTTTTATTGTAGAAGCTGTATTGTGGAACAGTAACTGTCTTTATTTTTGTGTTTTCACTGTACTGCAGAAAGGAAATAGAAGCCATTTGTCTATTGTTTTTTTTTTAAATGTTCAAACTATAAAGACAAGTCTTTATTTGAAGTGTCAATTATAAAAAGATATCACCTTGACTGTAAGTTAGTCAAGCTGTCTTAAGTAGCAACAACTCGCCCATTAGCAGTACTTATTTTCAATCACTTTCTAAACAATATACAGATTTGACTGCCAAAGCTAAATCAACAAAAGATTTCAAAGCATTTTGATTGCAAGTGCTCTATGAGAATGTAAATATGCTTTGTAATATCGACTGCAGTATTATATTTGTGCCAGTCATTCGAATAAGTAAGGAAATGTTTCTGAATCTGGAGAATATTTAGACAAGGAATGCAATAAACAGCGGAACTTCCATTAGAGCTTGAATAATGTTCAATCCAGAAACAAAAAGTTTAACAAAATATAAAGAATATAAAAAGGTGGCAAACATTCACAATTTATGGTATAAAGTAAGGTAGTATATCAAATTTGAAATAAGTTAATTAATGTTTATTTCAATTATTCGACAAAATGAAGACTTACCTGTAGTAATCGTGTCAGTTTACGCTTTAAGACTGACAAGAACTCATTTTATGCACGCCGATTTGAACATTCGGAAAGTAATATTGATTTTGTCAAGAAAACTGTCAAAGCTCACAGCGCACAGTGGTTAATTTCCGACACCCTCGTTGCAAAAATACTAAGTTTGTTTGAGATAAATGAATAAACAAATGAACATAAAGATAAGGCAGTTATCTGCATAATTCAAAATATTTCTCATCTTCGGTATTTAATTCATTAAAAGTAAATTCTTTAATGAAATTAATAAGTTTAACTTCCATCTTATGTTGCCCCTTATTAAAGAGTTTAAGCACGCTTTGAAAGTTTCCACGGTTTTGTGTTTAGTGCTGTTTAAATTTTACAGATTTCACTTAAAGTTCAACTGCTATGATTTTTGCAAACTCTTTTGACAAAACGATTCACTGTGCAGCGCTTTAGCCGTGACACTTTCTTTTCTTGCGCTTTAGCCGAGACCGCAATTCGCCGAAGCGCAGACAACAACCAAAAAACTGCAGCCTGAAAGTGCGCAATAAAAAAAACAGAAAGAATTGTTTCATAAAACATTTGCAAAAGCAAAATAACTATTTAAATATAAATTTGATTAAATCAATTTCGTGTCTTTTAATGAACGCTTGATGTTGTAATCTCGCAGCGGCCCTAGCTCTTGTAAATAAATTCTAAGACAAGAAATCTCGCTTAAATTAGACCAAATTCTGTCAAAATAATAGAACAAAATTTAAGAAAATCTGAAGCAAAAATAAAAACGGCTCGCTTTTTGGTGATTCTTTTTTAGAAATCATTCTTTTGTCTCTTTTGATAATCGTAAATACGCCACCTAGATGTGCTTGTTTTTGTCAGCCATTGCACTGAAAAATAATTGAGATCCAGCTAAACGTAGTCTCCAAGGAAAGATTGTCAATGCCGCATTCTGGACGTGATGCCAGAGGTAACCAGGAGTTTCATCCACGCCATCCCTTAGCTGGGCAACTGCACTGCGGGCATAGACCTCAGCAGAGGGTATAAACAATCCTCCCTTCATAATGCGCTTGGAGTAATTATTAATTTTGGTTACCACAAAATTGGGGGACAGAAGCTGCACATGAATGCCGAATGGAGCTGCCTCGTATCTCAGGGAGAGCGTCATACTACGATTGTAAGACTTGGAGGCAGCATAGAGACAGGCATATGGCACAGGTTGAAGTTCCGTTCCGGAACTCACATTGACAATGGCTCCCTTGATCTTTGCCTGACGTAGCCGGCTGAAAAAGTATCGGGAAAGTTGCGAGACAGCAGTAACATTCGTATCGATCAATTGTTGGGTCTGTTCCTTGGTGCTTTTGTGCAGGCCACCAGGTGAGCCTATGCCTACATTGTTAACTGCGGGAAAGAAAGGTGGAAAATGAGCTATGGACATAAAATAGGTGTATAACTTCTTACCAAGTATAGCTACAGGTAAGTCGGCCAATTCACGTTCAATGTGATCGTAGACCTCTACACCCTGTGTAAAGTCTGCGATGACAATCTTCGTCTTTACTTTGGACTCCGTGGCTGTAAAATAATCAAGTTTTAGTGAGTTGATAGATAAATTAAGTATTAAAATTCACGCACAGATCTCCTTGGCAACCGCCTCCAGCTTTTCCTTGTTTCTGGCTATTAGAACCACATTAATGCCGTGTCTGGCCAATTCCTTGGCATATTCCTTGCCAATTCCATCACTACTACCGGTAACTGCAGCCCAGGAGCCAAAACGTTCCTTTAAACTCAGTCGTTGCTTTGGATCATTTATTAATCGCGCCCTTAGCAATCTAAAAGGTGTTCTTAGGTGTTCGTATAGAAAACAGGCGATAGCGTACAATCCGACAAAGGTAACAAATGTTGATAAAGCACTTAACATTTTTATACTATATTATCTAAGTTCGAATTTCAATTGATAAGAACTTTGCTCTGTTTCGTTCAGCGGACGACAACTGACTGTGCTGGGCACTGGGAACTCGGCTGGTGTGAAGCTCTTTACTTTGCACTTAATTAAATTTCGTTTATTGTGCATGGAATATTAAGTGTCTTATTACCAAGTCGAAAAACAATTGCGAGGTGTTCGAGTCATCGATTCAATTTGTCAATTGATAATACAGTTTGGATTTACGACCATTTCTACAATTATTATTATTTTGATTTTCTTTTGCACCTAAGAAATTCCAGTACCGTTTTTAATGTTTAATTTTTGATTGTCTGATTTCCCACCTGCTTAGTTTTCAAATTGTGAAATTATAATTTGATTGGTGAGTGTGATCGTTGATAGGATTATATTGATGGATATATTGTGTTAGTTATTCGTCTGAGGCTTATGGTATATTTTTAGACAAGGTCAGTTGTCGTAGGTTCTGTTTTTGAATGCACTTTGCGAAAATTAAACGATGTCATAATACTTTTAACGTATGTAGCTGCGATGTCATAATATTTTTAACGAACTGCGCTATGCATAATAAGGTCTGGGTGCGAATTCTAACGATATGGTAGGTTAAACTCTGATTCTATTAGAAAATAGCTAGAAATAGACTTTGCTGGGAGAAGCATGCAATGAATTTTTCATATAATTAAAAGCAAAAGTGGTCAGCTGCAGGTGACAATGATAATAAATGATAACGTCATCAAAATGTTAAGTATATTATTTTTTAGATTATAAAGAGCATAGATAGTTAAGCTTTCAATATCTATAACTTAAATATACACACAAAAAGCAAAACGAATTTTGTTAGGTATAATAAATTTACACAATTTCAATTAAAATATTTGTGTTAACATACAGTTTAAACTCTAGCTGGAAATTTGGGTATAAAGTTAAATAAGGTTCTAATAAAAATAACTTAAGAGATACCATTAGTTAAAATATGTTACTGAAACTTGACATTTTCCACTTGAATTTGTAGCAACGGAATTTTCGGCTAAATGACATCATGGACTTTTGGTTCTGGCCTTGTTCCGTTGTTCGTTGTCTTTGGCAGCAAAATGCACTTACACATATCACAATTACTGGCATGAGTGCGTACTTAGCGCTAACATTCATAAATTAGACTGACAAAATGGTATTTTATAAAAAGGCTAAGCACACTCACACACACACACACACACACTCATACACATACACCCACATGCACTAGCCTAAGAAAATCAGGAAACGCAAATGTGAGACGCGGCGCTGTGAATTGAACATGGTGGAAGGACGACGACAAGACATGGGTTATATATCAATATGAGCAACGGTTACCGACTGGATAGAGCCCTGTCGACACACCCTGTCGATGGCCGGAAATTGGAGTCAGGGGAATATGCCGCACGGAAAAATATGGGCTGACATTTTTCGTTGTCGCCGCAAAAACCGCATTTATTCAAGTGTCAAATAAATTCATAGTTTTTGGCACCCCAACCTCCTCCCCACCGCATTTGGACGGGGGCGTTGACGGCGTTGGCCGATGCCAACTAATTAAGTCAAATGGTTTAGCTGCTGTGTGTGTGTGAGTGTGTGTGTGCCAGAAAAAAGTCAAAAAAGATTTTGTAAAACCGCTAGAGCCAAAAATGCTCTCGTTGGTGCAGCCTGAAAGTATGCACTGGTTTTTGAAGCGGCGCACAGTGGTCGAAACGGTCAAATTAAGTTGCCTTTAATTTTAATTTAAAGGTGGAAATTTTTATGCAAACTTCTTATATGCGAAAAATTACAAACTTGACATACAGAGAATAATATTACAATTATTATTATTAATATCAATTAAGAACAACTAGTTATCACAAATCGACCACTGTGTGCTGCCTAAAAGCATGCAGAATGTTTGGCAACTTATGCTAATCACATTTAATTGCTTTTTAAGCGCACTTTCTGGCAGTTTCAGCTAATTAATGTGACTCATACGCAACGTGGTACAAAAGCCAAGTTAATAACTTTAACTTCAGCAAATTCAACTGTTCAAATGCAACTGCTGCAGCTTAAATAAACAGATAGAAGTACACTGCAAAAGGAGAATGGCGCCAGCCTCCATCCATACACACACACACACTCACTCACACCCACACGTATGCCAAGATAAAAGCACTCTAACCAGAGATCAGTTTAAGGCGGATGGGGATCTGAAAGTGGCACTGGCGCAGTCATTGTCAAAAAAGTCAAACAATTTGAATTATGTTTTGCAATTTGTACATCCGTTTCTGCCTTGAACTCAACCACCCACCAACACACACACACACTCCACCCTAGTCCTTCACTTGGCTTAGACGCTCTCTCTTTTTTATATATGAGGGAAATTATTGTTTGCTTTGTTGCCGACGCCGCTGGCAGCTTTTATTATAAGATATACTATATGCGATATATGAATGAGTATTTCCATGCAATGTTCATTTTTATAAGATTTTATTGTGGTTATTATTGCATTTGCTGACAAAAAGCGGAAAATGAGCTCTTTACGATGGTTTATAAATCACGTTCGCAACAATTTCGCCATTTACAAATTTAAAGAACTCTATACAGAGTATCACAATATTTAATTTTAGGAATTAATTAAGTGGGTATAAATCATTAACTCGATTTTGTATTCTTATAAAAATTTAAATTATTTTCCAAATAAAATGCAAAACATTTTGGGTTTGGAACACACTTTCATATCAAATTGCAGCCAAAAACAAGGCAGTCTTTTGCCCATTTTCCAGCATTCTCCATCTCCAAAATCTTGTAAATTAATTGCTTTTGGCATTCTTAGCGCTCTAATCTCTGACATATCGTTAAAGCGCATTTGGCATTGTTGACTGGGTTGCTTAAGGATGTTTATGTCAGTCACTGAATTTTAAGTAGTCCAAAGGAGGCTGACAACGTGCCGCATTACAGAAAAAAGGGCAAATAAGAAAAAAATCAAATAAAAGAGTTGTCAAGTGAATTCGTGATGCGACAGACAAAAACAGGGGAAAACAAGATAGTTTTTTTTAAGAGGGTTAGACTGAGAAATACCCAGTAGCAAAATTATTGTCCTTACTTAAATTTATACACTGAGAAAAAAATAATGTATCGAGGCATCCGAAACATAACTTCCATTGAAATTGGACTAGTCTTAAAAAATTGACTCATAAATAAAATAAGTTAGAGGACAACATTGGTAAAGCACCAGAAAAAAATAATTTTGTTTCATTTACATTCAGAATTAATATACATATTGAATTAATGGCAGAAAGCTGTTCAGTTTATATACAAATAAATTTAACAAGAGGAAAATTTACAATATTTAAAATGCGAGATAAGTGAGGTCTTTAATGTAGCCTTTTGACATTTTCCTCACTACAGGGTACAAAGAACTTGTAAAAGCTGAAAAGTGGGCGGCTTATCCTGGCGAGATTTCGCCCCTTAAATGGCGCATGAAAATTAGCAAGTTGTCTGTCTGCGGCTGCCATTATGCGGCACACTTTGAATGGCAGCTGTGGGATGATCTGGATTTTTTTGTCAGCTTGATTGTTAGCCAGGCAAAGGCTTAAACGTTTTATGGTAAAGTTAATTAGCAGTTTGTTTGTTATCGCTGTCTATAAATGCAGAGTCCAAAGTTTGACCATAAAACTGCAATCAGCGGTAAGTTATGTGGCCAGAAAGAGAAAATCACATACATACATGTGTTGGCCAGGACGACACCTGTTAGACCTGCGGGCAACAACAACTGCGATACTGCGATGGAAATAAAAGTCATAAAAAATGACTAACTACGCGACAGTACAGAACGATTAGGACGAAAGCAGCAGCAGGAAGACCAGAAAAGGGAACAGAAAGTGGCATCAGCATCTGCCTCTGAAACGAGGCGAGTGTCGTTTTGAAAAATTCAAATCTCGATGCCAATAAAAGCCAATAAAACTCGTAAAATAACTCAAACAAAAAAGTGGTTGAGTGGGTGGATATGGTTTTGGATTTGGTTTCGGTTTGTTGCTGTGGCCGTGGCTGCTGTTCGCTCAAGTGTTTTGTGTCGCAATGTTGCGACTTTGGGCATAACCCCGATGAGATATGCTAATGGAGCTATTGAAGAACATTGACTCTTTGGCATACAAGTGTGTCCAAAGTGCAGCTGTATACGAGTGTATATGAGCGTGTCATCTTTTTAACTGCTGACTGCACTTGCTCCAATCTCTCTGCAACTCCTACTAGTTATATTTATAGCCTGCTTCCGTCTGCTGCACGTTTCCCGTAGGTAACGCATATACATATATGTGGCGTCTACACCTGTTGCAAATATGTCGTCAGCAAATGTTTCACTGTTTTGCAGATGTGTTATTTATAATTACTTCATGTAGTGGCAACCCTATAAATAGCTTCTTCTTTGCTGGGTGGCAGCTCCAAAACAAAATGATTTCAAATTAAAAATGGCGATCTGTTCAAAAGTATCGATGCTGTCAAACGCATGAGAATTGAAAACGATCAATAAAATCGATAACTTGTTGTTCGAAGATAGATTTTATATTTGGTTATATATGGAAATAAAAATTTCTTTATATCTTTTGAAGCTATAATAAATACTCATATGAATTCAGTTTAATATTATTTATTATTCGAAAAAATTAGTAAATGATATTTTTCTTTTTAATATTCATGGCACAACAGTTATACTGCAATTCAGCTTTGGTTTTCCACTTTTACCAGTCCAGGCAATTGCGAACAGGATTTACATAAATCAAGTTGGTTATGTGAAACTATTTAGCTATTTTAGTAAGTTATATTACAAATCAATGCATTGGCAACAACTCTTCGAGCCCATCAACAGTTAAACTTTCACAATTTGCATATGCCACAATAGTTTGCCCTGATTTCGCAGTTAGCTGATCAACAAGTACAACTGACAATATTTGTTAGTGTATTTGCATTGCATACTGAATGCAGCAAAAACAGAGGAAAAATCGGTCTGCTGTTTAGTTTTTCGCTATAAGAAACGCATTTCGCATGCAGATGTCTGCATAGACTTGTCTGTGACCGATCCAACAGTCCCAAGACCCGCCAGACCAGAGTCCAAATTAAATTAATATGCGTACGGCGTGCAACTATGGTTCTTTCTGGTATCAGAAGGCGGCATTCCTTGACGCATTGGCCGATATTTGAACTGCAGACGTTACCTCCTAAGGTTTACTGGCGCTATCGCGATGCCAGGCAAAATAAAATACAAATGTAGAAAAACAAGAAGCAAAAAGAAAAGAAGCGGAAAAAAATTAAACGGTTGCCCTTTTGACAGGCTCGGAAAAGCCAGGGGAAAATATTCAAACAGTATTTCGTGTCCTTCTTCGCAGGATGCCAAAACGCGACAAAAACAATTTCATGCATTCAAATGCCAGAATACACAGCATGACAGCATTTATACAAGTAACAAGCTGGATTGAAAAGCATGCCTAATTGGGGATACCCTGTACTAGGGTACAAATAGAAAATTTTAATCTGTTACCTGGATCAAAAAAAAATCCGAATTCTAATTTATTTATTATGTACAACATTTGCGGCACATTTTCTTGTATCTTCTTAGTTTATATTTTATGCTCCCCTTTTGGTCACTTTTATTTGTAAAGGGTATTATAAGTGTAGTACGAGTATTTCTTTATGGCTGGCTGGCAGACACATCCTCCTTACCCTTTTGCCAGATTCCAGCTTCAGGCCAAGGCACAAAAATGTTGCACAAAATAAAATGTCTCTTTGTTTTGCACTCTGGCCAAGCGAATCCAGCAAAACACATAAATCTTAGCATATGTGCATTAAATTGCTATACCCTGAACCATACACACTCAAATTGTTGGACATCTTTTTCTCTAATATCTATCTGAGATACTTTAATTGCCTCAAACATCACTTGAATTTTCAATTGTTTTTCTATTGGCATTTTCCTGAGTTGAACTTAATTTACACCTTCCTTCCAACATTGTCTCTGTCTCTTTGTCCTTTCCTGGTTCCTGCCAAAAGCTGTCGACAAACTTAATGACCTGCAAACTTTTCGATAATGTGTGTGTGTGTGTGTGTGTGTCTGTGTGTTCGGTTGTGTGAGTGTAGTTTTGATTATGTTACGGTGAGTGCACGCCTGTGGAAATTATCAAATCGTCCTCGCACTTGACAAAAAACCGAAAATGAATGGCAAGCTAATTTCCAGGAAGGCGATTAGAAAGCCAAACAATTTACCGCTGGCACCAAAAAAATTAAAGAATTTCCGGTCTTAAATAAGTTAACAAAAAATCGGCTGGCGATAAGACCAGATATACATATTAAGCTAAGGCCGTGAATTAAGCTTAGTTGGAGGGATAGGTTTGATATTTAATTTTAGTTCAAAGCTTAGAAAGTCTTTTATTTCTTTGTGGGTATTTGTTTTCAGAAAATTCAGATCACAATTTTCTGCAATTTTCTAAAGTTATTATAAGTACTATAATATTACTTAATACTTAATAAACTATTTTCATTATTTTTCGAAAATTTTCAGTGGTCATTATTTTTGTTTAAAATTTCCAACTATTTTATTCATGATTTGATATTAATATTTCATTTCAAAGGTGATTTAAAGAAATATAATTTTGGTAGTTCTCGAAATTTGTCAATGGTCCTCCCTAAGCCTTTTTTAACGAGAATTATTTTTCCGCTTATGATTTGATATCTTTGATTTTCGAATTTATTAAAAATACTTTCAGCTCTTAAAATTATATCGTTCTTAAGAACCTATTATAAGTTGTCTAAAACTATTGCAATATAGTGCAGAATTCACCACAGATGAGTTCTTAGTGGTTTCTTGTACCCTTTGTCTCCCTCAACTGTCCAGCAATTTGGTAAGCCAAGTGAAAGCCACGTGACTAACATAAGCAAATACAGTTATAGCCAAGTCAAGTGCTCGAGTAATGTTTTGTTTGGCCAAAAATCAAGATGTGTGCAGCCTTACCAAACGTTGTTAGCAGGGAAAAGAAAACCCCATTGATGGTCGCCAGTTGTTGCCCAGTTAAGAGGGGTAAAAAGAGAGAGAAGAGGGGAGGTCGAAGAGTTGGCAACATTCGTTGTAGCTCTCACTCAAGCCCCAATTTCGAATCGTATGTTTATCTTTGGCCTGGCCTTTGTCTAGCTGAAGTGCCGGATGAAGAGAGAGGGGAGAGTAGAGAATGGCAGAGGGAGATATTTGGTCCTTTGGCGCTGTTTGAGCTATAAATAAACGTTTAGCTGCTGCGGAAGCACGGCGACAGCAACAGCAGTCTGTAATACAGGCTAGCAAAAAATGGGCGTAGTGAATACAGCTAAAAGGGGGAAGGGGGTAGGTTTAAAGGAGGGTGGTCAGTGAGGGGGTAACTTGCTTGTTTGTCTACTGACAGCACGTGCTGCTGCGGGCTGCGGTCAACGTGTGTGCGTTTGTATACGTTCTGTTCGCATTGTTGTCACAGTTTTTGTCCAACGTTAACTAACTGGCCCGTAAGCCCCGTTAATAGCCACATAATCGAGGCTCAATTAACACGGTCAGCAACTCCTCCTCCTCTTTCACTATCCAACAACATTGTGGCTTTTATTTAACATGCGTTTATTAGAAATTTATTAGTGCATTGCAAATTTTTACAGTGCACATTTTATGCAATTGCATAAAATTTTTACACTGGCGCCACTCGATTTCATAACTCACACAAAGTATCTAGGACAAGAGCAGAGACGAAAGGGGATAAATGGAAAGTCAAGTTGCTCTACACTTACACTGATTGGCATCGACATTCGAGGCGAACCTGTTGACCATTTGCATTTCATTAAGCCATGCTGACTTGACTCCTTGCTAACTTTTTGTCTTGCCACTTTTTTTACTGCCTCATTTAAATTCTAATTTTATGACTGCGTTTATGCTTTTGTCGAAAGGCAAACAACCATACACACATTCACACACACATACGTGCTTACTATATAAACTTAAGCTATCTATTTATATATCTGTGCAGATTTGATGCCATGCATATTCGAGTGCATTCATAATTGTCAGAAACGAAGACAACCGTGAGTTGCAGCTGAGTGAGTCAAGTGATTCAATTGTTTGCCAAATACATATTCACATCTTAAGTGCTTAATCTTGGAAAGGTAATTCTTGAAGGAATTAGTATGCATACAGATTTTAGCTAAGGTTATTTGAATGATTTGAGAAGATCCTTAGCTTATTCAAAGATAAAAAATTGAATCTGAAATTTCTTTCTTTCTCTTTCTAAATCATTTAGGTTTTTTTTAATCAAAACTATTTCTATTTATTACATTATAATTATAATTATAGTTAACATTATAATTAAGTAAATTAAAAATAAAATTTTTAAATCAAGCTCTTTGCCAATCAATTAATAAACACAGTCATGTCTAAAATGCCAGTCCGCATGAAAATCGGTTGAGTTTTAATAAAGTTATGCAATTTTTAAGTCAGATAATCCTGGAAACTTTACATGTCAATTGAAGTCAAAATTGAACTTAAAAGCTTAAGATTTTAAAATTTAAAAAAAATTCTTCCAATAAATGTTAAGGATTTCTTGGAGTATTTTGGAAAGTCTTTAAATAATGTCTTTCTAATGTACATCTATTTGTAAATGTAAAACCGTAGACCAAACCCTGGCTAATTTGACATTCCAGACGAGAATCGGATGAGTTTACATAAATTAATACAAGTTTGGGGTCTGATAGCACTTATATTACTTGCTCTTTATCTTTAAGATTTCTAAAATTCTATTATTTTGAGAAATGCTAAGGTGGTTCACTTTTAAGAGAAAAGGAAATGCTTTCAGAATACAGTCAAAAAAATGTCAGTTCTGTGAAATATTTAAAAATGATTCTGACAATATTTATGTACGAATATGTATGTTATGCATACATATATTAGATAAGATCGTATCGAACGTAGCTGCTGTTGATCTACTATTGCCATGTTTTTCTTTTTTCTTCAACAAAAATTCAAAAATCACCCTCTTCTCTTTCCCATTCCTCCCGCAGCAACCACGGCACATGTTCCCATTAATTTTATATGAAAGGCTAAATATTTTGCGCGGGTAAAAAGTTTAGCGGGCACATGGGAAAAACGAAAATTGTGAAAATTGCGTGAAAAGAGGAAAACGTTGAAAACAGAGAGCGAAGAGAGTAGAACGCAGCATGAGAGCTGTTTAATGGCCGAACATGTTGGCAGAGCACGAAGCCAGACGACGACGACGACAACAACGAATGCAGCAGCATTGCAAAAGAGGGGTGGGAATGGAAGGGGAAATAGAATGAGGTGGTAAGGGGGATCAGCTTGGAGCGCAGCCAGTTGGAATTGCACGCGACAAAGGCATCGCATGGCTAAAGAGCGGAATGAGATGGCGGACAGTAAGAGGCGGCAACGATGACGACACAAAAAGCAGCAACGACGACAGCAGCAACAATAACGACGACGACGACGACGCTGGCAATTGCTGCTGCTGCTGCTGCCGCTGCCGCTTCTGCTGCTGTTGTCTGCCGGCAACTGAGGGCTTCTGCTTCTGCTGTTGGCTGACTGCTGAGCAGTCGTCAGTCAGTTGGCCAAGAAACTGGTAGCGTCGGTGTTGTGAGCCAACAAAAGGCTGGCAACTGGCAATTGGCAACTGGCAGCTGGGCAGCTGGCACAGTCACCGGCAACGGCAACGGGCAACGGCCACCGTACACACCAACATAATGTGTGTGTTGAGTGGTGTGTGTGCGTGATTTGCCGGGTTGCCCTGTTGCCCGGTTGCCCACAGGGCACGGGAATTGGCTTTGACTTTTGAGCGACGCGTAGCCAGCCAAGAAAAGTGGCCAGCAGCCAGTTCGTCAGCCCAGCCAAATGCCAAAGTTAGCCAGCCAACAGACAGTTAGCCAGAAGCAGCAACAGCAGCAATTACTGGCCAAAAAGGTGGTGATGTGGTGAAGGTCCAAGATGATGATGACGACGCAGCAGCTGCAACAGCAGCAGCAACAACAGAGGAGACAGCGACAGCAGCAATATCCTTTGCCAAGGCAGCACAGGATGACAGTCAAGGAATATTTTTTGGCCGCAAACGCAGTTTGATTAGCCAAGTCAAACAATGCTTTGACCCTGGCCAAGATCATACAACCAAATGGACGCCAATTGACAGCTAACACACACACTCTTACACACGCACACACACTTGCATGCTTAGTGGCACAGTGGTGCAGTGTTGCAGTAACAACAACAACAGTAACTGCTCCACAGGATACGTCCGTCTCGATTATACAGCAAACAAAAACAATAAATAAGAACAAAAAAAAACGTGTCGCGCCGCAACAACAACAACAACAACATCAAATGCGCTGTGTTAACTATGTGAGTATGTGTGTGTGAATGTGTGGAGTGTGTGCGTGAGCTGACCAATGTGAACCGCCAACTCTTTTGGCCAGTGCCAAAAAAAAAACAACAACAACCTGCGCCAATGGAGCAACTGGCGATGCGCCCAGCCAACAACAACAACAGCAACAAAAGCGACAGCAACAACATCAGAAACGTGGCCATAACCATTGTTTCAACTGGCCACTAATGATTTGTCAGCCATGTCAGCAAAGTAAATTGGCCCAAAGCACACGCGTGCGAAACCTCAAAGGATGCGCATCAGGCAGCAACGAAACATCGCGCATACGCCGCGTATAACAAGCAAAAATAAATTCAATTAATTAATATAAAATACATAAACTTAATCAAATTACAAACTTAATTCAAGTAGTGTTTAGTGCTTAAACAGTTATAAACAGAAAAAAAACATTCAAAAAAAAATCCACAAAAAAAATGTAGCAAACTTAGCATTGAAATACTTCAATGACAAATTATATAATCGCAAAACTATGATATAACCCCAATAACAATTACACAATATAATAAATCTAAACAATAGCGCAATATGTAGAATAGTGATTACAAAACTTACGTGTAAAGGTCAACTTATTTGTCTGATCAGTTACTGAAAGCACTTGTAGACAATTCTAATTCTTATGGCTAATAAATGAAAAATGTGGATCAGCGCGTGTTTAGTGTGTCGCTAGGAAAAGATTCTGACATTCATTGAATGTGATGGCAGTTTGTGAAAAAGGCATGGGAAAGTGGTGTGCGGAGAAGCAGAAGACAGGAAGACAACCTGAGTGTTTACTACAGTGAACAATGGGTAAGTACGGGAAGGGAAATGGAAAAGAAAATTAAAAACAAGAGAAAATATAAGTTATTTAGTTCGAAATAAAATCATTATAATTAAATAGTAATAACTTAGTTAGTTTTCATTTGCAAATTGATTTAAATTCTCAGTAAAATATGCATATATCGTTCTCAAAACTAACTTGACAAACATTAAAGAGTAGTCACAATTTCCTAAATTTTTTAAAGGTTTACGCTAAACTTTTAATATTTTTTTAGCAAACAATTTATATAATACTTTTAATTTGGCTTACTCAACATTTTTGGTTGGATGATTTCTTCACAAAAATGGTGTTTAAATTTTATTCAAAGTCCGATCAATGATTGCTAGTTCACGGTGATTTTTTCTAGAAAATTTCCTGTGTGGTCAAATTATATTAAACTCGATTGTCCTTATTTTAGATAAATCTGCTTTAGTCAAAATGAGCCTTCACCGAAAAGAACTCGAGATAAAATAAACTTTAAATGTCAAGCTAATTTTCATTATAATGATTTCAATGCCTATCTAAAACTGTGCAGACTTTTATCATTTTAAAATAGTTTTAGAATATTATTTTTTTGGTCTACCTTTAATAGGCAGCTGTCACCACAAGATAATCGACCAATAAATGAGCACTCTTAAAAGTCCAAACCCCTTCCATTAATCCATTCGATTCGAGTCAAAAACCAACAGCCTGGCGCCACATAAATATTCAGAATGCAGCCCAAAATAAATGCGTCATGCGGAGGCGGGGCGAGGGCGTTACACTTACAGTTACACTTTCAGTTACAGCTAAGACTTATGGCCAAAAGCCTGTTCATACTAACTGAATTTATAGGTGCTGCAAAAATGTTAAGCCAACCACCCCAACTACCAAAATTCTTTCAACTCAAGGCCACAATCTGGATGTATGTATTTCATGGGGAGCTCGTAGTACCTACTTCCCATTTCTGAATTCTCAAATTCACTTATCCAATCTGGTTGTGGTTCAATGCACAGACGCCACATTTTGCCAGACATCTCATCTCGTATATGCTCCGATATCGAAAACAGGCGAATATGTAACCTGAAGGCTGAATATTATATGAAAAATATGAATAGAATCTTGTTTTATGGTTAATGTACGACAAAGGAAACATCTAAAAGAGTACGAGTAAATCAAGCACTGACCAATTAATTCTGAAATATTATTTCAACATGCGCTTGTTTTAAGGTTTTAATGTTTTAATTTATGAGCACAACTGCAAATCACGTTCAATTACAATCATACCGAACAAGTTCTCTATATGTTTAAATACCCTGCATAAATTAGGGTGATTAAAAATTATATGATGAAATTGTAAAATACTGTATTCATATTCCATATATTCACATCATAGAACCCTGATCATACATCATATTATGTAGAAAGATTAAGAAATAATTATTTAATAGAATTTTCTGCTTAGAAAATATTTTATGACTATTCCCTTAAACTCTTTTTATATGAATATAAAAAAGTATATTTTGAACTACGATATTTTCATAATAACTTGCGAGTTGAATAACATATTATATTTATCTATCTACTTTTAATATTAACAACAAAACAAATTAAAGCATTTCAAAATCAAATATTCACAGTACAAATACAATTTATAGAAACTACATTCGGGGATGGAACTTAGAATTTTATATAAACGCTGAATATAATTATTGCACATTTGATTATAGGGTATGTACTCGTCGACTTAAGTTAACTTACATGTAGTGAAAAATTTCCGAGCCATTAAAGCAATTAACAACTCGCGGACTACAGAATGCGCACTCAGTTAATTGGCTCAAAGGAGCTGCCAGGACAAAGGGACGAAAACTTTGCTTAAAACTAACACGAAATTTAATTGTGCAAGCGGTGAGCGGTATGCAAAATGCAAAAGGAAAGCAGCAACAGGACAGTCGAGAAGAGAGGGAGAAGGAACTACGGAATCTCGCTCCCTAATGTTTGGGCATTAATTTTATATGCTTTTTTTTTGCTCAGCTTTTTTTTTCTCCAGCGATAGTTGAACATTTTTTGCAGTTGGCATTTGCTGAAAAGGAATTTGTTGACACCAACAATGTTTCGGACATCCTGGCAAATAATTCTTGCTTTTTTACCCTTCTCTCTATTTTGGTGTCGGAAATTGGCAACTAAGCCAAGCAGCTAGCGCATTGTGTCCTTTCCTCTTGACTGCCTGCATATGTTCGCTGAACTCCTTCCTTCGTCCAGATCCTTCGACAAACAAACAAAGGTTTCTCTTGGTCAGCTTTGGGCAAAAGTTCGCACTTCCTTTTCCTTTGCCTTTTGCCAGTCCTTATCATTGACGCCAAGAGAGAGATTCGAGAAACGATTGCCCGTTTGCATTTGGGCACGTTTCAATGAACGGCCCAAAGATTTATGGCCCGCATTGATTTTATTGATGGCCCCTGGCGCATTTTTAAATAAATCGAAGGCAACCATTTCACGAGACGAGCAATTAAAACTAATTGAATCGCCCCAAAATGCAATGTGACAAATAGTTGCAAATAAACGATAGATTGAACGATTGAACAATCAAACAACTAAAGAACAGAGCATTGCATTAAGTTGCAAATTGTCAAGGATATTTGGCTATCAATGCATTCCTTAAACTGGCTCAATAAATAGAAAAATCGACTAACATTAGCTGCAAATTAAAAGTCCGTGCCTCAGATCTTTGTTAATCTTTATTTGATTAAATCCGCATACAATTTGAAATAGTCCTAACATCAAGAAAAACTTTTTAAAACTAAGAAGAATTTATATTAAATATAAAATTAAGTGTAAACAAATTAGAAAAGTGTAAAAAAATATTCTTTTAATCAATGTTGAACATGATTCTTTTGAATTTTATTAAGATCTAATCTAATTACGACTTGCTTAAAGTTAAACAGTTCTATTGAATGATATTCAATTGCCTCTCCTTCTCCATCTCTCCCCCAATCCCGCTTTCTCAAAAGCTATTCCCATTGTCAGTTTAAATTATATTTTGGGTGCAAAAGTCAGTCGCCGTAATTTTCATAGCGTAGACATGGCGAATAAAACAAACAAACAAATAAATCGCCAAAATTATTACTGCCCTCTTCTTCCTCTCATCACCCACCGCCTGCTGCAACTGATGCTGATGCTGCTGCCGCCAATTTTTATGCGGCCCTTCAGAAGAAGATAAAAAAAAAATAGAAAACAAACTTTGTCTGTGCCTTTGTAAGGCCTCGATGCCGTTGTCCAGTCGACTCATAATGATTTACTCGATTTGCATATTTTTGCACTTATAAAAATGCACAAACGATTTTTCATTTTCTTGAAAAACTTATTAGTGCGACGCGGCGATCCTTTGATGTTTTTCGCGTTGACCAGAAACGAAAGGCGACTATAATTTCTTTTTTTCTTCCTTCCTTTAATGATGCTTGGTTATTTATTTGTTATGCATGAGGAGCTATGGATGTTTGTTTGGTGGCGTATACTTAATTTTTCTGCTGGACCTCGGCATTGCGTATACGCCCTGGTGTCGCATTTTGTGTCTACGGCATGTCTGCAATTTGTAGCGCCTACAAGTCTGCTGCAGCAAAATTTTCTTGGTACAGCTCCAAGACATTTCTGACTTCCTGCTCGCATTTTGGCACACATCGCCAACAACTGGAAGACAGCAAGAACAACCACAGCAACAAGCACAACAACAACAACAAGAAAACATAAACATAGACGCAGCTGCGTCGATGACTTCCACTGGCTGCCAACTTGGCAGTCATCGACGCATCCTGTGACTGTGTGTGTGTGTGTGTGTGTGTATCTGTGTGTGCGTGGAATGCGAGAGGCTCGTGGCAAGTTGGCTGCTGGCCACTGATGGGCATTAGGCGCCACTTGGCACTCTCATTATGATTTTAATTGCTGACGCACACACACACACATCACACACACACAGATTTATCAACTTGGCTTTTTGACGAGTTGCCCAGTTTTGAGAACGTCATCAGTTGTTGTGCCTGATTGTTTATTTGGCTAAAATCACTTCGTAGTTTGGCAACAGGTCTCCAATTATCATGATTATGATAATAAGTATTTGCTCTACATATTATATATATAAATAAATCAGATATATATTAATGTAATGACGTTCCGATTGGACCGACCTTGACCAACAGAATTGTTGGCCATCGTCAGCGAATTGTAAAATTTATTGGCCAATATTCTATGTTCTCGTTCTCGTTTTTTTTTATTTTTTGTGTTTTGGCTTTTGCCAATGTTGCCAGCCATTTTGGCAGCAGTTAATATTCAAGTTTTGTTTGCCAATTTCCCCAAATTTGTTGCTCTTGTTGTTGTCGTCATTGTGGTTGTTATTATTCGCATTTGTTTATTTGGTTTTTGATTGACATTCGTTTGCTCAGTTGTTGACGCGTCGTTGACGGTTAAAGTTGCCACTTGAAAAGTCAACTGGAGCCCTTTTGTGCTTTTCCAATCAAAGTGAAATTCACAAGATTTCACAACAACGAATAATATAAATACATCAAAATATCTGACAATTGCTTTGCGTGTGATTTAAAATTTTGAACAAACAAATTGCTTTTTGTGTGCTTCTATTATGATTAGGTAGATTTTGCTGTTTTTAATAGAATATTGTACCGACTCCAATCACAACTTAATCCTATTCTTTATTAATATGGCAAGATGTTGGTTATCATACAAATAACAGATTGCAGGCTAAAATCTGAATGGTTTTGGTGATATTATATTGATAAAGTAAATAAATATAATAGGTATTTAAAACAATAGTCAAGGAGATTAGAGAGCTTTCTAGTCTAGGAAAGTCCATAGATATTAGAAAGGTTACTAAGTACTTGGATATTGGAACTAGCTAACAATTCTAAGTAAATTCAAAAATGCAATTTACATAAACATAGCCTCATTAGCCTCATGCTTTACGATCTCAAAATTCTTCTCTTGCATTTCTTAACTAAATTATATTATCTTATGAAACATATGTTAATTTTTTAATGATAACATTAATTGTCTGAACGCCTTATTTCAATTTAATGAGCAACTCTCGTTGTAACCAATTGAGACAGCTTCTGCCTTACTGCATCGCATTGGCATCTTCAAGGTGTACGTGAGACAACGTGCAAAATGAAATAAATTCTAATTAAAATTAGAAAAACTAGCACTAATTACAATTTGTGCCGTCGCCCTATAGACAACCACATACAGTACCCAAAGACAAAATACATTTTCGATGAAACAAAATAAATATATAAAAAAAACAACTAACAAAACGATGAAGAACTGAAATAGATTAGGCGAAATATACAAAGAGACGACGGCTGACTGTAGCTAACTATGCAATCCATTCTATCTCTAGATGTATCTGCATCTCTGCTTGTATCTGTTTCTGATTCTGTATGTGCTACACACAAAAATAGATGCGACTGGCGACGTTCGTCGCGCGTTTTCAACGCGTCTTTGGCCGCGTCAATTGCGCGTCATCGCCTCGGTCGAAGCAGAATGGTATATAAGATCAGGAGCAGACCAAATACTATTTATATATACTATTAGATATATTGAGTATATATGTATATACAAACATCTTATATATCTTCTCCTATATGGCAGTATATAAGGGCCTTCTGGCGACAGTTCTGCGCAATTTTCGCTTGTCGATCTTCTTCAGTCCCGTCAAGTGTGTCCGAAAATAGCAAGGTAAATGAAAAGTCTACAAACAAAACGAAAGAAGCGAACGAAAAACCGAGAAATCGAAAAATCAACCGAAAATGAAAATTGGGAAAACACAAAAGCCAAAAAGCCGCTTTTAGCAGCCCGAGCAAAATAAATAAAAGCCATTTTGCCCCCGCGACGGAAAAAAGGCAACAAAAAAATCTAAGAAAAAAGAAAAATATACAAAAACCAAATTTGTTTAAAACGTCAAAGACTTTAGTACTTTTTGCGTTGTCCGTGAAACGTTCTATATAGTATCATCGCCGATATACTATAAAATATGTATATCTAAAAGATATATGGTACAATAATTAAAACTGCCTTTTTTTCATTTTAATAATATTAAATGTTAGACAAAGCCATATATCTAGCATTATAAATGTTTGAATCATTTATGATCACATTTTTCAGGAACTAATTTTATTGCTCTCGAAACCAAATTTATCTAGAAAATTTAGCTAGAAATCAGACAAAAGATCCCCAAAGGTTAAAAGCTTATAGAATCTTGGAAAATAACTGAAAGACATTACAATAAATATAGATAAGATTAAGATTTGGGAAAAATAATATAAGAAAAGTGACATAAGGTAAAGGATTTTAAAACAATTTAATGACCCAAATAATTCTATAGCGTTAATCTATATACTACATATATTAAACTTAAGTATGACTATTTTTATTCTTTATAATAAAGAAATGAAATTAGAACTCTATCTTATTTTCTTTTAAACATAAACTAAATGAAGCAATAAAACTAAAACACAATTAGATGTGTTTTAAAAACTAGAGGAAACTTAATGTTCACACACTTATTTTGAGACTTTTAGCCCATGTCTTGTCTTGCATAATGCCTGCCACAGACCCAACTGAGAACTTTGGCTGTCACATTTGACATGCTGTTATTATTTTTAGCCAAGCATTTTGTCTCGCTGATGAGGAATGAAAAGGTGTCTGGCTGCCTTTGAGATTCGATTTACCTACGAGTGTTCTAAAAGTATTATATAAACTCATTTAGCATCCTGACTAAGGTCATAAATAAGGATGAGCCAGCTGTTCAATTGGCAATTAGTAGCAATTGTTGGCCCTCTTTCGAGTGGTTAATAAATCACACTTACTAGCACATTGTTGGGGTCTCTGGAATGGAAAATGGATATGAATCTTGTGGATACAATTGGCAGCTGTTCAATAGCCCAGTTCTTGGGGCCAATGACGTCAGCAGCCCTGACCTCAGTTAACTAATAGTGGCCAAGATGAAGTCATTAAGTGTGTTGTGTGTAGACATAAGATCGTCATGGCAGACTGTTTGTCTGCTCGTCCAGAAACTTATTGGCAAAACTCCATGATCATAAATTATGCAGTCGAAAAATGTTGTTTACGTGCCAACACGGCAGGTGGCGCTTTAATTACAGTATGTGTATGTGTGTGTGTGTGTGTAGCATGCGTGTGCATGTGTGCGAGTGTGTCAATGAGATTTAGGGGAATTCCCAGGACGGCTGCCAAGATTCCTCATCGCGCATTACGCAACAACAGAACTTGAGAGTGAAAAAGTTCATTGCCATTGAGAAATCGTTTCTTTTGGAAGCGAACGTGAGAAAAATCTCTCAAAGATTTTGGCAACCTACCATCTTGGCAAGCGCACACTTCCCCATCATTGCGTGATGGCCTGAGAAATCCCCTCTTCCTCCTCCTCCTCCTCTTGCGCCTACCCACTCCTTTGTATGCTGCCAGCCTATTGGCTGGGGAGTCCAAAAGTCATGACGTATTCGGTAGATGCAGTACAGTTTCCTAAAAAAGATGAGACTGCGCGGCCGCCAAAATGTTGCCAAGTTTATGAGAAACTAATACACAGTATCCTTAAGTAAACTTGCTCAAGGCACTCTTCTAATACTTAATAAAATATAAACTCTAAAATATTTGTGTTAATTGCAAACTCAAAATCTCAATTTTTCAAATTCTTAAGAAATATTAAGTTGCATCCTTAAATATTAATCAAACTTGAAATGGCATCAAAATGTTATGATACATATGCATGTACCAATTAATAAAATTTTAGCATCCTCATATACCATAATTGTCGGTTCTTAACTCTATAAAACAAACATAAAATTCCCTTTAAGAAATTTGAGATCTTTATTGAAGTTTTAATTTTAAAGTTTTTGTGGGTAGTATTTTATTATGATTATGCTTTATCATTATTAAATTATTAAGTAATACCCTTTATTTGATATATGTATATACAATATATATTATATATATTTAAAGTTGATACATTACTATTTATATATATCTGAGTAATATATAAACTTTGAATACCTAGTTTACATAAGCTTTTGTTATTTTTTTTCAAAGAAAACACAAACATCCCTTACTCCACGATTACTCT
The DNA here is from genome assembly GCA_037043535.1 of Drosophila putrida. NCBI lineage: Eukaryota > Metazoa > Arthropoda > Insecta > Diptera > Drosophilidae > Drosophila > Drosophila putrida. The sequence goes on from JBAMBI010000470.1 coordinate 2,765,858, forward strand.
GTCTCTTCCTCTCAAACTTGTCCTTTCGTTTACTCGGCACTCATACTCTCTCTTCCTCTCTTTCTATCTTTGCAGCGATGCGTTAAAGGAACTTCGTTGGCCAATTGGCGGCCACGGCCGTTGCAGCTTGTCCTGGACCTGACCAACCAATGACACTGCAGCGGATAAAAGTCCAAGTTGGCTAAAAGCAGCGCAGTGCACTTGGCAAACGTACAAAGTACTCAGCAAGTAGCACACACACACACACACGCGTGGACTTACACACGCATACACTTAAACACACTCAGACTTGATTGCTGCGCTCACACACGTATGAGAAATACGTTGATAATAAATCACGCATACGCCTGTTGGCCCAGCAAAAAAAGAAACTATTCGTGCTTGTATCGTGTGTCGCCAGTCGTGTGTATGTGTGTGTGCCAAGACTTGCAGCGTCGGTTTGCCAACTGCAGTGCAGTGCTCGTTTTAGCCCGGCTCGGACGAGTTGGCCGGCAGGCAATTGCACGAACGATGCCTCTTTTGCAGGCAGCGCATTGGGCACAACCCCTGCTAAAGGAACAGAGGACGACCAATCAGAGCGAAGCTTGTGCGCACCATCCTTGGCCAAAACATAAGCCGAAAGCGATGCCAACTAAACCAAGCTGATAACATTTTGTATATATGCATCCAAATTTACGATTTTAGTTCAGTTTTAAGTCTCAACTATTGTAAGACACGTGCCCAATGCCCTACGCCCACAAGTTACACCATAAGTGGGCGTGACAATATATAAATTATGATTATAATACATATACTTAATATATATAAGAGTTTGAACGAAGATTGAAAATGCGTAAAATAAATAAATGAATAAAAATTTGTAAAGCTGAAAAGCCGCACACCAAAAAAAAAAAAAACAGACTCAAAATAATTGTCCTATATTTTCAAAAAAATTTACAATCTATATGGTATAGTAAATCTACCAATCACCACTTCTTGACTTGGGAAAGTATGGATGTTTGAAACCGGAATTTTTAGGATGATCTCTGCGCCATTTCAAAGCTTTGACGACCAGCCAACCTTGGGTTAGAAATACAACCAAGTTGACTGCCAGCAGACTGTAGTTTTTGGGTACAATAACAACGGAATATCTGGACCAAAGTAATCCAGTTAATGCCAACATACCCGATTGATTCACGGATATTACTTGAGGAGGCCGATTCAAAAGATCTCCCAAGCCAGCCAAGACAAGACTCTTTTACCAGAAAGATTATTAATTATTATTAGGACTTCTGTGCTTTACTAGACTCACCCATTTGCCAAGCGGTGCCCAGAAGAATACTGTTTTTGGACCTGCAGGAGATTCCCAAAATGGTCTCGCTGTTTGAGGCACTACCTTATCCACCGATTTGATTACCGCATTATACAATGCAGACAAGGGTCCTCTGCCTTTACTCATGATGACGATAGTTTACAAGAATTTAAAAATTTGAATTTTAAAAATGGTGTCCAAAATAATATACAAGCTTGTCTAAAAATTTATATATGTTTGAGCACATGTTTATAAGTAAAAAAGTTTGGCAGATAATTATAAGGTTCCTTTTTACATATAGAAAATAATTAAAGTTGCTTAAAATGATTTTTGAAAAGCGAATACGGGCAAGGTGCGATTAAATGAACGGTTTTTAGTTTGGTTACACTTTTTGTGCACAAAAAATGTTAATTTATTTTAATCAGAGCTGGGAGTTTTCGTTCAATTTGCTGAATAAGTTCAAGCAATAGCTTTTGAGTCTTAAACTAAATCAGTCACTTAGTTCAGTTGTTCAGTTTTCTAACTCGAAATAAAAGAAATCCGCTTTAATTTATTTAATTTATTTTTTTTAATTTTACCTTCTTTTAATAAAACAATTTTATTAATTTAATTTGTTGAAGTATAAATGAGAATCTATCGATATCGATATCAGAGCTGAGATTTTCCGTTAAATTTGCTAAATAAGTTCAATCGAAAATTTTGGATTCGTGAACTAAATCAGTCATTTAGTTAGTTTACTAACTCGAATTAAAAGAAATGCGCTTTTAATTAATAAATTTAAAATAAATTTGGTTTGCTTTAATTTAATCTTCTGCTTTTAATAAAACAATTTTATTTAATCAATTTGATTTGAAGAAGTTTAAATGAGAATCTATCGATATCGATATATCAATATAGTTTTAACACCTTTTTGTAATAGGTGGCGCTTTATTTTAAAAATTGAGCGACCGTTAAGCTTAAAAATATTGACTTGATTGTTCAATTTAAATTTGTGCTATGCCGTTTATTTTGGGTGGGTGCATGTGTGTGTGTGTGTTGTGCGTTTGAACTTACTAGCGGCAACAGCACCAAAAAACCGAAGGGCTCTCTAAGCAGCGCTCTAAGGAGCGCTCTTAAATTTATTATAAACCAACAAATGTATAAGAATCTATTTAAAAAGAAATTACAACTCCTTTAAGTTGTGCAGCAGCAACGGTTGACACAGAGCTTGGCTCACAATGCATATGCTTAGAGCGCTGCTTAGAGCGCTGCTTAGAGCGCTGCTTACACCCATACATATACATATTCGTCGCTTGCCACCCACTTTTCCGTCTGCACGTACGCCGCTTGCCAGCCACTTTTCCGTCCAGACCAGCATTAGTGCGCTTTTGGCCTTCGAAGAAGGTGGACGCGGTAAATGTTAAGCGCTGCGCTGCGTCATTTGCCGGATAAATGCTGTTGCTGCTGCACAACTTAAAGGAGTTGTAATTTGGTTTATAATAAATTTAAGAAAACAAAAAGGTTGAATATCCTTGCAAATAATTCAATAATCTTAACTCTTCTTATTAATTTCAGCGATGTCGTGTTTGCACAGATTGTGGATCAAGAACACCCGGCGCAGGAAGTTCATCTCGATGGCATAGTCATTATACGATCTATGACTCGTGCTATCAGCAGAGGAATAAAAGATTCTCTTGTCCAATCTGCCAAAAAGCGTATCGAGCAGCAGGGTACACTAGGTACACTATAAATGTCAAGTTCACGCTTCTTAACTAACATTTTAAACAATTTTTGCGAATTAATAGATAATTTATTAATCTTTCAATCGTGTTTCTTTCGAGGAATGGCGGAGCTAAAGATGGTCTGGATATGGATATTGTGCCCGCCTGGCAGAAGGGAGTCATCGTGTCCATTTTAGATGTCGGCATACAGACCAATCATCCAGATCTCGCTCAAAATTATTAGAGTATATATAGTATAGATCTTAAATATTAAGTAAGAGTTATGTGGGAAGCCAAATTAAATGAAATAGGAAAAAATTTTACAAAAAGATAAATTTTTTCATTTTTTCACCTTACAATTCCCAACTGGTTCTAACCATGCAAGCATGAGATCCCCCTAGGAGCTGAGTGCCTAGTGTACCTAGTGTACCTAGTGTACCTAGTGTACCTAGTGTACCTAGTGTACCTAGTGTACCTAGTGTACCTAGTGTACCTAGTGTACCTAGTGTACCTAGTGAACCTAGTGTACCTAGTGTACCTAGTGTACCAGGTGTCACAAGTAAGTAAAGACTTTTGAGGAAATCAATGAAATATATCTCTAATGTGTGTTTACCATCTCTTTCAGATTTCTTCATAGCACTTGTGACGAGGAAGCTGATTTGAGAGCGCTGTAAGCAGCGCTCTAATCAGCGCTCTAAGCAGCGCTCTAAGCGGGCGAATCCCTTTTGGCACACGGTGCAGACATGAGAACGTTCGCCAGTGTGTGTGCGTCGATGACACTGCAGATCGGAGGAGCGTGGAAAAGCCATGTCACAATAATCACACTTGAATGGCTTCTCGCTAGTATGACGACGTATGTGTATAATGAGATTGGAGGAGGAGCTCACCGCCTTGCCGCGGAAGGCGCAGAGGAAACTCTTCTGTTGTTTGGCAGCAGTTGAAGGTGGCGTGGTCTTTGGACTCGCAGTTGTACCAACTCCACCGGGTGTATGACACTTCTTTACATGGGCATTTAGTCGATCCTTTCGATTGTATTTCCGAGGACACTGACCGCACTGAAATATCTGGGGCTCTGTTGTAGATGGCTCGGTCACTGGATGCGCCTCCTCCTGATCATTAGTGGTAGGATGCTGCAACTGAATGTGCAGCAACAGGTTCGACTCCCACATGAACTTAAAGCCACAATTAACGCATTTAAATTGCTTCTCCGTATTGCAACATTGCACACGCTGATGATAGGCGATGAGATCAGGAGAGACGGTCTTAAAGATGCACTGATCACACTGATCGGTAATCCGTTCCAATCAATGCATGGCTTGCTGATGCTGATGCAGCTCATATTTACGCAAACAGCATTAGTGCGCTTTTGGCCTTCGAAGAAGGTGGACACGGTGAATGTTAAGCTCTGCGCTGCATCATTTGCCGGATAAGTGCGGTGTCAACCGTTGCTGCTGCACAGCTTAAATCAGTTGTAATTTCTTTTTAATAGATTCTTATACATTTGTTGGTTTATAATAAATTTAAGAGCGCTGCTTAGAGCGCTGCTTTGAGAGCCCTTCGGTTTTTTGGTGCTGTTGCCGCTTGCCAGTTCAAACGCACAACACACACACACACATGCACCCACCCAAAATAAACGGCATAGCACAAATTTAAATTGAACAATCAAGTCAATATTTTTAAGCTTAACGGTCGCTCAATTTTTAAAATAAAGCGCCACCTATTACAAAAAGGTGTTAAAACTATATTGATATATCGATATCGATAGATTCTCATTTAAACTTCTTCAAATCAAATAAATAAAATTGTTTTATTAAAAGCAAAAGGATAATTAAAATTTGAATTTGTTGCGAGACCCCTCACGCATCCGAAAAATCCCAACTAGTGTAAATGCAGTATTAATGGCTTTGTCTGTTGCCGGTCAACGTAAATCGCCACCTATGGTTAATTTTTAAAAGTAGATTGTTGTGAGCTTGTGACGCACAGCTGTATTTTTGTTTTTGGCATAATTCCCTAAGTTTACAAATTTGACATAAGTAAAATGTTACGAAAGTGCATATTCAGCCCCAAGCGGTGCGTTAAATTCTTTGTTATTTATTATATTGCAATAATAATTTTCGTTCCCTAAAATAGGTCACTGTTTATACTACCAAGGAGCATCAGTTTAGAAACTGGCTCTAATGCAACCGGCAGCTCGCAACAACAACAGCAGAATGCAGAAACAGCTCGAGAAGTAAAACATCATGAGAATTTGGCTGCGGATTGGTGGAACAAAAATGGCCCCATGGCAGCACTGCATGCATTAAATGAAATCAGGTTGGCTGCTGATATATCTAAGAAATTTATTTAATACATGAATTTACTTCTCAGAGTTCCTTTAATACGGGATGGCATTGTGGCTTGCGGCAACGTCCAGTCGAATTACATAAACACTACAAAAGTTTTGGATGGCCAACGTTTACTGGAAGTTGGCTGTGGAGCTGGCTTGTTGTCTGAGCAATTAGGACGCTTGGGTGCTCAAGTAACTGGAATTGATTTAGGGGAAGTACTCATCAATAAGGCTCGTTCCCACTTGGCCGATTGTAGTCCCGAACTCTGCTCCAAGGTTGAGTACAAATTAGAACCAATTGAACAGCATGCCAAAACAAATGGCGAGCTGTACGATGCAGTAATAGTTTCCGAAGTTTTGGAACATGTCGATGATAAAGTGCCATTTCTCGAAGCTTGTGTTCGGACGCTCAAGCCTGGAGGCTCAATTTTTATAACCACAATGAACAAAACGTTGCCCATGTGGATAGGAGGTGTTGCTCTTGGCGAATATGTGCTGAATTTGGCACCGAAAGGGACGCATCACTGGGATAAAATGATTGCTCCTCTGGACGTGCAGCGCATTTTGGATACAAGTAAGAAAGAAATGCTAGGCTCCCACTGCTTCTTAATGTGACCCTGTTGGTGGTGATCCCAGCATTATATTAATTTAATGGCTAATTTATAACTTATTCTCACAGTGAACTGTCAGACGGTTTTGGTAAATGGCAGCACTTACGACTTTTGGAAAAACACTTGGCGTTGGATAAACTCGACACAATTGTGCTATGCTTTACAGGCCATTAAGCAAGAGCAAACAGAATGTAGCTGAATAAATTTATTTATGGGCTAAGTTATTAATGTTTATATGTTATAAAAAAAACGTTAGATATTAAACATCCTCGTCGTCCTGACGCGGTTTTTTAAATTGTGCTTTCTTTTGCCACTTTGGATTGTTGTCATGCGATTTGCGCTTGTGGAACTCGTTTTTCGTACTAAATTTCTTGTTCATGGTTTTACTGGCTGCCGGCGCCTGATTAGCATAATAAGTTTCTACCATTTCTTTGTCAGTAACATCCTTGGGCTGTTCTGGTCTCGTCTTTCCCTCCTTTTCCGCTTGCTCTAGCTCCATTAACCGTTCCAGCTCTGGATTCATGCCTCGAAAGCTAAGTCTTCCATCAATGAGTCCTTCGCAAATGGAATAACTAGGCTCAACAATAAAATTAGAAGTGCTGTTTAACATCTTTTCGTTAAGTTCATTGGAGTACAATGCGCGGCTCTGTTCGTCATCTGCTTCTTTGGCCACTTTGACTTTAGTGCGTTGCATGAATTTCATGTCCAAGACGCCGCGCGAAAGTCTAGGTTTTGTTTTGGATGGCATTTTTTAAGTATTTGAATTTTAACTTTTCAAAAATGCACGTTGTTTCAATGAAGAAGACTGGAGCAAAACAAACTGGGTAATAATTATTAACCGTGTGACCGTATAAAAACTAAGCACTGGTTAGTTTTGATTATGGACTAAGGATGGCGCCATATAATTTATTTACAAAATAAGACCACATGTAGCAAATACTGTTTTTTTTTAAATAGACCCACAAAAAAAAGTTTTTAAAAGTATTTAAAAAGTTTTTAATGTCAATTAATTTATTTTAAATTGACCGACAAATACCGATTAGTGTAGAGCCGATTCGATTTCTTAAGAATACTTTCCATACAGAAAGTAACAAGAAGTAGTAGCTTCCTCTATGAATACCTTGTAAATTTCTCGATAGTAAAGCGTCGAATGTTCTGAGGTAGAGGCCCCACTCTGTCGGCACTAGTACTGTTAAGGTGCTGTTAAGCAAACAGTTTTCTGTTAAATTGCTGTTAAACAAACAATTATCTGTTTAGTTGCTGTTAAATTAACAGTTTTCCACGAGGCTCCCAAATTTCAGAACGGCGGTGGCGCCATCTCCTGTTTGTTAGCGCTGCCTGCCGTCATAGCTATTTACTTTTAAAATTAGATTCTTATTTAAGTCTGGTAATGACGAACTTAAATATATCAGCGGGAAAAAATATATGTCGACTTATCGATATATACATTTTTTGCGAAAATCCTAGCGAGCGGGTAATAAATTATACCTTCTGTGTATAAGCGCTCTCGCATGAATGTCTATCTGTATCTATTTTTTCGTAAGTCTTAAAATTGTTACAATTATTTAAACACAGTTTAATGCATGCAATTGTATATTAGAATAGCCTAATCTAAAAATGTTAATGTACAGCGTGACACGCAATTAAAACACCTGGTGAGCGCGCGCTGAACATACACATGGCATGGAATTGAAATATGGTTAAGCCAAGTGGAAAAGTACTTGTAGACTGTTAAAGACAATAACTCACATTTCCATTAAACTGGTAGGAAGTATAAGTACCTGTTTTTTAACCAAGCTATGATAATTGAAAAACATTAAATTTTATTGTCCGATAAATAGTGGGGGATTGACGATAAATTAATTAGGCGTGATTCAGACTACCGAGCTGAAAAACAAAACAAGCTGCCAACATTTGAAAATTAACTAAGCAATATAAACTTTAATTAATTGAGACAGTTTTTTTTATAAAATCTATACAATTTCATTGTGTAAATACGTAATTAATTATTTGCGCCAACCTATATTGTTCGATAATTTGTGGTGGATGGTCGATAAATTTTTGGTATGCATCTCTGGTGCGCAGTGCTGGGAGAATGAAAAAAGTGACATAAATGGCGGAATTGTGCTCAAGCGCCAACATTTGTATTTAATTGAGATTTATCATCAAAATAAGCTAATATTTTCACTGTCAAAACATACAGCAAATCAATCGTGCTAACAAATTACTCACCAAGCATCCAACAAAGGCTTTCATTTAAGTGCGCGCCATGTACAAGCGTAAATCTGCAGGTATAGTCTCGAAGCAGCGGATCATCGCCAGCAGCAGCCCTGAAGCTGAAGCTGATGACTCTGCTACTAGTGCTCATGAGGAGATGACGGATTCCAAACCATATGACACTTTTCACATAGAAATGTCGCCGGAACAACGAAAGCCGCAATTACAACAAACACAGCAGCAAGCACAACAACCACAGCCCAGCCAACAGCGCTCTGTGGGTTCGCTGGTGTTATTGACCCAAAAATTTGTTGAACTGATGAAGCAGAATGGTGGTTCAATTGATCTGAAAGAGGTACCAAAATTAAACATCTTTAATTTATATGTATATATTTTATACCATTGAATTTTGGGTTTGAATGTTTCAGGCAACTAAAATTCTGGATGTACAGAAAAGACGTATCTATGATATCACGAATGTCCTTGAGGGTATTGGCCTAATTGATAAGGGCAGGCATTGTTCTCTAGTTCGTTGGCGGTAAGCGTTAGACTAACTTTATTAGCAGTCTTTTATATAAACCTTAAAACACTTATATACCATACAAACCCACTAAGTTTTGGAGAAGGTCCGTTTCGGTGCCTCGAACGTTAGAGCAAGCTCGCGAACTGGGGTTTGTGCGAGCCTTGGTTCAATTTAAGAAGCTTTTAATTGCTCAATCGTGTATTATTTGTTCTTGATCTTTTTTGATTATAAAATTCTTGAAATTAAATACACTCACTTAAGATTTTATAATGATTCATGTCATTTTTCCAAATAAGAATTTAACCGAGCCTTATTTTAAAGAATGTGCAGGTGCAGATACTTTAAACGTTCGGTTCATCCGACTTGGTTAACACAAGTGTTTGCAGCTTTGATACTAGATTCCTTTAATAACTTAAAATATTTGAATTACGTTTTTAATATAGCGGTGGAGGGTTTACGAATGCGAAGGATCGCAAGGATTACGATGTTGCTTGTGGGAGGACAGATCATCTGAAATCACTAGAGGACGAGTTGGATAAACAACTGGAGTACGCGCAACGCAACTTGCACTACATAATGAAGGATCCAACTAATCAATCGTACGCGTATTTAACACGCGATGACTTACTTAACATATATGGTGACGATTCTGTCTTTACTATACCAAATTATGACGAAGAAGTTGAAATTCAACGTAGTGACGTAAGCATTCTGAAATGCAAAAAGATTTTAGTCGTATATTCATATGTAATATTTTTTTAATTTGCAGAATGAACTGCGCTTTTCCCTGGATAATGGTAGCACAATAGACATTCGCTTGGTTACCAACCAGGGCAAAGGAACAACAAATCCTAATGATGCCGATGGACCATTTGATGAACGGCACTTGGATACGACACCATCGCCACCGTCTTCTCCGTCACACTCCAGCGATGCAGGTGTGGTTATAGGAACTGGCAACGTCATAACAGATGAGCATACATATTCCTGCAATCCCGAACTGAAGGATGAGATGAAGGCTATAGAAAATGAACTGACAGCGAAAATAATATTTCAAAATTATATGGCTGGCCACTCACTCAGGCGGTTTTATCCCGACGATCCAAATTTAGGTGAATTGCATTATGACTTAACATACCTTATGTTTCTGGTCTTATAAAATTTCAACTTTTGTACGTATAGAAAACCCGCCACTCGTGCAGCTTAATCCACCCCAAGAAGACTTTAATTTCGTGCTGAAAAATGACGAAGGCATCTGCGAACTTTTTGACGTACAATGTTAGGCGAAAATAAAAGCTAACAGCTCGCAATTGTACGTGGCCGAGTGCGTTGTGCAAATATTTAAGATTAGTAAAATTCTGACCTTTAATATTGTTTTATAATGTAGAAATTTTAAATTAGATTAATTGTAATGTACTTTTTGGCCAATAAAAATACGTCGATACGTATGCATGAAAAAATAAGACTGCTATTTAAGATATATTTACAAGCAATGTAGAGTTGGGCAATAATGATGAATATCCATTAAATTATACCTCATGATATAATTGGCACAACAATAAAAATAATAAAATAGTCAATTTTCGGTCATGTTGACCCATTTTCTGCCTTTAGATTCATAATAGTTTCTCCAACATAGCCTGTTTAACATACCTCAAGCATCTCTCAAATTGCGCGCCTTTCATTTGTGTGAACTAGGATACGATTCTGAATTCGATTAACTAAAAATCGATATTTATTTATAAATCAAATTTAATTGATACGACTGCAGAGAATTTGCAAAGAAGCTCCACAATAAAATGTCGATGTTGATATCACTGTGCATAAAAGTAATTAATGTACATGTTATTAAATTCTGTTCGATAGCTATCCTATTGAACATTACTCCTTGCTCGGAACTATTTTAAGCTAACTTGGTTCTTTGAAAAATGAACTGAACGACTTTCTAGCACTGTCTGGTTCACTCACAGTAACTAGTTAAATTGAACTGTAGTAATTTCAACATAACGGCACTTGTCTAAAAGCGCATTTTCTAACTCTCGAAATTTAATAAATATTAAGTGCAGCCCCTGTAAATTAAATAGCATAGATGCGAACACGTGATATTCTTCGAATATGGGGGCAGACTATGCATTATATAGGAAGAGAAAAATATTCAGATATTGAATGGCAAGAGCATTTTGAACATTTCTGTAGATGCTTGCGAACCCCGATGCAGCCATATATTGTTCTTGATAATGTGAGTAATATTCAAAAGTGTGACAATTTTAGTAAGAATGCGGGGTCCTTTTTGATTTATGATGATGTAATTATTGATTGGGATCTTCTTTCGTCATGGAGCTTGTCTTTCCGTGGAGTTTGTCTGTCAAAAAACTTTTTTAAAACGACATTTTTTTTGGCTTTTTCATAGATCGACCATTTGCTAGAAAAAATATCATCACCGATGGCGCCAAAAAACAAACGCACAACTCGCAATTCTCAAAAAACAAAGCCTGAGCAAACCTCAGATGATTTGAATGACTCAGATATGGAGTCAAAACCGCTGGAAAATTTAAAAAAGCGCTTCAAGTTAGAAGAAGAATCCAAGCCTGCTGAGAATACAATTGCTCCGAAGGTGTCCCCCACAAAATCACCGAAATATACCAGGAAGACAAATTGTAAAAATAAGCAAAAGAAAACTGCGACCAAGGGGCGTGTTCGCCCCAAATTCGAAAAGATAGAAGAAGTCTCATGTCAGTCAGAAATGGAAGAACCAGACGATGAAATTGACATGCAGAAAAACAAGGTAAATTATGAGATAATTATAGTTAAAAACAAAATATTTGAGTTAATAATTACCAACTCTTTTCTTTCTATGTAGAAAAATCTCGAACTAGATACGCAGGAAGTAGATCCTTTGATGGATCAGGAACCAGAGCAAAAGCCACTAAAAACAAGAAAGCAGAACACAAAACAATCAAAACGGAAACAAATAAAATCAAAATCATCTGAAAATCAGACTGTGGCAAAGGACTTCAGCGATGAAAAACAAGTTCAAAAGCCAAAGAAAAAGCCAAAGATTAAGGCTTTGGATAATCCAAAATCAAAGAAAGAATCAAAGCCGATTAATAAATCAAAAAAGCCCCGTCCAAAGCAACAATCAAAATCGAAATCAGTAATTTTAGTTTGCGCTTCATTAGAGTTTTTGCCTCCTAATAAATTTCTTTTGTTACCACAGATAAATGCAATACCAAATGCGCACATGCCGCCGACTGCTATCGATTTGACATGTCGGGCTACAACATTGCCCACATCAGAAGAAGGCCCATTATTGCAATCCACAGAAATAGTTGAAAATCTGAGCTTTAGAGATCATGGGATCATTCGACACGGTCGTAGTAGCATTACAAGTGACCGTTCTGGATTTATTGAGGTTGATGGATCAATAACGCCCGTTTCGAGATTTGAAATGGAATTAAAAGATCAACCAATCGTTGATAATGATGTTATGCAGCCAGATGAGCTTCCTAACTATCAGGATATAAGTCAGTTGTTGGTTGAAGATAATGACAATAATGATTTATTAATACATACTACTAATGACAATTCTGGTTTGGTGGCAAGTGATGAAGAGATTGAACGGTTCTTGCAAATCTGTTGCGCCAAAACGGCAAGTGAAATTGATTATGAAATGGCAGATACTTCAGATTATTTTGATAAAATCACTAACGTGGCAACTGATTGCGAAACGCTTAACGCCCCATTGGATCTGGATGATATTATACATGATCATATTCCCAACTTGATAACAGAGTCAGCAGAGACGTTTAAAATATCCGTGGAAGTGGATGAAATAATAAAAAACGATATTCTCAACATGACAACAGAGTCAGAAGAGATGTTAAAAACATCATTGGACAACATGACAACAGAGACACCCAAAACATCCTTGGAACTAGCTGAAAAATTGCAAGATGATGTTCCAAGTTTGACAACACAAATGGAACTGGATGCAGTAATTCCATATAAAAATACCAATCTGGCAACAGAGATGAATAGAACGCCCTTGGAAATGGATGCGATAGCTGAAGATGTACTTGACTATGATTACGAAGATGATGATGATGCTTTATCAGTGACCACATCCTGGGATGGCGAGGATCTAAGTCCATTTGACACTAAAGCTGCCAAACAGCAAACCATACACGTACCAGACAATTCCGAGAAAACAGAGCAACACAAAGCAGAACCTATTGTTGAACCTGCTCCAGTTGCAGTTAAGACGCAACTAAACGATCTGCGTAGCTTTCGTATACCCAAGCATACTGAAAGAAAAACTATGGCCGAGCCCAAGTCGCAACTAGAGGATCCTAAACAGCAGCAAGTCACAAAGGAAGAAAATCTGCAAAAGCAAGCTCAGTTAAATGAACAGAAGCAGTCATCAAAAGTAGAAGTGCAGCAAGTGCAGCGCCCAATGAATGGATATCAAAAGCTGGATGGACAGAAAGAGAATATAAAGCAGTTACTGCTCACAGAAGCAGATGCGCTGAAGCAGGATAAGTTGAATAGACAGAAGCAGCTGACCAGGGAATCAAATCAGCAACAGCAGCTTCTGCTCGATCAACGTGACCTAAAAGGACAAGGGACAGGAGGAAGTGATCATCCGCAAGAGCAGTCGAAGCCAACGCCACAATTACTTGAACAACGTAAAGATTCACTCGAACCGGAATCCTTAAAACTCACACAAAATCACTTAACGTCAAAAGGCAAATGCAATGGACCAATGCCATGTACATCTACTAGGGGAACATCCGCGCCTATTTTCGCACCTCCATATCGTCTGCCGGTTAATCCATCCCCATCGTTTTCATTAGTTCCGAGTAATATTGGAAATCACACCAGTAAGACTGAACTTTTTGGCATAAAGTGCTGGTCCTATTTGGACGGTCGCTGTAATAATGCCGTTTGTAATCACCGTCTTGGTGAGCTCGGTGATGTCAAGCGACGACTTGATATGATGAATAAGTCGGACGTAACTGACGCCTATAAATTTATCATGCGTCATGGGATCCTATTTAAAGCATATTTCGTATTATTTGCTGACGTTTTTGGTAGCCGGTCCATGATTCCACATCTCGTTAGAATGGTTCATGACTGTAAACTCTACAGGGCTTTGTGTGCTCCACTTACCACTGAAATATATTACTTGATGTTGCGTTATAAGATGACACCAGAATTTGCCGCCAGTCATTTTATGAAACATCTATGGATGCCACAAAATGCCGGCATGTTCCCGGAATTGACATTGCAGCTACTAAGAATCCTGGCCTCTGCTGATTGGTACAATTATACATCCCATTTGAAAAATCTATTTTTTGACCAACAATTTTTAATTCCCGCGGAGTTTTTAACTGCTATTGTTACGGATGCCGTAAACAGGAATGAACAACTCATAATTAACAAAGTTATAGAATTAATGCTATATAGTCGTGTTGGGGGAAACCTACCGGTTATGTCCTGGGCATTGACAATTCTGGCAAACTATGATGGCCAACAAGCTTCTCAACAACAGCAAGAACGACACGAGCAGCAACAACCACACATGCTGCAGCAACAGTTGCAGGAACAAGTGATGCAGCAACCACACTTGCAACAGCAACAGGAACAACACCTGCAGCTCCTACACCATCACCTAAATCAGTCGCAGCAACAACAGATGCAACCACATCTGCAGCAGCTACACCAATTGCAGCAACAACACATACCTCACCAACTATTGCAACAACCACATCTGAATCTGCAACTGTTGTTGCAACAACCACACATGAATCTGCAATTGTTGCAACAACCACCAACACAATTGCCCAACAGTTCGCAAACAAAGGATTTATAAATGACGATACCTTATGAACAGATTGACGATGATAAACTCGTTTTGACATTGTATCAGGTAAAGCTAATGTGCTCTATATATTATGGTATCATATGTTGATGTTACTTGATTTGTACTATTCACTAAATTCTAAATTCTTACTTTTCAGATGATGGATACTTTGTTACAAGATGTATTGAATGCTGTTGAACAGTACTTACTTAATTTTTTGTTTTCGTTTTTCCCATTTATTAATGAAGTTTTACACAAATAAAATGTGTATATAAGTATATATATTTGTAATCATTAAGAATCATGTATACCCAAGAGAATAAGAAAATTTTCAGACGTGCTTTTTGGGTAGAGTATCCTGAAAAATGTTAATTTTTATTTTAAATGTTTAAAATTGAAACAAAAATAAATATACTTCTTTTCTTTTTTATCTTTTAATAAAAATCAATCGGACAACTTAAATTGTGTTGATTTCATTTTAATTCTAAAAATTATAATTTTTAAATTTTAAATAATTATGTCTAGTTTCTCTTTTTGCTCCGGTTCCAATTCTTTTTGGCACCCGCACCCCCCTTATTTTGGTTTCCCTTGCCACCCCTTCCTCCCATGGGTTTCATTCGCTTGCGCGCTCCCGTAAATTGTTCAGAATCATCGTGATCTCCTCCAGCTGAGCGCTTGTTACCCTTACCCCCCTTGTAGCCCTTACTATCTTCCAGATCTTTGAGCTCCAGTTTTGCAGTACGTTGCGCCTCTGCCACACGCTCCTGCAAAGCCATAACTTCATCCTCTTCACACTTGTAAAGCGGCATTTGTTTGCCCAGCAGTTGCTCAATACGTTGATACAACTCAATGTCATATTGGCTAACCATAGTGATGGCTTGGCCAGAACGACCTGCACGTGCTGTTCGGCCAACACGATGAATGTAGTCTTTGCTATGCGTTGGTATATCAAAGTTGACCACCACATCCACGTGTGGAATGTCAAGGCCGCGTGACGCCACATCTGTTGATATTAGAATGGAACGATTTTTCGCCTTGAATTTGTTGAGTGCTGCCAAACGCTTATTCTGAGACATCTGACCATGCAATGGGATAGCGGCGAGTCCAAGGGCACGAAGCATCAGAGCCGTCTTCACGGTATTGTTACAGGTACTGCAAAAGATCATGAAACTGTTGCCGGCCAATTCGTTAAGTATGTGCACCAGGTACACATCTTTGTACTTGACTGGTATGAAGAGATAGTATTGCTGCAGTTGATCGACTGTTTGATACTTGTTGGACACTTCCACCTTGACGGGATCTTTCAGCGAGGCACGCTGCAGTTTCTTCACCTTCTTAGTCATTGTTGCACTAAATAAGAAGGTTCGTCGCTCACGGGGCAGCACCTTCAAAATCTTGTCCAGCTCAACTTCAAAGTCCATGTTAAGAATGCGATCGGCTTCGTCCATGACCAAGTATTTAATGGCCTTCAGATTAAAACCCTTCAAGTTTTCTAGATGATCCACCAGACGGCCAGGCGTGGCAATAATAATATGCGGCTTCTTTGCCAACTGCAGTCCTTGTGCAACCATGTCCATACCACCGACCACAACACAACATTTAATGCCAATGCCACTGCCTTTAAAGAAAAGTAATCAAAATACTTCTTTGAAAAAAGTTGTCACAAATTGTATCATTTCACTTCAAGACAATATGTATACTCAGAGGTAGTGACGAATAAAGAAATAATAATTTCATATTTTCGTTGATAAACATAAAATCAAAAAGGGTTTAACATCATTGTGTTGGGCGTGTATAGAGATTGTCAAGTAATTGATTTGATAAAAAAGGGAATATATAATTTAAAACATCAAAAAGATACATTTGCTTTTTGAGCTCGACAGAGCAATTACTTGACCAACTTTCAAAAAATAATAATGAAACACTCACCTAAAGCTTCAAACTGTTCGCCTATTTGGAAAGCCAATTCACGTGTTGGCGTCAGCACAAGAGCAAAATAACGCTGTGGATTTTCGAGCAGCGAATGCAGGATAGGTAAAGCAAAAGCGCCCGTCTTTCCAGAACCAGTTTCGGCCAAGCCAATAACATCTTTGCCTTGCAGAGCAACAGGTATAGCTTCCTTCTGGATTTTTGAAGGTGCCTTCCATTTGAGCTCCTCGCAAGCCTTGCACAGAGTATCGTTTAGACCCTAAATGTATTAAATTAGAAACTGCAGACTGCTTGGGTGGGTTCTTAAGTTATTTACAAGATCTTTCCAGGTTAGCGCCTTTTCTTCACTTGTCGTTTTTTCTTCATCGCCAGCATCGTTCGAGTCATTTTCACTGTGTTCATCTTCATTTTCACCGTCATCGGCCTCATCCTCATCTGTATTCTCCTGTTCTTCATCACCGCTTAGCTCTTCTTCACTCGTTTGCAATTGTGCTTGGTCGTCTTCTGAAGTTTCCGACATTTTTTACATATTCTTTATAAGAGTCTTGCGAATATTACCAGTCGCCACACGTGTTCGATGAGAAAAGAACGTGCTTATGATAGTACTGCCAAAAGTATCGAGGCGGTTTCGATATCAAATGATTTTATTCCTATAAGTATCGATATTATTTTCGAAAGTAATCGGGAGACCCGCCATATTTTCGCATTCTTGCAAAAATTGGTAACAAAAAGATCAAAGTTAGGTACACTGCATATTTTCATAAATACATTTGCATGTACAAAAGTAACATATCGGTAATCTAAAATTATTGAAGTACAAATATCGAGAATATCTATTCTCCGAGAATCGATGCTAGGTCAGCCCTAGTTTATCGTAGGGCTGCAAGAACATTGGCAACTGAGCAAAGTGAGCAATTAGAAAGGAGCAAGTTCACTCGCTTAGTTTAGTGAACCACTCTATTTTGTTCACTTATACTATTTGCATGACAAAACGAAGTTAAAAATAACAAAAACTTAACAAAAATCAGTGTTCAAATGAAAAGTAAGCACTCCTAAGAGTACTGTGCACATATATACATCGCACAACTACAGGAGATATTACAATAAAAAACAAATCAATGGAAACACACCAGCAAAGTGAAATTTTCGTGTAACCAAAACGCCCACCAAATGTACCGCGACCAATCTGAAACATAAAATATTTGTTAAGAGCTAAGGCTGCGGGTTTTTTTTGCTGTAGTTGCTTCTTATTGTTAATGTGATGCATACAGTTTATATGTTTTTAACAATTTGCAATTGCATTTCAGGTAAACCATAAAAATCCATTGTGAAAAATTGTGGGGTGGTGGGAGTAAAACGGATACTCAATATAGTAAAAGAGCGTAAGCCAGCGTGAGCGACAGTGTGTGTGTGTGCAGTGGAGGAGCATGACATGTATTTGATGTGTACTCAGCGGCCGAAGAGAGCGCATTAAACAAGAACAAATCACACACACACACTCAACTGGGAGCACAAGTTTGTTGTTGTGGGGGAGTTAGAACAGTCGGTTACGAGAAATACACACGCCAGTAAAAAAGGCAAATGCGGATAGAATAGAATAAATTCCAACGTATATGGTAAACGTAAAAAGAGAACTGCAAAAACGACAAGAAGAAAAAGTAATTTCAATTGCACTTGCACTCTGAGCGAAGAAGACTTAAAGTAGAAACCACACTAAAAGGCTCGAAAATGAATCCAGCGGTAGATGCCTGGGTTGTCACCCCCCGAGAAAAGCTCAAGTATCAGGAGCAGTTCAAAGCACTGCAACCGCAGGGCGGCTTCGTAACTGGAGCCCAAGCGAAAGGATTCTTTCTGCAGTCGCAGTTGCCGCCTTTGATCTTGGGCCAAATATGGTAAGTAATGACTCACACAAATATTTGTTTATAATTCTCGTTTAATATTTAAGGCGTCAACGCTAACCGATAAGAAAATATGTGTATATGCAATTGATACTGCTGACATTGTTTTGTTTGGTTCCTTTTGATATGATTTAGAGAGGAGCACGTGACACTAAGCGATGTCACAATAACGACTGAAATCACGAATCTTTTAAAGAAGAGTACAATTTTGAAAACCTTATTTTGTTTGTTTTAATTTAGAAGTATTTCACAAAATATGCTGTCCATTTTGAAAAATTGTTTACCTTTACTAAAATAATGTACTATTGTCCACGTAGCATATGCAGTTTTTTTTAAAATAATGAAAACAATTTGTTAAGATTCACAAAAACGTTATTTTTATTTAGAAACATTTTAAATAATTTAAGTTTTCAACTCACGTTACTTGTTTCTCTCACGACTCACGCACATCTCTAATATGTTGTATCTGCTTTCAGGGCTTTGGCTGACACGGATTCCGATGGCAAAATGAACATTAATGAGTTCAGCATAGCATGCAAGCTTATCAATCTGAAGCTGCGTGGAATGGAAGTTCCCAAGACACTTCCTCCGACGTTGCTTAGCTCTCTGACGGATGTTGTTGTGGGTGGTCAAACACCCTCAATGACGCCACGTGGCTCAACCAGCTCGATGAGTCCAATAGATCCGCTTAAAAGTATTGCCGCTGTACCGACTCCTGTGGCAGCTCCAATGGCTGTTCCTGTTGTAGCTCCTCCTCCAGCTGTGGTGTCGCCGGTTGCTGTTGCTCCGGTTACTGTTGCTCCAGTCGCAGCGATTGTCTCGCCACCGCAAAGCAATCCACCTAGTCGGCATATGTCCATCTCCGAGCGTGCTCCATCCATTGAGTCGCCGTAAGTTGTACAAATCTGTTTCTTGATATTCTAAACTAATTTCCTTATTTTCTACCCATTCATAGTCAAGCGGAATGGGCCGTGCAGGCGGCTCAGAAACGTAAATATACGCAGGTTTTCAATGCCAATGATCGGACACGTTCCGGTTACTTGACGGGGGCCCAGGCACGTGGAGTCCTGGTGCAGAGTAAACTACCACAGGTGACATTGGCTCAGATCTGGACGCTAGCTGATGTGGATGGTGATGGCCGCCTAAGTTGTGATGAGTTCATTCTGGCCATGTTTCTGTGTGAAAAGGCCATGGCTGGTGAGAAGATACCCGTCACTCTGCCCCTAGATTGGGTGCCGCCTAGCTTGCGCAAGATCAAGTCACGGCCGGGCTCCGTCTCTGGTGTTGGCTCACGTCCAGGCTCTCAGCCTGCCTCTCGACATACATCGGTGTCATCCCAAGGCGGTGCAATGTCAGACGCTGACCCAGCAGCAGGCTTGCCGCAAAGTAAGTGTATAATGTGAAGTGTATATAATATTAAAATATTAATTGCATTGCGTTTTTAGCTTCTTTCGAAGACAAGCGCAAGGAGAACTATGAGAAGGGCAAAGCAGAGCTGGATCGCAGGCGCAAGTTAATAGAGGATCAGCAGCGTAAGGAGCGGGAAGAACGTGAACGCAAGGAACGCGAGGAGGCGGACAAGCGAGAGAAGGCACGTTTGGAAGCTGAACGCAAGCAGCAGGAGGAATTGGAGCGTCAATTGCAACGACAGAGTGAAATTGAATTGGAGAAGGAGGAGCAGCGCAAGCGTGAACTCGAAGCCAAGGAGGCAGCTAGAAAGTGAGCAACAAATCGAATATATCATAGAATAATATCAACTGGTTTCTTTAACAGGGAATTGGAGAAGCAGCGTCAACAGGAATGGGAGCAGGCACGCATTGCTGAAATGAATGCACAAAAGCAGCGGGAACAGGAGCGTGTCCTCAAGCAAAAGGCACATAATACTCAGCTCAACGTGGAGCTCAGCACGCTTAACGAAAAGGTAAGAGAAATAAATGCGTAAAATCGGAAACCAGACTGAAGTTTATCTACGTTTCTTGCAGATTAAGGATCTATCGCAAAAGATTTGCGACACCCGAGCTGGCGTTACCAATGTCAAGTCTGTTATCGATGGAATGCGCACACAGCGCGACACTTCGATGAGTGAAATGGCACAGCTAAAGGCACGCATCAAGGAGCAGAATGCCAAGTTATTGCAGCTAACACAGGAGCGGGGTAAATGGGATGCCAAGAGCAAAGTCAGCGGTGGTGCAATGGCTGGTGACACCGCCCAACAGGAGCAGCTAAATGCAGCATTTGCACACAAGCAGGTGAGCATCACGGCCTCTGATTTTATTTATAAGAAAAAAGAATAACTAATCTAATTTGAACTTTCTTGTAGCTGCTGATCAAGCAAATCAAGGATAAGGTCGAAAACATTAAGAAGGAGATTGAATCCAAGAAAGAGGATCTCAACACAAACGATATTACAATGCAGGAGTTAAAGGCCGAACTCTCGGCGCTAATCACCAAATGCGAGGATCTGTACAAGGAGTACGATATTGAGCGTACTTCGGTACTGGAATTGAAATATAATCGCAAAAATGAAACGTCTACAATTAGCTCGACTGCCGCCTGGGACACTGGCAGTACTTGGGGATCCACTGCAGCCAGTGAACCAGCGGCTGTTGATGCCTATGGCAGCTATGGACTTAGTAATGATACAGCTGCCGCTGCTGTGACGGCACCAGCTGTTGATCTCAGTGGACCAGCACCTGAAGGATTTGTTAAATATCGTGCTGTCTATGAGTTCAATGCGCGCAATACGGAGGAAATTACATTTGTGCCGGGCGATTTAATTCTGGTGCCATTGGAACAGAATGCCGAGCCTGGATGGTTAGCGGGCGAGATTAATGGTCACACTGGTTGGTTCCCCGAATCTTACGTCGAGAAGATAGAGGATGAGCCAACAACAGCTTTGGCATCAATTGCTTCGGCTTCAATTGCTGATGAACCAGCAGCCGTGACAGCTAGCTACAATGACACCAATGCCTTGCCGGCGGAGTCAGAGCTAGCCACGACTGCAGCAGCAGCAGGCGATGTCGAGTACTACATAGCCGCATATCCTTATGAATCAGCCGAAGAAGGTGACTTGAGCTTCGGTGCTGGCGAAATGGTCATGGTCATCAAGAAAGAGGGCGAATGGTGGACGGGCACCATAGGCAATCGCGTTGGCATGTTCCCATCGAATTACGTACAGAAAGCGGATGTGGGTACGGCAACAGCTACAGCAACTTCCGCGGTAAACTCGACTGCAGTTGCAGATGCCCTCGAGGCTACAGAACAGGTGAGAATAGAAAAAATAGTTGACTCACAACTTCAAGTCGTGGTTAACCATCATGTACTCATCTACTAATCCAATGCTTTTCATGTGCTAAACTCAAAAACCTCCAACCCCAAATACCATAACTCATCGCTGTCCAGGAGGTGATACTCAATGGCACAACTGCCTTTGCCGCTGAGCCAGAGATACAGCCTCAAATACAGACACAGACACAGTCGCAGCCTCAACCTATGCCACAGCCACAGCCAGTTGAGCTGGAAGAGCCACATCCAATTGAAGATCTTGACACTGAAGTATCGCAGATAAATACGCAATCCAAGTCACAGAGCGAACCGGCCGAGAGCTACAGTCGGCCCATGTCACGCACTTCTTCCATGACACCCGTAAATAGTTGACTTACATATTATGACTTACATAACTTATTTAATCGATGTTAACTAATCAACAAACTCTCTATCCCCATCATTGTTTTGCAGGGCATGCGCGCCAAGCGTTCGGAGATAGCACAAGTAATTGCTCCATATGAAGCGACCAGCACTGAGCAATTATCGCTAACACGCGGCCAATTGATAATGATACGCAAGAAGACCGATTCCGGTTGGTGGGAGGGTGAGTTGCAGGCCAAGGGAAGGCGTCGTCAGATTGGATGGTTCCCAGCCACCTACGTAAAGGTCCTTCAAGGTGGACGCAACAGCGGACGCAACACTCCCGTCTCTGGCAGTCGCATCGAGATGACCGAACAGATTTTGGGTTGGTTCAGCGTTTACTTAGCATTTCAAGTTATACTCATCATTATGTTTAATTGCAGATAAGGTGATTGCTCTATATCCATATAAAGCACAAAACGATGATGAGCTATCGTTCGATAAGGACGACATCATAAGCGTCCTGGGCCGCGATGAACCGGAATGGTGGCGAGGTGAACTGAATGGTCTCTCCGGACTCTTTCCCAGCAATTATGTGGGACCATTTGTGACGTCCGGTAAGACAGCGAAACAGAACGGCACAAAATCAAAGTGAATCTCAATCTCTCACTACAACAAGGCACAACATCTGCCTCTCCTACTCCTCTCCTCAAACAACCATGACGATGCTTTATAAGTAGTTTCCTGAAATGCTCTCTCATGCTCTAGACACATTCCAATTCATATTTGTATTTCGTTTGTTTATTTTGTTCCTCTTTTTAATTTGATATCGAATAAGTAATGCCAATTTATTCTCGCCAAGTCCTTGAAAGTCTTATTACGATGTTTAGTTGTAAATTGTTGCAATATCTATCCTCAAATTTTGTATCTATTGTTAATTGTTATTATTTAGTTGTTTAGCAATTATTTAATTTTAAGTTAAAAGGCCCTTCCACACACATTGTAATCGTTGTTAGCCAATCTTTAGCTATAATTGATATTGATTTGCATTTAAATGCATACGTTCGAACATCTGTGTATTTTGTAGTCCATTGATTTTGTATTTATTTTGTGTATTTTTTTATCGTCTACTATTATTTATACAATTTATATATATATACAAAATTATTCTGTACATAAACAAAACAAAAACTAATTAAATGCTACTTAAATTCCAACTTGAAAATCTTAACACGCTGCGCACAGGAAACGTATAACGAGCCTTCGGTTTTGGTCAGTAAGCGACAACAACAACAACCACATCAACAGCAACAAGAAAAGCAACAAATACATACGACTTAATACGAGTCGACATTATATATTAAGTTCAACGGCACTACACGAAATTATCTAATTGTAGTCGACATTTAGCGACAAACATGTATTAGTTTTTTTAAAGCTTGCTTGAAATTGAGAACTGGCATCAAGCGCTTAAAATTTATTATCGTCCCATTCTAAGAATCCCCAAAAAAATGTTTTAAAATATTGCCAAGGTTTTGTAATTCTCATATCAACGCGAATAATTCTCAAATCACCAAAGCTAATCCTGACCTTACTGGGAAACAGATTAGACTTGATGTGATGTGGAATTTTTGAGTTTCAATGGATCTTTCGGTTTTTAAAGCATGCATATGATGGAGTTCTCAGTAAGTAGTGGATGATAATTTAGAGCTCAGATATAGTATACCTTGTTCTCATATAGAATCAAATGTGCGACATTAAATCTCATAAATGTAATCAATCAAATTAAATCAAGTTACATACATATTTACAAGAATATACATTAGATAATATCCATATTAAATGAGATTTACATAATTATATCAAAGTACAATTCCGTTTCTGTTGTATTAGATGTGTGTTTCAAGCCAATATAAAATTTAATAATATGCATACATATATTTAAAGTGTTTTTTCCCCCAAATACCTAAACGAATAATGCATATACTAAATACCTAAAGATATACATTCTAACATATACATATATAAAGATGGTTTTCTGTGTTTTCTCAATAATATGCGTATGTATTTGTATATAAATATATATATTTATCGCGATATTAATTGTTAACTAAATACTAAGCATGATGACCATTTACTAATCTGTAACATTTAATCTGTATGGGGAGGAGTTCGACATTATCCGAAGCTTACACATAGAACAACAGTATTGGTAATGATAAAAGAACAGACCTATTCCAGATTCTTCTTTCGAAACAACATCAACTACTAAACCCGGAGACAATTGAGACTCTTGGCTTTGGTATTTAGGATTTCGACGGTCCTAATGCATTAGAAAACTTTGCGGTAAATTGATTCGATGGTGGAATTTGGTACAGGCCTGAATAGCACCTTAAACTGCTTAACTACGATTATGTTTAGTCAATATTTTTTTTGTTTAGTTATTGTCAACTACTTTAAGCGCTTAAATCAACTGCCATAATTGTATTAGTTTGTATTATTATTATATAAATGTTGAAATTGTTTGCAAATCTCTTTATCAGAGTATTGTATAAAAAGGATGTTGTATAAAATTTGTGTAGATCAAATAGCACTTATGTTATACGAATATTCCAATTGCAATTTAGCTACATATAAATATACTACATACATACTTACATATGCACATACATATACTAATGTTATATTTTGTTATGCTGTGCGTCAGTTCAATGCTAGTTACAGATATAGTCTATCTTAAATTGTACTCCTAATGATATACATATACATATAAATATATATATCCCTATATATATAACCCACTCTCAATTGCCTTTCGAAAAACGATATCCAGTAAATAACACTATGAAACTTGTTATTGCAAACAACTATACATATACGCGTCTTTAGGTCTAATAGATCTGTTCAAAGCTTCACTTTCGAATAAAATTCTAAAAAAATATTGAAGGCATTCAGAGTACTTTAAGAGTATGCTACATTTATTTGAATGAAATTGATTCGAACATGAAATTTGGAACGGTCTGTTTAAGTTTAGAAAACCAAAACGAGAATCTAATAATCTGACTCTCTGAATGACTCAAAACACATAAATTTATGTAGCTAATGTTGGGTTGATTATAAATTACTAAATACAACAAAATTAAGCTATATGTAAACAATGATATATTTAGTAAAAACTACAAAATTTCGTTAGCAAAATGTTAAATAGAGGCAAAAGAGATTTCAGTTTACCATAATGTATGAGGTGCACACTTCTTATAGAGTCTACTACAACACACAATCACACACACACACACACACACACACACACACACAACATATACAGGTCTGTTCCGACATTCACTTAGGAACCAGTTTCATAAATTCTTGTTTAGCATACTATATCCAGTAGATTCGAATGATTGAAACGTATACTTAATTTCTATGATCCCTTAAGTATGCTCTAATTATTTATGCGAAATTAAGGCGAAAGAGAATGTCGGAATAGCTCTGACAATGCTCATAATATACGTGTATTTGTTTTTATCGTTGAAGAGTTAATGAATTTAACTATGCAAATATTATTAATCTAAAAATTTAAATAATGAAAAAAAGGGAAAAATATAAACAAAATAGTTAAAATTTATGTATGCATTAGCTAGCACACACACATACTCACACACTCACACACATACACTTTAAATGCGAAATGGTGACCATCGATATACATATTTACCTACAAAATTACATACATGATATATAGTATATAGAATGTGTAACGTTTGTATGCATTCAGCATAGACATACATTAACAAATGCATAAATACATACTTATATATATATATATACACATATAGACAGAGTTCTTCAAGAAATACAAAAACAGAAAAAAACAACTTAAAAAAAATTTAAACTATATCAGTTTCAAAAAGAAATACCATTATGAAAAACAAATATTTGGTGAAATAAATGTATAAACGGAATTTCAAAAAAAACACAAAACTTGAGAATTGCGTCTATGTATTTTTAATGGTGGTTGCTTTTAAAGAATATAAAATATTCGGATCTGCTTCGAGTTCCACTCTCACAGAAAAGTACTTTTGACAAACAAATTGTCTGCCAAATCAGCACAAATAATTTATATTGAATCTTTTACAAAATTATTTAATATTGAACAAAAAATAATTGGAAAATTCAAAAATCTTTTTAAGTTTTTGTAAATTGGAAGTGAAGGTGGAATTCAGAAAGTTATTGATTGTAACTTCTTGCTTTTCAATTCTCTAGATATTTGTTCTGATTCTGTACCTACGCAGAGTCCCAGGTTCTTGCCGGTTCCTGTTCCTTTATCCATACCTCTATCCCATGAAAGTTTCAACGGTAGATGTTTTTTACAGCGTTTGTGGCAACAATGGCGTGGCATGCCCCAGTCTAGCACAACCACAACAGACGAAAAATTGCGCGGCAAAATTCAATCAGTACATATTTCAAAATGTAGAAATGGTAAGATGATGGGATGTGCCTACGTCAACTTTGAGTGCAATGAGATCATGGCCAGGTCCATGATTCAAGAGAGCGATAATCGTTTGATAGGCTGTGACGTCACTGTCGACTGGCAGATGCCCAAAAAGCGAAGCAACGTCCGATGGCGTTGCTGGTAAGATAATTGTAAGTCATATTCTTATTAAGGAAAAAATTGCAATTATAATTTATTTGATTTTCGTTTGCATTTATTTTTAGTAAAATTCTCTTATACAATATTTAAAATCAGTTTAACAGTTTACAATTTATTTTTATTTACGTTTTCTCTTCTGGTTTCTTTTGTGGTTGCTAATTAATTTTGTGAATTTAGTAATTAGTTAATCATTTGTTTAGTTATTTATTTAAATATGCACAACTTAAGGCCTACAGTACGAAAATTGCAAACATTTTTCTCTTTTCAATTTGCACATTTCAATTTAAAGGTTTTTCTTTTTGTTTAGTTATGCTCTGAAGCAAAATCTATGAGCTGTCGTTTTTTATATAAAGTTCCTATGGCAACAATTTTCTCATTTCACAGATTGCGCATAATGCTAAGTTTATATAGAAAACGCGCTCATTAGTAACACAGCTCTATTTTATATTTTATTTTCAAATTTTATTATTTGTTATTTTTTGGTTTTGTGAAATGACAATTTACATGAAACTTCGCGATGAAATTTCCTGTAGCTGTTTATTGTCTTTCTGTTAAATTAATTGAATAAAGCAATGTTAATTAACTAAACAGGATTAGTTATTAGTTTTTTTTCACAACTGAATGATCGCATATGGACAAATATTAGTTCTGATCTAAGGTGCATATTTAGAAGGCAATTTCTTGGAAT
Source organism: Drosophila putrida (assembly GCA_037043535.1). Taxonomy (NCBI): domain Eukaryota; kingdom Metazoa; phylum Arthropoda; class Insecta; order Diptera; family Drosophilidae; genus Drosophila; species Drosophila putrida. The sequence goes on from JBAMBI010000470.1 coordinate 2,793,182, forward strand.
AGCTAATAGTTATCAAATATAAATAATTATTTGGTACTAAGCGCTTGCGCACATTGTTGGAAAATTAATGGGGTCTACGTTTACTAGATGGGATTTTACACAGGGCTGCAAACTAAATAGCAAAGAACTCTGAACTGAATTTCGAAACCTTGAATCTTGAAACTCGAGCAAGTAAGTAAGAAGTTAGCAAACCGAATTAAACAATTAAGAAAAGGAGCTTAAAAGATTTGCAGCCCTTGTTGACTGTAACTTGAAAGTGCTTGTTTGATTACTTTTTTTCGAATTCTGCAATTTATTTGCTCGGTTGCTCGATTAATCGATCTAATCATACAGTCAAAATTCACGCTTACTCGTACCTATACAATATTTACTCTTGAAGTCCGTTAAGACCTAACTCTTCTCGCCTCATCTCGTTTTATACCTTTTCACATTAGTTGTGGCTCGTAAATGTTTACAAAAATAATTTATAAATTACATAACTCTTGCTAAATACTTTAGCTTACATAGTCCCATATCTATGCATATGAATGTAAGTACTATTAGTTGGCTTATATGAATATGTTTATATTTATATTTTCGGTATAGTTTTAACTTTTCGACTCTTTGCGGCTTTATCTAGTTTGAGTTAACTTTTTACACTGTCCGAATGTAATTAATTTACTAATAATTTAAGTACGACTAAAATTGAACTAAACGCGCCTAAGTACCGTTAGCAACACAGTTATAAGTATAAATATACATATATTTATATACAAATATGTATATAGATTACAATTAAATTTGTCTAAACTAAAAAAGAACCACACAGACAATTAACTTAATCTGAACTTTGGCTACATTGTTAATTATTACACAATTGTTTTCTGGAACACATTAGCTTTAACTATATAAATGTATAATAAATATATATTAGTTAACAATTGCCAGCAGCAATAAAGAAAACAAAGCTGGAAGTTAGTCTGAGGTGTTCTCCATTTCATTTTCCAATCGATTTCTTGGTGAAATTGATGCGAAAATGAAACTGAGAATGGTATAAAAGTAAATCTGAAGAAAGTAGCGAAAATGAATGTTTTATGTTAATCGTACTATAATTGTTCTTATTATATACAATTTGTTATTGGTATTAATTATAAAGCTTTTTGTTTTAAACCATTTTGAAAATATTTTGCAGCTTTTTGTTCACAATTTCTTTTGCTATATAGTATATATCAACTATTTATAAGTTTAAGTGTGTCCTCTTGCACATAGACTTATGTATGTATGTGGTAATCGTTGCTGACCTTAGTAAAACATTTCATATTGAAAAAGACCTCTCCTACCGGATGGAGCAACTGCATCCACATTCGCATCCCCATCCTCGCTGCTTGATACTCAAATGATGCTCTCATCGTTTTTGCGGGTCAGACGAATGCTTGTTGTGGTTGTGGTGCCTTGTCCCGATCCCCCTAGTCTGCCCAGTTCATGTAGGCGTGGCGTTGCGGGCGTTGTGAATGTGGTGACCACAATGTTCTCATCATCATACAAATCAAAGTCTTCACCTTCATCATCATCGTCATCATCATCTGTGTCGCTATCCGTGTCCTCGTAATCCAACAGCGCTGTTGTCACTTGATTTTTACTACCAGGCACGCCCACCGAAGATCCGCCCACCGCTCCGGCATTCTTGTGCCGGATTTGGGCACGGGGTGGGGTTGTTAGACGCGGCAACAAGGGTTCTCGTCCACTGTGCATTGCTTTCTCGCTCTTTGCCCCGCCGGCTGAGGCGGAGGCGGTGGTGGCCAATGGAACTCCTTCCCAATCATCCCCATCTCCGGGTTCACATAGCGACTTGGAGTGTCCATGTTGATAGGTCGATTCCTCGGGTATTGTGTCACTGTGATTGTATTGTAGTGTGGTTGGATTGGTGGGGCAATGGATTTGAAGAGAAGGTGTAGAAAGTTAATGTCAATTGTGCGATCAATTTTGATAAATGCAACGAACTATGAGATTATGGACTACAATGAGAGAAGAACTACAACTAATTAACTAGGACCTCTAGCAAAGAGACTAACAGATCCTCACTCAATGTAAAAATATTCGAAAAGAAATCGCTTGATAAATAAAACACTTTTATAATGTTGTACTTTTATATGCTACCCACTACAGATGTAATAAAGAACAAATAGATAGGGAAATGATGTAAAGAACTTCAAGAGTTATTAATAAGAATTAAAGAGAGCGGAAAAAGATGGAGTATTTTAATTACAAAATGAAGAATTAAAGCAGTATTTATAAGCGTAAACATTTTTGTAACAAAAGCGTAGCACGTTTAACAGTGACCACAATATAATTAAAGCACTAAAAAGCAGTTATACAACATATATAAAGTAATTTCTATAAAAATTATCTAGCATATGTATTTTTTTTTTATTAAAGGTCTTATTTTATCTGATCTTTCTTCTATTTCTGTTTATAATAATTAAGAGCTGCAAAATATCTTTATTTTTATACAATTTATTTATCTGCAAATATTCCTAATTCCTTTATAATTTTTCTAAATGCTAAACAAATAACAAAGCTTGTCATAATTTTTTTTAGCTTGTTTGTTAATTTTTTAGATTTTTGATCGACAAGTTGTAAAGGCTGAACTAAATTATTACAAGACTAAACACACAACAGCAGTGATTTTCAAAACTTTTAAGAAACTAAATATAAGTTTGCCAACATTTTGCAAGCAAGGGTTAAATTTAAAGTGATCATAAGGGGTTAATACAGTCTATAAACTGCCTAGTGTTCAGATAAAGCAAATGAAAATACTTACACTTACTCGTACATATTTATAAATTAGGATCTAAAAGCCAACAAAGTACACAATGCTTAAGTCTAGGCATTTATACAGATCTATTTTAATTATTTGTAATTTTGTGAGAATTTACTGGGGAGCTGTGGACATTACAGCTATAAGGAATCAAGTGAAACGGCGCTAAAAATATAATTAAAATAAAATATTACCAATAAAAGCCATAAAGCAAATAATAATAGGAATAATATTTTAAACGGTTGGATTAGTCATAGGAAAGTGCTTTAAAGTTTTAGACAAGACAAATATGGAACAACAGAAATGAAAATCAATACACGTAAGAGCAAGTTAGTAGGATCCAGATTAAACAATGTGACTAGTTCCTAGCCTAAACTAATTAAAAGTTGAGAGTTAAGAGTAGATACGTAATTCCGAAATGAATGTGAGTCGAGATGAAGTATTTGCCAATTTCCAAAGAATTTCTCTATAGATTAAAGATATCTAATAGTTATTTTTAATTAGAGAAATGTGATAGCCAATATAATTGAGATGAAGACTAAATGCTATTATTATACTATAGTAGATAGCATATTATTGCAATTGTAATCTACACTGAATCTGATACGGAAACTGAGTTTGACTGCTACGAATGATATGCTTTGACTGATCTTTGGTTTTTAAGATATATACAAATTGTATAGTTTTTCTTTTTTGTCAACGATATTAATTTGTAATATTCTTTTAGTTTTTCTCTTTTTAAGTTAAACTTTGTTGAAATTCGACATTGGCCGGCTTTAGTTGCGGTTTTGCCCTTGTATTATTACTTAGGCACTCGGATTACTTGGAATAATACGTAGCTCCGCTACTCTCCGATGTCGGGGAGCTGTAGTTCGTTGTTGATGAGTTGCTCGGGGAGATGTTAATTGCTGTTGTTGCTATTGCTGTTGTTGCTGTTGTTGTTGTTGATTTTGATGTCGATGTTGTTGGAGTTGAATTTGTTGTTGGAGTTATGTTTATTTTATTGGCTTTTAAATTGGTATTGTTGGTGGTGCTTGTTGTTGCTTTTGTAGTTATTATTGTTGTTGGTGTGTTCTCTAGCAAATTATGAGCTCCTGGACTACAGAGCAAAATTCTACTGGGCCTGCGTCCAGTTGAAATAAGTCTGCAAAGTTTAACCAGCACAGTAAGACGAGTAGAGAGTTCGGGATTTGGGTTCGGATTGAGATTGGATTGAGAAATACACACACATAATCAAATGTTAAAACATATTTAAAAAATATCCCAAAAATATCGAAAAGATACATTTTATAAATGCGAAAGTAATTAATATCTTTACCCAGATCAAGCATATTTGTCTGCAGCAACAAAGCTAAACCAAAAATCTAACTAAAATTGTAAGTAAATAAATCGCAAAATATTAATTGTAAATTCTAGAATTTGTCATAAATCAGTTGAATATTTTAAATCAATTTTTCCCCTAAAAATATTAGTTTTTTAGTTTAGTTTTTTATTTGCAAGCATTTTTTGGATTATACATTGTCATGCCAAATTCAAAATATTTTCACTAAGAAAATATAATAAAACATTTTATAATTATTATTTTTGAAGAAAATGTAGAAAATCTTGTATAACAAAAAAAAGCGGATTTAACACTCTTGTAGATTGTTTCAGAAATACTTTCTTAACTTGAAGTAAAGTTACATTGAGGAACTTTAAATACTGGTATTCAGTTAATGAGATCAAGTGATTTATTTTTAAGAGGTCAATTTTACTTTGACTTGAAAAATTATCATATTCGGAACTATTTATTCTAAATTTCCGCATAAGTTTTCTTCTTATTTTTCAATTCTTCTTAATAATAGAAGTATATATAAATGTATGTCTATATTAAATGCTATAAACTATTCGCGAACATTTAAGTGAAAAACAAATAATTCTACTACTAAAAAAACAATGCACAAGTTAGCTACACAAAAATAACAAAAGGAAAAAACATGCAACAATTATAAGCACACATATACACAAACACACACACAGTTATTTGTGTAGTTGTGTAAGAGTGGGACAACAGAGATTTGTGGCATGTGGCATGTGCCGCAGTTGTGTTCAACTTACCCACTCAGCTCCAACATGGAGCCGCGTCGAACGTTGCGTCGATGACTCGCCGTGACCGGAAATGGTCCGGTATGACCATCGGGTCCAACAAGATGGCTGCCCAAGGTCCCGGACGAGATGGACTGCGACCGATTGTCCAATCGTGGATTGTGCATGGACGTGGATGGCGCCGTACTCGGATTGATGGCAGTTGGAGGCACAACCATGGGATCCATACTGGCGCCGGCATCGACGGCACCGCTGCTACTGCCAATGCCAAGACTGCCGGCCTTTGAGCTGGAACTTTCACGTCGAAACAGACCTATGACGGACTTGGGCTGTTTAGGCTTGTTTATACCACCTTTGTGTGGGTTTTTAGTTGTATTGTTGTTGTTGGTTGCAAGCACAGTTGTGTTGTTGTGGGACAGCGCAAATGTACATTGTGTTTGTTGTTGTTGTGAATGTATTTTGGTTGTGGTTTGTGGTTTGTAGTTGTTGTTGTTTTTGTTGTTGTTTGTGGGGCAACAGTTACCAAAGTATAAACAATGCGGCAAAGAGAAGAAAAACAAAGTTGAGGAAATTTACCAAAAACAGAAACCAATAAAACACAGAAAAACTCTACACGTGTATCACAATTATTGTTAATTTCAATTTTCAATTTGAATTTCGGTTAAATTTTTGGTCTTGACTCAATGGTTGGTGCACTTAAATAACACAAGAGAAAACCAAGTATATAAATTTTATATATATATTTATATTAAATCCAGATATTTACAAAGGTTTCTTCTTTTTTTTTTTTAGGTAGAAAATATATTTGCTTTCGGCCAATTTACAAAAATCAAATAGCAGATAGTTGGAAATCGAAACGGAAGTGGAAACGGTAACGGTAACGGTAACTGTACATTCAGTGTTTGTTTACTGCCCGTTTGAAAAACCCAGACCCATACACATACCTAAAATAGAACTAATTTTGAAATGAAATCTTTTACTTTACCTAGAAATGTGGCGCTGGGGGAGTTATAGGCCAGATATTCCTTGTTCGAGGCCCAGGCGGGAAACTCATTCTGTTGCACGGCATCGGTGCACTCATCACCCTGTCTCTTCCACGGCAGCTGTGACTCAGTGGCTGTGGGCGTGGCCACACGCCTCTCACCATCCGAGTCACGTGACAAATTGCGATCCTCCTCGGGTATAGGATGCTCGGCCACTGTACAGTTTGCAATGAGAGATAAGGTACAAGAATGTTTAGTGAGTTTATAATCTTATTTCCTGTTGGCATGCAGCGAGATCAGAGATCGTTTTAAGATCGTCTTAGGCCCAGTTTATTGGTAACTACAGTAATTCGACAAAAAAGAAAAATATTCACGAAGGAAAGAACAAGAATAAAGTGCAAAAAGGCAACAAAAAGTCTAACATAACAAAACGGAAACGGAATCGAATCGAAATATGTTGTGCCAAGGCTGTGAACCATTATTAGCTCTCAAATGAACTAGAGCTGGAACTTGAACTTGCAGTGAACCTGTTGAAGCTTTAAATAGCTTACAGCCCTGTTGATCATATCTTGTTAGTCGCATGTGTTCCTGAAATCTCTAAGAACTGACAATTTAAACGGGTAATTCAACAAATGTAAATTTATTTAAATAATAATTAGAAAATAAATAATACAATTGCAACTTATGCTAAATATATCTTAATTGTTTAGTACTTAGATTTCTTACAATTAAAAAATGCAAATTAAAATAGTTGTTAAGTCTCAGAATTCCCAATTCTCTATAATTACAATATTTAAGTTAAAAAAAACACATGCGACATTCGATTCGATCGTTTTCCCCAGCCCTGGTTAAATACTCCGTTTACACTAATTACAATTTTGATTGAATCTGTGGAGAATGAATGCCAATGGAATACCCTGTGCTAGTGTAAACGGTACTTTCAACTTAGGAGGTATGTACTTTCAACAAAATGGGGCAACAACAAATAACTTTGTCATGCACAAAAATGCCATGCTGCTTTTGCTGTTTGGTTCACTTTCAATGCGTTTCAATGCTTTCAATTTCAATCATATCAGATGTGACTTTTAATTCATTATGGAATCTACATGTACGTTCTTAATCAAGGCATATGCCTATCATAATCAAATATTTTATGGAACTATGAGAACTACGAGTTCTGCAAATGGTTTGCCTCTAACAAGCAATTTCAGCGATTGTGTGTACAAGGATACTTTTTACAATCATCAATCAATCAATCAAGCTTGACAGACATTAATGACAGCTATTAATATATGAGATATCTATGTAACATTGATAATAATAATTACAACTTTAGGTACTAAGTCTATGTATGTATGGAGTTGTGTTTGGGAATTTTAAAAATAAATAAAAAGCGACAAAAATAAATTGGAATGAACTTAGGTAACGGCTTTAAATGCTTGGCATATATATGATTGTACAGTAACTTTTCTAAGATTAAGGCATTATGCGAGTATATGGCTGGCATTCTGATCAAAATACACTGAATATTATTTCGCTTTTTTCCATTATGATGAGTGAGTATCGGAGGATGAATGACGTATGTGAAACCTTGGGATATTTTGCACTAACAATAAGATAAAAAGTGAAAGCCATAAGCAATTAGAGAAGTAGACCCCTTTTGATTCGTTGATATATGAAATAGAATAATATTGAGAAACGAAGCTAGAAGCAATAAGAGAAGCCTTTTAAAAAATGGATTTAATAAATCGCTCGTCTAAATTTACCTTTTATATCAGATTTAGCTATTTAAAGAGTGAAGCGAGAGGCAAAAAGAGAAGCAAGTCAGTTATGAAAAGGCTATATTTCGTATTTTTAATATTCATATTCAAAAAGTTTTAATAATAACTTTTAAACAGTTTTCCCTTTCCTTTTTTTAGACTATGCTTGCAAAAGCGAGAGGGGTTCAGAGAAGTGAATCATATTAGTAGAGGTTGCACTTATTTCCACTCTTCTCATGAATGAAATTCACTGTAAAATTCTATATGGAATTTAGGTTGAAAGTAGTGAATATATTTTAAAAATTCCCAAGAATTGGATTGAATGAAAATCCCTATCTATATATGGGATAATGAATGTAGTGATGAGTGCATGTACAAATTTCGTATAGCCATTTGAATGCTTTAGTATAGTTTTGTAGTTTTGGAATTATTATTATTGGTTTTTTAAATGTTGTTTTTGATGATATTGTTTACCAATGCTCTGGTATGAACGATCCCGTCGCCAGGGCAGAATTAATTCAGCCGCTGTGGGTCCAACTGGTGGATCCGGCGAGTCTAGTTCTTGCTGAGAACCGTCCTCAAGTTTGGGCGCATAATGGTGAACGATGCGCGCCTTGGATGCATCAAAACCGGGCAGGTTTTGTATATGCGCTATCAATGAGTTATTATTGGCGCGATCCGAGTCAGCTAATAGTATCACGTATCAGTATCAGGTATCAGGATATTGTGTTTTCAAACAACACGATTTTTATGGTATTCAAATTCAAAATTGGATAGGCATAAAACAGGGAAAAAACAATATATATAGAAAAGTTTGTCGTTATAACTTTTTTATTTTGTTTAGGTACATTTTAAGCTGTACGCATTAAGGATTCTCAGTTTATTGATTGCTCAACATAAAAATTAAAAAAAAAAATTATAAACCAATAGAAATCATCAAAACGTCTAGCAAAGATTTGATGGGGAAAAACAGATTGTCCGAAGAATTGAAGGAAATTATATTAAATGTGGTACAAGATCTTACTATTTAGCAGTCTTTAAACGAATTAACTTTACTACTTGATAACTAGTTATTTGTACATTTAATAATTATACGAAATGTTTTAAACCTTTTGAGGATTTCTTTGCTTTTATTGTGTCGGACAGTGTACTACTTATATAGCATTCACTTAAAGCTTACGACCCATTTTGAGTTCAAAATCAAATAAAACACTTTATGGCATTTTTGTGTAGTCAACTGTTATGATAAACACAAATCGGTTATCGCTATATAACTGCCGATCATGTATATATTTATATATATATTTATATATGTAGAAGTATATCTCTAAAGGATTTATGGCGCAGCATTGAATGGTAAACACATAAAATTATTCATAAATAAACCATTTGAAAGGCAATGTATGGACCAGCCAACAATAACCCATAACCAATAAAATTTAATCTATGAAAAACCGCTTAGATATATTAGTTAATACATAATAGAGTTAGTAAAACATTTAAAAGCTATTGGAACTTACGTGATGATTTAGCTGTAAATGTCAAGCCATCATCCCAATCGTCACTGGGTCCAATGACATTGATCTCATTTGGATTTTGTTGACTCTCGTCGGCTGTTTCATTAAGCACATCGTTAATATAGTCTTTATAAGATTAGTACGTTGGTTAAATACACAATATGTTTGTATGAGGAGAAGGCAGAGGCAGAGGCAAATGCAGATTTAAATGAATTTTTTTTCAATTAGTTTTGTTAAATGTGCAATTTTTTTTTAATCGAATTAGTCAACCAATTCATGGACGTCGGGGAAAAGCATATGAAAATGTAGGGAAGATAAAGAAAAATTTTGGGTTTTCAGAATTAGTAACCAATTGTTAAAAATTATTTAAGAAATATCGTACAAATAAGTTAGTAACAAAATGTGTAAAAGTATTTAAGAACAGGGCTCGTAAATTACCCAAAAATAAAATAATAATTTTATGTAATAGAATATAATATAATTTGTCTCATGTACATGAAAATAATAAGTAAATTACGAGCCCCAACATGCTTACGAATATGCCAAAGAATTATATAAAATGGAATGGATAAAGTATGATGTGCTGGTTAGGAATAAAATTGAAAATGATTTAAAAGATGAAAAACTCAATAAAGATCACGCTATCGTAAGAAAGCTCAGACTTTGTCATTTGTTTATAACAAATTGGATGCTGTCTAGTGAGAGATAGAAATGATAACTGATTCAATCAGGATTTAAGATTCTAAAAAATTTAGAAATTTTGCATTCTACTGATACTAGTTTCATTTCAGTTCATTGTAGAAATTTGATTGCTGTTTTAGCGGCATTTACCTATGTCTAATCTACGATATTTGTTAAGTGAATTGTGAGAATGTCTTTTTCTGTAAGATTTTTTGCGTGAATGGTTTGAACTCGAATTCGTACCATTAGACAACTGCTTGGTGGTGCCGTTCTGTTGGAAATCGTGAAAGGAGACATGGTTCTGCTTAACATTCTCCTTGGGCTCCTAGAATATATATATGATATTAGTTGATATTTAATTATGATCCTTTCTGAAGAGGATTTACCTTATTGTTGGCACCACGTTTGCTTCTCTTGTGATGTTTCCGATCGTTGAACATCCGCCGGAAATTCATTTGCATTTTATAATTGACCTGCAATTAGATTGTTTGCATTTGTTATTCAAAATACTATTAGCTAATATTAGTTATTGTAAAAATCCACAAAAGCACAAAGATGTTATTCTGAATCTGATCTGATTTAAGTGCTTTCAGAGATTTGTCTTGTCTTTGAAGCGATTCGATTGCACTCACCTGTGTGGACAAATCTCTGTCATCTACTGCGTGTCGGCTATAACTAAGACGACGGTGCTGTAAGAATATGAGGATGCGTTCTTAAGTGATAACATTTAACAATTTTTATATCATTTGTCAAAGAGTAATGGTTGTAAATTGCTGAGAACTAGCATTAACATCAATTGATTAGGTGTAAAGACGGTCTCATAACATTTATACAGCATATAATTAGGTTTTACTATCTGAATATAATACGAGTACGAGTATAGTATTTAAATTAGATTTGAAAGTGATATAGTGAACTTTTTTGGGGACACAACAAACGACGTCTTAATTGGGATGCCAACTTCGACAATGCCGAAGTACAAATACTCTTTCCAAGCTGAAATGTCTGTCGCTTCCATCGTTGGTTTTTCGGAAAAAAATTAACTTGTTTTACACTTATTGGAAAGAGCATCATATTATTAGTTTATAAATCGTAAGACAACATTAATGGATGCTGATGTAGCTAATCAGTGTGTGCTTTTTAGTATCTTGCAAAGTATATAGATAAATAAACAAGAAACTGTTTTATGTATGAATAGTTTAAAAGTGTAAAAGGTACGTGTATTATAGATATAAGTTAAAAAGCAGTCCAAGAATATGTGTTATATTTCGATTTAAAGTGTTTTGATTGATTTGTTGTTGTAGTGTTGAAACAAAATTTATTTTTTAAAATCCTATCAATCTGTTATCGCTAGATGAAGCCTAATTAAATTGAATACAAACTCTAAATATGGGAATAAATAAGGGATTCAATTTCTATTTAAAAATCCATAGTCGACTTAGATCACAGACTGTCAAATCGAATTTTGATCCAAATTTAAAAAATAAAAACAGAAAATGAAACTTATATTGCACAGCCTAAATCTTGACAATTCAACTAGTATTTAAAAGTATGATAATAAAGTCATTTAATTCATGAGAAATCTGGCTCATTATCTAACTTAAAACTGGCAGACAACAAATACAAAATTATGTAAACTAATTATAGTACATCTTGATTTAACTGTTATGATGTAACAAATTCTCAAATATCTATATAAATACAATATATGAATATAACTATATTTATGAAAATACTATTCGAATTATTTAATCAGAATCTGTAACTAGATGGAAATTCTTTACAAAATATAGAGTACTTTCTAGAAAAACATATTTATAATCGCTAAACTATCCTAACTAACTAAATTGTAGTGTAGATGTACAAATAATGTGGAATGCGAAATTAATTTTTTATTATTTAAGCAATAGTATTAGAATATTAGAATTAGTTCATTATTAATACGAGTAGTTCAAGACTGTTCAATTTGAAATACAATAAGATATTTACTAGAAATTGTAAATTATTTATGTATATTGTAATTATTGTTATTATTTTTAGCAATATTATTATAGGCATTACAATAGAACGTATTGCAGTCATGAGTATAGACACACAAGAAACGTGTAACATTTATAAAAAATATTTTTTAGTTAATTGTTAAGATTGGAAAGTAAACAACAACAAATAAAAATGTTTTAAATCAGATTAGCAAAATGAACCAATTTATTCGTACCATTTGTATGGAAGCCTTTTCATAGCGAAATATTTTTAACATTTGTTGTACAAGTTCGCAATTTGGTTATACAACATTTTTGAAAGCACACGAAAATATAAAGACCGCGTTTAATATATTTTGCAATACGTGTCGTTGACGAGAGGTTGAAGTTAAAGTTGAAGTTCGATACAACGGGAAGAAATCAAACAAACCATTAATTACAAATATATCTATATAGATATAAGTAGTCAGTGTATACATATACATATATTGAGATATATAGAGAAATAGAGATAGCGAGAAGAGAGAGAGTGAGAGAGATTGAAGCGACCGTGTCTCAAAACGAAATGCCCGAAACGAAAGAAATGTGAATGCATAAAATACGAATACGACTACGAGGCGTAAAGTATCTTTGGTGATATCGAATAGAAGTGACAAATATCGAAATAGTATTACTCAAGAACTTGGGCGGTGTGTGAATTATGCTTTTAAGATATAGTAGTAGTAATTGTATTTAAAACTGGTACTGCTATATTATAAGAAACCAAACCAAAGTTGATTATTATGCAAGGAGAATTGCATATCATCAATGATACATACCCTTCTATAAGGCTTCAGTTCTTCGGCTAACAAATGATGTATCTTGGCATCAGTCAAATCCTTTTTGGATGGATTATAGTCCAGTTCAGCCATGTCCAGATTGTGCGAGCATGTATTGTCCAGATTTGTCAAACTGGGACTGACGTAGTCAAAGAAAAGTTTTCAAAATAAACTCCAAAGTTAGTTTCAATAGTTAATTAATGTAACAGCTACAACATTTTAAATAAAGATACAGATAAACGAATTTCAGATACAAAATATAGGGTGAAAGAGCGAGCAGTACAGAGAGAGAGACAGATAGAGAAAGTATTACTAAGTGTTTCATTTGTCAGCCAATTTGTAGAGTTTTCATTGTGCTTAGTTTTTCATGCTACAAGAAATTACTACAGAATTTAAATTTCTTGCATACATGCATTGTACGGTTATTGTTATCGTTATCGTTATCGTAATCGCTATCGTTTCAATATCCAAAATTCGTTTACCAGGTGGTGTATATGGTTGGCGGTGCCCACCTGCCGCCAATATAATTATTGGTATAGTTCCTAAACAATGCACTCATCGATTCCGTGCCCGACATTTGTCCAATTGTCGAGGGATTACGACGCATTACTTCCATGGCATCGCGCATGGTTAACTTTGAATACGTCTCTATAATCTTCGGTTCAGCGCCCTTTCGAAAAGAAGTTTTGATATTTAACATTTTCTTAAAGTATATTAATTTTAGCTGATTCTACCTTTGGATCTCGAAGCAGTAATGGGCGTATAAAGCGATTGTCGAAGCGCTTAAACTTATCACGAACATTGTAGTTTCCGGTTTTGCCAACGATGTCCTCAATGCCGGCCATTAAATGATCCATAAACTGAAAACAAATATAATAAATGTATGTAGTTATACAAATAGTTATTCAGGAGAAATTATATACATTAATTATTTAAAGTGTAATATTTAAATCTATTCTATTTTAAAAATTGTCTTTTTATCTTAAATTTCTTTTGACAATTTAAACCAAAACTTTATATTGACAAATTTCAAGACCTACATTTTAAGCGATTTGAATTTGTATAGTACTTATAATTATAAAAGTTACATATATAATTACTTACACGCTCATGAATGCGTTCATTCATTGTGGGTTTGCGTTTATTGGCTCGCTTCACGTTAAGTATCTTGACGAGGGGCTTTATGGTGATGCCTTGCAGAAACACAGTAAAATAGATCACAGCTATTGTTGTGGTCACATACATGTTCTTATGCTTGACCACATTCTCATCCACCAGAAGTACAAGGGCAAAGGCAACGGCACCACGCAAACCACCATACGACATTACAAACTGATCCACACGGGATAATTTGTGCAATCGAAAGCGATTGGCAAGGGCCGACAACAAAATGACACCTAAAAAGAAAAATATATTAGCAGGAGAATATTATATAGAATCAATTTGAGAGATCCTCTGATAATACCCACCTATTACACGAAATACTGAGCAGAAGGCGATGGTTAGCACCACAAACCACGTATTCCATACGTGCATATTATTGACTGTGGCAACGCCTAGGAACATGAATATAATCGTTTCCGCCGAACTGGATAACATTTTTAATGCATATTTAACAGTTGTATGCGACTTCTGAGATATATTCGATTCCACATAGTTCTTCATCGTTATTCCACAGAACGTTATGCTAAAAAAGAGAGATATTTCCAATTAATTTTGCTATTATTTCAGATAAATTGATCTTACTTACGCTAGTATACCGCTCATATGAAAGATTTCCGCATTCAGATATGCCAAATAGGCCATAACAAATATAAATATTGGTTCTATGACACGCACATGATCCGTAAAACGGGTAACCAAGCCAGTTAGGAAACCCCAAATGATGCCTATGGAAAATGAATATTAATATAGTTATGTGAAGGGGAAGCATATTTAGATTTTAATAGGAGGAATAACACCTTACTTAAACAATTTAAAAGGCTCCTAGTCAAAACGATAAAGTTAAGGAAAAGTATCTTGAAAAGAAGTATCTAGTAGCACCCATATATATATAAAATTACTTTGTACGATGCAGAGAAGTAGGCTACAAATTTACAATATTTTGAGAAAATATTAAAGTTATAAAGGAAATGTCTGATGTTTATAAAGTATATGTCAGATAAGAAATATTCAGCCTTGAAACGACAGATACATTTACTGTGAGAAGACATATCTACATTAAGTAGACTTCATTTCTCTAAGCGACAACTAGAACTAACTGACTTAATGAAAGCGCTGTAGATTAAGAGAAACACATATTTGCCGATTCAATGAAATCTTTGAGGCTTCTATTTTAGTTAGTTGTAACTTACCAATTGCCGTGCCACCGACAGCCACAACAAAGAAGGAACCAACACCGCTGACAATATCCTGCGCCCCAATATGAGGCAATCCAATCTCATTGTAGACTTCCATCATGTGATACATGACAACCTGAAAGTAAAGATTCCACACTGTTATCCATTTCTTCAATCAAAAGAGCTACCATCAGAATAATTGGTATTTAATGCAATTTGTCATCGAGACAACCACAAAGTGTGCTCTGTTTAATTGGCGTATAAAAAACTTGTTGCTCAATAGCTCAATAAAAAGCAGAGTACTTAACTTACCGTAACGGCATCGTTTAACAGCGATTCACCAAAGACAACAATGTAGAGGATCTCATTGACGTGTATCTCCTCGAATACGGCCAACACAGCTACCGGATCCACGGCGGATATCAGCGAGGCAAACAGAAAGATGTCCAGCAGCTTTGGTGTCTCCTCCCCAAAGATCCCACAAACGCCACAGGCATAAAGGGAGCCACCTGAAAGACGAGATTTTATTGAATTATCCTTATTCAATTTGTGCGTTGTCTGCGGCAATAGACTCATTTAAAGTTAATTAAACTGAATCAAAAGACTAATTGCCTATTTTTCAATTGGCTCTCTTTTCATTAAGTGTATTCTGCGATACATTAAACCATTTGATGGATGAATAGATATAAGCTTTAGAATCGTAAAGCTGTTTCAACTGAATATATATTTTCTGGCAGCGCTTTTTATTTTCATGAATAGAAAAAACAGCACAGCTTATCTAGCAGTACATTCAAAATATATTTCACAACCAATCTGTTTTTTATTTTTATTAAATTCTAATAAACTCATGCCCTTCAATTTATTTCTATGTTAAATTTTCAGTAGCAAGCCACAGTTTAATTGACCCTTCTTTCAAAAATGGACTGCCAATGAAAATATTTTGATTACAGCTAAAATCGTGTTTAGCTTTTCCCAGAATTATTCAATTTCTCTCCAGTTTTGACCATTTACAGAATTAGGGATAAAATCAGTCCTTTTAAATTTTTTTCCATGTTAAGCTTCAAGTAGTTAGCCACAGCTTAATGGGCACTTGTTTGAAAATTGTATTTCCAATGAAAATATTTTTGTTTGCAGTTTAAATCGTGTTTTTCCCAGAATTATTCAATTTCTCTCCAGTTTAAGCTTTCGACCATTTACAGAATTATTTTTATGAGTAAATATTTTGCACATATTTGTTTAAATATAAACTTATTTGTTACACAAATTGTTACAATTTGCCAGAAATCTTGATTGTTTTTGTGGTGAACCATCGAAGCGTTATGTCCGTGCCTTCAACATGACGTCTCTTCTGTCCCTGCTCTCGTTATTCACACATTCACATCCATCGCATGTTGTTTTACGAGTATACTACTATTCGTGTAAATCACGTCCAAGTGGTCATCTAAAAAAGCCCCTCCCTGCCCCATCCCCTGCCCGTTACTGCCCTTGCACAACAATGTGTGTGATGTTCGCGTGCCACAAATTTGTGTGTAACAACTGCGTTGCCATCATTGTAATCTGTCCTAAGTAATGTTCCACATATTTCCAGTAATTTTGTTTACTTTGTCAGCGTGTGAATTTCGTAAATGAATTGTTGACTGGCAGTTGCAAAATGTTACTAAGAATGCTACTTATTTTAAAACTAATCATTCTGAAAGATATTTTTCAGTGAAATGGGAACAGCTTGAAAGACAGTTGTAAGATGTAAATATACAAAGCTTAATAGTTTATTCTATTGGATTTGATATAGAAATACTTCCTTTACTATTTAAACCCGATTACATCTTTCAGATACGTTTTTTGTTTAAAAGAAATTTTAAATAAATTATAATAACCTTAAAAATCTTGGACAATCTCTAGTCAATGCGGGTTCAAGTATAAATCTGATTAAACTTTCATTTAAATTGTTAATACAATTATCAATTATCAATCACCAAGTGTTCATAAATTTTAAAATAATAATACTTATGCCCATTTTTTCAATGTCCATAGTTTAAACATTAAGTTTAATTTGATAGCTATCTTTGAATTTGACATTAGTTTCTCTACGTTTTACTTCAATATATCACTCGGAAAGTTATTTGAGACCTCAAATAGTCATTGAAAAAATATAATAAAATTAATAGAGATATCACATTTCGAAAGACTTAAGATGCACACATTTTTAATGCTTATAAAAGCAATACTTAAAGTAAATTCCCCCCTCGTGGAAGCCTTTCCCTAGACACTTAATAAAGTATTTATAGGGAACTGAGTTTAATACGATACTATGTACATTCTTGTGGGGTTTATCGACCCCGTAAGATAATAAATATTTCCACCTGTGACCTCATTGACCGCTTGATGGATGAGTGTGACTTGAACAAGCATCCTGTGATGCAATGACGTATGAACAATCACTTTACTTTGCTTCTTCCCTTTTTTATTTTTAAAAGCACCTCCTGTTTTCAGCGTGTTGACAACGTCTTATCCGATGATGCCATTAATATAATCAATTGAATGCTTACCTATCGTGGCCACATTGAAGATGGTGCCCACCACGGCCATAAGTAGGATTGTGCCCAGGTTATCGAAGAACATGCGATTGGGCATAAAGTAACCCGCATCCAGAATTATTGGCGGTAACATATAGAAGAAGAATGTGTTGGGCGTCAAGGGAGAGACAGCAACATCCGTGCAAAAATAAAGCACAACGCCTATGACCACGCCCACAACAATCAGCAGACATGATTCAGGAAATATCAGATGCAATTTGGGCGTCATATGGAAACCTGAAATATATAAATATACATTCACATTTAGTACAATAGAAAAGGGAACCGTAAATTAACGAAAAGGTTTTCCCCAAAAATTTCCACACTTGCCACCTTCATGATGTATGTATGTATGTAAGTAGGCGTATCGTGGAGGGGCGTGGCGTCTGCGTCATACTTTACAATGTGCCAAAATACTTTCACTTAAATGTGTTTTTTGTGTGCGCCCATAAAAACTAACGAAACAACAACAAATTCCATTTCAACTATGGCCCATTTACATGAAAATGTGACTTTTCCGAGCCCGCTCCTCACCCGGCCAGACACCCTACACAATCCCTACAATCGCCACAATGGAGCTGTTTTACGAATATTGCTGATGTTTGCATTTGGGTCAATTGCTACGATGGGTAATATGTAAATGCAGGTCTATAGAATAATACGCCACATGAAACACGTTAAGGATAAAAGTATCTCAACATCAGCAACATTTCATTGTAATCAACAAAGTTATTAAAGTAAGCGCCACAAATTGTTGCTATGAAATTAAACTCAGAAAGAAATGTTTGACAAAGGATTATTATAAATTGGAGAAGATTAATGAGTAGCGAAAAGGGTTTCTTACTTCTCTAGGCCTATCAAATGAAGGTTAAATAAATATTTTAAATGATTAAAATGACATTCCGAATAAAAATTCGTTGAGTTTTGAAAAAGTTATGCAAGTTTAAAATCGGGAATATCTTTGGACTGTCAACTTTGTAAGTCAATTTTTTGTTGGGCACCAGGAGTTGATTGAAACTAACAACTTGCGATTTAAACATTAGATTTTTTTTTTAATAGATAACTACTTTATTCATATTTCTCAAAATTAAAAAAAGGGTTTGAAATCGAATCTTTTTAAAGGAAGAATTAATAAATCAAATTATTATTTAGATTCATCGATACAAATCATGATTAAAATGAGATTACTCATCAAAATTGATCTGGTTTTGACAAAGTTATGCAAGTTCGAAGGCTTCAAGGAGGGTTTAAAAATAAATATTTTTTAATAAATTAAATTTTTATCAAAGAATTTAGGTAAAATCTTTAGACTGGATTTGAGCTAAAAAGCATCAAAATTGTGATTTGCTGCGAGCTAGCGGAAATAGCTTACGAAATCACATTAAATGTATTACAGTTCAGTTACGCTTTAACTCGATTTGGGACCAACACATTTAGGCATGTTGAAAATGTGGCCCTGATAATAATTACATAAGTGGTCATAGTCACTCGAGACACTTGACTTATTCAATTGCAGATACGACAAGCAAGAGTCCGAATGAGCCCAAATGCCAACTGACCAGAGTTATGTATTGTTTGCCAAGGAGGTGTTGGCCGAAAAGGTGTTGGTTGGATGAGAGGTAGAAGGAGAAGGAGATTCTTGCGTGTGCTTTTGGGCCGAGCATTGTGGCCTTGAACAAATGGATTTTTGTACGAAATCCAAGGTAACCAAGTGACCGAGAAACAGGAGACAGAGAAGATAACAAAGTCAACACCGGTTGCTGCTAGTTACCAACTGAAAATGAAACCCCAAGAGATGCCAGAAAACAGTCGAAATCATTGCAGCTTGGCCAAATCGTTTATGCAATCTGGCAATTGTTGCTCGAGGGAGGAGGTTTTTTCCGTTTAAGGGACAGGGTCAAGGATTTGGCTTACTCGCTTGTTGCGCACTTGGCTGATGCTTATGCAATGTCCTTCAGCTGGGACAGGCTGCACACCTACACACATCCACACACACACACCCACACACATCGTTGTGTAAGTTGATGGAAATCTGCATGTCTGTAACAGCGCCGAAGTCAACGTTATATAAAATGTATTGATTTTGCCTGGCAACCACTCACAGGACGCGCACCCACACAAACCCACCAAGACATACACCCACACACCAACACACACACACCTACATCTACTTTGCCTCCTTATATACATATTCTTAGACTGTAACTTACCGATTTTCGCTATGCTCGCAGATAATATCCATATGCCAATAATAAACGGCGTCTTGACCCGCGCAAAATCCACTTGGGATAATGGGTAATGATCCGTCGGAGGATGTTGCTCCACATCATCCATCTCCACATCAAAAGGATCTTTGGCTTTGAATGCCTCGGCATGTGGCAAAGGTGGACTTGCTGAGGAAGTTAAAACTGATGCTGATGTTGTCTGTGGCAACTAAAAAGCGGCAGAAAAATATCATATTAGTAATTATGAAATTAGAAATGAACTATCTTAATAATAAAATCTTTAAGGATAAGCTTAGTTAATTAAAAGATACATTAGATACCCTCTATTTACAGAGAACATTTCTGTACTTTTAAATGTCATTTGAATCTTTTGAGGCTAAATTCATATGAGCTTCCTTTTTACGATTAATGAGTACAGGGTATATTTTTAGCTGTTCATAGTGTGTAGGCGTAATGGAGTGGGAATTTGAGCGACAATTCCTTTGTGACGACTGTCTACCATGTCAACTATTTTCTGAATGAAATTGGTCGGCATAAATTAAGTCGACCCGCATTGTTCCCAGTCATTGTTGCTCATGAGTTGATCTAGGTCAGTGCCTATAAAGGTGAATGGATACAGGTGGGAGTCGTATTGGTAGCATGTAGTATTTCTACGCCTAAGAATTTATATACTTATTTTCTATTTGACGAGGGAAACTTCTAAGCAATTTAAATCAATCGATGACAATTTAAACAGTCAACTTAAGCGGGTTTTATAATACGTTGCGAATTGTGTAAATGATGTAAGTAGTTTTTTAAAGGGAACATAGTTTATAAGTATACGATTAAGCTAAAAAAAGTCTGTTACAAATATTCTTCAATTCCTTACTAAACTACATTTGTCTCTTCCTTTACCCTGAGCTCAATAATGTTGTTAGAAACTAAGCATATGTCTATTTCTGAAGATAGAGCTTATTTAAGAGGGCTTTTCTCCGAGTTCCAAGTCTTAGATTAATCCTAGTTTACACTTTTAATTATATTTATGTGTAGATTAAACGCTTGTTATTCTCATTACAATGTATCACGGATTATCTCCTTCAAATTGTAACAATAAATGTGAAATAAAATGACTCTTTAGAAATTTGAAAGATAAACTTACAAGATAATTTACTTATCACAACTGCTAGATGTTTGCAACTGATAGATAGAGTATCTGGTAGATACACATATTCTGACATGACGTCAATTATAACTTTGTGGAATATAATTCATGACAATTCCTGACTTTCTGACGCTTTCTGACAGACAAATTACCATAATTATAGTCAATTTTCGTTTTGGGCGGTATGAAAAAGGACGAAAGCGATAAATACAATACGCTGATAACCAAGAGATGTATACTATATTTAAATGCCAGAATGCGCAGTTAATGCACAGACCCGCCCAACTGGACACTTAAGTGTAATCAGTTAAAGAGCTTTGGGCCAAGTCATATTGACAACCAAGTCACAATATCAATTAAGTTTAGACACTTACGTTTAACTGCGTGACTGCATCCGTGGCCTTAGCACTGGAAGTAGGACTAGAACTTGAACTGGAACTGGAACTGGAGGTGGCCACTCCTGTGGCACTTACATTTGGACGCGCCTCAATGCTGGAGAGGAACATGCAAAGGCCGCATAGCAGCACCATCAACATTTGCCCTTTCATTGGACACTGTTTGTGTTTTTCCTTTGATTTGTGGTAGATTCTAGTTGATGGTTCCTCAATCGGTGGAAGGCTGGCGTCACTTTGATTTAAACACATCGTATAAGCCAAGTGGCAAGTTGTTATTTCGTTTAGTGGAATTTCTTTAGCACCATTTAATGGACTGGGATTGGGTTTGGGATTGGGAGTGGGATTGGGAGTTGGATTCAATGTTGAAGTTGACCAACAGGCTCGGCGGGCAAGGTTCATTTGTTGCTGCAACGCTGGCGTCGCACTGTCGTAATCCTTTTCCGTACGGCTTTTCATTCTACGGCTGTGACAGCAACTTCTCCCTCTCCTCCTGCTTCGGTTGCACCTCCTTTCTCACCACCTTCTCTTTGGTGTTTTCCCTCTTCTTTTTGATTTATGTTGTTTATTTTGGCTTGTACTCGGACTTCAACTGAGTTATCGATTTCTGCTGTCATAATACACAGTATGTGGGTATTTTGTTGTGTTATCCTTTTACCAATCCTTCAAGTCCAATTATCGAGTGTCTGCAAGTAAATGTATGTAGATTAAACAAATTGTTAAACCATTTCCGTTAAACATCGGTTTTATCGACCGACCTGCCGCAATAACCAACTGAAACTGGTTAAAACCTAGCACTTTCAGTCAGCACGATACCTTCTATATCCAACACATTTGTTTACCCAGAAAGTCACGCTATCAATCGATAAAGCTCATCACATTTAAAAGATGTGCTAAAATCAGACATTGCTAAATAAAAAATCTATCACTTTAATCTAGATGATAATTATACACACCACAACCACAATTAAAGTTGTATCATTAACAGTTTATTTTAGTTAAAGTCTTAAACTTAAAGTTGACTTAAGAAAGCTAATCCGAATTTGAAAACATTAGAAACATTTTATCAATTAAAAGGAAAAATTAATTAAATGATACTAAGAGATTTTTAAATAAGTAAAGAAATCAAATCCTTTACAACAATTCTAAGCGTCAAGTAGAGTACCTAAATTTAATAAATTACTAAAACACTTTAAGCAATCATTTCAAAGTTCAACTTTGTACTAAAGAATAACTTTATTTTTCTTAACAGTAAATGAAAACTTCCATCATCTGCAGAATATTTTATACTTCAAGTCTTGATGGTTCACTTTGCTCTAGGTAAACGCTTTAGCAACAATTTAAAATTCAGAAGTAGTTTAGCATAAAAAACGAAGAGAAAAACTTAATTCCTTACTTTGAGTTTGCTTTTGTTCAAGGAATACTTAACCGTCTCTCTTTGCTATGTTAAGTATCTTTATAAATGATCTAAAATGTTTGCTAGTCCAAAAAACGGCACCTCACTTTGGTATTCAGTAACTTGGAGTTAATTTCCATTGTTAATTGGCAATCATATTTATCGGCAATAATTTTAGTTATTTATATTACCATCTCATTGATCTTTCACGATTTATTTGCAGACACTGTGTATAAAAGTAAATATTTAATTGAACAATGTTTGTACTTTTAACTGGATAGATCCAGTGCACTTTAACATGCTAATTGCATTAATAACAAACTAAGGTAAACAAAAAGCTATCAGAGCTGAAGATAACAAGAGATTTGAATTGGATGCGAAAGTAGCTACAAGTAGCTGCAGATAGTAGCTATAGTCAGAGGAAGTCAATTACAAACGAGAATACCTCATTACAGAAAGCTTATCTATAGCTCGTAGCTCGTAAAATGTACAAATAATTGTGCTCAACTGAACTGGAACCAGATAATGCAACACCCGAGTAAGTTATAAAATGATTGTTTATTATAATTGATGTGGACATGCTGCAGTCAAGTGCAATGTCGAGACTCATGATCAATTCGAGGGCAATGCAAAAAATAAGGCCTTAGAATCTTCCCATTGTCTTCTCCTTCTCCTTTTCCCTTGCCCATTTCCTTCCGTTTCCATCAATTGACACTGTTCAATTACTTATTTTAAGTTTTGCGCCATCAATTGTAATATTATTTTTGCGACTGTCATCTGTCGTCATTCTATTGAATAAGTATTTCAAACATCTCAATTACGTACAGCAGCTGCTTTGCTTAACATATTACAATCAGCCAATTGGATTGTCATCCCTCTTCTAACACAATTCCACGTCCAAACACTTGGCCAAAGTGCTGATTAGTTGAGCTACAGCAAAACAGTTTCAAGTTCAGTGACTTTATTGCAAAAATGGTTAACCACTTAACCGGCATTAACCGGTAATCGAAAGCGTTAAGCAGATTAGAGTTAATTTTATGTGGGAATCGACTAAACGCCTTAATGTCGGCCTCTTTGATTCATTCACTGCTCACGTTACTGAATGACTTGAAATTGTTTATAGATTTTTGTATTTATTAATTTTAATAAATCAATAAGTAGATTTAGATTTTACTAGAAATTGAAAAGATAGAGACTGTTGAACATTAAACAAGGATCTAAGATATTCTATCTCTTACAGTAATTTCTATTATTTTACCACAGTTAAACTTGCATAGATACTATGTTTTTTCTGTGTGGAGAGAATTTAAGTAGTAAAGTAGAATTGAGAGTCATAAATTAATTATAACTATTCTAATTGTTCAACTCGAAAATAAATTACAAGCACTATCAGTAATGATTACTTCTGACCCTGTTTTCTATCTATTCCAAGAATATTATAAAGAGAGAATACCAAATATTAATTCTGGATTTTACTGAAATGTAACCAAATTAGTTAAAAACACTTTAAGCGGACTTCCCAGATTCAATTACCATAAAAAAGTAAAACTAAACAAATTCAAGTACTTTAAGTCAGTTAAATGAAGAGACTAAAAACCAAACTTAATATAAATTTTTAAAAACATTTAACCAAAACGGAAGGCAAGGAAAAGCATTTAAATTAAATGAGTTTTAGCACTTTGCTAATGCTCACAGTTGTCATTAATAATTTATGAAATATTGACTCTTCACGTATTCTATTATTTTTCCTGGGGGCCAAGAGTTTAACGTAAATTGGATTGGCGCATCTGTCCAGGCGTTAACTATTTACATTGGCAACAAACTGAGTTAGTGTCTGTGATGATGTAAATGCTAATATTTTTGGTCAGTAGCCGATGGCTAAAACGGCACAGACTGCGTCAGTGGAATTCAAGTTCAAGTTTTGATGGGGAAAATGAATATTTAAGGCCAAATAATGTTTTAAAATATTAATAAAAACGCCATTTATTTATGGACAGCAAATAATCGACGTATTTTTTGGACGAGTACCAAGAAAATGTTTGTCTTTATAGACAGAAGATTCTACTATATTTAAGAAATACATCACATGTTGCATATTTGGCTTTGTTACTGTACGAAACAAGTTCAGGTATAAGTAAAACTTGTAGCGAAAAACTTGAACTTTGAACATAGTTTAATTAAGCGCACAAAGGTATTTCCAAACAAATCAAAATCAATTGCAGAATCTGTGAAATGCAAGAAACAGAAAGGAAAAAAAAGATGCGCAGATGCAAATCGATTATAACCGGTAATGGACCAGATACTAACTAGTTCAATGCGGTTGTCCAGCAATGCAACTTGGCCAAAACGAAGCACTGCAGCTGCCAACTATATATTTATGGCCGAAAGCAATTTTAAAAACAATTACCATGTGTTCTCCCTACGAGTATAAGTTCTATATCGTGCTCGCATTCATATGTATCCAATTAATTTTCTATAGCTATGCAAACTTGAACAATGGACAATTCATAAATGCATATTCAACTTCATTGTGTATTTTTGTGAGTGTGTGTGTCTGTGTGTGTGGACCATTTTCTGGCCCTGATTGTGGGCCATAAATGTGTGTCAAGTGCAGTGGTCTAATTGACTAAGCTAAACAATATCCATACATTTTTTTGTCTTGAATAGCAATTTGAGATAAACAAAGGTTTTTATATTAAGTAGATAATCTTTTTTATGACTCTACCACGTGTCAAGTAGAAAACAATAAACTCACATGACTTTGATTACTACATTTGATGCCAATCAATTTTAGTTGTAGAGATATTAAATGTTACATATTTTTTTTAGATATACTTTTATTCAATTTCACTTAAATTTAAACCATCCATTATTGAGACAGTCACATTTCAGCTCCCAATATTCCAAAGAGATGAAAGCAGAGAAAGTACTTTCTGTCTTAAGCACTCTTGGCTATATGTTATTGCACTTTTAAATTTCAAATTATATGTCATTTGCAGCAATAATGATTATTACATTCGTTGAGAAAACGTCATTCTCAGAATTTATTTCGTTGCCAAAAGTGGCCAAAGAAATCTTATATAAATAAAGCTTTCTCAAGTTGAAAAAGACCGCAAAAAAGAAAATAAACGACACCAACAAAATGTGTATAACAAATCACCGCAAAATTCAGTTTACGGGCTCTTGCGACAAATGCTAAGTGACTTTAAGGGGTAGACTACAGGAATGGGGAAATGATAAACAGGAGAACGGGATGAAACCCAAAAGTTTCCACAATGCCATTGGAATTGTTCCCTTTTACCGACCAGACGCCATCGTAATTGGTTTGCTGTTGTTCAACGATAAGCTGAGATGTTGGGGTTTCAATATTTATGGGCGCAAGGGTTTTCAAATTGAGGCAAACGCAATATTAACTTTGTGAAATTGAATCGAAAAAGTTTAACTCTTATCTCAGAAATACGTCATCGTTGTATTTTTAATCAAGCGAGCTTTATTTAATTCAAATTTTAATCTTGGATTATTCAGCACGTTTAAACAAAAAAAACTTGTATATAATATTATATATTTATTCAATCGATTAACATGACTTTACGCCCACATAAAACTGAAACTAATTTCACACAAATTTTACAACTTGATACCATAATAAAATAAAAATTGTTCGGCAGTTGAAAATGCTCGATTAAGAGCTTTAAAAACAATTAGAATGTTTTTTATAGTTTCTCTGAATATAGACAACAATTTCGATATCATACAAAGATGTAGATACGAACCAATGTCAAAGCTATTCATTATAAATCAATTCACTGTCATGCGAAAAGGTGTCGAAACTTACAGAGTATAATTATCAGTTCTGATATCGGGAATGGTCTTTACAGCTTTTGGCATTAAGTTTTGATATATTATTTAATATTGATAGTAAATATGGTCAGCATTTTACAACAGAACTGGTCAAAAACTACACTTTTCTAGATAACAATAGAAAATTAAATAGATAAAATAGAATAATAAATTTACAGGAATTTGGCGGCAACAACAAAAGCTAGCATATTTAAACCAGTTAAGAATTACAGACTGATTGAGGACTGTCATCGCTTTCATGAGGAATGACAGTTGGAGTAATTGTTACTCAAACTGAGCTCAACAGCTGCAACTCTGATAGGATCACAAACAGTAGACAAGGTGTGCCCATTTTGACTTTTAGGGTCGTAGGGGCTATTTTTTGTGTGTAGGTAAATTCTAAGCTGTTATCAGTGGCACAACAACAACAGCAACTACAACAGCAATGTTGCAAAGAAGCGGACACAAATGACCCGACAAAAAAGATTTTGGAATGCGAAACGGATCCACATCACACAAAAGTAGAACAGCGTGTCTAGAACGCCCTACAGTAAACTGATAGAGTGACAAAATGATTGATAAAGAGAGAGACAGAGACATAAGCCGAGAGAAAGAGAGAGGTGGTGGGTGAATGAGTGAGAGGGAAGACAGGGTGAGAGGGTGACTGAGCCGGTGACGATGCATAGAAGACCAAAATAAACATGAAGTACACTTTTTTGGTTGGAAAAATTGTTGTAGTTGGAAAATCATATTATTCGAAGTGGCTAAAAATACACAAATAGAGAGCACAGTGGAGAAATAGAGAGAAATAGAGCACCACATTTCATTTATAGACAAAAAAATATTAAAAAGATTTATATTTGTTATATTTTGAAACGCACATTTTCACCGATTTTCCGTGACATTAACAAAACAGCTGCTCTTTTGTTGTTTTTTTTAAACAGGCGATTCTAATGTTGTTTAAACGATCACGACGTCTCAACTTATTTATAATTATCCACATTTATACGCGGAACGTTTAAATAAAAATAAAAATCGAAACACACAATTCATAATCTTTCGATTCCACTAAAAATGGCGCACTAAAAACACGTGTAGCGAAATCACAGATAATATTTTGTCAGAATTTTTCAATTTGATTTTCAATGTATAAATTGTGTACACAATTTTTGTTTATAATATTGAAAATGATTTTCCATTTTTCAGAAATTTCTTTTGCGGACGATCGAAAAAAACAAACTGCAGTCCGCGCTCTTAGGCTGAGAACTGAAATGGAAAAGCAAAACGGCAGCAGGGAAACTCATTGCACAGAGAGCGGGTAGTCGCGCAAGAGAGAGAGAGAGAGAGAGAGAGAGAGAGAGAGAGAGAGAGAGAGAGAGAGAGAGAGAGAAAAGACTGAGACAAGGGCTGGAGAGTGGGCAAAAAAGCCGGCTGCCGCACAGTGGGACGCTATGACTTTGCAAAATGCAATTGGCGTGATTTAATATTTGACATTACATCTTAATTATTTGTATGAGAATATTATTTAATTTTAACAATTATTTAATATTTTATTTAATTAAAGAATAGGAAACATATTTTTTGTAACGTTTTTCGTACAATTTTGCTTACATATTAATATTTTTATATACATATGTATATCAGTTTATTTTAAAATTGCAACCATTTTTGGCTTTTACACCCACTGTACAGCGCAGCCCTCTTCTAGCTGTTAACAGTGCTTTAACAGTGCTTTAACAGTGAGCACCCACAACAATGTTATTTATTGTTTATTTTCTGTTTACATTTCTATTTCCATAACCAACTATAAACAAGGAATATAAACTATCTAAACTGGCAAAGTATAAACAATAAGAAGTAATATTCTTGGGTTGAATGGGTAAATATTCAAAAATATGCTGTAATTTTCTTTAAAATTACTATCAGTCGGTTGCCTTTAGTGTGCCATATATTGGATTAAGTTAATTCCCATCAGGCCTAACCTCGGTATGGTAAATATTGTGGTTTGTCCAGTATTATGCAAATAGGAGGCTTCAATTTAACCACAATGATTCTTCTTTTTGTTGTTTTTCAGCACTCTACATTCTTAATTGAAATTAATAATTGAGGGCACGAGCAGGCAACCAACCACAAAGAACTGTCAGGACATGCAGTTTAAATTGACTTTCATTCTGTTTCCGTGTGTATATGGAAGAGTGTTCAAGGATAACAACTGGTTTGTAATGCGCCTGTAATTACATTGTACACAGTGCCTGCCAAAGTATGCATCTGCATTTTGCCAAGCATTGAAAATATGCACAAACGAATACAAGTGTGTATCTAATATACATATGTGCGAGTGTATTGGTAGACATTTCAATATCAGGTTCGTGGCATTTCCATATCGATCGACTGTCTCTAGGGAAGGGGCCCAAAAAAAGAAATAGAGAAATGAAAAAACTACAACAGTTTTAACAACAGTCAGGAGCAAGGACATAACGGGACGATGACTGGCGCCTTGTGACTGCACAGATATGAGAACACTACACTACAGTAGAGTGATATATCTCTATAATATGCAGACAAAATTGTTTTGTGTACACATTATCCTTGTACTTGAAAAGCATGCACTAAGTGCACATAATTGAAACCAAAGGACACACGCCACAGCTCCAAAGGCACAATCCTGCCTTGATTGCACGTCTTAATGAGATTCTTTTACGAGTGCCAGTCGCACATGGCTATACGACTATACGACAGCTCGTTACGGCGGAACGAAATAGTGTCTACTCATCGATTTGAGTGCCTAATCCAAATTTAAGTGTGCGAATTTAAGTAAACTGTTGAGTAAGTCATCTAGAAGCTATTCAATAAAACTTGAAGTAGCATAAAAACTGTTCATTAACTTAAGATTAAAAGAAAGAATCTGTTTTTAATTAACTTTTACATACATTTTCTGATAACTAGTTCAATTAATTAATAATGACAAGGAAGGGAATTGTAGTACGTCATACTAATAAGTAATAACTATAAGCTTTTAAAACAAAGTGTTTTTCTTTTCATCATCCCAAACCTGGGAAAAAGTGTAATAAAAAATCATTTTGAATGTAAGTATTATGCATAAGTTTCCACAAAGCATAAACAAACAAAAACAACCACAAGAAAATCGCTTTTATAGCTCGGGAAACACAAAAGTTTTGTTTGAAGTATCATATTTTAGGAATAGGGCCGAGGACAGCATAGCCTTACGTTCGATAGTCTTAACATTTAAGTATGTAACTCAAAGTTTTTGCTTAGATTGTTATGGTGAATAAAATATAATAATCCTGCCACGCTGCTAGACAGAAGCAAAACGACGCTTCGTAGCGTTATGTAAGCGTTTGACGCTACTCAAGGACGTTGACAACAAGTCTAAAACCGAAAGTAATAAGACAACAATCCATAACATGGGCAGATAGAAACAGCCAAATAACAGGATAATCAAGAAGCAGAAGAAACGACAAAAAAGAAATAGATAAATTTATTACAGTTTTGCAATGACCATGCTCGAAGGACAAAAAACACGCAATGCTCTTATAGTAAATCAGTGGCGCTGAGAAGCAAATAAAAACAAATCTGGATGGGGAGTGAACAACAGACAATAGTTATTACGATGGCATAGCCAAAGGATATAAGACCAAAGCAAAAGTACAAACATCCATGTGTGTGTATTTGTAAACAGATTTATATTTGTATATTTGCTAGAGAGGAGTAACGCTGTTACTATGCAAGGACATTAGGAATTGGATATTTACAGGCAATATCGAAATACATGATCTTCATTTGCAGCTGCGAAGAAGCTTTCAATATATGAATAATCGAAATCACATCACTAAAAACTGCATATGTGTATGTATGTGTATGCACGTGCTTGGTCCACATGACAAAACATTATTATTTGCCAAGCAGCAGTAATAACAAACATGGCGCCTGCAGTGCTACTGTCCGCAACACATATACAATGTAAAATGTAGCTTTCTCACACACATACCGAAAATGTAGCATGCTTTTTAGCGCTATATGCAATTACGTGTGTAAGCGTGTATGTGAGTTTCCTTTGTTATTATTATTGCTTGAATTCCTTTCTGAAAGCGTTGGCAGCGACAGCTACAGCAATGTGACGTAAAAACAAAGCAGGAAAAAAAGACTATGTCGGCGTCGCGTCGCCGTCTGCGTCGACGTTGTGACAACTTGTTTTTGTTTAGCGTAGGTACCGTTAGCATGTGGGCGCCTCGTCACATGTGACATGCGCACTGGCCGCCGCCGCCTGAAAAACAGATGTTTGCAATTTATGGCGTGGGAGAGCATACAAAGAGGAAGAGACAGAATGAGCAAAAGTCAGACAGAGCGAGAACAAAAGCAAATACACGACAGTAAAGAGTCAGCTTTACTTTTTTACTACACTGTAGATTTCAGCACGGTTTTCCGACGCTTGAAATCGCCTCATTAGATTTATAACTTAGTAAATCCGAATAATGACATCGACAGACATCAGTTTAAAAGTATAACTTATAAGGCTCAGCAGCAGTTTATTATGCAATTATTTGCTTTTAAAGCGAATGAAAAGTGCGTGACTGATGCGAATATGCTACAGATTTCATTATGTAAGATAAATTTATATGCTTATAATCAAATTAGGAATAATAATCAGGACTTACGATTTGTTTAAGGTTTAATTGTGTAGCGGCAGCGACACACCTAATGTTTTAGTATTTCTTCTATAAAACTTTGCCATTTGTTCACTTTTTTTTCGTTAATCAAAGCAGAAATTCAAACAGATTTTGTGTTTTTATTTACTAATGAGCTTTAACACTTGTTTAGCCGCTTTATCGCTTAATAATTGATGTAATTTAAATAACACTAACAACTTTTAGCACACGCACACACTTAGCCCGAATGTTGTAAATGTATTGGTGGGTCTAGGCGGCGGCAACGGTTGTGACAGCGATGGCGGCGATGTTCGTCCTCCTCCACCTTGCTTCTTTACTTATAGCGAACGCTTGAGCACGTTAAAGTTTTGCATTAGATTTGCCGTTTTCATATAAACAGCAAACAATTTGTTGTAGTTTTTATGAAAATTTGTGCATACACTAAAGTACAACTGCCGCCGGGCCATTGCCATTGCCAATTCGATGGGACACGCACTGAAGACTGAATTTTCTTTTGCTTTGAAGCTTCACCTTCACGTGAGGCGACAGGACGTTTGCTTGCGATACATATCCTATATACAAAAATGTACTAAATTTGCCACAACGGCAAATGAGAATTGGGGTTGTCGTTGCTGTAATCGATTTACCAAAGTATCGTTGGTGGTAACAGTCCTGGGGTGATTCAAAAATCAATTTGGCGCCTTTATAACATAACCTGACAAAACTTTCAGTGTACACGAATTAACCTCCTATTTAATTAAATCATTCTGAAAAAAATTAAGACAAACGGTTTTTAACTACATTTCAACTTTACAGTGGGTTTATTTTGTTATCTTTTCTTTTTTTATATATACTAAGAAATTGTAAAATATTCAAAATTAGTTTTGTTTCACATTAAAATAGTAAATAAAATTGTATTCATTTTTTATTCTTAAATCAAATGCACTTCACATTACGGGAATAGAACTTCTTCGTTGGCTCAGTAGTTAATCCTTGAGGAGCGCGTCGACTTGGAGAGGCTGTACTGTCGATCTTCACCTCGCGAGCTACCACCGCCGCGTTCCCGATCGAATTTGTCATGAGAACGTTCACGAGACGATTTTTCCTATAGGTCAAAGATGATAGTTACTTCAACCCATTGCATAATCTCATAATAAATGGAAACTTACTCTGTGACGGTCCCGTTCACGCAAATCGTCATCGCCGTTTTGTGCTGAAAATGGATCATTCTTGACTCTTTTTATTACAACTTCTAAGGAGCTTGTCTCACCTTCTCGTCTACGCTTATGATCGCTGCTGTTGGACTCCTCAGTGCGATCCCGCTTACGTCCCAGCTTACGGTCTTTGCGGGCATCACGTTCCTCGTCGGACAGCTTGTCTTTGTTGCGATCTTTGGTTTTGAGACCTCGTGCCTTCTTCACACTATCTACGAGTTCTTCTACCTTCTGTAATGGCATAAAATTAATATGGATGGGGCAAAAAGGCGATAGATTTACAATCTGTTTAACTTGTACATACGTCTAACTCAAATTTAAAATAAAAATAGTAACAAAGACCGATCCTAAAGCCATGTAAAATGTTATCTATTCACTGACCACCCGCCCAGATGACCAGGTACCTCCCCCCAATCCAATCCCTTCTTGAATGCCCTCCCATCCCTCCCTCACATTGCGCCGATCACTTACCCGGTCTGCACACAATCAAGATCAACGAATTATAACTAAACGCCAGCCACTGTGTACCAAGCGAAGCTTTTCGATTTGGCGTGGAAGAGTCGGGTCAGCAGGACAACGTTACACACACAACGTCCAGCAATAGGAAGTCCCATACTTGGTAGTTATTATATTGAAGTTTGTTGATTTATTTTTTATCTTTTCAGGATACTATTTTTGTGGTCCCTTGATAGCAGTAGTTTGATGATGATTTGACAGCAACGTGCAGGGAATTCAATCAGCATTCAAAGTAGATTTTATCATCGGATCCAGTTTGAAAGTTATACTTCTTCAGTCTGTTGAGCTGAGTTTTGAAATATCTCTAAATTGTGGAGATAGTTCAGATCTCATTTATATTACGAATGAGGCAGGAAATTGTCTTGAAAATAGTTTATACAGTCAAGCCATAATATTTTGGTCTCAATATCTGACGAGTTAACAAACGGAATGTTTTGGGGAATGCCTGATGATGATCCAATCGGGTGTAGTAATTACTTTAGGTATTATTGTATATGTTTTAGGTCAATTTAGGTTGTTGTCTTCCTTTGCAGTCGTCTGGAATGGTTTTCTGGACTCTATTAGTTGTTTTCTTTGACTTGTTGCACTTTAAATCCACACTTTAATTTGGGTTCATTGTTTAAGTTGATGACATCAGGTAAAGCTTTAGCTTAGTCCATTAAAAATATGATAGCCTTTCAACATGCACTTAGGGTTTGTTCTTGTTGTTATTGTAACTGTTGTATTTCTCGATTTTTGCTTAATGCTTGCTCCATTTAAACTGTTGTATTTCCAGGTTTGTCGATTGCCGTTAAAAGTTTTCTAGTTTTGTTTACATTGTGTTCCATTTGCAGCAAAGTAATCCATATGGAATGTGACTGATGTAGGTTTATATTTATAAAGCAGACGTAGAAAGTTTTCTGTTCATCTCAGCTTAGGAGTTTTGGTCTTCGTTGATAGTTTTAATCGTCGTTTAGTCGAATGATGATTTAATTTCTTTATCTCTCGTTCATGCGTTGTTTTTATGCTTGATATATCCATTTTCTCGGTAGACTTGTGCGTCGACTTCTGGGTAATACTTGATTGATCCCTGGATCCTCATTTGTCGTCACCATTTTGACTAGGGCGTTGTTGTGGTCCAAGTTGCAACTTATGAAACTATCTTAACTTACGGATAAACTACATAACAATTTGAAAAATCAAAAATCCTAACATTCGTTTGAAATGTTCAACAAAAATGATTCCAATGAAAACTAGTTAATCTCTATACAGTTCAACTGTGCACTTATATCCTAATAGACTTAATATATAACTATTTGTGAAATCCCCAGCTTAACAATATTATACTTAAAGATTGAACTTTGTTAACTAGGACGAGAAACGAGATCCAATTGTGTCCAGAATATTGTTATGGGTGGGTTGATTTGTTGCTAATTGACGTCTCATCAAACGGTTGTCTCTCACACGCTCAGGGACGGACTCATTTTATAGTTTTAGTTAATTGTTTTTTTGTATGGATTTTTGTGTTGGGTGCCCTCCGTTGGTTGTGCGGTCGTTCGTTGTCTTAGCGTACTATGTATGCAACCATATGCTACTAACCTTTGAACTACTCGACGATGATTCCAATTTACGACGTTTAGAATCTACAAATTTAAAATCATTAATATGAAAAGTTATATAAGATAGGTTTCATTTGGTTACGCACCTTTTTCATAATCAATTGTATCGTGGCTGCGTCGATGTTGCAAGGAACCATTGCTTTCGTTGGATACTGAGCTGAGATCCCGATCCCGTTGTCGTGTGTCGTATTCTTCGTAATGACGATGATCCTGGCTGCTGTTAGTGTTGCTACCTGCTACCAAATCCACAGTCTCAACGCCATCGTGTCGATGTTGACTACGCTCATCTCGTCGCGTTGGCTTCTCACGTTTCTGGGCACGCTGCGTGGCCGCCTCGATCTCCTCCAAACGCTGGGCACGCTCTCGTGCACGTTGCTGTATCTCCGCCTCTGTGCGCTCCTTGTTGTTGCTGTTGCGAGAACTGTCCCGTTGTGAGCTACGTGTGCTGCTCAAACTATGACGTTCCTCACGCTCACGTTCACGTTGATCTCGATCCCTTTCCCGATCACGCTCTCGTTCCAGCTCACGACTGCGATGTTCAGTTTGGCTGCCATTGCTGGCACTGTTGTTGTTGCTGATATTGCTGCTGGATTGCACCTCTTCCTTGGCATCCAAGCTACGGCTACTCGTTGTGGACTGCGTGGTTTCCCGTTTACTCTCACGCTCGCTTGTGGACGGAGTTGAAACGGACTTTGAAACGGACGCAGAGGCAGACGAACCATCAACCTTGATGGTTTTCGCTTCTCCACGTACAGTTTGACCTGCAAAACAGTGAATTCAAATTAATCAAATTCTTTTTTGAATTTAGAAGTAAATAGAAGCCAAACAAGCAAAGTGTAAATCGCTTGCTAGCTCACATTTACCAGTTATATAGTTATAGGTAATCCTTTGTTAGATATATATTTTTATATGCTTACCAGCCTTAGCGTCCTGCTCCTTGCTGTTGGTCTTTTGCTCGTTGTTGTACAAGGATGAGCCGCTTGACGGTTTCGCAATCGGCGCAGGCGTGATTGGGGCAGCTGACGAAGTTGCTTTATCGTTGGTCAACACCTTGACGGCTGTTCCAGGCAGTGTGGGTGCTGTTTCTTTGACAGGTCGTTCCGCCACCTGATGGAAGTCACTCTCCTTAAACATGTGCGGAGTCTTCTGTTTCAACTGTCCAATATAACTCGAGGCAATGGCAAACAAATCGGGTCGCTTTGTTTTCTCCTCCTCACGCACTTTGTCGACTTTGCGCTCAATGATCTGGGCCAGCTTGGAAAGCACCGGATAATGAGGAAGAATGCGCATTAATATGATAAGAGCATTGCGTATCTGCATAAAGTCCTTGGAGTCCAAACAAAATACAATCGCCTTGGTGATCTTATAGTGCCATTTATGGCAGACATGACGATAATTCTCATAACCCACATGATCGTTGGCCTCGGAAAATTGATTGCTGACGCGAAACTTGGTCACAAAGCCGGGATAATTGGCGCATTCCTTATTGAAGACCGCCTGATCCGCATGCCAGCGCATCACAGTCTCCAGCATGGCACACAGAAAGCGTCCATAACGTGTCGCCTCGCCCTCCGTGCACGACGTGACCGAATATGTAATATCGCAAAAGAGCTGTGGAAGTAACAGATTAATTGTCTGAAAAATTGCTGCACTGCATCCAAGTCTTACCCGATCGTAGCACAACAATGTGGAGAAGTTTGCTGTCTTTAGATTATGTATGGTCTGAACGAACTTGGCACAATAGAGTGCATCCAGGGCAGTGAATGTACAGCGAGGAAAGAGGCACAACTGCAGGAACTGTGTGATCGTATCATTCTTGGCCGACTTTGCCGAGCGCAATAAAAACCAGCCATCCTTCTGCTCCTGCAAGCGTTGCAGTATTTTATCCACATGCTCATGTTGCTTCTTGCGTTCATCGTTAAGTTTCTCCATGAGTGCTATATATCGTTCCTGCTCCTTTTTATTGTTGGACCGATTCTGGAAAATGTAAAAGCATTATTTAGGAACTTTTTTTAAATCAATGTCTTACCGCATCTGCTTGCTGTGCTAGCTGCTTGAGCTTGCCAATCTCACGCTGGTAAATCTCATTGGGTACATGCAAGTCATACATGCTCAGACTCCAAAATGTGACAAGGAACTGAGGACTAATGTCCTCCCAAACTTTGGCACTGTGCAACGGTCTGACCGACTCCACAATGGGATTCATAATCAACTGCGTGGCGTCCAAATATTTTTGCAGCTTCTGTGCTGTCGTCAGCTTCTTGGCATTGGGATCTGCCTTGCGCAACTGATCATATTTTTGCTAAAAATATATCAAAACAACTATTAGACTTCTTTTAGCACAATCATTAGAATAGTAGGTAATTACATTAATCTGATGCGTGAACATGGGACGCGCCAGAAAGAAGGCCACATCCGTGTTGATGTGATATTCCCGCAACATGGTGATAATCGATGGCAAGCGTTCAACGTATTCATCTACTGAGTAGGAGGAGCCCAAGAAAGTTCCAAACTGCACCAAGGCATCCTGACACTGATCATACAAGCTGCCCACCAGCTTTAAGTGACTATGCGCTGCAGTTTCGCGATAGATGACGCAGTGCTTCTGCTGGGCCATCAATAGACAAAGCGTGACGGCGAGATCATTGTTGGCTAATGCCTCCTTCAACCGATTCGAGGACTTTTTCGTGTTGCGCACCTGGCTAAAGTAACCCGCCTGTAAAATATTTTCCAATTATTATTAAGTTTTTTAATTATGAGAGAGAGTTCTTGACCTACCTCGCCACGCAGTTGCTCACCACCACAAAGAGCCTGCAGCTGATCGTTGGTCATCTCCTCGCAGGACTCCACGCCAGCCATTTTATGCACAATTTCACGAAGCACCAGCAAATCGAGACTCTTCTGCGACTTGAGCTGATTGGCGACATACTGCAACAAGCCGCTCATCTCGATGCTGTACTTCTTGTAGATGGTGCCACAGAAGGAGGCAAGACTCTGCAGCCAGAGTGAGAGTGAGGTGCCGTCATCCTTAAAGCGACCACGTCCCGTCATCGTTAGCGATTCAATGATGCAGTAACCCAAACAGTCAAAAGATAAAGCTGTCATATATTTGATCAAGTCACAGACAGGTCCAATTAGATTGTCATACATTTGAATCTGCACCAGAATCTATGGAGGTATAAAAACAAGCTAAAGACTAGAATGAAAATTATAAATAATATTTAGATACTTACATAATCAAAGAGCAGACCCGGAGCACAGTGGCTATATTTGCCCACCACACGACCCAAGGGCTTGACATTTTCCTTGCTGACACGTTTCATTACAGCCTTAATATCGCGCTGTCCAAGTCCACAGCGTCGTATTAGATTCGGATGCATTTGGTAGCTGTCATTCTTCCAACGCGCATATAAACTATATCTCAAATGATATGGATAGAACTTGAGCACAGTCCAAATTTCCTCGGACATTGAGCAATTGCTGTCCAAATAAAGCAATGATGGCAGTATTGCTGCATCCAGACAGCTTATGATATCATAATAATGTTGTTCCGCTTCCGAATTGGGTGCTGGACCATTTAAACTGTCTACGCCCATTTCCGTTAAAATTTTAACCATAATGCGTATCAGTTTATACATTAAAACCGTGTCACAATGCATAGACGGACCGAGTACATTAACCATTGGCCATGTATATTTACGCAGATCATTAAAATTCCGTGCTTGCATCTTGGCCACTAGGCTACTGTCCTCATATAAACGACTACGGCTTGGCTTACGTCCGCTGGGTGCCTTAAAGCACTTCTTGTAGTAGACCTGTTCCACTGAAAGATGTACTAGCTCGACTATGGCACGACCAATGGGATCCTGCACCACAACCGATTGGTCCGGCAACTTTTGAATGATTTTATGGGCATTCTCCCAGTCGCCAACCTTAAGCAATGCCTCGCACAGTCCAAACTTTTGATTTGTATTGTACTTTTCCTATTTAAATAATCATGTTATTTTAAGAAATGAGAAAGGTTTAAAAACTAGCTTCATTTTCGAACTAACCTCATCAAATCTCTTGGTAGTTGGTGGCGGTGGTGGTTCCTTCTCCTCTTCCTTTTTGTTGGTGACGATCACATGCAGTTTACGAACCATTTCTCTGGCATCAGCCAGCTCCTCCTCCCAGTCAGCACGTATGCTGCCATCATTGGGCGTTAACCAAACATAAACATCGTTGAGCTCGATAACATTATGCTTCAGCAACAGAGCACACACATGGTATAAGGATCGAGGAGTCCGCGTCGCCTTAAAGTGACAGAATTTATAGCCAAGTACTTCACAAATAATTGCGCCAGTGGGCATATAACTGCGCAGCAATGGAATAAAGAGTTTCCAACGATCGGGACGCGTCTCAAAGGATTCAATAATAATATCTAGCACGCGATTGGGATCCAAGTTAAAGCAACCTAAAAGAGAGAGAGAGAGAGGAGTAAGCATCAATACACATATGAAACGTAAGAAACTTACCTATAAGTGATTTTATAATGTCCATAATGGAATCAGGAGTTGTATGCTCTTCAAAATCTTGATTTAACTCTGTAATGAGCTTGGCAAAACCCTCGCTTTCCTCACGGAAGAGATTGAAACGTCGCTGTTTGTAGCTGTAAATTAAATTGAATTGTTTTAACTATCGTTTAAAAATTATTTGTTTCCAAACACTTACTAAAGCTTAGTCTTGACTTTGATGAATTTCGTGTAGAAGCTTTTGTTTTTCACAATTCCCACCTCCTGCAGCGTATCAATTTCCAGACGCTCCTTTAACAAACTCTCTGGCAGCACCTTGTCCAAATCCTTGACAATTTGCACAAAGCCATGTCGCTCCTCCTGCAAGCCATCGGTCATTAAGGATGTCTCGCTGTCCAGTATATTGACCACGTCCAGTATGAGACTGGGAAACTCCTTGTGCAGGGCCTAAAGGTTTATAAATATAAGTCAGTTTAATTACGAATTCGGTTTTTCTTTCGAGAATTCCAAGTTTTCATCGCACCACAGAGCTTGCCGCAGAGGCTCTGTGGAGCAATGTTAACCTTTCTTAACATACCACAACATCAGTGAGCACGTGGAGGACAACATCCTTCTTGATCTTGTAACGTAATGCTTGCCAGAGCAGTTCATAAATGGCATTCGAGATGCCATTCTTAAATACGCCATTCCGGTCAAATACTGGACTTTCCGGATTCTCCTGCAGCTGTTGTTTTAGGTATTTCAAACTATAACAAACATAATAACATTAGTTGAAGTGTAAAATTCAGCGTATACACATACAATTCGCTTCGGCCAGTTTTATCAAAATGCTTGAAAAGATCTGCACTAAGTAAAGACTCTTTAGGCGTATTCGTTGCGCCGCTTCCTCCTCCATTCGTGTCTGTCACGGCTGTGCCATCAGCCGCTGTCGCAGTCGCCGCATCATTTTCCACCGTACCGGTCACACTGTGACTCTTGGATAATTTCTTCAATCGACGCATGCAAACAATTTATGTATACACGCGGTAAAACAATTTATTTATATGCTTTTCTTAAATTCTTTTTGTTGATTGAAATATTTCACAAATTTTCACACTTTTCTCCGCTTTTTTGAGCGTTAGAGATGTGTGTGGAGAATTTGTATATCGATATATACAATTGAGCCAGGGCTACAGTGCCATGTGTGAAACGTTTTGAAAATGAAACATGTTTTTAGAACTGGTATGCTGACAACAGTCAATATAAAATTTTCAATTGCTTTTAAATAGGCTCTTTATTCCTTTAATATAAATATAATAATATGATATATATACTCGAATTTCGGTGACCAGAGCTGTCAGGTGTGTCCAATTTTGACGCCATCTGTTGTATGCTAGCGCCTCTTTTTTAGAACTACAATTTTGTCGTGGCATTGATGTGTGTTTAGACAAAAAATACTAGATTTTATCGATAATGAAGACTGTTATCGATTTACAATCAAATCGAGCTCAGCACTTATAAAAACTTCACTGGGCGCGCAACTTAAATAAAATTAATGGAATTGATTTAAATTAAATGTTAGGATTAATCAAGCAATATATTAAAAAACGTTTTAATCTATATTCCTAGGATCAGATTTGGATAAAATAATCCAAAAACAAATTGAACAAATTGAAATCTTTTAACACACAAATTTTATTAAAAATTACAC
This sequence comes from Drosophila putrida, assembly GCA_037043535.1. Lineage (NCBI taxonomy): Eukaryota > Metazoa > Arthropoda > Insecta > Diptera > Drosophilidae > Drosophila > Drosophila putrida. Next base: position 2,833,904 of record JBAMBI010000470.1, read on the forward strand.
TGATTGCCTGAAAGTGCACAAAATAGTGAAAAATATTTGCAAATTTTATTATATTTATACGACGTAGACGATCTTTATGTGCGTAATTTTATTTGTTTAAAGGCCCTCTAAAAACGCGGCTTGAATGTAGCCGGATATTGATTAAAGCGCGGACGTAACGCAGCATTGGACTTCTCAAACTTCTCACCAGTGTGACCCAAAATGACCCCATCAGCCATCTTGCCGCTATCCTTAGCATTGTAGCCCTCCATATTTGCCTCGGCCACATCGATAATACGAGGATTCTTGCGATATTTATACCACCAATACTCAAAGACAAGCGTAATACAGGCCATGCCGATGCCCACAAAGATTACAATAAACACGCCTCCGATATTCTGTATGGATATACCATCCGATTGATCCTCCGGCTTTTCGCATTTAGCCTGAGCCTCATCGTTCTTCCACCATTTCTCCTTAAGCTTTTCCAGCTGTCGCTTGTTCAGTAAGGTCAATATTCTGGAAGTTTAAGAAAATAATTATAACCATTTTACAATATGTACATATTTGGGGCGTTATCCAGAAAGTATGTGTAATTTTTAATGAGAAACTTACGCATTATTAAATTGATCTTTGAGATGTGAACCCTGCTGCACAGCAATCGCATATGGCTTGCGAGAGAACTCCTCGCCAACAACCTGCAGATCACAATTAGTCAGTTGCAAATAGCGTATATCTGTCGCATCTCCTAGAAATGCAAATCCTGTCGCCGTGCTTGAGTTTCGCACACGCTTCACGGCTTCAGTCAAGGTGGCCGGAAGTCCTGCCTCCTGCATAGCCTGCCACATTTTGGTATACTTATCGCTCACTGGATAATCCCAGACGGCCAACTTGGAACGCTCCAGAGGAGTAAGTGAATCGTTCAACGACAAATCCTTCCAGATTTCATAAAACATTTGCTCAATATTTGCCATGCGCTCGAAGTAAGTCATTGCCGCAGAACCGTTTAAGGGAGCATACAAAATCTTATATTGCTTGGCCAAATCATCCAGTGATTCCACGGGTGTGTCCAAACGGGAAACAGTCAAGAAGGCAGCCAAATTGGCGGTGTACGAAGCAATGATGATAAATCTAGCGCAGAACAATGGGATTAAAATCAATATAAGAGAAGTTATAAATAAGCATTTTCTAATTTAGATGTGAAATGAATTAGAAGAGCTTTCGAATTGAAAATGGTTTAGTTTTCAGAAGGTTTGTCATTCAAATATTGTTTTAAATTTTTGATAAATGCGTACCCAAAGAGCCACCAAGTTGCAGCCACTAGACGACCGGATAGATTCTTAGGGGCTTCGCCTCCACCTTGAGGGGTTAACGATGTCATGCAGAACCACAGACACTCCTTCAAGTTGAATTCCCGCTTTTCCTCATCATCCTTGTACTTCTCCCGGTTATTCTGGTAGCTATAGGGACTCCAACGATCAAAGATCCACATAAGAAAACTTGTAAAGAAATATGCAGCTAAAATGCAAAGCCAGACATTAGTTTCCAACACGGTAAGGAATTTGAAAAGAGAACTCGGTGAGGTGGGACGTTGCATCATGATGGTAATGCCCACAAGATCATAATATGGAACAGTAAAATCTATAACTATTTCTCGCTCTGCCATGACTGACATGCTGCCTAAACCAATGTCAGCTTGTTTGTCTATCAACTTCTTGACAATGCCATTCCATTCGCCCTTCTCATCCATGTTGCCGAACTTGCCGTCTTCCACTTCCTGAATTTCATAGTCAAAGTGCACAATTGCCGCAATCTCATCAATTAAATCAATGCAATATCCTTTGTAACCCTTGGGAGCAGATTCATCTCGCATTATGAATGGCGCTTGCTGGGTAAATAATAAATAAATAAATAAATAAATATTTAAAGATCCCCTCAAGGATTTCTTACCACCACAGTGTAGATACGATAGACTGTATCTGCGGTTAGATTCTTCATCTGTTCCTCATCCTTGACGACAAGTGGGGAATCTAGTCCAGCTGTCCAGGTGCCAATCGATTTGCTATTGACAGAACTTCCGCCTCGAATCTGAAGCACATTGATGTCCATTTCAAATTTCATATAGCTGTAACCGTTAAAGGCTTTCCTCGCTTGCGTGACCAGTTCGAAAGTGCCATAGGATGTTGGTTCGCTAACCTTTAAACACATTTTGTAAACATTAATTGGACACCCACTTTCCCACCCCATGCGAGTAGAACGTTATTACACACCTGTGTAAAATATTGCCTCAGATCAATATTGCGCTCAGGTGTGTTTCCGCCCTGAAAATCATCACAGTTCAGATACTCCATATCCTTGGGCCATGCGCCTGACTGTAGCATTTCTCTGACAAACAAGAAACGGAAATTAGAACATAAATAGACATAAATAGAACACCCTGATAATTGGGGGTTTCCCTGCAATTGATTGGCTTTCCCTCCTCTTGACTTTAGAATATACTATTTATCAACAAAATAGGCTACTAATTGGGCAGTGTCCCCATTACTTATATGTTTTATATTCCTCTTTTATGTTTCTTAAATTATCTATTCGTAAGTGAGATCTCATGAAATGGAAAATGAGCATTTTTCCCTCTTCAATTTTGATTTCATTCATTGGGTTTCTTTTCCTCTTCATTTTTAAACTTATTTACTCACCATATCAAATAGGTTTTATATGTTTCTAAACTTACTTGATGGCCAAGAAACTGCGCAGAGCTAGATCAAAGTAAAAGGCGGATGCCAGCAGTGGTTCCTCATTCAAGTTGAACGTAGTTTTAAGTAAACCCAAACGATCTCGATATTGTGTATACGCCATGGGTTTCAGGAACATAATCGTTGCATTATCCCTCTGACTGCTAACCTCTCCATCATTTTGGGTGATTGCATGCCATGCGAAATTGCGCTCAAAATATGCCGGCTTTACGGACTCTAGGACCATACGTATAGATTGCAAATTTCCGAGGATAAAGAAGTTGTTAATGTCCAGATTTCTTAGCTTTTCGATTTGTTCTTCCCGCTCACGTTTGCCATCTTTGGCAATGGCTGTGATGACGTGGCGTGTTTGAATGTTTTGCAACAAGGATTTGTATTTGTGATCCATCACAAACGTATCATCATAGAGTATGGCAGCTGGAGTGGAATAAGATGAGCTGGGTGGGATTGCTGGGAATTTCTTTTAAAACATTTACCATTTGTGATATTCAACCGCTTGACAATGCTGCGCACAGCTTCGGGAATAATGTCAGCTGGTGGCATCACCTGTAGCAGATACTTTTGTTTGGCTTCATCCAAATCTCGCCACTGTCGTAGATCTCCCTCCTGGCCATAGGAGGCACTGATGGTGGGCAAGCCCAAGGCCTGTGTGAAACTCTTGACTGTCTCCGAGGTAACTCCCGATTTTGTTGTATCAAAAATCAAATGTGGTGTTTGTTTCCTCTCAATGCTGGCTGCATATTTATTGCAAACTACAGGAGAGTATCAGAGGGTTAAGCAGAAGAGGATCACCAGTACTTAAATCCATAACTCACTAGCTTCCAGCAATATTTTAGCATCGGTTTTATTAGCCTCAATGGATTCCACATTAACGGATAGACCATAGCTTGGGTTCTTCTTCAAGTAAGTTAAGACCACATCCACAGCTTTTAGTGCTGGCTCATTATCCACCTCATTGATGAAAACTATCAAAGGATTACGTGGATCATTAAGGCAAGGACACGACATAAATTATCAACTGAACTCCCAACTCAACCACCCAACTACTTTTAGCTTAATTAGTTTACCTAAGACTTGTGGATACATATATAAAAATCGATTCCCAGACTTACACACATTGATATTCTGGCTCGTTTGTGCTGCAACTTCCAAATGGATTGCAATTTCCTGCAATATCCACAGCAACCACAAATACTTAAAAGTCTTCAGCCACTTGTCAATCATTGTCCACTCCGATCAGGAACAAGCTGCACCACACAGCCCGAACTTCAATTGAGAACTGACTGAGCACGGTTCCTTCAGTAATTGCGGAGCTTTCAACGATTGCAATGTGTGGACATATGTGTATCCTTGGTGATAATCAATTGACCCCGCCCCCTAACCATGCCCCTGAGCACACAATGAATTGTTCGTGCCAACACTCAACCGCTAATTGGAAGCACCCCCAGCACCGGATGGAGGACAACAATTGGACTACCAATGGAAAGGTGTATGTGGGAAAGGATGTGAGAAATGAACACTTAAATTTATAAAAGCATTCACGATACTATCTAATATATAATATGCTTTAAGAAATGATCTATAATAGATCATCTATTCAACTGAGATAAAGATAACTTGAATACTATTAAAATATATACAAAATATTCTTCACTAAAATAATACAGAATTTCATGATCCATATCCACAAATCTGATTAGCTTTTTATAAAACTTATTTAAGTAATATAAGAAAAAATGCAGATTTCCTTAATATTTATAAATAAAACTCTTGCAGTTGACGAAAATACAAAAGAAAACTTTATTACACTTTATATGCCCGCCCGTAAGGGTAACAATTGTCGTTTTGGGCGCTGCTATCATCTCTAAATGGAACGCTATTAATTATGCATTAATTGGGCGTTGAAACACACATAGTCTTACATAGAAACATTAGATAAGTATAGCTACTAGTTGTGGACAGCGATGGTGGGCTACCGACCACGCTCGCTAGGCATTGTCATTATTATTGTTATGCGTAGTCTTAAAATAAGTTTTAACATACACAGTTCGTTGCAGCACATAAAGATATATACATAATAGAGTCTATGCTAACATTATTATTGGTACTTTTATATATATGTATATATGTGGTAAGTCTGTCTGTATATGAATTAAAATCTCACAAATTCCAGTCATCGGGTCCCGTCTCCTGATGCACAACAATTGGAGCACGCGGCGCGCCAGGAGCCGGTGTAGGCACCAGAGGAGTATTGCCGCGCGTTTTAGTACCGCCGAAATAAGGCGGTGGCCTGTAGCTGGTAGGCGTGGCTGCATTAGAGCTGTGTGTAGATGACGCCGAAGAATCCCGCACCCGCGCCGCATCAAACACTGGCGGTTGGGCATAACGATACGGCCGTTGACTAGGCTGTGCCGCATTCTGAGGTGTGTGGGAGCGTGAATGATCGCGTCGCGTGTGAAGATCGTGTTCCCGTTGCTGCTGCAACATATATTGCTGTTGCTTTTGTTTAAGCAGCGTTTCCTCACGCTGCAGGAGACGCTGTCGTTGTTGCTGCTCCAACTGTTTGCGTTGCTGAGCCAAGAGACGATTCGTCTTGCTCCAGGGATTGCCGCCGAAGCACATGTTGGATATGAAAACCACAGGCGAGAAGAGTCTGAGCGAGAACTCACTAAAATGATAGAACACATTAATTTATATAATAAAAAATATACATATAAATACAAATCTAATCGTAAACTCACGTTGTATCCACAATTGGCTTTGCCTCATTGCCGCTGAGTATGAAAAGCGGAAAGAAAATAGAAAATATACAGCTGCTTACAATCACCGAGTTGGTCATATTTGTTAACACTGTTAACGGTATGCCAAAGCCAAAGAAATATGGCCAATTCTTTTCGATGTAGGTGAGACGTCGATGCAGCTCCCAGCCCATGTTGAACCATTTGTATTCAAAGGAGTACAAAGAGTATAGTAGACATAAATGCACAAAGCATAGCGAGGATCCAACATATTTCACTGGTACCAAATTGACCAGCATGCTCTGCACTAGAAAGAGAATTTGCACCACCATGCTGAAGAGAAAATCCGCAACCAATTTACTTATGCTCGGTATCAATTGAGGTCTTCCCTTGCGGACACGATACGCGGCATTAGCAATGTCTGCAAACCAAAGAGAGCTCACAATTTTGGATAACATGAAGATGGGCAGCACCCACATCATGCCAAACAACAGCGACAATATCGGATGAAGCCAGCTCCATACAAAGGGCAGTGTATCTGACTGTGTGCCATAAAATATTGTTAAACAGAATTTGAGCGTGGGCAGGAGCACAGACTCAAATAGCACAATGCTCATCCATGTGAAGCCGCCATTCAGTAGACAGCATTTAAACAGTTTCTTGGCGATTTTCTTTTCGCTGCAAATGCGTAATAAATTGAATTAGTCATGGGGCTATTATTGGGAATCCGCCATAAACTGATTATTTTGTGTAAATTAGAGTTGGTCAATATTTTAGTCGCTTTTACTTGTCGCAGTTAGTCTAAAAGTAATTATCACAGCCATATTTTGTCATTGCACATACGTATTTACGCGTTTTTTTGTATATTTTGAATTTAAATAAACTGTGGCAAATTTTCAGTTATAAAATTTGAAATTTTACTCAAAGTCACAGTCACTGATATTTCGTCAAAGTCACAGTTGTCGCTGTGACTGACAGAAAAGTCACAATATCGCCCAACTCTAGTGTAAAGTCCACACACTTAAATCATGTTTTTGTTTATGTTCGAATGACACGCAACAGCTGCTGGTTATCGATAACTCTTATGTTTTGCGCAGCATAATCAATTCATGGAGTATCCCTACTGTATAGTTTGTATGCTTACGCCTGGGGTTGTGCTTCCTCTGCGGGCTTCTTTTTCAAGATCTTCTCGAGCGTTCTCTCATCGGAATTGGCCTCCATACGCTTTGCATAATCATCACGTATCATAGCTGCCGCCGAACTAGGCACGGGAGAGGGGGAACGTTGTCTCTCCCTGTATTGCTCCCTATCCATTCGACGCAATTGTCGCATTGTCTCAATCTCTGCATTCTGGCGGGCCACCTCATTGTCTATGTGAAGCACTAGGGTCATGCCCCGTATGCTGTCCCACAGACCATACGCAATGCCCAACACAATGTTCTAAATAAAAGACGTATTTAAATTTATAACGCACTAAAATGTAAGCAATATATTGGCAAGTACCTTTATCGCAGCCATCTCCTGTCAGTTGTGTTTACACGTTACACCAGCTCTAGCCAATACTAGGTATAATTATTATGCCTGTTCTACTAAGCATTACAAAAATAGATGCGCGTTTTTATTATAGTTTTGCAGTGTTTTTTGAAACGTTTTGTTTCCGTATTGTTTTGCGCTGTTGTGATGACATTATTTCATAGTAACAAAACTATGTGTTTACACGATGAATAGTACGCTGTTAGCGATTATTGTTAATTATATAAATGATAAGTATTTTATTGTGGCGTGCTCTTTATTTTACTTAGCGTTTCCTGTGCTTCATCACATTTGATCTTTGTGTCGCATTAAAAAAAACTTGTATATATATGTCTGATCGTACCAACATACGTGCACTTTCAGTAGCTTGATAACAAAGTGCAGAGTTGCATGCATTAATCGATAGTTGAAATATCGATTTAACAATATCGATTGATTTGTCTAATGGGTTGAGTTAAAAGAAAATAATTCAGTTCGGTTTTTCCGCTTGCGGAAAACAGGTAGGAAGCGCTCCAGTTTAACAGCTGGCCTTGTCCTTAAAACATTTCCTGACTTGTTGAACCTTTGACGTTTACATACTCTGCATATAGAAATTGTGAATCGATTGTGTTTTTGTTTTGAAATGGAACAATAACAATGATAATATTTTTGTTATCAGTGGGTTTTAGCAGTGGTTTTGAATCATGTGGCGCGCGCGCCTAATTATAATTTCAAAACAAACTCAAATGAAGCACATTTAAAGACGGTGATTAATTGATGTGTGACGTGCGTAGTTGGCGTTGATAAAAGGCATTTAGTTTAGTTAGTCGGTATCGCTTTTGTATCTATGTACACTTGTTTACATATCATGTACATGTATGTACATATGTGACTATAAATGTGGATATTAACCTGGTTTGCAATACGTAAATAACTGAAATTTTAAACCAACTTGCCTGTCACTTAATGCTTCACTTAAGCCGCTCACAATGCATGCACTTAATTGATTAGCGACCAACAAAACTGACAAGATATTTCTTGTTTGCCCAACTAACGGTCTAGGACCCCTAGAGGGACACGTAGCGTGACCTATGTGGATGTAAACGTATCTAACACACATCTTTCATGGTATTTTAATTGCAGATTAACAACTCAACCTCGTTTCAATTCAATCCATAAACCTCCCGCCTTTCCTCCCTCACAACACCCACGACAAGTACGCCTGCACTTGCAGTGAAATAATCAATAAAGCAACAACAACGACAACTACAACAAACGATGTGGGCCAGTGATAAGCAACAACAATAGACGGCAGCACCGCAGGCTGCAAAACAGGCGGAAATTTAATCTCAACCCAAAAACTCTGAGATCATCCTACCCAAAGTAAACACATCCTCATCTACATCTATTCAAACATCCATTTCAAACACACAAAAAAAAAGAATAAAAATCGAGAAGAACTTTTTCTTTCGGCATTAAGTGAAAATGTCACGGGAGGAACGTTTGCCCATTGTGGAGTGTTCCAGCAGCAGCGGTGATGATGAGGCAAAGCCTGTGGTGCGTCGACGTAGCACCAGGGACACAGTCTTGGCCGTGCCCAAAGATCCGGGCTGCTGTGATCCGGATAGTACACCACATCGTTTTTTGGCCTTGGTTTTTATGTGTTTGCTGGGTTTTGGTAAGTGAAACTGCCTATAGTTTATATAAGTATACGAAAGTTAATGTTTGAATCTATAGGTTCCTATTTTTGCTATGATAATCCGGGTGCACTGCAGGATGTCTTTCAAAAGGAGCTCAATTTGAATGCCACAGAATTTACATTCATCTATTCCATCTACTCTTGGCCAAACATTGTTCTTTGCTTTGTTGGCGGATTTCTAATTGATCGCGTTTTTGGCATACGCTTGGGAACAATTATTTACATGCTAATTGTGCTATTGGGACAATTGATATTCGCCACAGGCGGCTTGTTGGGAAAGTTTTGGTTAATGATTGTGGGTCGCTTTATATTTGGCATTGGCGCCGAGTCCTTGGCCGTGGCCCAGAACAGTTATGCAGTATTGTGGTTCAAGGGCAAGGAGTTGAACATGGTCTTTGGTCTACAGTTGTCTGTGGCACGTTTTGGCAGTACCGTCAATTTCTGGATAATGCAGCCACTCTATGGCTATGTATCAAAAACATATGCTGGCTATACAGGACTGGGCGTGGCACTCTTCATCGCATCGAGCACCTGCGTCATGTCACTGATATGCACATTAATATTGGGTATATTTCACATTTTTTACTTACTTATACAAATATATAAAATACAATTTTTTAATACTTTCAGGTTGGATGGACAAACGAGCCGAGCGCATACTTAAGAGAAATAACAATCCTGGCGGGGAGATTGCCAAGCTAAGCGATATAGTATCTTTTAAAATGGATTTTTGGATGGTCTCGGTCGTCTGTGTGGCCTACTATGTGGCAATATTTCCATTTGTGGCCCTGGGTCAAGCCTTCTTTATATCCAATTTCCAAATGACACCCGAACAGGCCAACAATGTCAATTCGATTGTCTACTTGATCTCAGCCATAGCATCGCCTCTTTTTGGTTTTATCATTGATAAAGTCGGACGTAATGTTTCCTGGGTATTTGTTGCAACCATATCAACACTTGTGGCGCACATGTTGCTCACATTCAGCCATTTAAATCCTTACATTAGCATGTGTATTATGGGTTTGTCCTATTCGATGTTGGCAGCCAGTTTATGGCCCTTGGTTGCGCTGATTGTACCCGAGTATCAGCTGGGAACTGCATACGGATTGTAAGTTCAACGAGTGCAGAAGATAACTTAAATGGCATACTATAAATTTTGACCTTTACAGCTGCCAATCTGTGCAAAATTTGGGACTGGCTGTGGTCACCATAGTAGCTGGCATGATCGTTGACAGCAGCGGAGGAAGTCATTTCTATTTGCAGCTCTTCTTTATGCTATTCCTCTTGAGTAAGTAATTGTATTTGATCTCAAACCAATTAAAAATAATGCTGTTTTCTATATTTTTTTGCATAGTTTCCTTGATAGCTACCTGCGTTATTTGGGCCTATGATCGCAAGCATCAGGGCAATTTGAATATGTCGCCATCGCAGCGAGCCACATATCATACATCAATGTACGTGAATATTGAGTCTAGTTGATCGTGAACATGCTATTGATGTTGTATTTGCTGTATTGATTGATTCTGTGTGTATTACTTATGTACTCATGATGCAGATCCAGCATATAACTAACTTGAATCATTCTTTTCTCTAAATGCCTACAACTCCTCTCTGTGTCTCACCGAAAAGCTCAACCCAACGTGGCACCACGGATCGACGGCCTTTATTGGGCAACTAAAGAACTATATATATATATACATATATTAATATCTATCATATATATTATGCTAACATATGTATTGTACGATAACCAATGTGATGTTGTTTGCCATCTCTTTAGCTCTATATTTGTCTCCTGTTGTGTAACTTTGGCACAAACCGTGTATCCTTGATAATCGCGCAAAGTTTACTGATTTCTATTATTTAATTTAAGCTTCAATATTTACAAGTAATTGATCCTTTACATATCAAGATTGAAACTATTGTTATTGTGATTGTGTACTATTGTTGTTTATATTCAGTGCCAAAGATAAATGTTAAATAAAATAAACGTAACTAGCAAAAAATAAAACACTTCAAATCGTTTTAATTTTGTGTGAACTTTAGTTCAGTTGGTAAACAAACTGAAATATTAAATATTTTTATTCAATTTATTTGTTTTGCATATGTGAACGGTTTCATTTTTATTTTGAAAATATAATATTATAATAAATTAAATAAATTAGCTAAAACATAAACAGAAATTCCAAAATTTTGGCATTGTTAAATGTAGAGAAAAACAAAAGTTTCCATAATTCATTGGACTAGAGAAAATACAATTTCAAATCTTTTGACTGATATTCACTTCACAAAAAATAAATCAAATTAAATCGAAAAATACAAAATTAATAAGAAAAGTTAAATACAATTTTCATTTCTTCTTCTTTTCATACTTGTTTGAGAATTTGTTTACATAGAAAATAATAATAATGAATTTGAGAGAATTATGAAATGTGCTGAGAAAATATAAGATTTCGTTAACTATTGAATAAAAATGCAATTCCATTAAAGTTCGAACCGCTTTTCGTATTTTTGAGTAATGCCATTACGTTTCGAGGGATCCATTAATTAGCTGCATTTTGTTATTTATTATCTCATAGTTAGTATATTAGTAAAATATATTGATCGTTTTCTATACTTAACTAAGAGCATCGTTTAAACATTTCTTTACCAGAGTTATAGTGAAAGTTGATATCTTTAATCGTCGTCGCTTTTATATATGTAGCTCCTAACTTAAGTTAGTATTTATTTTGATTGATTTAAGTTTTTTGTTTTTGTTTTATGATTTTTTTGGTCGTTTTTAATAATAAGAAGTGTACGTGACACGCTAAAGCTAAAAAGCATAGTACAAAAACAGAAGGATATTTCGTGTGTGGAAGCAAAAGTAATGAAAATATATATAGTCTGATATATTGGGGATTACAACTCCCCCTCCTCCAAGAGCAACAGCCATTGAGTTAAATTCTCCGACACACACACGTACACAACATAAACATTAGCTATTGTCAATTACTCAGTTATTATTCTTCATCTTCCAACTTCTTCCCTTCCTATATCGTTTATTAGTATTAAATGTTATGGGCTTCTTTCATTGTTATTCCTCCACGTTTTCAGTGTCGTCGGCGGCTACAATATTTCGTTTGGTGGCACTCTGAATGCTAGCTAGATATTTTTCACCATCGAATCGCTGGCTCTCATCCTGTAGATCCTGTATGAACAAAAATTATAATGTAATAATAATAATAAAAATAAAAAATTAAATAAACAAAACCGTAGTTTACCTTCAATGCGATAAGATGTGTGTGTAAGCGTGCATTTGTGTGTTTAGTTGTGGATGTTAAGGATGTGGATGTCAAATTTACAGATAGATAAAGCCCAAGCATTTCGACTTTGCAAGTCCCTTTTTTTTGTTTTTATTTTACATATGTAGTTTTATATATATGCATGTATATAAATTTGATGGGTATGTTGAAAAAACGCTTACAACTAAATTTTTTACATTTAATTTTAGAATTTTCAAATGTAATTGTTATTAGTCTTGTTAAACATTAATTACAGTGAGTGTGTGTGTGTGTGTGTTTGTGTGTGTGTTTGTGTGTATTCGAGTGTATGTGGATAATGGATTTGCTTCGGGTTGACCGGCAACTTTAGAATAACTCTAGAGAACACTAAATCTGTTTCACAGCCAAAACACAGATTTTTTTAAAGTTACAAATTAATAATTAATTTCTTCGAGATCGTTTTTTTTTTATATCTAACTTTTTCGATTCGTTTTTTTTAGTTTCTAAGCAAACGCTAATAATATATGTTTATATTATTTCCTATGACTAGGGAATTATTTGTTATTTGAATGTTTGGTTTTGTTTTCCTTTGGTTTTAGATTTAAGAATACTGAGTATAGCATCTACGATTTGGTTTTTGATCTGTTAAATGTTTAGCGTTTTTTTTTGCGTATTTGTTAAAGTGAGATAATAATTCAAAATTGTTTTTTGTGTTTGTTTTTAGATAAGAGCACGATTATTGTTATACTCCTCATTGGAGTATGCATCACACATGGCCAAAGAGAACTCATCGTTCTCGCTATAGCGTTGGAATACAGTCTTGATCTGAGACTGTTGTTGTTGATGCTGCTGATTGCGGCATTTGCTTGCTGAAGCTGAGGCTGAGAATGAGGCAGATGCCTCCATTGTATTCGTTATAATTTGTAATTGCTTGTTGTAGAGCTTACGATCAGACTCGGATGAAGGCTTACGATAATTATGACTATTCTCGCGTTCATATGAGATTACCCTGCGATCGGTTGTGTTATCGAGAATTACAGTGATTATCTTTGATTGCTTGTTAATTACAGGGTTGTGATTGCTAGCGGATTGCGATTGCGGATTATTGGGAGCACAATCGATTTGGTTGTTAGGGACACGATTTCTTTCAGGATCTGCCGTAAACATTGCGGATGCTGTTGTTGTTGTTAATGATGAATTATGTGCATAAGTGATATCAGCGCTGGGCGAAGCAATAAAGTGCGCATCAACTGGTTGAATTACCTTATTGCGTAGAATCGATGGAAAAGTTTCCATCATTTTTGTCCATTCGGTTGGCAGCGCCCAGGCATGCGGACTCTTTGAGTAGTACATCAAGTGTTCAATATCATACGAGATGTGTGCTGCAATTTAAACAATATATTTAAATCTACTTATGTATGGCAACAAAGGTAAAATAAAAATCGATTCCTTTTTATCGTAGGTACAAGTCTTCAAAGGCCTAATTTGATTTTTGTTTTAAAACACTTACAGGTATTCGTCTTAAGAGGATTTACAGTACGGTCTTCTTCCAACTTTTCACGTGCTGCTTTCGATTCAGGTGTGGACTCCTTGCGTGAGAAGTGACTGCGACGCGAGCGCGCCAAGCCATTCTGATTAGATCCTCCATTGGCAGCAGCTACTGGTTCGGCAAACACTTCATCGTCACCGTCACCGTTGTTATTTCCCTGTCCGGCAACGTAATTGAGACCGACGCCGCTATCAGCCAATGGCAGAGGATTGCCCATCATAAATTGCGGTGGTCCCGAACCGGGCAGTGGTGTGGATGGTGTTGTAACCGGACTGACCAGCGAAGTGCCATCAAAGGCAGCGCCTGCCTCCATGGAAGCCAAGAACTCTGAGCTGCTGAAATAGTCATCCAACACAAGCTTTGCCACCTGCCATCAGAAATATTTTAAGAATTAACTAAGGACGGACTATCAACAAGAAATCTCAAGATGAGGGACACTTACGCGCACTAGTTCGCAGCAGTCACCAGTGATCTTGATGAGATGCTGGCCCACGTTAACCGTGAATTTGTATTCACCTACGGAAGCATCGTTTGTGGAATATGAATGCATAAGCAGCTGCTGATTTGGACGCAAAACTTTACCGGCAGCAGCTGTTGCCGCTGCAGCGGCTGCATTGGCAACCTGCTGCTGATGATGGTGATGTTGTTGCTGCTGCTGCTGCTGTTGATGATGCTGTGACATCTGCTGAGCCGCTGCTGTGGCAGTCATGAAATTCTGTGCCGAATTGAAGCTCAAACGATTGGCCAGGCTGCTGTTGGCACCAGGAGTGCGAGGTTGTACAATAGCATCATCCGAGTTCGATGAGTTCAGCGATGAGCAGGAACCTCCAGCACCGCCTGCCGATGGTGCTGGCTCCAGACGCACTGGGGAAGCGTTACGACGGATTGTATCTTCCATTAGTTGTTTAGCGTAACTGCAAGGAATACAAATTGTGCAGTTTGAGTTATTTCGGTTATTTCTGCGGTAAATGAAACAACTTACTTGATTTTATCCTCAGCTGGTCCGGTGATCTGCACCAAACGTTCCTTGGCGCCAGGATTAACTACATAGGGAAAATATTACAATATATTACAATTTATTTACTGATATTTGAATTTTTTTGTTTAAATATTCATTATTATATACAAGTGAAATTATAAGGTTTTTTTTACAAACACATGATCCAATTAGTGAATAACAAAATAAAACAGTGGAACACTCGAGTTTGTGTTGAACGTGCAAGTTTGTGTGTGTGTGTGTATTTATATAGTGTTGTGGATGTGGTTATTGAATTCTGTTAGCCCAGTGAAAAAAAAGCAAGTCAATTTCAAACGATTAAAAATATGCCAAATGGATGCTTATGGAATTGTTGCTGCCGTAAGTTAAACTGTTAAGCTTTACCTCTTTGAAACGATATTATTGTTTCGCTAAGTTCCTCAATCATGTGCACGCGTCGCCCTTTAATGCCCATAACTTTTGGGACGGTAGGCAAACATTTTGGATAAGATGTAAGAATATAGAGAATTGCCTTTGTCTATGTCTGTAAAGAGCATTAAAAAATTTATACTTACCCTTGCCAGAATCTGCATTACGTATGACCACCTCATCCTTGCAGTACGTCTTGCCCGGAATTTTGGTGGGCTTTGGGAACTTGCCGGAATTGCGTATGACCTCACCAGGTGGCAACAGCAGATGCTGTTGATTGGGTGAGCCGACAGCAGCAATTGCAGCTGCCTGTGCCGCAGCAGCAGCTGTTGCTGCATTAAAAGCAGCCGCAGCAGCTGCAGCTCCGCCACCGACAAGTGCTCCCATACCGCCGCCGCCGACACCAAATGTGGGGGAGGTGCTTAGAAAGGCTTGCTGGTTGCCTACGACACCGGTAGCATCGTGATGATATTGTTCAGCCGGTAGCTATAAAAGTTAAATATATTTAATATACATACATTTTTTTTCCTCCAGGTTTAGGTATTCATAAATAAATTGTCAAAGCTCTTATAGGAAATCGGAAAACTTGTTACTCACCTCAACGTTGGACACTTGCTGCTTGGACTTGTAGTAGGCAATTGTGTCTTTATCTTCCCAGCTATTGGCACGTAATTCGATCAGTTCGAGCAATTTCAATCGTGTCATTATGTTAAGACGTTCGTCCTGCGAAGCGTTGCGAAACACAACGAATGCACGATCCAGTGTATCCTTGGACACGGCCTCCAGCTGTGGCCCATGGACGCGTAAATTATGCAACAACAATGTTATCGATTCTGGTGTCGTGTTGCACGACTGCAGGCCAACAGTCACATTATCGATCAGCTGTATCAGCTCCTCAATTACCATATAGCTGTTCTTCAGCGATGAACGCGACTGTGTCTTAAGCGGCCGCGGCGTCTCAATATTCTTTACCGCTCTGCCTAGATGTGTGTGTGCCATTTTTTGTCTCTTTTTCTGTGACTCTCTCTCCCTCGTTCGATTTGTATCTGGGTGGCTTTCAGAATTTCTGTTCTGTTTTGTTATCTTTCTCTAGTTTTTGTTCGTTCGTTTACTTTTCTTTGTGTATTGAATGTTGCGAAAATTATGTGTGAAAGAAGTCGTAGAAGCGATTCCGCACCTCCCCCTGTAAGAGAAATGAGCAACAGTTGAAAAATAGGTCAAATGCAATTGGAAACCCTACGATAAACATTTTACAAAAAAACAGTTACAACTCTTCTTCGATATTATGGTACTGTTTGAAAATTGATCAGTTACAAGTTCAAGACTAGCGATAACGATATCACGACTGATATCGATATCAGTTACAAGTTGCTTAAACTAGCGGTAACAAGTTCATATTGCGACGTTGCTACACATATTTACATATATACACGCACATAATGTATGCACTGTGTATATCATTTGCAACTTTGATAAGAGCAAGTAGTTAAAAACTGATAAAATTAGATTTATTATAGTTTAGTGGCGCTGAGGTTTGCTAGCTAAAAAAAAAAAGCATTTGCATAACCTATTTGGAAAGCACAGTGATTCATATTTCAAAATATGAATGATAATTGTCTGCACATTCCAAAACAGTTTGCATAAAACGGGCACAATGGCCGTTTGTATCTACAGTGTACACATGTCTCTCGGCCCGTGCGGCATTTAAGTTTCATTAACAAAAAACGAAGCGTCGCACGCCGTTCATTTAATTGCTGCTGACTTACGATTCTATGCTGCGGCGTGAGGTACAGATACACAGACACTGATTTTAAATAGCATTTACACACAAATATTACAAAAAGCGTCAGTGCGAGCAGCGATGATCATGTCCACTTATTATTGAATCATATGTCGAGAATAGCAACAACAAATATGACTCCGACTGCGACGCTAGCGCAGGGGCGTAGGGCAAGGCAAGTGTGCCGTTAAATATGCTTTTACCATGCACAAATCACAACAATCAACAAGAGCTTACTAAAAATTCAGATTGTTTGTCGACTTTTCAGCTCTTAAAATTTATGTGTCACTGCTTTTCTTATAAAATTGAATAATAAAATGTACGTGCGATGAGAAGAAACTACGCGTTGGCTGCAAGTGCTCCACTTGCCGTTGCAACTTTTTGCCACTGTGCGTGCACTGCCACGCCAAACTCCAACAAATTATTGCTGCCGATTGATGGTTCGTTAGTTAAAATACTTCGTGCACTGTATTTCATACTAGTAATTAAGCAATTAAGAACTAGATAAAACTATTTTGACAGAAAAGCTTACCAAAAATCTCTGCGACTGCTAGATCTGTAAAACAGTCGTCGGTGTTATCGATAGTAATATCTAGTCAATATATCGATAAGGTATAAATAGAACTTGTATTTCAATTAATTTAATTGATTTTGAGCTTCAGTAATTTTTTTATTAACTTAATTAAAATCAATAATTTTGTAATTTTGTTGTTGAATTGCTATCGCTTAAAGTAAACCGATTTATCTGCACACTGTACTATTTATTTCCTATCATCAATTTAAAAAGCACATACGTGTCATTAGTACAGATTATGGTTTGCTGTAATAGTATCTCTTTTTTGTTAAAAAATTGAATTTGTTAAATAAAAAGTCAGTTTGTTGCTGTTGCGCTGCCATTAGGTCGAAATTGGTGTTAAGTGGCAGCATAAAATCAGGGCTGTAGGTTACAACTTTAGACGTATCCCTGGGCTATCGGGCACCTGCAAATAGTTATCGGCCTGATTACACGGATTTTCACGAAAGCCACCCTTTCCTCTTTACATTCAATAATAATTCATATTTGCTTAAAAATTCAGAAGAATGGCTGAAAACTCGGTCACAGAAGGTGACCCGCCTACTGAGGAGGTAAGCAAAAATAATGTTGTGGACGATGCGGTCTCCAAGCCGCTGAAAATGTCATTTGCGGATTGGAAAAAGAGCAAAGAAGAAAAAGACACAGATTCGCAGCCTGCAAGACGCAACGGACGCCAGCCGCATAAAAATGATAGCAAACAACAGCAAAGTGGCAATAGAAACAACCATAATAATAACAACAGCAGCGGCAATAATAATAACAACAACAGCAACAACAACAACAACTCATATGCACCATTAAGTCGACCGCCTCCAATGCCATTCCCACTGATGTCAATGGGATTTGGCAACTTTGGATCTCAGCCAATGATGCCGCCTGCACATAATATGGGTAACCTGGGACCAGGGCCGGGTTCGGGACCGGGGCCGGGATCCCGTAATCATCGGCCGCTGCAGCCGCCACCGTTTTGGCAGGATATGATGTCGCCACAACATCGAACGCCACCAATTCAACCGCCAATGCCAAAGTGTCCTAGTTTATGGAATCTCGTGCCCAAGGATAAGAGCAAGAAGCAAACACAAAATCAACCTAACAAAAAATACAAGACCAGCAATAATACAAATAACAATTCAAATAAATCAGCAGACGCTGCTCTGATGCCGCCACCACCAGTACCTAAAGGCAGCAACAATAGCAGCAGCAGCAACAGCAGCTCCACGACCAACAACAGCAACAACAATTCCCAAAATGGAGCTGTGAAAAAGAAAAAAGGCGGAACATTTGTACAAATCGATGGCAAATGGATGCAACGGCCAGAGGCGCCACCACCATTGGAAGAGGCACCACCGGGCACCAAGGAAGATCGGCAACGACAGTGGAGAGAGTATCGTCAGGCAATGAAACCCTTCAAGAATCGTGAATTTCATAACTGGAAACGCACCGTTCAACGTCTAAGCAAATTGCCACGACATACGCTTGATGAAAGGCAATTGGAACGGTTGCAAAAAGCCGAGGAATACATTGGAGCACACAAGGCAATGTTGACCATAAAGCATGCCGAGCATTGGGTACAGCAGAATAATCAAAAGCCCGAAAACTCAAGCGTTGTT
Organism: Drosophila putrida; assembly: GCA_037043535.1. Lineage (NCBI taxonomy): Eukaryota > Metazoa > Arthropoda > Insecta > Diptera > Drosophilidae > Drosophila > Drosophila putrida. Next base: position 2,852,763 of record JBAMBI010000470.1, read on the forward strand.
GGACAAGGTCAGGTTTATGTTCGCAAGCAAGCTGTTCCCACTTGGAATAGAAAGGATAACCATAATACATTTCAACAAGGTTCTGTTCCCGTTCGAAAACAGACCTTTGGTACAGGACGTGCCATTAAAGGCGGTATCGGATCTGATCTTAACCACATGCCTTCACTACCAATTACCGCACCACCTCCACCAATTGGCCAGTTCCCTGACTTGTCATGTCCGCCGATGACCGGAGGTTATTTTGGCCAGACGCAAGGATACAACAGCACTCTTTACGGACAGGAAGCAGCTAGTAATAATAGCAATCCTTTCTATGCCAATTATAATTCAAGTTTCGTCAAGGGGGGAACTCTACTGCCGCCCTAGAACTTATCATCGTCGGCAACAGCATGGAGCGAAAGTTATACCTAGTTTTAAGATGAAACAATTTCATCGTTTTAGCCTGATATTTATGTAAAGAAATAAATGTAATAACTTATTCCAAGACATCACGGAATTTTTCAAAATAGTCGCAAATAAGAATTTCGATGAGTACCTCTTTTTTTTGAAGGGGTATCCTGGAGGAGTATAAATTTGCATATTCACATTTTAGCTATTATCTCTTGTTTTTTAAATATAATTATTTTTTTGTTTTTATAATTTAAACACTTTATTATAGTCTTATACACTTTTAACTATAATTTTTTATAGCACTATTAATAAAATTGATTACAAACATCTTTTAAACAGGTAGATGTATAAACATTCACTTCTCAGGAATATATTCCTGTCTTCGCCTACCCAAGAGGATACCTATTTCTCAAATAAACATTAGCATTTTAAACGTTACATCAATGCAATTTTATTTGAAAATAACAGCTTATTTTAGTTTCCTTTCGTTGAACGACCGCGTCCGGTCTTAAACTGAACTTCCTCTAGTGGTGGCAGACCTAGAAGTTCGCGTCGCTTCCTTTTGCCACGAAGGATAGCCTCCTTGAATAGATTGCAATAAAGTTCCACAGCTGCAGGCGAGTCATCGTTACCAGGCACTGGATAAGTAATTAAGTTCGGATTGCAATTGCTGTCCACGACTCCAATTGTGGGTATGGCCATTTTAGCTGCATCTCGTACTGCCGTGTGCTGTGACAGCACATTGTTTTGTGTGTTGAGGAAAATGCAAAGATCTGGCAGACGTGTCACAGCATCGAATTGGACGTTAGCATTGGTAAAGATGCCTCCACGCCAGAAGCGCGTGTGGGAAAACTCTCCCGCTTCTATGGCCTTTTGCTCCACCAGATGCGAGTTAAGTGCATTCCGATTAAAGAACAAAATGATACCGTCACGAAAAGCAATATGTGCCGCAAAGTTAAGTGCATCGCGTAAATGCGCTGCTGTCTTATCCAGATCGAAGATCAGGTGGCCGAGGCGACTTCCATAAAGATATGGACGCATACAATCGTCAAGGGAACCCTCCTTGTGGCCATAGTGCACACGGGCATTAAACAGATCTCTTACTGTAAACAGATTGTGCACTTGGAAGTAGTCTGCATGCTTTAAAATGCGCTCTTCTATTACTGTAATATCCACCGTCTCTTCATCCTTAGGGGCGGGTGCTGGATCGGCCACAACTTGTGTGCTTTGAAGGCGTCCTTGCAGAGCACACAGCTGACCAAAACGAGGCACTAAAAAAGGCAAGCATTGCAATAACTTTACCACTTATTTTGTGTCATTAACTCACAGTTATTAAAAGTTTTCCTCAACATTTTTTACGCGTGCGGCCGCTGTTTTCATAACAATAGAGCTGGGAGAGACTTCGATAAAAGCATCGATATCTTACCAGTTTTATTAAATTAGGGGAAATGTTTCGAATTTTGAGCAAAGCTTCTAAAAGTACATTTGCATTTTTATACCACTTTAAACAATTGTTTCTTAAAGCAGTTTAACCAATTTTAGCCCTTTCTAGCATATTTTTGTAATTACATCTCGCAGCACTGATTATGAGAAAATAATTATTTGAAAAATCGATAACATTAATCGATTAGTAGTCAGCCAAGTGTGCGATTGTCAACGCAATAATGTTTTTGTTTAGATTGCAAATTTAATAATAACGTCATGGAGATTGAACAAACGCCCCCGAATGCGGGCACTTCAGATACGAATTCGACATGTGAGTACATGGATGCCGAGGGTGAACCTGAACAGGAATCAGAAATCAGCGCTGGCGATCTCTACCAGGAGGAGGCGGATCTCGCAGAGGCAGAGCAACAGGGCCACAGTATTATCTCGGAGTTGCGTGATGAGCTGAGCACGCGTTCACGTTCCGCGCTCAGCCCAGATGCAGACCCAGCTACGGGACAATCAAGAGACTTAGCCGCTTCCGTAGAATCGCTGGCGCTGAGCACTTCCACGAGCGCCAAGACTGAGGACAGCGGCAGTACAAATGCTGCCTTAGATGAAGATTTGTATGATTATCAGCATGACAGTGTGTGGCGTGGGCAAAAAAAGCACATATTCATACTAAGTGAGGCTGGCAAGCCAATTTATTCGCTGCACGGCAACGAGGACAAGCTAGCCACTTTATTTGGCGTCATCCAGGCGCTGGTTAGCTTTGTCCAGCTCGGTCAGGATGCAATTACCTCTATTCATGCGGGCCGCATTAAGTTTGCCTTTATGCAGCGAAACTCTCTTATTCTGGTGGCTGCATCCCGCACCAACATGAGTGTCCAGCAATTGCAGCTGCAACTAAGGTGAGTAATAAATTCAAGTGAGTAATTGCAGCTGATTATTTTTATTATCTTCTAGCGATGTCTACTATCAAATACTCTCCACGCTCACTTATTCCCACATGTCCAAAATATTCGAAAAGCGTAAAAACTTCGATTTGAGACGTTTACTATCAGGAAGCGAACGTTTGATTTTTAATTTGTTGGCCAACGACAGCAGCAATGCACGGGGTACGAATATAATCTAATTACAGTACTCGTATGTCGGGTGTTTACCTGCCCTGCTTATTGTATTGTATTTTTAGCAACTCTAATGTATGTTTCTTTACCTACAGTTTCCAACAATATTTTCACCTTTTTAACCAACTCTATACGCGTCTTTCCGCTACCAACGACCGTGCGCTCTACAATTGTTAGCGCCATTCAAAGCAATTGCTCAAAGATCAAGAAACTTGTATTTGCAGTACTGATAGCCAACAACAAGTTGATTGCATTGGTGCGCATGAAGAACTACTCGATACATCCGGCCGATTTACGTATAATTTTCAATCTTATCGAATGCTCCGAGTCGTTCAAAAACTCTGAGAACTGGACACCAATTTGCCTGCCTAAATTTGATATGAATGGATATTTGCATGCGCATGTCTCGTATCTTACCGATGATTGTCCGGCATGTTTGCTGCTAATGTCCGTGGATCGTGATGCATTCCACACATTATCGGAGGCCAAAGAACGCATCACGGAGAAACTAAGAAAAAGTCTTTGCCTGCAAGCCATCAACGATGAACTGCAGCAACCCTACAATGCCAAGCTGTATCAACAGGTGGTAAACATACCTGACTTGCGGCACTTTCTGTACAAACCAAAGTCAACAGCGCAACTGTTATGTCCTATGCTACGGCATCCCTACAAGTCTCTTCCAGAATTTGAGCGACTTGAGGCCATCTATTGCAGTATGTTGCATCGCATTCATAACAACTCACGGCCACTGAAACTCATCTACGAGGTGAAGGAGCGTGAAGTTGTGCTCGCTTGGGTGACTGCCACTTATGAATTGTATGCGGTCTTCGAGTCCATTGTTGATAAGGCAACAGTCATAAAGAACGTGGATAAGCTGATCAAATGGATCGAGAAGGAATATGATGTGTACTTTATACGTAACCATGCGACATTCTAAATATTTCGACCGATACCTTAAAAATAATGAAAGCCTGCATTTGTATAGTAATAGCCGGATAAATATTGCGAATGCCTGCTTTATTGTTTAACAAATGAAGATGTTGTTTTGTTGCAGTTGTAACAGCGTCTACTACTGATTTTTATACATAAGCACATATGTATGCCATCTAATAAGCATGTAAATTTGTAATTTAAAGCATTAAGTAAACTGAAAAACCAACTAATTTCTTTTTCTTAATTTTTTTGTATCCTAGACAGACAAGCATTTAAAAAGAAACCGTAAAAAGTAAGTGAAACATAGATGGCGTATTTGTGTTGCGCAATGCGAATAGATCTACCCAAAAATATGGACTTTCTTGTTTTTTATTCTATTGTGTTTAAAATTTTATGTAGTTTATTTGTAGTTTTAATTATTAGAATTTAAATTTTTTCAAGCTAATTGATACATTTTCGCCTCCTGAGTCGGTTACATATACTAAGCTTAAATTACAATAAAACCTTTTATTTAATATAATTTATAGTCAATTTGTATTTAATATAATTTATTATATATATATTTAATTTATCTAAATTTAATCCAATTGTTTGATTTTGTTTTGTTTTTAATCTGGTTTTGACTTGCGCGCGCACTTTTGTCACAAAATGTCCCCAATTCCAATCTTTTGGGACATTTATGCCACGTGAAGTTAGCGGCGCGCAAAAATCGCCTCACTTGAAGCTGGCTGCGCGACGAGCGAGCTTTAGCGTTTTCGTCTCCGTTATTCCTGCTCACTTGACATAAAAAAAGGATTCCTCAGTTGAGTACAGGATATAAGCGTGTGCGGTACAAAAACGCGCCAGGAAATAAAAGTTCGGAAACATACAACACACACATAAATGCAAGTAAAAAAGGAGAAAAAGTTAACTAGTGCTCACAATATAAGTAATATCGAAATTCAATTTGAATAAATAAGTGATAAATTTACATGGCGAAAACGTTAAAAATATGCAGCTGTTGTCTACTGCTTTTTTAGCTGCTGCTGGCATCGCCGCCTGCTAACTCCCTTTTTAACATGCTCCACGCAATTTTGGGTGTTAAATGCTCGTGTATCTGTCGGTTTTTGCGCGCTAAGCTACGTCGGGCAGCGGCATTAATACACGTCGTCTACTCCCACCCGCACCCACGCATACTCACACACTCGCAGTCGCACACACACACACACAAAGGCAGCAGCGGCACGAAAATAGGCAGAAATCAAGCAACGAATATACTACTATTTATGTATTTATGTTCATGTCCTTTTGCTCTGTGTGTGTGTGAGTGAGTGTGTGTGTTTTATGCTGTCACTGCTCCGCTTCGTTAGTTTTGCGCGCGTGTTAGTTACGTGTATGTGTGTGAGTGTGTGTGTGCGTGTGTTGGGGTTAGTGTGCAAATCATTTAATTTATTACTAAATGTATTTTTATACTCATTTCTCGTGCACTTTCCGTTTATACGTTTCGCTTTCATTCCGTTTGCTCAACCATTCGTCGTTAATTTGCCGTTCGCTTTTTAAGCCAAATTCGTACTCTCTCATGATTATATCAACAGCCAGTCAGTCAGCGGCTACAACAACAACAACAACAGCAACACCAACAACAAGTCGTCCTGGCAGCCAAAGTTTCACCTTTGTGCTTAGCAGACGCACACACACAAATACATACACACACATACACCAGAAACGCAACACGGACACGGCGTGTCTTTTTGTGTATCCTAGAGTTATTTTTTGAAAGCAGCAAACTGGCGAAACGCGCGCGTGTTTTGCTGCCTGGCAAAGGACGAACGTCGGGTCGGCAGAGCAACGAATTTTCTTCTTTTTTTTCTTAAAAAGAGAGAAAAAACAGAAGTGTAGGGAATCTATTTTTGCGGCTAAAGTTTTGTGCCATCTTTTTGCTTTTATGGCTTCGCGTTCTCGTTCGTACTTTATAGTGTGTGTGTGTGTGTGTGTGAGAGAATGTGTATTTTGTGCAGTAAACTTTTTAAGTGCAGCAATATTCTTAAATTTTTTAATAATTGGAAAAATTCTGTCAATATTTCGCGTTACGAATGAGTTATTTTAATAAAAATTATTTATATTCTGCACATAAAAAAAAGAAACATTTACTTTGTTTTATTTTGTTTTGCTTTGGGCGTCCAAGTAAAAACTATTGCGTTATTTTAAACTGAAATACGCTTAAAGTTTTTAGGCTGAAATAGAATTTTACTGCCACCAAGCAATATAAAAAATAAAACCGTCCTACTGCGCATAAAATCGAAATCTAATTTATTTTGCAATTTGATTTGAAAACAAACTAAAAGCTAACAACAACAACAGCAACAAAAATCAACAGCCAAAATGTCGTGTATAATTTAATTTAAAAACAACATCAAAAGCTAAACACTATCAACTGCTGCCAATATTAAAAGCCCCCTAGCAAATAGACAAAAAAATCCAATCTCCCTTAACAACTGCAACAATCTACAACAACAATAAAACCAACAAATACAACTACAACAACAACTACAACTGCGACTATCACTGAATATATATACAAACGGCAATTTCGTATTAATTTTATTTGCGCATACATTTTGCCGCGTGCTTATAAAAATTTACATAGAAACCAACACCAAAACAAGTAGCAACAACAACACAAGCAACAACAACAACAACATCACCAACTACTGGATGGCAACACGGAGTACCAGAAGAGGGTCCTGGTTAACTGCTGACCCAACAAGCCTACGACTTTAGGTTAGTATGTCTTCCTTGTTTCGACTTATTGCAAAGCGAGAAACCAAGTAAAAAGCGCTTTCTTTAAGGGAGCATGACTAAGGTATACCCTGTACTAATTTCAGTGCAACTACGATACGCTGTAAAGTGAACTACCCAAACTTTTCAAATTTTTATTACCTCATCTTTATATATATTATAATTATTATTTATATTTATATTTAATTATTATTGATATTTATATAACTTAAATAAGTATGACAAACTATAATAGGCGGAATAAATATAAGTTGGATAGTATCGAATGCTCTATATAAGGATCGAAAACCAGTATATTTCTTATAGTTTTTGGTTTAAGCAAGTGCTTTTAAATTTGATACATATGAGCTACATTTTACTGTTATTTACAATTGCTATAAGCTATGTGTTAATATTTAACTGATTTATTGAAATGCCATTATTTAATTGGTCTAAAATAGCATTATTTTCAGCTCCTATCAATCATAATAATAGGACTTTTCCAACATCCGGTTCCTGGCAGATCAAGCTAAGAAAACGACATATATTACTAGTTCATTTTGAGGAAGTAGATATTTGTATTAGATCATTTTTATACTTATTTATAACGAACCACGTTAAACAATTTGAAGTCAAGTTCATATATTTATATACTCTTATATACAAAAGTATGACGATTTTTTTTATCACTATCAAAACAACCTTTTTTCGACTACCGAGATTAATGATTTTTTAATTAAAACAATTATTTTATTAATAACAATTTTAATAAAGACTATCTCTGATGTTTTGTAAAGCCCACTCGTTGCTCATTCTTACTTACAGGGTACTAAAAGTGTCCCTTTTTTTCGTCTTTTGCATTCGTTTAACATTATGGCGCGTATGCTGCTTCTTTCTAACTGCTTCGTTTTCTTATTCTTTTTTTCTTCTTATTGTATTTTCTGTTGTTGCTGTGGCTCTGCGCTTTATTTTGCTTATCCTTTTGCCCGGCTGCTGATCAAATAGGCATCATTTGCCTGGCAGGCAACACAAAAAGGTCGGGAGCAATTTCAAACGACAGTCAGAGTTGATGACTGTGTTGACATGAAATGAAGACTATGGACGGAGAATGGGAGAGAGTGAAGGAAGAGAGAGAGAGAGAATGAAAGAAAGAATGGGAAAGAAAAGCATCTCTACATTTATCGAAAAGTGTGTGTGTGTGTGTGGGTTTGCTCTATATTAACCCTATTTTTGACGTCAATTAATGACTCGGCACTCGGCAGACATTTTCGTATAAAATTTAATTTTTTTTCTATGCCAGCCATATTTCTTGGGGTCGACAGCGACTTCCGGTCACTTTCCGTTGCCTATTTTTAGGTGCTTTATAAGAAATTGTAAAAAGCAAACGTAAATTAAGCGTATACTATAGGCGACTGCGACTCCGACAGTGTGTGTGTGTGTGTGTGCATGTTGTGAAAATGAAAGCGTCATGGCAAAATCGTGTCTGTGTCGCTGATGCCAGCTCGTTTAACCCCACGTGCAGAGTTCTCTTCTCGCTCTCCTCTTTGCTGCTCCAAGTTGCTCGTTTTATCATGCACACACACGCACACACATACTAACAAACCATACACCCACCCACTCACACACACACGGGGGCAACATTACGAGCATTGTGCGGAATTTATTGAATTTTTATTGGATTTCTCTTGCGTAGCAGCAGCAGCAGTAGCAGTAGCATTTCTAGCGCCATGCTGGCTGCTGTGTTGTCTCGTTAGGCGTGGCATAATTCATTATGTTGACTCACCAACCCACCAATCCACCCACCCACCGACCCACCGACCCAGCCACCCACTCATCTTGTCGCCCACTTTGACAGCAGCAGAGCAACTCGCTGGCGTGCTTTGCATATTAATATGCATTCCTGTGGGCTCAATTTATGATTTAAAGAGCCACCAACTCCAACTCCATCTCCAATTCCTGTTAGCATTTTCAGCCTCGACTTTTCAGCCTGTTGCCTAATCACTACAACTTTTTCGGCTCTTCCCCGTTTTGAAAATTCTTTAAAGATTTCTTTTACCAAGCTGCAAAACAAAAATTAGCCACGCGACCCAAATGAAACAAATTTTAAAGAAATTATTACGCTGCAAAGATCAAAACCGTACGCTTTAGGCTGCTAACTGAAGACATGTCCATGACCCACAAGTTTACCTTTCGTATCAAAAGCTTCGAATTTTTTTTATTATTATGTTTTTTTTTTCTACACATTTTTGCCTATTGGTCAATTGCCACAAGACGAGGGATTTCTTTCTGTGCCTTCAGTTGGCCAACAAATTGTTTGTCAGCCATTTGATTGTGGAAAAGGCTTTAAAACTTCTTGACGTATTTTTTTGACAGGCCACAAGAAAGCAATCATCAAGTTAAAAGAACTTCTTTTGACAGTTGTTTTCAGGCACTTTTATAAACTATATTTCAAGAAATTTCATAACGGATATATCAATACTATGCTAGTTTTAACTTGAGAAAAGGATGCAAATTTAAGACAACGTTTCTACCTCAAAGTTTAAATATATTTCGATTTAATTGAAGAAATATTCTTGGACTATAATTGCAAAATGCCTGTTTCCCATTTCTGACTTTCAGAGTGGAACATAAATTACTATCTATTCTTAAATGTTCTTACTAATAAAAAGAGAAAAGATCGATTTAATTTATTTTTATTTGTTTTTGTTTTTATATTTTGCATTGAAAACTTAGAAAAATCTTGTTAAATATTGCATATTAAATTTATAACTATTTTAATTTATTTTTAGATTTAGTTTAACTTTAGCTTTTTAACAAAAATACTTTTAAAATTATTAAACTTTTCTGAAAACATTTGATTATTAAAGACTTATTTTGACTGTTTCTCAGCCATAAACACTACGCTACACAATAGAGCTTCAGTCAAGTAATACGGAAATGCATACTTTATAAATTTTTGTAACTTTTGCTTAAAGTTCGGCATCAAAAGTTTTCAATATCGCTGCGTTGCGTTGTGGTTGCGTAAGGGATGCTATCGGCTGACCCCGGGACCTCGGTCCTGTCCCTTGTCCCCTTGTCGGCATCCCACAATTACTGTGGGCCAAAGCAAACGTTTAATATTCACGCTTGAGCGCATTTCCAGTGAAAGAACTGTGGAGGAATATGAAAGGGAAAAGGACAGAGAATGTAGGAAAATGGGGAATGGGAAAAGTGAGGGGGAGGGGGCGGAACTCGGAAACTGACAGGCCCAGTAAAATGTGTGAACTGTTTGACGCTTATCTATGCTTCTGCTTTTGACCAAATTTTATTGCCTCTTTCCAGGCCAAGTGTTTCGTTCCGTTACTTTAACTCATTCCACTTCTCTTTTTTTATGTTGCCAGAAGAATTGTTTGTGTATATATTAGACATAAAGCAACTGTTTCTTATGCAAGTCATCGAGTTCTCCCTGTGGCATTGACAATTAGCGATGTTGTGGGTTCATTACATGCAACCGTAATTATATTAATCATACGCCGTGCTGTGCGCCAAGCTTGACGCAAATGAAGTACGGATGATGTTGATGACGTTCAACTACGTGTATATGCATAGCATTCAAATCGCTTTAAATGCAATTTAAAATGACGCTTGTTTACATAGCTATAGCATAGCCAGGCATGTCCTGACAGTCGACTGAACCAAGTCCTGCCTCAATGTGATGGCCAACAACGATTGCAAAAGTGTCTTTCCTTATTATACTCGGTATTCGTTAAGTATAAGGGTATATTGTCTGTGTTGCAAGGTGTGTAACAGATGGAATAAAAAATGTATACTGGTAGGTTTGAAAAATCTGATCTTAGAAGTAGAGGAGCAACAAAATTTAGTACTAAGGTCCATTTTTTCTATGTCTGTATAAGCTTTATTTGATACATATCTTTGACATTTGACATTAGTTTCTATGCTTTTTACAACAGTTTATCATTCGAATAGTCAATTGAGACCTTAAATAGACAACTTAATTATTCTTGAAGAAATCTCAATTCTTCAATTAGAAATCAACTAAAAAATTTTAAAAATAGTTTTAAATGCAGGCCTTTTAAATCAACTTAAAAATAAATTTAATTTAATTTCAGTTATATATCAAAATTGGTTATTTGGTTTTGTTTTCACAAAAATTGACTGAATATAGATTTAAGTAGACTAATGGTTATCTAATAGTCGTATACTCTCGATTTGAGCGTTCTTTCTTGTTTTCTTGTTACTGACGTTGTCTGGGTTCGTGATTTCAGCTGCCGGCGCTTGCAACTACTATCATTCAACTTTTATGTGAGCTACTGTCTTCTGTATGAGTGCGATGTGTGTGTGTGTGTGTGTGTGAACGAAAGGCAGGCACAAAACAAGCCATACCACAGTAATAGTCCGTTGAGCTAGTCAGTTCTAGTCGGGCCATCAACGGAAGTGCTCGTCGCCATTTTTAGTGCACTTCTTGAAAGTGCGCACATTTCCGTTTGCCATCAATGATTCGCCCACTGCCCCATGGCTAACGACACGCCCATCGACCACCGCCCACCGCCCACTAGCTACAGTATTGCTTCCTACTGCCTTCTTTTTCCTCTTTTCGCACTCTCTCTCTCTCTCTGCCTATCTTCTGTTGGTTTTTATGTTTCGTTGCCATTGCCTTTGGCTGTTGGCTTTTTACTTTTGCTGATTTTAATTTTGGTAAAAGTTGTCACATTTGATTTTTAGCAATTGTTTGGTTTTATGTATCCGCCTCGTTCGCAGTTGTTGTCTTAACTTACTTCGCTTCTTCTTCTTTCTCTATCCCTCTTTGTCGTTTGGGTTTCTTATTGCCTTCGTTTTTTTTATGGTATGTGCTGCCAGGGCATCTCTAATGGCTTTCAACTGGCGCTAGTCCAGATTGGCTTTAATCGAGGCTCTCAGTCTATGTCTCTGTTTCTGTCTCTGTCTTTGCCTGTTGCTCATGCCTGAAAAATTGCGGTTAAAAATGTGATGTAAACGGAAGAAGAAGAACTTCGACCAGATTAAAGTACGTGTGTGTTAACTGTGAAAATGAAGTCAAGTTGTAACTGTATCAGGAAAGTCATTTCAATAGACTTAGCTGCTTGTGAGATGAAAGAAGTCGACTGATAAAAAGCAATTACTATCCCACAGATACGAATATAGGAAATGAATAGAAAAAGTGACTACTGTCTGAATGTCCTGCCGCCTCGAGAGATGGAATTGCTGTGACAATTGGTCTGAGCCTTTAAAAAAAAAAATGATGTTATCTCAGACATTGAGACACTGGGCACAATTCAGATAGACAAGCTAGATAAGTCAATAAGAGGCATGTAACTGTGCCAAGGTCTATTTTAAAAGCTGCAAATCTCAGTTTGTTCAAAACCATTGGGAATGTTCTGTAAATATTTTCAGGGTATATTTACTTTTAATATTTTCGAGGGTATTTTAAGAGGCATATTTCTTACAACAGGAGATCAACTAGCATACATAAATTAGTACAAGTCTGAGTTTATATTTTTATTCACATTGTTTTAAGATATTCAGGACTCAAATATTGCTTTAACCATTGAAAATGCTCTGTATATATTTTATGAATATACTTAATTGCTTTCAATATTCTAGGGGATATATTGAGTGGTATACTTGTTACTTATTAATCAAGTAAATCAACTAAAAAAGTACTTAAAAAGGTACGAGTATCTATCTATACTTTTAACCCCTTTTTTAGATATTCAGGATTAAAATATTACTTTATTAAATTAAATTAAGTTCTTGTTTTCCTACTCACTCAACATATAAACAAATAAACACCAAAGCTCGTTATTCAATGATTTCCACTTTAACTAATTTATTTGATCGCTCTATTAATTTGCATGTTAATGACTCATTTTAATCAACTATGAAAGCATTTAATTAAACATCTCAAATTGAATGAATCAATTTATGAATAATTAATTTATTGTGTGTTTATTATTTCGAGCATATTTAATTGCCATTTTGTCATAGTTCTTGGTTCGTTTAATTTTAGTTAAATGCAGTTGGCCCCAAGCGGCTTTAAGCTAAGCCATCTAAATCAATTATTCATTGTTGGTAATATCTTATGAGCTTTGGTTGAATGCAATACGAGTACTTAAAGTGATTGTTTGCAAGACATAGATACAGCTTTATATTTAAGGCCACTGAGGCTCTCTTTTTTTTTGATTATACAACCTAAATGTTTCCCTCTTTGTCACTCTCTATGCCTGTCTCTGTCTTTGTATCTATCTCTATCTCTGTCTTCGTGTGACATTGCCGCCTGGCTGCATTTTGTACATGAACACGAGATGCATGTTATTCAGCTACGCCCAGACTCAGCCTCAGACTCAGGCCCAGGATGACACAGAGAGCGCACATGCTGTGACAGCAGCGCCAAAAAAAGAAAAGAAATTAAGACAAAATTGTATGCGACTAGCAGATATCCTACAGATAGATAAGGGGCAACTTTAATTAACTTTAGTTCTTACCGATTGATTATAAAGTATTCTACATAGATATACATATAAATAGTTATCTTTAAACTCAAGGAATTGCTTTGAAATATTCACAAAATAGAGTTGACTAACAAAAAGGTACAGCTGCCAAGGAGTCATACTTTAAAAGCGCTTTTAATTAGGTTTCCCTCAATTTATTGTTGGTAGAAAGATAATTAACTTTATAATCATTTGGTTGGCTATTGATTTTAAGCAAAAATTGATTGAAAGATTTTCAGATAGAACTAAGTAACTATTTTCTTTGGCTGCTGACTGATTCATTCGTAATATTTTAATCTAGGAGAAACAGAAATTAAAAATAGATATACAATTAATTTTGAAATAGCTGTTTTTGTGAATATATTATACCTTCAATACTTATACACATTTACAGGGTATCAAATAAGAGGGAAATTTGAACTTTGTTAAGAACGCTACATACGAGTATTTTCGTCAGCATAGAATTTGAAGCGACATTTTTACGCTCTTTCAAGCGAAATAAACATGAAAATGTTTGCGACTATTTTATGTGATATATTTATGCGTACCGTGTGCATTCGTGTGTGTGTGAGTATGTGTGTGTGGTGAGTGTGTGTGTGTATGTGTAGGCTGTAGACCCACAACAAAGCCAATAAAATGCTGTAACCTCGAAAAGTTCAATTTTTGTATACATTAACATTGAGATGTGCTTGACAATTTTTCACTTCAAGCAACAAATTATGCCGTAGCACAACATTGGGCGCACTCACACATACACACACACACATACAAGCTCCGTTGGATTTTCAAGGATACACCCCACTTTCCCCTTCGCCTCCTTGTCCCGCTCATGTCCGCTTTTGGATGTAATGCGTGCTGTATTCGCGTCGCCAGCGACTTTTATCTAAAAGCGCACTTAGCCCAAGCCCAAGTAGGCCAAGTAGATTACGGCCAAAGAGCTGCTGAATTCTGTTCACCCATCTATTCATCTATATATGTACATACACACACACTTCTGCATGCTTACATGGTTTATATGTAGATGTGATATGTGTAATTTGTGTGGGAGTTTAGCAATAATAATTAGGTTTAATAATGTATTAATTTTTCACCATTAAACATTAATTTTCAATTTGCAAAATGTTATTACTTTTGACAGAATTATAAATAGATTGCAAATTAAACGTATTAGATATCAGCTAAATACATATTTAAATAGTTATTAAATATTTAATAAATAAATATCATTTATATATATAGCTAAGAGATTAGAGTAAAAAGATTCAATATTCAGATTACTAAATTTAAGCCCAAAGATACAAGATTTAATATGCCAGATGAAAGATGATAAATTAAGTAGATAGATACTAAATAAAAGATACCGGATACTTGCTTTTTATCGTTATTTTATCGCATATCCTGCAGCTTGTATCTAAGTAGTATATAAAACACAAGACACTTTACTCATGATTAAAGAGACAAGATGCAGGATCCAAGCTAAAGGACACTAGATGCAAGTATCAGGCTACTTCGTACTTGAAACTGTCACTTATTTCTTCTTGCATCGTGTACATTGTGGAGGATGGAGGATAGCAGATAAAATTAACTTAATTTAAGTACTAAAATAATGTAAAAGCTATTTTTCAGATAAAATTCATCATAAAATCTGGATTATACAAGAAAAAGAATATTAAATGGAAGAACATTAGATAAAATATATAATTTATAAGTTTACTTATTCTTAGTATTCTATAAATTTTAATTTCAAAATAAGGATTACATCTGAAACATGTGACTTATGAATGTCTTGTCTGATGAATTGATAAGCCGTTAAAGGCATCTTTTATATTGTTAGATTGCTCAAAGATATTCAAGTTCATAAGCTATGGCCCATTATCCACGGTGCTTATTTACCCAAGGGCTGCCATCAAGTTGTGCTTGTGTTTTCTTGGGAAACTTTATAGACAATGCATCCTGCGATGTTTTAATGATATAAACAGCAAACACTTGAGCAAATTGCGCATGTAAACAGCCCAAGGAAGCGCTTCCAAGTGGGTTAAGGAACAACAACAGCAACAACAACAACAACAACAACAACAACAACAACAACAACAACAACAACAACAACAACGGGTGCTAGACCCTGAAAAGTGATTAAAAAAAAAGAGAAACAAGATTAAGAAGAAAGAAAACTTGTTGTAGAACAACGGGAACACAGCATCGTCAACGGAAGCTGTGTTGACATCGTTTTCTGGTAATGTCCTTGGGAAAGGTTTTAAGCGAACCAAGCCAGGACAAGTTGAGTCGAGTCGCGTCGAGTCGCGTCGAGCTGAGTCGAGTCGAGGCGAGTTGAGTTGAGTCGAGCCGAAAAAAGCCTTTGGCGCAATAACGGCACAACCGTTACAGTTTTTCATTATAGAAAACCCCTAATTGGAAAAGTGTTTTGGGCTGCCACTCGAAGCTTTTAGCTCAAATGTCAGACAATAGATACAAGGCGGGATGAAGACAAGGAGATGAGCGAAGGGAATGGAAGGGAAGGGATGGTCCGATTTGTTGGCTTTTGAGGGTCGCTCTAGGGAGTAGAGTTAAAAAGAGGTAAATTGGGTTGGCTCTCGGGGTGTTGGTATTAGGTTTTCTTTACTTTTTTTTTGGCTCTTGTCTGTTCGCTGAAGCGCAGCTGCTTGAGCTTATTTAAGCAGAGAAAGAGAGAGAGAGATAGAGAGCACTAGGCACAAAGGAGAGACGCCACAGAGGGACAACAAAGAGTCGAGAGTTTGAGTAACAAACTGACAGCCGGCAAACAATTTGTCCTCAATGTTGCAATCGCTTTTGCTTGTTGCCTGCCATTGTCTAATTGTTAACCATTTTTAGTAGCCTCAAATAGGAGTAGGTGTGTGTGGGTGTGTGTGAGTGTGTGTGTGTTGCATTGTTTGATTGTAACACGCTACAGTATTGTGCAACAATGTCTACCATACATACGAGTCTGCATGCAACTTGGCAATATAACATTTGTCTACTCAAAGGCGCCATTACTTTCAGGCTACCTTTCTCTCTCTGTCTCTCTCTCTCTCTCTATCTAATTACATCTCTACATCTTATGCTCCCTGTCATTGTCTGCTCTTCACGCTTGTCTATTTATAGCACAAAACATATTATTTTATTATTATTTTTATTATTATTGCTGACGAGACAGCTCTGAGGCATGACTGGAGCTGAAGTGCGCATCCATCAAAATGTTTGCAGGCCACAAAAGAAATACAATAATTGAAATGACTAGAGGCAAAACAAAATCAAATATCTTGAACAGCAGCTTAAACAAATAGAAGTAGTGTCTATGGTTTATTGCAATTATTAGAACTTTCTTAGATTCTATTTCAATTTATTATTATCTTACATTCTAGAGCTACAATTCGTTATCAAATTTTGCACTAATCACATTTTATTTCTATTTAAACCAATTTCCAAAAATATTCGAATTCCATGTTGTTATATAGAATTCATTTCTGTATTTTGATTGCTAATCATTTATACATGAAAACTTGCTTCTTACCTTATGTAGTTTGCTTGCTGGAATTTTTTGCCAATTTTCACAAATTCCAGGAAAAAATGCTTTTGAAATCATAAAATGTGGTTTTAATTATGAAATTCAAGGAAACAGATTCAAACGAAAACTAAATTCAAATCATAATTCCAAAACAGCAAAATGTATCATTTTATGAACATTGAAAACAAGTTTCTATTTCACACATAAACAGAAGCCACACTCGGAAAATATATTCAGTAAAAGTTTTGCATACCTTTAAAGTGTTGGCTTTAATTGGCATGCCAAACTTTTTTATAGACACTCAAAAGTATGTTAAACAAAATTCGTTTGAATTGCTACAAATTCACAGATATATCTTTTGGTAACTTAATATATTTGTTATTTATATTTATTGCTAATCATTTATGCATGAATTCTTGCTAATTCCATTTAATTGCACAATAAAGCAGCCGTCTGTGTCTTTTGAGTGTCTGAGTTTCAGCCAGTTGAAACCACATATATTTGAAACTATCAACTAGTTATTAAATCTATGATACTTGACATGTGAATATATTAAATTTTCAAATGCAATGTCGCCCGGCTTGTGGCCAATTACAACATGAGAGACGAGCTATCGTCAGCTTAAAATTCTAATCAACAGCTGCAGGTTTTTGATAGAGTTGGAAACAAATTGTGATTCGCTTGTTGATCAAGCCACAAAAATTACAATTACTTGTGTGTGGGGAATGTGCATCAGAGTTGTATGTTCAATCTGTGCAACAGACACGCACAAAAATACTCACAAACAGATAGACAGAGAGAGAGAGAAAGAGAGAAAGATAGAAAGAGGCAGACAGGCTACAAACAGATTATTGTTTCCCAATCGAAACGATGCGAACCGATGAGGCAAGCAATGCAGAAAACTATGCTACAATAATTTCACAAAAACACCAACAACAACTAAGTAAGCTTTTGTCGAGTACGACTATGAGATACCTCTTAAATATCTCTTAAATGCAACAACGTAATATCGAGACATAACCACGAAAATCACGTAGCCGACATGTTTCCAAATAAAATGGTTGATGTTCAATTGTATTTTTAAGTGCGGCTCTCATCTAAATATGGAATATTAAAAATGTTAGATTTTATTTATAAGATATCTAAAACATATTATTATATAAAAATTAACTTATAGCTGCAAAGTCTTTTTTTTCCCATGTAGTATAATATTTTCCTTTGTTTATAAACCTGATTTGCTTTGGTCACCAATTTTACTGAGGTGTAGGTGTAACCTTTTAGCGCTTGTACAAGCTTTGGTTAGGGTATAACAAACGCGTTGTTAATTGAAAACTCTGTGTGCATACAATGCACTATGGGGAATTTGACCGGTTTTGGTGGCATTAATGTGTTTTTCACAAGTATACAAATTAACAATATTTTAATGCAAATGTGTTATAAAAACACTAAACTGTTATGTTATATACCACATATATTTGTTTAACAGCCCTGTCTTTAAATATCAGCTGTTAAAGTCAGCTGTTGCAACGAAGCGCCACGCGCATTTTTAAAGCTTATTTTTGCACTGCATTTTAATATTTATTAATTTCCAACAAAACAACGTAAAAGTAAAAAGTTTGAAATGGATGTTAATTATTTAGGTTTTAACTATGTGTAACTACTAATATATTGCTTGTTTTGTGCGTGTATTATTAATAATTTGTAATTTTAGAAAGTGGTATCCAAGTGTTAATTTCGTAAGGAAAGTTCAACTTTGAATGGAGTTACAAAAAAATGTTTAGATTTGGTTTAGTGAGTGGCTATATACATGTTATAGAGGGATCGATTCCTTATCCAGAACATCCAATTTCAACTGCGAATATCTGCGATTTTTTGCAAAATTTCATTTTTAAAAAAACAACCTGAAATTTGCTAACATAGAATTGTTTGGCAAGTGGAATGAAGCGATAGGAAAAAACGCAAAAGAGCACTTTTTTATTATTAATTTTAATGTGTTTAATTATTAGATACGCAAATATTTTGAATTTTTTTATGTAAACAGGTCAAGGAAGATTTCTTTTTCACACAATAACCTACCTCTCAATCAGTTGCTCCTATGGCAGCTATATGCTAATATGGTCCGATCTCAATAATTTTTGGTAAAAACATTAGGAGCATAATATTACGTATAAATTGTGTGTTTGGTACGTATATCTTGATAAACAAAAAAGATCTTCATATAAAAATTGGAATTTTAACCGATAGTTCCTATGGGAGCTATATGATATAGTTGTCCGATTTGAATCATTTCTTGGGCCAGTGGTTAATTGGATGATAACAAATCAAACTTGTAAGTTTGGTCTGGATCGCTTGGAAAACACCGAATTTGCATACTCTAATAAAATGAAAAAAGGCGGTGCCACGCCCATTTGGCTGGCACAGCTTCCTATTGATGTTAGAAGCCTTATGCAAAAACTAGACCAAAATATCTTGCGTAGCTTGCGAGTTATTAGTTTATGCCACCAAAACCGGTCAAATTCCCCATAGTGCAATGTGAGTATGTTTGTTTGTGGTTGTGTGTGTGTGGGTGTGTTTGTGTTCATTGGTTTTACAGTTTAAAGCCGAAACAGATTGAATGCTACAAGCAGAGACACTCGTACATTTGCCGTAGCCCAGCCGCATTAGCTGCAGTTGAGCGAGTGTCAAGGTAAGGCCAGGTAAGCCCAACCAGGCAGAAAACAGGCAACAACTTGTCAGCAACAACAACAATAACAACAACAACAGATACAGCAACAACAACAACAAGAACAAGAACAAAACGACAATTGGAAAATATCTGCCATTCTTTGGCCATATCTAGCGCTGGCATCTGGCCAAATCACGTAATCATTAACTTGTTTATAGCGCATGTGCCAACTGAGAATGGGCCTACATTCCGTATAGTCTGTGTACTGTATACTGTGTACAAAAAAAAGAAAGAATTAATTTCAATTAGCGTCAATTTGTTTAACACCTGTTTAAAAACCTTTGCTAATTGGCATTGTTTGCATTAACTGTTTATTTATGCAGCGACCTCACAATTGAACAATTATCCATAAATCATGTTTTTAATACAATTAAATTTGAATTTCGAATTTTATTGCCGAATTGCGCCCGCCAAAGCAATTCTTTTCACGTTGGCAAATGCAAAAATTATAGCATACAACGAGGCGCCACTTAAAAAATCATTTTCCATTTCCCACAAATGCCACGCCCATTTGGGCGCTTCGCTTCGCTTAGTGTGCGTCCTTTGGGACTTCTTTCACGTATATATATTTATTTGCATTTGTTTGTTTGCTTTGCTCAACTGCATTTGCCTTTTTTTTTGTTCAATTTTTTTTCTTCAACGATATCTGGTTTCCCATTATGTGCTTCGTTGACACTCGACTTGGGGGCGTGGCAGTCCCCAGTGACGACAGTCGACTGTCATTCACAATATGAGCAATCTCTCTAATTAACATATGACTTTAATAGAGTAGAGTCCATACGTGATATTCATTTTCCCAGAGCTGATTCATCTTGATGTGTTTATTGTCTGCAGTTAACTGAGTTCCACTTTCATTCAGTTCGTTTCATTTAATATCTGAAGACAACTGTGCTTAAAAAGTCAGTTCGAACTCTTTTCATATTCATAAAAATGTTAAAATTATTGCTCTTCACTTTATACTTTTTCAACAACTGCGAACTATTAAAATATTCTTTTGAAGCAATCATAAAGAATTCAATTTTAATTAAGTCTAATAAAATACATGTAGTTAATATTTCTTCTTAAATTTTGTGTAGTGTATCACTTGGAAGCACTTGTGTATCATTTTCTTTACAGTTTTCCTAGTTGAACTTTCCTTATGCTACGTTTTTATGACTTAAAAAGCACTTTCCATTAAATTGCCATTTGCGTTGATATAAAATTGCAATTGCCGTAATACGTATTTGTGTGTGTGGGTGAGGGTGTGGGTGTGTGTGTGTGTTTGAGTGTCTATTGAATCTATTGGGTGGTGGTACACACTACCCATTGACATATCAAAGGCTATTATAGCTTGTTGTGAGTATCTGCCACAGTTGAAAGAATAAAATTTGACTTGAGACATAAAAGTAATCATTATTCTTAGATGAGTAAATCTAACCATATAAGACTGTCTTTTTAGGCACAGGGTATTTCGCAGTCGTTCACTTTCGACTCTTTTTAAATGCATTCAAATGGCAACTGCACATGAGACAGCAATCAGCAAAAAGTTCACGATAAAAACAGTTAAAGTTAATTGAATATAAAAACTGTGGCGGTGACAAGCAGCCCATAGGTAATTACATATATGTATGTATGTATGTATGTATGTAAGTAATTATAATTGTCAATTGTTGGTATGCATAAAAAGTCCGATAAAATGTGTGCAGCACCACAATGTGTCATAAAAATAAATCAGCAATTTAACTGGCGTTAATTTACAGTGAGCTTTAGAGATTAATTCGTTTAAATTTTAAAATGAAACGTCAGTGCTGCAATTGTATTTGAATAGTTTAAAGTAAAATAAAATTACAATTGATTAAATAATTATTTGAATCGTTAATTATTTTAAAATGCTATCTAAAGCTGAACATGGTTTAGTTATTTTAACAACATTTTATGTCGAAAAAAGCTTAAAATTTTAATAAATAAACACTATATAGTAGAAATACATTATAATTGATTAAGTAATAGCTATTTAAATTTCTTTGTATCGTTAATTGTTTTAAAATGCTAACGAAATTATCTCAAATAACAATTTGAATTAGTTTAATTAATTTAATAACATTTTATGTCGTAAAACAAAGTAAAATGTGTTTGAATATTAAAAACATTCTACAATGCAACGAGTTAAATTTAGAAAGTCTGAACCGAAAATTACAATTTAATATTAGCAAGCAAGTTGAAAACTTTGAGCCGCTTAAATACTCAAGCAACAAAGTTTTCTATGCAATTCTCACTTTCAAAGCTATTCCATAAATATTCTGTAGTGAAATGTTACTGGAAAACTAAAAAGCGATACAAAAAAAGAACCAAAAACTTTGCCGTCTGTGCGCAGACTAGGTTCTTAGTTGTATTATTAATAATATTCATAAATCTTGACAAATGCATAACAGCTAAACTTGAATGAAATTTAAATATATAGAATTTAATTTAAATATTATTAAAAAATATTATAGAAGCATATAAAATCTTAGGTGGGTTTAAACTAAATTGGAAAAGAACTTTTCTCATTTACAGATGTGCTTGTTGTGTTGCTTAAATTTAAATCCGCAACTGAAGAGGACGCCACGCCCACAACGAGAAACTTCAACTAAAAACACAAACATTTTTATACAACAAAAGCAAAAACTAAATTAACAGCAACAACAAGAAAAAGAACAAGAAAAAGAACAACTTTAGTGATATGGAACTGTGCATAGCAATAAAGTCAAAAGCTCAAAGTTCAATGCATCAAAGCAACTATCAAAAATGCCACCAAAATCAAATGAATCAAGTGAATACTCAAGTAATAAACCACAAAAGCCACAGAGATCGAGACCACCTGAAAAACAAACAACAACAACAACAGCAACAACAAAACCAACGAGCAACTACACAAATTAGTAAAAACCACAATTTCATCAGCAACAATTGCTTAACACAATGTCACAAACTTCATTTGTTTCTTCTGCTGTTCCTGTTGATCCTGCAACATTCGGCGGCATCTCCAGGCAGCAGCAGCAACAGTC
Source organism: Drosophila putrida (assembly GCA_037043535.1). Classification (NCBI taxonomy): domain Eukaryota; kingdom Metazoa; phylum Arthropoda; class Insecta; order Diptera; family Drosophilidae; genus Drosophila; species Drosophila putrida. Next base: position 2,875,175 of record JBAMBI010000470.1, read on the forward strand.
GACGCGATGCACTCCTTGCCTATTACAAACGTGCCCAATTGCGTCAAAGCGATCCTTATGGCATCCAGGAGGAGTATCATCTACACGAAGGTGCCAACATCGATTTTGACGATCTGTCGCCCACGGGCAGCGTTGTCTCTACTTTAAGCAATGCGGAACGTCTGAGAAAACGTAGTGCCACCTCAACTACAGCTCAGACCGTAGCGCCAACAACAACAGCACCTCCCACAACAACAACAGCAGCAGCAACAGCAGCAACAAGAACAACTGAGAGCAGCAAAACACAAGAGAAATGTGAAGCCAAAGTGCTGGAATCGCTGCCAGACGAGCCGGTAAGTGAAACCTACATTGATCCCATCTATTATCCATTTATGAACCAAGTCCTTGTTACCTACAAGGACAAATTAAAAGTAGAAAAAAGGAATTTAAAGGTAAAACTAGAATGTTAGTTGTGTGGAAACAGCCAGAGAATTGTTAACCTCTTGAAAGTCTTAATGACTCGTTTTATTCACTTGTAGAAAAACTAAAACTACAACACACAAATTTAAAAATAAAAGTTAGACTAACATTTGCAATCCCATAAAACGTTTTATCTTTCATTTATAAACTGAGTCATAGTAGATAAAATATAGAAATAGACAATAATAATCTAAAAATGAAATTGAAATATTAAAAGTAAGTTAAAAATGCCAGAGGTTTGTTAGCATCTTAACAGCATCTCATCAATTCAATTTACCCACTTTTAGGTATAATTCAAAGTAGTTAACAATATTTAAAAATTAAAGTTATACTAACATAAACCGTTTTATCATCCATTTGTGAACTAAGTCATAGTCGAATATGAAAGTACAAAATGATAATCTAAAAGTGAAATTTAAAAGCACAATAAATCCCTTGTTATCCATTTATGAACTGAGTACTTGTAGATAGGTTATGATTATGATTAGCCTCTGTGAAAAGTACTTAGCTTGGTGTTAATGTCCTACATATTACAGACATTACCAACAATATCCTGTATGTTAAATTAACACTCCATTCATTAAGATATTACACACAATACATTTGTATTCTTAAGAAAAATAGTTTTCCCATTTCATCACAATTGAAGTGCTCAATTTCCTTAACTAAACAGATTAAAATGGTTATATTTTTCGTTCGAATAATTGATGTTAATACCACTGTAATGAAAGTCACTTAATAGTGATATTAATGAGAGTTACTTTCTGTCAAAGCTTACATTAGCAGCAATGGCAAAAACATGATTATAGATAATAAGTTTATAGCTAAAATAAGCGAGCAATTATAGAAAATAGTAAATACATCCTATTTACCGACTATCTAGGTCAACTAAACAAAAGCATGGTGATTGTAATTTAGTTTTTGTCAAACTATTTTGCATAGTTTAACCTTTCAGCAGCACACGCATATTTGTGTTAATTAGTTTTAGATCCCTTTGAAACTAGTGAACAATTTATTTTCACTATTTCTTAAATCAATTGAAATTTAGTTGATTTTTCCCCACTAAATGCTTACAACATTTTTAGTAGTAGTGGTGTGTGGGGTCTACCACTAAATACAATTTATAACGTACTAACACCCACCTATAAATAGCAGTTTAGCCCATGGCCTTTGGCTAAACCAACAATAATAAAATAAAACCCCACCTCTGTGAGGAAACCTTGTTGACAACTCAACTAACTATCGAGGTCGACATTTAAAAATAAATGTATTCATTTAATTTGGTAGATGATGATAAAATGGCCTCTTTTCGATAATAATAGTATTCAACTGGGTTACAAATAGACACTTGGATAACTCGTCAGCAAATTGGCGATTGTTATAGTCTCATGGTTAAATGTGAGAAAAAGTGCAGCTTGCAATCGACCCAAAGGCGGACAATTAGCATGAATATTTAAAATTGCCAACTTGACAGTTGAGAAAGTGCTTCATGGTCGCTGAAAAATGCTGAGGGCCGAAAAACCCGAGAAGGGCGGATTTTTCGTTTCTAATCAATAAATTTGCTGAGGCAGCAGTAACCCCACCCTCCCTCTCTCTCTCTGAGCCCTTCCTTCCCTTCCCTTCCGTTTGTCCTTCAGTCATAAGTTGATGCAGACTTCAGAGTTTCATGCTGACAAAAATCTTTTTGCGAAAATCTGCGCGCATGAAATTGCTGAGGAAAATCCCCGTAGCCGTAACCGTAATCGTGCTCCATTTCCATTTCCACCCCATGCAATGTTGTTGTTGACGGTCGTAAAAAATATTACGCATACGCCATGTCTGACGTACATTCGTATACTATCTAGGGGGCGAGTGTTGCAAGGTATTACATAGGATTTGCAAGCAGTTGCGACGGCTGTTTGACGGCATGTCACGCGTTTTGCTTCTGCAAGTTAATTAAAAGATACTAAAGAACTCGGATACAGGCTGAGGGCTTCAGCTTTGACTTTGACTCTGACTCAGCCACTGAATCTGATTCTGGTTCTGATTCTGACTCTCACTTTCACTCTCACTCTCACTCTGGTCTGGTGTGGTGTGGTCCCTGGTATATCTGCTTGAAAGTCATCAACGATATTTTAATTGAATTTGCATGACAATTCCAGCGAGGACTTGAAATTTAAAGATAGCACCCACTCTTTACCACAAGCTCATCAGAGAGTCAGTCAGTTTGTTAGTAAATAAGTAGAAGCTGTTTTTGCTTGCTATTTTTAGCCAAGTGCGCCATTTGTATAAATGTTCAATAAGTTTGTGTGTGTGTGTGTGTGTGTGTGTGTAAACAATGTGCTGTCTTCCTTCCTTCTTTTGAACATGACGTAGACAAGACGATCGATGGCGTTAGTCGCAATTACCAAATACAACTTGAGAGCCATAATTAAAAGATACAATTTCAATGGCAAGCAAATTTCTAAATTGCCATTAGAGCGATTTGAATCTATCTTCAGTTGAGTGTGTGCTCCTTAGACACGTAGCCCTCATATATGTATGTGCGTGTGTTTTGTGTGTGTGTGTGTGCCTGTATAAAAATGCTGTATAAAATAATAAATAAAGTGGCGCACATGAAACAACAGCTGGACAGCTGGACTGTTTCAATACCCATGGCAATGGAAAATGCCTACCCCAAGTTGGCTTTTTGTTATCCCCTCTCAGTCTGTCTCTCTGCCTGTCTATGGTCAAGCCTGTCAAGCATTATTGTTGCTTGTTGTTCTTATTGTTATTGTTATTGTTACTGCTGGTGGTGCTCCTCATAGTGTTCGTTTGTTGTTGGCCACGTTGTTCGCTTTGCTGGGCGCTGCTTTTGTTGCGCTTCAATAACAGAGAAGCGAAAATTTGTATGCCTGCTGCCCATTTGTTTGCTTTTGTTTCAATAACAACAACAAGCACGTCAACAGCAGCAACAGCAACAGCAGCAACAACAACAACAACATCACACAATGCAACGCCGAAAAGAGAAATATTTAAGTAATTGCACCCCAATGATTCAGCTAACATTGAACATAGAAACGCTTTTTGACGATTGAAATATATGTATATATATTTTTTTTTTGTAATAGTAATAAATGGATTTAATTCCAACAAATGTTGAATATTAAAAGAAAAATGCAGTCAATTTAAAACTGCCAGCAAAACCGAATCAATAAAAAGCTGCAATATATGGAAAAACTCAAATGGATAGTAAAAGCCTCTTGATAATACAGATTATAGTAGCAAAAACTTTTGTATTCTTTTAAGTAAATTAAAATTAAAATATATGTGTTAATTGCATTAGTATGTAATAACACAGAGAAATATCTACAGGTATTTTCAGTAGTTTGAACTTGAACAGATTTATCCGTTTTATTTGCTATTATTATTTATGTGATAAACAAAATGTGGAAAGTCGACATATAATAAAATAATGCAGTTAATTAAATGTTGAATTTTTCTAGATTTACATTAAAAAATAGTTTTATCCTGTTAGTTTGTGGACTACTGTAAAGTTTTTCAGTCTCCCTTTTTCACTGTCTGCTCGTCCATAAAAAAGTGTTGCATAAGTTCTAGGCGCAAACCGGAAATGTCTGCTCGAGGCGTTTTGTTGAATGCACATAATTTCAGTAGATGTTAAATTATTTTGCAAGCTTTATGCAATTTACTAAAATACAAGTGCATTAACATTTGAAGAGCATAAAGAAGGAAAGAAAGAAAATGAATGTGAATGTGATTGTGAATGAAAGAAGAACGGAACCAAGAATGCTTTGCATAATGAAAGATGTGTAAAGATGTGTAGTACATACTTGTGAGCTGCCCAGATGAGATTTGCAAGTGTCAACAGCAACAGCAACAACAACAAGAACAACAAGAGTAGCAGTAATAGCAGAAAAGCAACAAAGCAGCTGACATATTTTATTCATTAAGCACAAAGCGAATAACACGACGACAAACATGCAAATGACAACAGCAACAGCAACAACAACAACAACTAAATGCCATATGGGCATGTAAATATTTTTATGGTCATAAGTAAGAATTTCGTATATGTATATGTGTTTGTATTTGTATATGTATGTGTCAAATGCCGGCATATCCGAGTGCGCGACGAGATGTCGAGCATGAGACATTAAAAAGCCAGTAAAACGCGCTTTGCGGATTTCATTTCAACTGCTTGGCCTGTGTGTGTATGTGTATGTGTGTGTGTGTGTGTGCTGCAGCACTTGGCATAGTTACTGCCACAACTTTAATATGTATATGTATGCTTGCAAATGTATGCATGTTTTATTGCACAGTCGCTTCTGTTTGTGGTTTTTGCTATTTACAAGTGTTTCACATTTTTTGTGTTGCTGTTGCTATTTGTTTCTTTGCCGGAGACCGCAACACGCCTGAATGATTCTACCCCTCAGTGTGTATGTAGATTTGTATTTATATATGTATGTGTGTGTGTGTGTGTGTAAGTTATTTGTGTACAAATATGTTTGTTTCTTGTTAATAATTCATTTGGCTTTTCATCTGGCACATAACGTATACGCAATGTGGTCGCCTCAAAGTTGAGCATTGCTAATGGGAAATATTTGTCGGAAAAGCCAAAGGTGACTCACCCACACAGACACACACACTCACTTACACAGAGAGAGAGAGAGAGAGAAACACACCCACACTCTTTACTGCGGTTACCTTTTGTTTCCAAAAGCCATAATGATGTCATCAGAGTTTTGCTGACTGCCACAGCGTATCCTGTGCGTATCCTCTGCTCATTGTAACGTGTTAATTTTATACAAACATTTCGCCCGAGAAATTGAGAGACAAAGATAGAGATGGAGAGGAGGATGGAGGATGGAGAGGGGGATTGACCGCCTCTGGTCCTATATACAGTCTGAGAGGGATTAAAAACATTTTGCAACCCAGCTTGGCCATTAAATTGTATTATTTTCAACAACAAACTTCTTTTAATACCTGGCCAAAAGGTGTTGGACCATACAAAACGTGCGCCATGTGAATAATTAATAGCTAGTCCAAGTCCAACTCTTCCCTTCACTGGACTACAGATCTCTCTGGCATCTTATTCACGTATCCTTAATTTTCTTCGCGTTCACACCAATTATGGACTCTCTCATTTTACCGAGAGACACTCGTCTTGGGTCCGAATATTCGTTGGGCTACAATTTATATTGGGGCTTAGCTCTCTGCTCAAGTGTACAAATACCTTTGATGGCCAAAATAAGACCATGCCTCGTTGATTGTGTGTATGTGTGTTTGTATGTATATATATATATGTGTGTGTGTGTGTAACGAATGAAATATGTTTATTCTAGGACAGATAAGCATTATAAGCCTCTTTAGACTCCTCTACTCTTGTGTGTTTAGTTTATTATAATGCAATCAAATTTTGGTAGACAAAAGCTTGTATACATTGAAAAACTTAAACAGGAAAGTCGGTAGAGCATTTTAAAGAAAAATATTTCATCAAAAAATTGTAAATATGGAAAATTGCATAAAAGCTTCTATATTTTTGTATTATTAGAAGTATGATTCATATTCTTTATTGTTGAATCTATTTGCGTTTCATTCAATATGAATATTATTTCGTTAAAGGGAAAAATCTGCAAAGTGTCGAAAATATTATTACATTTATATATTTATATGAAAGACCTTAAATTTATTTAGAGATTAAAGATGTATAAGTCTAGATAAAGTTTGTTTTTAACTGGGTTGTTTATACAGCGTATGCTTAGAAAATAGATGAAAATTTGCTGAATATATATTTCTTAAAGAAATGTTATCTTAAATTTATAATAGCTTAGATAAAGATTTATTAAAAATTCATTTCTTAACAGCGAACAAATATTTTAGATATATTAATTTGGATAAAGATTCATGAAAGACGTGGTTGTTTTTTACAAGGAAACTTATATTAACAGTTTTATAATGTAGATAAACATTCACATAATTTATATTCTCTAAAGAGAAGCCTGAAAAGCTTATACAGGAAAATATAATAATGTAGAGAAAAATTCATTAATCAAGCAACTTTCCTTTACAATCTTTGGGGACAGCTTACAAATGTTTCTTTACATTCTTTACAAACGACAATAGTTGAATGGATGCTAATTAATCTCTTGTTTGTTACAACTTTACAGTTTTACGACTTTACCGAACTAGCTGAGGACGCAGCACGCCAATTTACTCAATTCCTGTCAAATAAATTTCCAAATGCCAACACGCCCATTGCCATTGATGAGCTGACCCGGTCAGAGGTTAGCCGACGAGCCAATGCCATTGCCAGCTATGCCCTCAACGAGGATGACAATCTTCTGGCCTTTGCAATTGCAGCGCCCAGCATACACACAGTTGTGGTCAAATTCAGGGACAATGTGACGGTCAGTTAACAATAGAAAACTGTTTAAATCGCAACGCAATCAAATATAAATGTCAAACTCTTTCGCAGATACCACCGAATCAGGTGCATAACAAGGCATATTTGGGCTCCTATTGGCGTGAGTTGGGGTAAGTGACAAAATGTCAAAGCTCTACAATTCAATGTGTACATATATGCATATATAAATCAATCAAGATTGATTTTGATCATGTATTGAATTCATATACATACAGTCAATTGCATGTTGTTCGTTCGCGTGCAGACTTGGCAGCCAGCTAATTGATTTGATCCCATCAAAAATGATTATAGGTCCGCTTGGAACAGCACTGATGGCACGCAGGAATGGGGAGCCCCATTTCGTGACTGCAACCTGTTGACGGGTCGCTGGTTATGGCCATTTCGCATATCATTCACCGAGCACCGAATCAAGTGAGTCTACAGCACATTAGGAGCACTCAACATTCTTTACATATGTTATCTCTGATAAACTTTCAGAATTGTGGCAGCTGCATTTGTAGCCGCCGATGAGGATGTTTGCAACGATGGCCTCGAGGAAGTCTTTGGACGACGCCATGGGTAAGTTTCTCCAGCTTAATAAAAGTATTTCGTAAATCTGCAAACATTCAATCATCTTATCTTTTCAGTTGCGATCGTAATACCACATTTTGCCTGCTGACTGAGAATAAACCGATGGCAACTCGAGATGTTTATACGTGTCTGTGCCGGGAATCCTTTTACCTGCCAAATTCCACACTTCAAGGCTTTCGCGGTGATCTCGTAGAGCTCTCCGAGGGCTTTGACAACTTCTCATGTGTGCCCTGTCCTGGAGGGTGCACCAATTGCGATAAGCATGGCGTTTGCCTTGCCTTCCAGGAGGAGGATGCACTCAACATTGATGCCTGTCTGCGACTGCTTGTGGCCATTGTCCTTGGCGCATGCATTCTCTGCTGTATTGTGCTGAGTGTCATTGTGTTTAGACAGCGCAAATGCAAGGTATATCTAGAAGAATCTTTAAGATTTCCTAGTAATACTTAAGCTATCAATTTTCAGGCCATTGCCTCGGGAATGTGGACTGTGCTGGAGACCATATTGCTCGGCATTGTATTACTTTATGCATCGGCAAGTATTAAGAGATTACAATTTAGACTGTCAACTAATTGCATTTAATGTTGCAGGTCGCCGTCCATTTCTTTCCCGCCTCCACCGAACGCTGCCTGCTGGAGCCTTGGCTGCGTGAGATCGGCTTCATCACATGCTATGGCGCCATTATACTGAAGCTATATCGACATCTGGTCGACTTTCGTACACGCAAAGCACATCGTTGGGTGCTACGCGATGTGGATCTGCTGAAGTATTTGTGCACCATGGTTTTTGCTGTCATTTGCTATATGTCGGCATTTACCGCCTCATCGCTGGATTTGCTGGAGAGTGCGCAACTAGAGAGTTTACGGGAAGCCAGCACCAACACTTGTCATCCTCTCAAATGGGAGCTTGTAACACAGACCAGCGAGATGCTCATACTGTGCTTTGGCCTCCATTTGGCGATTGCCAGTCGCAATGCCAACACACAGTTTCGGGTGGGCCATAGTTTCTTTATTCACTTAATTTAGTCTTAAGAACTACCTTAGTATTACTTTATTCTTTTATAATTCAAACAAATCTGTTAGGACTCTGCTCTATAAAGTATCCTATTCATTTTCTGAAGCCTATTGTGGACATGATAGTTTTGAGCTGTGCAAGTTAATTTACATATATTTAGTTAAAAATTTAATTCATTATACAAAATGATGACCAAGTTTTAAATTCATTTGTCACCTTACTAAATATTTGTTCTCCTTCTCTTTCACAGGAGCGACAATTTCTGGTTACAACGCTGACGCTGGAGTTTCTTGTCTCGTCCAGTTTCTATTTTTTGCGCTTCGTTTACCTGCCGGAAATGAGTCCCAGTGCCATTTTGTTGGCACTATTTGTGCGCTCACAGCTGACGAATAGCTTGGCGTTGGGTTTGATATTTGTGCCAAAATTGTGGTATCAACACAAGCAGGTAACAAACACAGTTAACAGTTTGCCATTGTGTTCGGTTCAATTATGATTTTCAATTAACTTTTCTGTTAACCATTAAGATTGATTTCTTGCTAACAAAGTGCGTCCAAAGTTTGTTCGAATACCATAATACGATACGTATATACATATATACATACAATAAATATGAATATCATAGAAAGTTGAGATTATCGTAATTTAGGTGCAGTTTTATGCTCATTAGTCCGCAGTCATTGTCGTCGTTCGTTCTCGCCTTCGTCTTGGTCCACGTAAACTGTACTCGTATTTGTATTTGGTATTGACATTTGGTTGAGGAAACGATTTTTGTAAACAAACAAATATAAAAAAATATAACAAAAATACAGTTGAATAAAAACCAAAATAATGTTAATAACAATTTAAATAACAAAATCGCAGAAGAAAGCTTTATGCTTAACTAAAATGATCTTATTTGTTTTAATTTTCGTTTGTGAAGTTGACTTTTTTGGTTTTGGAATATTCCAAATTTAGACTTAAGCTAACATTTCATGAATTTTAGTCAAGCTATGAAGTTGCTGCAAGTGTCATTTTTGTACCAGAATGTGTTTCAAGTACTGTACTATTTAAATTTGATTTCATTTCATGTTTCATACCATTCAAATCCATTTCATTCCATCCCATTGTATGTAATTCTACTGTGTTTGCTAACTGCACCCAACTTTAAGTTGCACAACTGTACACGTTTATCAACACTGGCCGCATGTTTCACACATTAGTTTGTAATTTGCATGAGAATCTTCTGAATCATTTACACAACAGCTAACATGACAATATAATGACAAAAATCGGTTTCCTTTAAATATACCCAACATGCATACCAAAACTATAGAGTATTTCTTTTAGCCACACTATAGTATAATAAGTAACTATAACTATACCTATGTAACTCTCTGTCTCTTCCTACCTCTCTGAATACCCGTGTACTCTGAAACTAAACTCTGTCTAGTGTCTGTCTCTCTAAACTCTTTAACTAAGTAGATGTATTAGCTAAAGTCCAACAACGATTGGTCGTGGTTACTTATGTCTAGACTTTGACCTATGTTTATCTCATTTACAGCACAACAAAAGACACAACCACGCCCTATAAACATTAACATGATCAAAATATATCTATATCCATACATTCCAAATTCCATACACAATTGACACGATGCGCACAGAAATACTTAAACTTTGAATTCTCTTATCCTTGACTCTCACTCTCTTGATTTGCCACTGAGTTCGATTTCCGTTTCCGATTCTGTTTTTGTTTCTGTTTCCGTTTTCGTTTCGTTTTCCGTTGGTTTTTGTGTTACTTCCTGAGTGTGGTTTGCGGTGTTTGTTGCATCTTCATAGCTTGCAGGTTCGTTCACTTGCGTACGATCTATCAATGCGTTTACCTGTGGATGCTTTCAAGGGTACGTCACATGACGCCGGTCAACGCTTGGGCGGCGGCTATGCGGGTCTATGTCTGGGCGATCCTGATATTGGTGAGCTGACCATATCCGAAATGAGTCCCGAGGATATACGTGCCGAACTCAAAAGGTTTGTTCGCATTGTCCCACAATCACTATAATCCACTTCAATTCCAATCATTCCACATCCTTGCAGACTGTACACACAACTGGAGATTCTGAAGAACAAGACTCTGCGTCAGGATAATCCGCATATTAGTAAAAGACGTGGCGGTCGCAAGGCGGGTCATCGTCGCTTCTCATTGCAAGTAAGTGACTGAGGACTGACTGACAGTAGAGTCATAGTTCTCGCTGTAAAATACATGTTCATCATGGGACAGAATAGCCAGTGAAGTGAAGAGAAGAGAAGGTCCTACTTCCAAAGCAAGCCTAGTTAATTCAATGTCTCAATAATGAGCTTGAACATAATCCTTGTGCCCTTGTGCGAGAAAGCTAACCTAAGCTCTCCTATTTCTACTACTTATCTTTTCTAAAACTCTATCCACTTGTTAAATCTTTCTGTGTGAACATACTTATATAAATATTAATACAAAAATATATCTATATAAATATATATATCATTGTTCTTGTCATGACTTGTACTATATTAAAAAACTCAAACCCACCAACAAAAACCAATATCTAAATGTAGAAAAAGGGCAGCAAAGATAAGGTAAGAATTGTCAGACTCTCACTGTAACATACTCGTAAAGCTAACCACAAAATAAAAACCTTAACTACTTAAATCCTAACTACCATATGTGTTGTGCCTAACCAATCGAAATGCGCACGTTTGTCTATAGCGCCTAACTCTACGTAACATATCAATAGGTCTATTAACACTTACCAAATAAAATACTTAGCATGCGGGCCTTAACTTTCCAAGTCCATAACAAAATAAAAGTCAAAATCCAAACCAACACGTCTTGTACTTGTCTCCTCGAGTCTGTTCAACGTGTCCCTACTACTAAATGCATGTCCTCAATAGCACTGTCATATGTCTACAATTTCAACTAAAACTGCTTACTATACAACTAAAAACTACAATTAAAGCAAATTTATGCACTTAAATTGCAACATTAAAAACTCGAGTTGAATTCAACGCAATTAAATAATAATGCAAACAACTTTCACAGGCTTTAAGTGCCAAACATCGCAGCAATAAGCATCATCAGGATATTGAAATAACCGAGGCAGAGCCATCACGTACACCCGAGGATTCAGTCTGCAGTGGGGAGGGACCGACCGATACCTATGCTGAAATATCGGGCATATCGCATTCAATGCTATCCCATTCCATGGTATCTCATTCCGTTGTCTCGCATTCAAAGTAAATCCATGAAATGTGGCTATCCCAAACAATTGTATATAACTTTATAAAAACAAACAAAAACCAAAAGAAAAAGGAAAAAAAAACAGTACGATATATACTATTAAATATATATAAATGAATGTATGTAACTGAGAATTAGGTGCAGCATTATAACAAATAGCGCAACAACACAAACAATAAAAGAATTACTTTAATTTTTGCATTGATGATAAAAAGGCAAATGTTAAGAAAGTTGAGAAAGATGAGCAAAATATACAAACAATAAAAAACATTACTTTATTTTAACAAATGGAATAGAAAGTGTTGAGTACTTAAATAAAATGTGCTTGAAAGCAAAACATTTTTGTACAATTTTGATAAATTTTTAGAGCTGTTTTTTGTGTGTGCGGTCTAAGTTTTGTTTTTGAAAAATAGAGCAAACGAGTTTTGTGACAAGAGCAAAGGAAAACGTGAGACAACAACAAAACAAACAAACAAAGAAAATGAAAATGAAAAAAAAAACAGAGCCCACCTGTGTAGGTAACATTAAACTGTATAAGCAAATAAGAAACCTATCACTTATTTGTTGTTGTTTTTTTATTTCAATATTTGTTTTATTGATAATTATCTCAGTATCTTAACTAAATATTTCTGTTAATGCCAACTAAGTTCCTTGAAAGTAACTACAAACAGGCGTGTTCTCAAATTCCATTCCCAACTCAATTTCCACTGAAAGTTTGTGCTGCTTTAAAAAGTATGCTTTAAATATTTTTGTGGAACTGAAATGGGGTATTGAGAAGAGTAGTCCTGAACATAATTTTACCTTAATTTGTATCCATAAAGTAAAGAAACACAAAGAGTATTCCTAACGGTCGATTGAAGACTAGCTAAATCATTTAATCAGCGATTAATCAGTTGTAAATTTGAGCTTATAGGCATTAAACATAGTAGAAAATTCCCCAATAACTCATAACTACACAATCGACGCCTAGACTTTAACTATGTATGTACTTTAATAACTGTATTGTAAAACCATACGAACTATAATTTGTATATATACATAAAACATATATATGTATATACATATGTATACAGACCGACAGACAGATTTGCATATCTGAAGTATGCGCATAATATACTCATACATTGTGAGAGCAAAGCCACAAAATACCAAAGAGAGGCACTTGTTAACTTTGTGACAGAGCGAAAAAACAAAATGGAAACAGAAACAAAAACAAAATATTGTTGTATAATTTTACAAAATGAAAAAAATAAGTAAAGCGTGTAAGGATCGTTCAGAATGTTAGTGTGTAGTTAAAAGTTATGAATAATATTTAGTCAAGTAGTTGAAAAATTTGTCCAAAACATTTTTCACATTCCAATTCCGAAAAATTGAACGCATGTTTAACAAATTTTGTGTAGGTTATTTTTGAAAATTCTAGTAATTTACCTATAAACGATATACATTTGAAATGTATTCGATAATTACTCGTATGCAAATCTTTTCCGAATTCCGATTTTGAAAAATTATATCCAACAAAGTAGAAATAGAGCTAAGGAGAATTATTTTCCAAATATAAATAGTATGCAATGCATATGTTTCTGGTATCATTTCAAGAGTGGAATTCAGAAAAGATCTGCTAGTTTAGATATATATATATATATATTAAAGTAAGATGTTTTTGACGCTCGTTAAAAATGAAGGAAAGCGTAATATTCTGAATATAAAAGTCCAGACAGACATAAACGCCATATAAACATACAGTACATAGGCATTTATATGTGGTATATACATACAAACATATATACATATATATATACGAGTATTTAAAACACAGACAGACACACACACAATATGCATGCAACAAGTTGAGCATTTAAAACCAAAAAAAAAAAACAAAAACTACAACTTTTTGATTGCGTTTGATCAAAAAGGTTTGTGTAAAAAATATATATAATATTAATAAATTGATGAAATGTAAAAGCAAAAGCAGATGGCATATACAAGTACATATAATTATACATATATAACTAATTATATTATATATAAATATACATATTTACTATGTGTGTGTATCAGCATTACAATAAACAATAAACAAAGAAAAAGACAAAGAAGAAGGGCCATACTAAAATTAGTTGCTCATTGCAAATGAAATGAAATCCAGAAACCAAAACAAACATTTTGCAAATGTGTGATAGTGTTCATAATAATCGTTCATTGTAATTAAAGTAATAAAAACTAATCTAAAGAGATTGATAATGCAAATGTGTCATAGCAATTCAAATGCATTAAGCGTTGCGTTGTCTATATAAATATATACAAATATACATATGGTACATATACATATGTATGTGCATTCCCGATTAGGGTAAGAGGGTTTAAGACCGACGATTAACTACAAATAATGCAAGAGCAGATGCAAATTGTAACGCAAATACTTTCAAAATAAATTACAAAAGAAAAGCAAAACAACAAAAGAAAATACAAAGAAGAAGAGTAACAAAAAAATGGTACTAATAAATATAAATAATGATTAAATCAAAAGCATATTGTATTTCATTTTAAAATCAGCAGATTAAAATTACAGGGTCTAATTATTGGAATTTGAGTTGGAAATCAAGGGATGTTTTTAACGTTATTATATTCCGGATCAGCAGCAATAGCCTCGTTGTCGAATCATCCTTGAAGACTATAAGAGCTGAAGATCCTAAATTTTGTGTATATCTTACCCAAATCGAGTTTATTTTCCATATACCTACCTTAATTCCTGTGAAAAGGTTAGAAGAAATTTTAAATTAAAGTCTTAACAGATCAGCTATTCTATTTCTTCCTTAGGTTCAAGACGTAAGAAGAGACATCTCTTTTTCTCTCTATGTCTCTCTTAATTGTAGAGAGTCTGAAGCGAAACGCTGCTATTGGAATATTACTACAAGTCGGACCTTTATTCGCATCTATATTATATATATCTCTTGGTTTTTAAATTTATATAAGTAATTGAAATATATTGCTCGAATATTTGAAATCATTTTATCGTTTTTCGTTAGATTGCAATTACATTCAATTAGATACATAATTATTAATTTGGTTTTAATTAGATTTACATTTACAGTTATCGTTATCGTTACAATTACAGTTACAGTTATATAGTTACAGTTTAATCACTATTTACTCACTTTGCTTGCTTTGTTCGCCATCATTTCGTAGTTTAGTTAGTTAGGATCTAGCATTTAGTACGTATCATTTAGTTTTTTAACATGTCATTTCATTTCTGATTTCAATCGCTTTGTTATTTCATTTAATTTAAATTAATTCATTTAGTTGCAGTTAGAGAGAAGCGAGTTTTGCAATTCGTTTTGTTTCTTGTTGTTGTTGTTTGTTTTTTGGGTTGCTTTTTGATCGTCAACTTGGTTTATTAAAACTTAAAAAAATTACAATAATTTGTTATTACTTAGAATTTATTTGGTTTTACATGCGCTGCGCATTTTGTTGCTGTGCTATGTGCCATTTTAGGTAGACTTCTTGTTTGAGTGTATTATGCATTAATATTAGTTGTAAATTATACATTATACATTTATATAACACTAAGTATATTGTTTTTTTGTTTTTTGTTTATCATTTCTCATTTTGTTGTAAAAATTTACAATTTCATCGTTTTGGTATTGCTACAGTTAAGGTTTTAGTACATACAACTTGCAAGTAAATTAATTGATTAAAAATCGTTTAAATGTTTGTTTTCATTTTAAAAAATTATCAATTATTATATTACAAAAACAATTATAATTACTTTTATTAATATTAATATTATTATGCATAAGCTTGTTACGTTACGACTGTTTCTTTCCTCTTTCACTGTTCGTTTTTGTTCTTTAAAAGCTTAATTTATAAAAAATTGTTAATTATTTAATTTATATATATATATATATTGTATATGTTTTTTTGTTTTTTAAACTAGTTTGGCGCGTAAAGCTGTTTTGCGATTTGCATAGATTTCATTCAATTTCAATTTGCTCTTAAATACTTTTTGTCCTGCGTTCAAATGCGCTTTTAAGAAACTTAAATAATTTAATAAACAATGGTTAACATTTAGAATGTCAGAACCGTTTAAACCGATTAAACAAAAAATTATAATAAACAAATTAAAATCAAAAGCACTAATGTAATTAGTAAATAAACAATTTTTAAATTTAACGTAAATAAATTTAAAGCCAAAACAAACGAGATCCTGCTCGTATGCAAATTAAGCAAAAGCGTTTTTTGTTAAAGGTTTGAGTAAAAATTTTGAAAAATTTTCTTATTTTTCAATCTTGAGAATAAATAAACTAAGTAGTTCTGGTTCGAATATGTGTGCGTTTTATGTTAATTTGTTTTGTTCTTCTCTTCAATTCTTCTTTAAAAATTAATTTAAGTTTTGCGCGTAGAATTTCACCTTGAAACAATTTTAAAAAATAATATTTCCACAACAGTAATAAAAAATATTTCTCTTTATATATGTATATATAAATAATATAAATGTTTGTTTGTGTGTGTGTGTGTGTCTGTGTACGTGTGTGGGTGTGTGAGATGGCGCATATGTGAGTGTGCGCGCTTAAGGTCGCTATAAAAAAAGAGGATTATCCGTTAAGATATAAAATAATATATGCAATAAAATCTCAGGGAATAACAAAAATAAGTAGTATGTCATACAAATAGAAAATCGAAAAATAATCAAATAATAATGATAATAATAATAATAAGTAATAATAATTAATTCAATTGCAACATTTACATAACCAAATCAAAAAATCGATTGCATTAACTTATAAACAATTAAATGGTACGCCATATTGTGTAGTACAATTTGTTACTATATATCTTTAGTTAGCAAAAATTCTAATTTAGAGTCTAGCAGCACTTTGAAGATTTGCCAGTCGTTGGTTGCTTGCTTGGGGCCATGGGCCATGGGTTTTGGCCATGGTTGCTTGATTGGTCAGCTAGCTTCTGCCCTTTTTTTTGTTTGCAGTATATCGTCTTTGAAAACGTCTTTCATTTACTTTACTCCATTCTCCATCTCCACTCGATCATCGATCCTTCTCCTCGTTCCTCTCAATCCAATTCGTTTATTTGCTTAAGCCATGTTGCTTGGTTTCTTTGGGTCAACTATTGAGCGCCCCCCGCTGGGCCTATCCTAGAGAGGATGCAGCTTTGTCGTGTGCACGGTGAGTGCACTGCGTTGCGTGAATCGTTTGTCACAGTACGGACAGGTGTACGGCTTTTCGCCGGTGTGTGTTCGTATGTGTTTCGTGAGATAGTCCTTCACGCTGAAGGACTTCTCACAGTAGCCACAATGAAATGGTTTTTCACCTGCAATACGAATAAAATGCAAAATATTGCCAACATTAACATTAACATTACGCCTGCACCGCCAATTGCAAATTTTACTGGATGCCGTGCAGTACCAAAAACTTTGTTTGATATAATAGGTACAGTATTTATAAGATTTGCACGTAAAAATCAAACTAATTTTATAATATATATATGTGTACATATTTTGTTGGTTGTTTTGTGTGTTAAAAATGCGTACGAGACATATTATTACGTAATGAGATGAGGCGGGCGATATGTTTAAGGTATCATTTTTTATAACTCTTTAACACTTGCAGTAGATTTTACAACTTCGGGTATTGTTTAAACATTAATATATTTTCGTTTAAGTTAAATCTTCATAAATATAGTCGATCACGATTGTAATTTCAATTATTACTTTTTAAATTCGAAAACTTATTTTAAAACAATATTGAGTACGTTAGAAAGTTTTCAGAAAGGCAAACAAAACATTCCAAGACTGGCCAACTTTACTTTACAAGAAATTCTATTTTTATTATAGATTGTAAAATTCAAAATACTCAAAATTCAACACATTCTTTATCCATAATTAGAGTTTCTCTCGGATACTTCTGAGAGACAGAAAATCTACTACAAGTTTGAAAAGCTTTGATAATTGTTTTAATTGAAATATTTGAATTTTATATTCAATATCAGTTGGGCGCTATATATTGGCTAAAAGGAAGACTATGGCAAATAATCAAGATTCGATCGTGATGTGAAGTGGACATTTTTTTGGTAGGCGTGAAAATTTCGAAAACATGCGACCCCCATTAACACAAAACGCAAACAGATCAAAACTGTACATTTTTAGATCATGTGGTGTCTGTGTCTTGTCTTCTATTGGGGGTGCTCTCTTTTTCTCTCTTTGCCATGTTCTTCAGCGTGTGCGATGGGCGCTTCTGAGCTGAGCGAGCGAGCGAGTTGTTTTTTTATTTATCTTTTTTTGAGTATATTGAGTATGACAAATGAGTATGGAAGGCATTTTGCATAAAACGAAAATCATTTTTTTTTCATTTACTGTTTTTTTTATGTTTTTTTCATTGTATTTTTTTTTATCTTACAATCGTTTTTTGTGTGTGTATTTAGCACTTGAACGAGTCGAGTTGAGTTGATTGATTGACTGATTGATTGATTGATTGGTTGATTGACTGAGTTGATTTGAGAGTTGATAGTTGATTGACTGACTGAATTGATTTGATTTGAAAATATATTGCTTCTCACCCGTGTGAGTCGTTAAATGTTTGTTCAGGTAATCCTTAACAGTGAACGCCCTGCCACAATAGCCACATCTAAATGGTTTCTCACCTGTATGTATGCGAGTGTGCTGTTTTAGTGTATTCGATTGAGTGAAGGACTTGCCGCAGTAGGAGCACGTGTAGGGGCGTTCTTTGGGCGTGGCGCTGTTTTATTAAATTTTTTTATGGTTTTTTTTTATCAATTTGATTGAGATTGTTGTTGTGGCGGAGAGTAAATAGAATTATTGTTGCGGTGCGGGGTGAGAAAAAAAATAAGAAGAGAGAAAGAGAGAGAGAGAGAAGAGAGAAAAAGAAGAAGATGAGAATCATTATATTAGTAACATTCATAATTATCAATTAATTAAAATACAATTTGCACACTCAATGAGAACACAACATTTTTGGAACGCATGGGCCACGACCCATGGCACATTAAGGACACGCACCCATGCGTTCTGCCTCAGGACTGATCTTAAGGAAAACAAACAAAAATATAAATATATATAAAATTGGTTAAGGTCAATTGGTATGGTATATAACAAACAGTTATTCAACAATGACACTGCCAATATAAACTCCTCAATCAGTTTAACTAAAAGCTAAACAATCTCCGAAAGAATTCTCCCGAGAGATTTGTCCAGCCTTTAGCTAAACTTCGATTGAAGGCGCAGTGTCTGGAGTTTTCCTATGTGTACATGTGTGTGTGTCTGTTTACTATTATTCAATGGGATAGGTTAGCATATAAAAATGGATTTACTCTGCTTCGCCCGAGTGTATCTTGCGGTGCATGGCCAGCGTGCCGGGTGTCTTGAACGTTTTGGGGCAATCGGGGCATTTGTGTCGTATCTTATGCGCCAGATCAGCGGGCACCGTTTGTGTGCTAACCAGCACGCTTGTTGTGGCACCAGGTGTGCCAGGTTGTACGCCAGGATTCGCTTGTATGGCATAGACAGGCACTGCATTCACCACATCACCGCTATCACTCAAACTGAGCGGCTCCTCCTTGATGATCACCTGGGAATGAGGATGCTTAGTAATAAATGGATTATAATATAAGTCAGGGAAGAACACCCGAAACATTAACCGTTTCCTATGAAAAACCGAAGCCGGAAAGGAAGACACTTTATGCAGGGTTACATCTTGTAGTTTCGTAATAGAAACCAAATCAAAATGTATTTCAAGAACCGAAAACCGAGACGATTGTACCAATAGAGTCCTTTATAATTAATTTAAAAGTTGGTTTCTGTTTTCTGAATTAATTAAATTAAGCATTGTTTTTAAAAATGACTAGAAATTTAAATAAGTTTTATCGCCCATATTCGTATGAACAAATTTGTTAATACAGCTTTGTTTCTTGGTATTTTGACATTTCTAGAAATTATATTGCAGAAACCGGAACCGGAAGAATTAAAGTAAGATGGGAAAATGAAGCGATTTGGAACCGATATTTGTTTCAGGATTAATCCCTGACTCTGATATGAAATCACACAATGGAAGACTTAACAACTATGCAAAACTTTTTAAGAATTCTACCTGGGGATGTGTTACTGTGGCACCATTGCCGTTCTTTAGTAGTTTCACTGTAAGCGGTGGTACTTTCAATGCTCCCGGATCACTTAGATCATCTTGATGCTGTTGATCTTGAAGTTCACGTTGTCGTTGTTGCTCTTGTTGTTGTTGCTGTTGATCGAGCTGCTGGTGATGGTGTTCCTGTTGTTGTTGTTGCTGCTGCTGCAATTGTTGCTCCTGTTGCAGCTGTTGTTGCTGCTGCTGGTGTTGCTGCTCTTCGGGCGTCAGTCTCATATCACGCGGCGCAATGGCGGGCAAATCATCTGGTGTCACCGGTGCCTCCTGGTGTTCCATAAACGTTTGCTGGCCAGCGGCCAACATGGCCGCCGTACAGACAGCACCACAATGCGAGCATTTGTATTCATTGGGATTCTGAGTCACAGAATTCACACCATAAATGCTACAGACTATGCAACGGGCCAAAAATGCCGTTGCCTGGTGCGTTAACCGATGGTGTTCATCCACCTCCAGGGCGCTACCAAACTTATCATCACAGTTACCACACGCATAGCTCATGGATTTCAATTGCTGCTGCTGCTGTTGTTGCTGCTGCTCGAGTGTTGTAATCGTACCCTGGGCATTCAATGTGATGCCATGACACAGTTGCATATGATCTGCTGCATGCTGGGCACGATCAAATTGCTGATGGCACATGGGGCAGTAATGCGGACTGATGACATTCGGATCCATGCTGAGATTGGGCAGAAAAGCTGTCTTTAGTGTATCCATGTTGATGCTATTACTGTTGCTGTTGCTATTGCTGTTGGTGACTGCAGCTGCTGCTGCTGTTGCTGCTGCGGTTGCTGTTGAAGACGATGTATTGTTGTGGGCTATCACGGCGGCAACTTGATGCGTTGGATGTTCCTGTGGCTGTTGTTGCTGCTGCTGATGTTCTTGTTGCTGTTGGTGTTCCTCGGGGCGTGGCAGACGCAATTCCTGTGTGTTTGTGGTAGACTTTAACATTTCTCTCTTCAGCTTAGCGGGGCAGGCAGGCAGGCAGTCAGTGAGTCAGGCTGGCAGGCGTTTTTTAAGCGTTTTCGATTTTACTTTTAGTTTTACTTAAGCTTTTCTTTTTAGTAGCTGACGTGTTAGTGCCCTATCCAGCAGAACCAACCAAAAGAATGGCCTCTGTAATGATCAATTTCACAGCGAAATTGTTAAGCAAAAACTTTTTAATAGCGTGCAACTATTTTAAAAAACAATAGCATTCAAAAGGTTCTCTCACTTTACATGCTAAAGACGTACAATGATTCACTTAACAGAGATATTGGAAAGAACTTGAACAATAGTAGAGAAGAAGAAACTATAAAAATTAGAAGTTATAATATTAAACCTAGTAAAAAGTTGAAAACCCACTAATACCTTTTGAAAACTTCCCTTTTCACAAACTGATTCTACCTAGAAGAATGTTACAGCTGCAGTTTTGAAAACTTTCAGGATCTTTTTTAAGGTTGTAGGTAGAAATTTCGAGATGAAACATTTTCGTTAAATAGGTTTATTTTATTTTTTTTGAACAAAGGTATTCAAGGTTCAAGAATCTATGGTAACATGATAGCTAGCATATCAAATGACCCTTACAAATTTGAGAATATCATGAGTAATCAACTCCTTTCTTATCAGAATGTTAACTGCAACTGGAACTCTACAAAACTCTCCAGCATTTGTTTGTTGTGTAGAGAGGAATTTAAGGTCCAAGAATCTACGTGCTAAAAGAGAATTGTGATGCGGATATGTTGTGTAGAAAAAGCGAATGAAGAAAGTCGCAGCGACGATTCTACTGACTGTGCGGCGAGATAACAAAATAAAAAAAAAAAGAGCTTTGGCTGTGTGTTTGTTGCTGCCGCTGCAGCTGCTGCGATTGGCGGCGAGTTGGGAAGGTGAAAATGCGAAAAGCGCGCTGTCCTTTTGTTGCAAGTGTCGGAGAATAACAATAATTACATTACAGTAAAATATGCAGAACGGAGCAAGAGCAAGAGCAATCAGCAAAAGGCGGCGCAAATTAAGCGTAAATTAGCACAGAAAATCAGAAAAATTTTACAGCGGTGGCGGCTCTCGCCTCGCGCGCAAAAACGAAACGAAATTGGAAATCAGTTGCTGCTGCTGTTTCTGTTTCTACCGATCTCTGTTTCTGTTTCTGTGTTTCTCTACTTTTGCTGTGTTCCCCCAAGTTTGACCCCCAAGTCTCCCCCCACACACACATGGGACAGGCAGGCAATGCGTTCGAATCGAAAATTTTTTTTCGGTCCGTCACTGTCATATTCTAAATTCGGAATTCTATTTTGATTTTTTTTTTTTTTATTTGTGGTGCTGCGTTTGCTGCGCGTTTTTGTCAGGCCCTTACCAGCGTTTCCACGTATTGCACTTGTGTTTTATTACGGCCGTTTTTATGGCGAAATTGCCAATCAATCCAACAACATTTTCTTTGTATTTGTACAACAAAAATACATTAACTTTTCACTTTTATTATTATTTTTGGCGAAAAATGTACAAGTACAACAAAAAGTATCGACGACATCGATACTTTTGCGTATTTTACTTTGTACTAATATTCTACTATCGATAACAGAGCTTTGGCGTTGCCACACTGAAACAGGGAGCCAATGTTGCCACAACGCGTCTGTTTTGCGAAGCTTATTTGCGCCATCTATAGTTTTTGTTCTTAGAGTGGACTGTCATGATGTCACAACGGTTTGATGGCATAATTTCCTATGAGTTGCCGTTCCCGCAAGTTTAATTTCCTATGAGATGTCGTTCCTAGGGAAGTTTACTGTGGAATGTGTGCTTTTTTCTGGCTATTTCACAACAAACGTAAATAAAGTTTTGGCCACAAGTGAAATATTAAAAAGCCAATTTCGATATAATTGGCAACTGTTTACATCGTATATTATAGCACGGCCAGTCAGCCAACTTGGTCAGTTAAACAGATATTATAGAACAAAGCAGCTCAACAAATCAACAACAAAAAGTGCCAAAAAGGTTGTTTGTGTTTTATAAAATTATTGTGATTGATGTGAACTAAAAGTTTTTTTTTGGTTTTTATAGAGAAATGTCGTCACCGTGGTCTAAGGTCAGCAATGAGCCTGTGCAGACAGCAAGTTTGGCAGATATTATGTCGGAACAATATGCACATAAACTGCATGACAAGGAGTTAAAACAACAACAACAAAAGAAACAAATACAGACCCAGTGGGAAAAAGACGCCTCATCTCCCGCTGCCCCCAGCTACTCGGATGTAGCAGGAACATCACAAAATACACAAACAATTGCCAGCAACGATGCAGAAGAGTGGGAGGATTATTCCATGTTGCTCGAACAGGGTCAGGAGGCAACAGACAAGATATCTCCAGAGGTCTTAAAGTTGCTGGAGGATGAGGCTGAATCGGATGCGGTTATTGCCCAAATGTTGCAATCACAATTCGATCATGAATACAACGAAGAGGTGCGACGCATTGAGCGACAGCACAATAAACAATCAAAGGTTAGAGTCTCTCTCAATAAGTTCCTACGTGAAGGCGATGCGGAATTCATACACGACACTGAAGACTATGATGACTACGAGGAGGATGAACTGGAGCGTCAAAGGAGGGACTGGGATCGATTTGAGACAAATGAAAAGATCCTGGATACCATACCCAAGTGTGGCTTTAAAGTGGACAAAGAAGGCGAGATGATAACCAAGCACGATCCTGAACTTTGTGGTGTACGCAATGCCCAGCGTGTCATGTCATTTCCTCCAGAATTTCCCACCGGCGATGCTGCCTGCTTTGACATGAAGCTGTCCAATAAGGTGAGTAAAGGAACCGCTCTTTCATATATTCTATAATATCATGAAAACTCCTACAGGTCTTTAATCAACTAAAAGCATACTCAAAACGTGGACGCTTGGATCGGAAGGAGAAAGTTGCCACAGCTGAAATGGGTGTAGATGCTGCTACACGTCTGCTGCTCTACAAACTGATTAATAATCAAATTCTGGAACAGATCAATGGAATTATTTCCACAGGCAAAGAGGCGGTCATTTTGCATGCCAACTCGGATTCCAGCTATACAGGTACAAATGAGCACGGACATGGCAACGGAGTACTAATGGCACCTGATCTACTGCCCAAGGAATGTGCTATAAAGATATTCAAGACTACACTTAATGAGTTCAAGCAGCGTGATCGTTATATCAAAGATGATTATCGATTCAAGGATCGCTTCAGTAAACAGAATCATCGCGTTATTATCAATATGTGGGCTGAAAAGGAAATGCATAATCTAATGCGTATGCAAAGCATTGGTCTCAATGTTCCCGATGTTGTTGTACTGAAAAGGCATGTCCTAGTCATGCGATTCATTGGCGACAATCACAATGCAGCGCCCAAGCTTAGAGATGCTCGTCTGAGTGCCGCAGAGTTGAGTTGCGCCTACGAGGAGATTGTGGCTGCCATGCACAAGTTATACAATGAGGCTAACTTGGTTCACGCTGATCTCAGTGAATACAACATACTCTGGTTCGAGGACAAATGCTGGTTTATAGATGTGGCACAGAGTGTGGAGCCGGATCATCCAAGTGCCTTAGAATTCCTCATGCGTGATTGCAGCAACATTGTGAACTTCTTTAAGAAACGTGGACTCTCCAATATATACACAAAAGAACAGCTCTTTGAGTATATCACCGCACTTAATGCGGAAACACATAATGCTGCGATGTTGGAGCGCATTCATACGAAAGGCGCCTCCATTAATCAGGCAACGGCGCCCAATCAGCAGGAATGCCCAGATGAACTGAAGCCACTGGAGTATCCCTTTGAATTGGCCTGGGAGAAGTCACAACAAGTTCGCGAGGCGATGAAGCAATTGAAACTCAAAGAGAAAGAAAATAAGGACGATAATGAGGAGCTTAAGGACATCCAAAGTAACGACGACAACAACACTGCCAAGTGTGCTCAGTGACAATCCTAAGATGTTAGTTAGTTTTACCAATAGTTGACAAGTCTGTACCAGTCTCGATAAATGTCTTTTGAATTTGTAAAATTCCATATTAAAGAATTTACAGACTTAATGGCTTTGAACTTGAATATCAATATGAATATAAATATGAATTGTTATTAATCAATTAATGCAAATTTCAAAACATCGAATTGTTCCACACGCCACGCCTTTGTCCGGGCTTTGGATGAGCCACGCCCCATTTCAGAGTAGAATGTTGTTGTTTTGTGGGCTAACCCAACAATTGAACTCATTTAAGTTGCGCATTTGTTATTAATTGAGAGATTTCAGTGTTGGGCAAATCATTCAATTGATTAAATCATTTCCATGCGCATTCAAATTGCACTCGATTGGATCATCATCATCATCAGGTTGAGGCATGCGGCAAGCATCTTTCCGATCAGCAGTTTTTCTTTTCTTTTGTTTTTGTTTTTATTTATTTATTTACTTTCTTTGCAAATGCGACAATAACTCAAACTACGTCGGAATGTCCATCAGCTGGACTTTAGTAAATAAGTAGATCGATTTGTACGTCAGCAAGCAACGAGTCAACGAGTGTACTCAATACTCAGTAAATAAATAAATATGAGTACTCGGACCTGTCGGACTCTTGACTTCACATCAAGTTAAATTCTGTTTCTATTTACTCTCTCTTGACGTAATTGCAATGACGCTTCGTTGAACTAGCATCGAGCGAATTTCCATTCCGGAATCTGCACTTGGACTCGAATCTTATCACTTGAAATATCTATCCGTACATGGTTATTGTTCCACATTTAAATATTGATATTTTATTAGTTTGCATAATTAACAATGTCATTAACTACAAATTGATTGTAATAATATTACTTAACAGATTTTAAATTTGATATACAAAATGCTGTGTCTTGAAATGTACGTAAGGCTCACAACTTTATCCTTACCAAAACAAATATATGCATATTTAAACAATTATTTAAATTTGATTATACAAATTACAGTATTATACATATTATTATTTAATATATGTATTTCTCTTCTCTGTTATTATTTTTAATTAAACTTGTCACACTCCCATTTCATGACAATATGTATTTTACTCAATTTGGATAATTCGTATTTTCTAGGGTATTCAAAAGTTGTTTATTGTATGATCTTGTTGTTATGACAGATTTACTAATTTTTATTTTATTTATTTTGCAACAACCCATCAATCAAAATTGAACTCTCAACAATCAGCAGACGCTGAGCTGCACAAAGTATTATTATGGATTTTATATGGCTTGTGTTGGATTTATTTGTACAGCATTTAATTTTGTTGCTGTTTTTGCGATGAGGCCACTCACAAGTTTATTACTTATTCGTATTATTATTTATTTATTTTTACTTTTGTCGATGCATTTGATGTTGCCAACAGGCAAAAGTCAGCAACAACTACAAAAACAAACGTGTGTCTGCTTATTTGCGTGTGAGGGTATTCACATATACATATGTTCATATGTATACATATATATTTAAATATGGGTCTGAACATTAGGGGGCCTGGCTGATATACGCGTTGCTGGTGACGCAAAGAAACGACGAAAAAAATAGAAAATAGAAAAAGAACTGAGAATAAGGCGTTCGTCTCGGGTGTACGCACAAGAGTATGTATATCAGCTGAAAATAGATAAATAGCGGCATAAGAACAAAATACTTATACTTCTGCCTAAGAATATAATATATATTTGAAAACAAAATACTTGAGTATAATATTCATACACCCTGTATTCCATAAGAAGGGTATGAAAGCAGGCATACTATTTTTAATTTCAGTTATAAACTTCAGTTAAAGCAGTTGTCCAACTGCATTAAATGCACTGCTTGCATGAAACTTCTTTTCCTGCAAGCAGTGCATGCATTTGTATGACTGCTTGTTTTTATGCAAAGATCATTTGAAATTACACAGTACAAGGTATCTGTCAGTCGAACATTCTTTAATTGAGCACTCTTTATCTTTATAAATATGTACCTTAATGATTTGGCAAAATACATGTGTCATTTTGTTGATGCAAAAAAGTGGAATTAAATAAATGAATTTCACAATTGCCCGATACTTCATTTAAAAATTGAACTTATTAAAATGCACTTAGCAATTGTAAAATTGTTATTGTGAGGCGCAAATAAATAAAATAAAAAATGTAAATTTAAATGCATAACGAGCAAGTGTTTTTGTCTGTCTGAAAACCAATTCAGTAATAACAACAAAAAGCCGCTTAATCAAAGAAAAACAAATTAAGAAAAATAAAAAGCTCAAATTGCGGTCGCGACCATGATAAGGTCAAGTCGATGAGACAATCATTGGACATTCTTCATTGTGAAATTTGAATATACTAGTACATAGTGTGTGTAAAAATTATGAGTCAAGGCAGTGGGACTATATAATAAGCAGATAAATATATAATATTAAACACACTTAAATATATAATACTGGGTTACTTCGGCTTAGGTTGATTCAGAAGTGTTAGTAAACTTCTTTCTCTCTGCCTTATTATTCCTAAACTATTCAGAGGAATTGATTTGTCAAAGTTTACGGCATTTTTATTACATACTTAGCTATACACTTGTTTATGTCTTAACAATATTCGTTGCTCAGTCATTGAAATTCCAAAGTTTTATTTGCTTTGCTATTTCATTAAGGACACAGTTAACGCTGGAGAGCTGATAAACCAGCATTAATTACGCATAACAAGCTCGAGGGCAATAATCATAAAAACAGCAGCAGCAACGTGGCCAAAAAGAATTGCAGCAGAAGCAAGTGGCTGTAAAGTCAGAATTGCAGTCATTGCGTTTGGCTCATCAATTAAAATGTCTGCAGACATGTAATCAAAGTAACAGCTCCACAAGATCCTCTCTCTCTCTCTGTCTGTCTGTCTCTCTCACGATCTCTCGTGCAGCTAAAAGTAAACCTGAGCTAGATAAAGAAAAAGAAGCATAAAGCTCTGCACATTTTTTTCGAGTGTAACAAAAGAGACAACAAGAAACACGCATACTTCACTCATACAAATACAAATTCACACATGGCTGGCCACTTGACAGCTTTTAAAGCGAAGGAGGCTCGTCGCACGAAGATGCTGCGCTGCGACTGCGCAGTCGGCTTCATGCTGACCAAATAATGTGAAATCGTGACCGAAATGGCCTCCTCAAGTGGCTGACGTCGCTGCCGCTGCCCCTTCTGCTGCTGCTGCCGCTGTCGACGTCGCTGTTGCTGTCAAACACAGACACAAAAACGAAGAGAAGAGAGAGAGACACACACACTTGCATTGGAATTTGCGCGTTTAACTTTAACGTTAACAATTTATTTGCATTTTTAATTTTCATGTTCCTGTGCAGCGTATTCTTTATATGTGTGTGTGTGTGCATGTGTGCCTGTGTGTGTTGCCTGTAAGAGTTGGTCAAGCTGCGTGGCAAGCGTACAGATTCAGATTGAGATTCAGATTCAACGTGTGTCCACATGGCTTCTATTTTAGGTCTAACTTGTTGCATGGCCAGTTGGCTACTTCTTGGCCTGTTGTCCGTCCGGCCTGTTGGCCACATCGCTGTAATTCAAGTTAGCTACAAAAATAGAACCTTAATTTATTGTTGCCACCGCCTGCTGCCCTTACATGGTCATATCATTTTCATTTTTCATGGTGGCGTCGCCTTCGTCGTCACCGCTGTTGTTGTTGTTGTCTATAAGCAGCTATTGGCCATGTACATCCAAGTATCAAAACGCTTACAAGCGTTTTTTAAACGAAAGTGAAATGTGTGCTCTTGCGGCATTCTAGTGTTGTTAACTACAACAACAGTAAACACTCATTAAAGTGACTTCAACTAGGAAGTGGTATCAATAAAATGATAGTCAACTAAAGATGATTCAAATATATATTGTTAAACAACAATTTATTACTATTATTCAATGTCTAAATTTCTATTTTTTTCTTGCATCTAAAACGAAAATGTAGCATTCAGGCAGGAATTTTCTGGAATGGTCATGATCAAAAGAGTGACCAGAATAAACTAGATTTAAAAATAACAATACATTTAAAAAAGAGAAGAAAAGCTATAAAGAAATATTTCGAAATATTTCTAACCTTGAATAAACGCATATCGCACAATTTCTTTGATGTTTTATTGTTATTTCTTAATTTAAAAAAAGTATAAGTATAAGTAAAGTATAAGCATTCTTAATTAATCTATATCTAACATTAATCAGGATAGAATGGCAACAGTGATTGTAAAATATGTATTTCTTAATTTCACATTTATTTTTATCCAACACATTAATCATCAGTCTAGATCACAAAATATCAATCATTCAAAATAATAAAATATTCTCTACCGACTAGGATAATTAAAATCGTTTTAAATAGTTAATAGTTAAGTGTTTCCTTTGCCAAACACTATGTGTTAAAGTATTTTAAAGCTTGTTTCTATTTTTAAATTCCACTTACTAAATAGTTCATCAAATCAAGAGCCGACTGTGTTGCAGCATGCACTATATTTAGAAACTGTAGTTATGTGCCATAATTGTTAACCGCTTGGGGTTGACTCGGGGGGCTGTATCTAGGAGACTGTTGTTAATTATGGAGCCGGGAGTCGACAGTCTGAAGTCGTCTGCTGTTAGTTTGGTATGCAGCATGATCCATGTAATTTATAAGGCAAACTGATAATGATATATGTATGTGTGTGTGTGTGAGTGTGAGTGTGTGTATTGCAGTACAGTCCTCGCACGCGATGATGTACTACCAGTTGGTAATTGCTTAGTTCCGAATTGGAATTTTTTAATTAAAAATGTGTTAAGCAAATTTCATTAAAATAAATAACAATACTCCAATATAATCATAAATTTTGACATTTTGTAGTTTTTAGTATGAGTTATTGAAATTTCACGCGAAACTGTTGCAAAAACAAATTTACAACCGCATGTTAATGAGGGAACAACAACAATAACCACAAGGTGGTTTATAAGGCTTTGCTTGATTGCAAACAAAAAGGAAATAAATAAACGAATATGTAAATCAGCGAGACTCGGGCCGCTAAAACGTGTTTTTTTTAACAAATAACCCCCGAAAGCTGAACGTCACGTGTGACAGAGGGGGGAAAGAGATGTCAAAGATGGGGGAGACGGCATTTGAAATTGATTGTTGTTGTGGTGACTCAACAAGGTATTTGCCCCACAGCGATCTTAACTGAAAACGGCGACAACAACAACAGCATTGCCCTTGACCATGTTTAGACAGCAAGCAGTTACCGTTAAGAGCCGTATTGCAAAAACTGTAAACAATTCCAAATATCGGTTTACTCTACCTGGCTAATAACTCACTTTGTCTTCATTTTTCAATTTTCAATTTTTTTTCTTTCCTTTTTTTTGTATTTTTCGGCAAAACCAATCTTGATTGACAGTGAGCAGATGTTCTCTATAACAGTATCAGACCTCGTCGTATTGAGGTTTTTGTCTGGGAATACGAGAATGACCTGGCTTTGACTAGCTACCTATTTACCTGGTCCCGCTTGCATTCAGATTTTGCTAGTTCTAGGCGGTTCTTTTTCTTATTTTTTCCGTTTTGTTGTTTACGAAACAGCGCACAAAGCATAATTGCGATTGGAATATGAAACCTGAGAAGCATCGATCACGCTCGATCACGATCCTCGATGATCTATAGAAGCATTCAAGTATAACCCAATACGTAGTTTATTATATAGTAGGCAATGAGTTTACAGAGTCAGTTACAATACTTACTATAATATAGACAAGGGGATTATATTTATTTGTTTTTATTGCTGTCAATTTTAGTAGCATTGCGAAATTTTTTGGGGTGTTATTACTGTAACGAACTGTCGTATATGACCTTATAATGCCATACCTATATGGCATTGCGGATACCAAGTTTCTTGTCAAGAAGCATATCAAAATTAAGAAGAATAACGACCTTTTGCAACCAGTTAAATTTCATCGCAATCATGTTATACCTGAACGCACTAAATTCGATCATAATGAATGGCCCATCCAGTTTCGAACAAGTCCAGCATCACTCCTTGAGCTGTGTGTTAATATTGTGGATAAGCTACCCATACCATCGATATATGAATGGACCGATATGGATATAAGGCGTTGGATCTGTCGCTATGGTTATCCACAATACATGGTGAGTAGGATGACATGATAGAAATTAAAGAAGTCTTCTTTCAATAACGCGAATTTAAGGACTCAATTCTTTACAAAACTTAAGAAATTGAGTTTAGTTGGAAATCGGTTGTTTTTTTCAAAGTTATATTTAAACACTTTGTACCTTGTCTGACAATGTTTGAGTCAATTTTTTTTAAAATTTAGGAATGATTTTTTTAAATAACTGAATCGTTTGAGAATCAGATTGTCACAGGAGTAAGGAGAGATTTCTAATTTTTGGAAATGTTTTTTTCTGAAACATCAAAAGGGGGACACTTCTTCAAGTTCGAAACTATTTCGATAATTAAAGATAATTGAGTTTAGTTGGAATTTAGAGAACAAATTAAGTTGGAAAATACTCTTCGAACACCTTATACCTTGTACAAATGATTTTATACCCTTTTATAATATTTTTCAAATAGTATATTTATGTATATTAATTATCCATAGAACACCTTTCGTGTAAATAAGATCTGGGGTCGAAAGCTGCTCTTACTGGATGCTAATGCTTTGCAAGCAATGAATATCAAGGATTTTGAACACATTAGGCATATTACTTATGGCATTCGAATGTTGTTCCACTTTGAGTTGACAAAATTTTCACATAGTATTTCGATGCCGGATGAGAAGCCGAATGAATTATATCTGTTGTGGCACACACAAACAGGTGTTGGATATGATGCAGTGCGTCGCTCTGATTTATATAGACGCATGCAACTGATACGTGAGCGTTCTCTCAACTTGGACCATTGGGATGTGCTCGATTTGTGGCTGCGTCGCGAACGTGAACGCAAATATTCGGAGGTGATTGCACTTGTGCCACAATTCAACATGTTCAAGTGCCCAGAAGGGAAGAGAATCAATCAGAAGGAGATACCAGAATGTCCCTCAGTCCGTATGTGCGATATATGTATACCACCTTGCGAGTGTTATTGGTCAGCCAAGGATACGACGCTACCTTGGCGTCTCAGCTGTCTAATATCGGGTCTTTCCTCATCCCGAAGCCGTTGGAGGGCCGTTGAACGCAAGTGTGATATTTGCATCCCACCATGCGAGTGTCGTTGGCCATCCCGTTTCTATCTAACCGGTACAGTCATCAAATGCCTTCAGCGCAATTTTCCGGAAAAGTTTTCACCCATTTTCGATGAACGCATCGCGACCGTGGTGCGTCCCAGTTTGGTGGAGCGTTGGACCCGTTTCTCCATTTAGATGACTCCAAAGAAAGTCATATGTTTGATTCCAGTTAATGATTGATGTTCCAAAAAGTTTCTGTCAAACACCCCAAATACATATTTTATATTTCGAGGATCTTATTGTAATTGTGTCAATTTTATCTGGATAATTGCAGCTTTATATCGAATTGACACAATATGTTATGTACTCGTAGGTGGCGATAAACTAGGAAAACACAAGACAAACAATTTCAAGAGCTTACTGACTTTTAAATACTCTGTAAGTGTTCCGACAAAATATTTGTACATTTCTTGTTTCCCTATACTATCGTTATAGAGAAAAACTTTTATATAATATTCGATCTCAAAGGGATCTGATTTCCATACAGACTTTCGATCAATTACAAAACTTCAGTTAACAAAGATGTAAATATAATCGTTAGTTACACTATATATGGACGATTAAAGAATTCTGATTTAATTTTGAAGTACATTGTTTTTTTCTGTGTTTAAAATTTGTTAAATATTGATCGCTTAAATTACAATTTAGTTCAGCTAGCGTAATTTTAGAATTTGTTACATGATTGCATTATCTGTTTGGCATATTACACAAAGCCCATCATACCCTTTGTGCCTATGTAATCGGGGCATCAGAAAGGTACAGTACAAAAATAAAACAAACAGCAGAGAAACAAAATTTGAATTTTGCATCCCACGACGAGATGACTACAACAACAACAACAACAACAGCCGCAAAGAGTCATAACACTAATACACACATATGTACGTACACTCGATCCATTGTAAAAACGGCCCCATTGAACCGAACGCCAGCCGATGCTGTCAGCGTTAGTGTTGCCGGTTTAACTGTTTTGTCGCTAGATTTAGCATTTTTTACAACATAATTGAACAAACGAAAATTTGACGAAATCATTTCGGTATTCGGGCAAGCTAAGTGCAGATTCAAAGTATTGCGTTGGGAAAGATGCAACGTAATTTTTTTAAAATTTGTTCATCAATGTAATAATTTAAGAAAGATTTTAAATCCGCGATATAACATATAAAGATTCTTTGAAGGACGTCATCGCTGCTCACAAGATTTAATTTTGCTGTAAAAATTAAAAATTATTTAGGTTTTTGTTATCTTAAATCTAATCTTAAATCTGCACGTACGTATTAATCTGCTAAAAAGTCAAATTTTTTTTGGGTATAAATATAATATCAATAAATAGATAGTAAACCATTTTTAAAGTATTATATGGAGGGTTTCTGTGGCTTATTTGTGCTTAGATTATAAATTAACATAATATATACTTAATTGTTTTTTGCGGAGCTTTAGGGACTTAATAAATTATATGGGATTTAAGCTATAATATTTTAACAGCTGATATGGTTTGGATAGTAGAACAAATTTGCATCATTTGTATTCGAGAAAATTGCACATACGATCGGTAAATATTTTGATTTAGCCATTCTTTCAGTTTAGCTATTTTAGCCCATGTGTTTGTGGCAACACTGGTCAGCGCCAGCGTCAGCATTCGAATCAACGTCACCGTCAGCGTTGACGTCGACGTCGTCGTCAGCGTCGGCAGCGACGTCAGCATAGGTGGCGCGTCGCGTCGTCGCTCGAAGCAAAGAAAAAGCGACTGTCGCGCAGGCAACATTTTCAGTTCAGTTCCAACAATCGGAGTGTCAGGCAGTAGAAGCAGCAGCAGCAGCAGCCGGCAAAGGCAAAGACAGAGCGAAGACATAGCCAAAAAGGCAAAAAGAAGAAGAAGCATTAGACAGAGGCAAAGAGCCAAAACAACCAACTGTTTGAAAATTTGTTGAAATTGAATCAAATCTAAATAACTAGAAAATCTATTGCCTGCGCATGCGCTGCTCTCGACATTTATACAAAAAGTGTTCTTTTCAAAATCAAACAACAGCTGCCTCACAAAAGTTTCGAAAACACTTTTCAAATCAAACTAAAGATAAATAAACATAAAAGTGTTTCATTCACCACGTGTGTGTGTGTGTTTGTTAGTGTGTTTACAGTGTGCATTTTACACTCTAGTTCTAAATAATTGCATATATTCTTGTGACTGTGACAAATAAATCCAAATTCAAAAAAGAAACCTTTTCTTCGATTTAAAAACTAAAAAAACGCGCGTGCATTTTGTTGTCACTTTTTTTGTGTGACGTCGCGACGTTTTGTTGTTGTATTTTGCCGCCTTTACAAGTTCTTGTTGTTGTTGTAACAGGCGTTAAGTACTTATAATTATATTATAATTTCACAAACTGTTTAACGGCGTGTGCTGAGCAAATTACATAATTTGCTTTGAATAATTTGCGTTTTCAGACGTCGTCAAGTTCAAGGTGAGTGTTAAATGGATCGAATATAACTAACATCACATGTTACATAGAGTAAACTTTAAGTGTTTCCATGCCGGTTGTGAATCTTATCATCTGCGTTGAGTGTGTTGCATTAGTGTTGATATAAGAAGTATTTGGATGTGGTTTTTTATCTCAAGTATAAACACGAGTCGATCAAAACGAGGCTGTTTTCTAAATTTATTTTTGTTATTATTGCAGTAGGCAGACAGATCACGTTACCTATAACATAAGTCGGTCGGTATTTAAAAACTGCTATCATTTGAATCTTTAAATTGTTGTGAAAATTTACTTTAAAAATTGCACAAAAATTTACTTTAAATATTGAAATTTTTACTTATAAAAAGAAAATGCTTAAAATAAATTTGTATGGGCCATAAAATAAAATATAATTAGTAAACCAATTAAAAAAATTCCATACAAATGTTCACTGTAATAAACATAATTATTTAAATAGATATTTTATAAAATTAAATACAAAATAAGTCGAATAAACTTAAGCTTAAACAGATTTTATAAATTTATATAAATTTGAAGTGAGTTTGGTTTTGTAAATGAAAATATGTGAGGTGACTAATTATAATCTTCATAAATTATATTTAAAATACTATTTGCTTTATAGTAAAATTCTTGTAATATTAATTGTAATTATATCCAAAACCGAGTGCATTTGAGAGTGAGAGAGAGAGTAAGAGAAAAGACAGCTTTAGCGGTTTGAAGACCTGCGGCATTTTCGGTAACCGCATATACAAACATGTAAAAAAAGTATACAAATATATAAAACTATATATCTCAAATATATAAACCTACTAAATATACTTGAAAACGTATAGCCTTGTTAGTCAGCAAAGTGACGTACGAAGAAGAAATGGGAGAGTGAATGTCTCAATGTGTTGCAATGTGACCGCGTCAACAATAGTCATTCACATACATATGTCGTATATAGCCAATGCCCAAGACATACAATCATATAAAGCTATTTACTCTTAATTATAAGCATATATTGGCAGACGCCGCTTTTTTCTTCTTATATACATATACAGTACATATGTCTCATAACATGGCAACAATACTCATTGTCAGATGCTAATCATGTCAAACAAGGACAACGACAAAATATCTATATATGTATGTATGTCATATTCATATGTATTTGTTTGTATAAACCACCCACACACATGGGCAATTTGAATTGAGTTTGTTGCCAGGAGCTTGCCAAATATTTGCATACTTAAACTTGTTGCCTTTATAATGGGCTAATGATTAGTTGTTGTTGTTGTTAATGTTGTAGTTGTTGTTGTACAGTGCCCTGATAACAAGTGTCGCTTTGTAATGTGGGGTTGCTAGGGCTTAGAACCCGACACTGATTATAAATAATTATTATGCAGTCTGGACAAAACATGTGCAGTACAATATTAGCATACTTAGACACTTGGAGAAATCGAAACTTGAGCTTAATTTGTAAATGAAACCAGAACTGTTCTTTCAATAAATTGCAGATAATAAATATTACAAATATCATAAAAAAATTTATATAAAAGAAACCAGAACCAAGTAAAAGTTACTGGATTTTTATCTAAAAGAAAGCAGATCCTATGTATATCAGAATATCGTATATTTAAATTTAAAGACAATATCTTTATTAATTGTTAAAAATCATATTTATCAATACATTCTAGAGAGAGAGAGTTTCTTCATTCAAGGAATTTATAGATTAGTGTGCCTTAAGAAATATGGAAACCAACATCAGATTTATAGTTCTTAAATCTCTGTTATCATTCGATTCCTTTTCAGTGATGTACCAGCTCTGATTATTCAAGTTTTCCTTAAGCTTTTCCTCACTTAATTTATATATCTCACAATGATTCAGCATAGTTTTATTGTAACGCACATACATCAGGGATTAGATATCTTTGGCGCCAATAAATATTTAGATCACTTTGATTTATAGCGACACTTGGCATGTGAGCTTACACAGATAACAACTAAAGGGAGTCCACAAAGTAGACATATTTTTAGAAATCAAATGCGGGTTTTTACGGCGACATTTAAAGCAAGAGACAACCAACAATTGTTCATGATAAGCAACAATTGTGCTAGACTCTAGACCCCAAGTTCCCATTCCTCAGCACAGTCTTAATCTAAGGGGTTTCGGTTGGTTCGGAGTGCATATCATATCTTAACCATTCAGTTAGTTATGAATGAGTCTGTCCGTCCGTTAAGACGTCTATTAGCCCCCAACTTCCTTTTGGGTCTGAGTCATTTTGTGATAGGGTACATAGCCACTTTTCGTTATCAGGTAACTCTTTAAAGTGAACTTTCCATATCTGTATTATTCATTGAAAGTGCGCACGTTTTGGTCATAGTTCTTGGTGCGTACACGAGACGATCTGAGAGATAGCGTGATAAGATAAAAACTGAATAGTCGAAAAAGTCTTTCATTAGCTAAAGAGTCTAAAAGTAGCTATGATGCCTATCTTGCCTACCTGCACATTCATCATATCATATCATATCACATGACATGATATCGTTTATGTATGTATGTACTTCAATGCGTATTTCTATTCTAATTTGAATTTTTTGTTATCTATCTATATGTATCTTTCTGCATATTTCTATTCGTATTCTAATTTAAATTTTTGTCTTTATCAATTGCAGTTGCAAACGACGACATGTCGAATACCGAGAAGCGGGGCCTTCACAGAGTGCGAAGTAAGTACAACCAGCAAGTTTATACCCTACACAATAGTATGCTATGGAATTTTTACTCAACTTATTTAAACCATGACAACTGTACAGTGTACACTGTACACATTGCTCATAGCTAAAAGACGAGCCCCTTTTTTTGTAGTGTTTGTTTATTTGTACTGTCTCTAGACTTTTCGACTCGTTTCGCTGACATAGAAATATCATGCCCCTGGCAACTTAGTTAGCTCTCATTTCAATTCGTTTATAAACAAATTGATTTTGGGGGGATCGGCCCTCGATGCCATTTAATATTGCATTTGCTGACAGTTCGATTGGTGTCAAATAAAACTACTTTAATTGAGGCTACAAATCAATTGAATGTTTCACTTGATTGAACTCTATGTAGGGTGTGTCCTCAAATTCAATTCCATTCAGTTTAACAATTGAAAAGATTGCATCTTTTGTTATCGATTTGCATTTCACTTCAATTTAATTGTTATGTTTGTCTGTACTTAAATGTAACTAAATTGTAGCGGTATATCGTTAAGCGTAAAGCTGAGATTAGTTTAGGTTTCCACGATGAAGTTGGTGTACAAAAATGAGTAAAGTAAAGAAAGGGGATAAAACTACACTTTTTATATTCCTTTTCTCACTTTCTGGTGTTTCTTAATATTGTTATTATTTCTTTCAATCTCAAAGCTTTCAACTTTTCATTACAAAAACCTTATTTTCAAGCTTCTCTTGAAGTTTATCTTTTAGAGAACAACAGTACTCTCTTTCCTTTTATTTTAAAGGGTATTGCCAAGTATAAGATACATATTTGAATCAATCTTGTCTAGTTTTGATTATGATTATTAAACCTTGGAGACTTTGCTTGACAATCACTCAATATAAGCTATGTCATCAGCAATTCTAGCTGTGGGGTGAACTTCAGGGCGTTGTCATGACCCCATAACAGAATGGAGTGACCCAACTGTGTGTGTGTGTGTGTGGGTGTGGGGGTTTGTGTGTATGGTCTATGGCCCTTATGACACCATTGTTGTGACATTTCGAGGATTACTCATAAATACATAAACTATTCAAACAAATTAGCGCAGTCACGCCAGCTGAGCACGTCGTCGGCGTCGACGTTGGTTGACTAATTCAACTCGATACTGTTTTATTCTGTTGTGGGAGGGTTAGTTCAGGGACTATACTATTGTTGTCGAAGGTGCAATTAAAGCAGCTGGTTCTAAATTGCGCGTTAACAAAAAAAAAGAAGTGGAAAATAGAGCTAATTGCCATATCAGCGTTGGTTATTTGAGCATATTTGAGCTATTTAGCACTTTAGACGCAGACAGTCAGACAGACACACAGACAGATTGACAGATAGTGAAAAACTAGAAGTTCACAGACGACTGCACACGATATGACAGTTGATTATACCGCGTACGTATTGTATTAACCGGATATGCTAACTGAAAATCAAAGTTAACAATTAACACATTTTCAAAATAGATATTTAGGTATGAAAAGATCAGACGGGGACGGAGACGGAGGGGGCCTAAAAGTCACACGAGTTGTAAGCATATTCAGAGACGTCCTTGTCCCCTGGCGCGTGATTCATGTCAATAACATGGACAGACGGACAGACAAACAGACAGTCAGTCAGACATTGCAAAATGCCAATTAATTGTGTTAATTGAAATGCTTTTTCCATTCACAACTCAAATTATAATAATTGAAAGACAACTTACAAAAAAAAACAATAAAACATTTAAATGCATTTCGTATGCAGTTTACACCCACTGTCGATCGACTAACCCACAAATCAAAAATGCACCGCAATTGTGGCAAACATTATGTGTCTGGCCCTGCACTTGAGTAACCAACCAACCAACAACCACCTGCCTGAAGGTGGTAAGAAAAACATAAATCATTGAAAAACCACATTGCAAAACTGCACCACTTGCCATACTGAAGGTCAACTTTTAGCACCACATGTAACTTGAATATTGAGTATGAATACAAAATACGACTATTGTTAACCACATTTGTACAATGTTTTTTATACTAATAGATTATTCTGGCATGTTCCGAATTCCGTTTCCGTTCGAAATTTGCGGAAACGAAAATTAAATAGCTCAATTAAAAATTGTGAAATTATTTTCATGGAAAAAATACTAAAGGTTGTTGTTGAAATTCCATTAAAGTAATGGAAATTTTGGTATAGGCGTGATTATTTCAGTATTTCTATTTTGGAGGTATCTAACATAGTTTGTACAATTTGTACTT
Source organism: Drosophila putrida (assembly GCA_037043535.1). Taxonomy (NCBI): domain Eukaryota; kingdom Metazoa; phylum Arthropoda; class Insecta; order Diptera; family Drosophilidae; genus Drosophila; species Drosophila putrida. Next base: position 2,914,665 of record JBAMBI010000470.1, read on the forward strand.
TAATTAGTTTAGTTTTTCATTTTTATCCCAACTTTGACACTTTTTATTACGAATCTATAGATATTTTCAAATATAATTATTAGATATGTGGAAATTGCGCTACATTTTTTGGATCCATTATCTTATTCATTGTTATTACTCATTTTTTACTAGGAATATTATTAAAGGTGTGACAGTCTCCTAAGTTCAGTAATATAATTGTCCAATTTAAATAACACACGTTTTGTGATTATAATTCATTAGAATGCCAATTTCTTTAATAAGTATTTTGAAATTCCCAGTCGAAATCCCGATAAGGTCTCATCTTAGCAACAGTCCCCAGCGTCGAAAGATTGTGGAGCCTACTCATATAGGTTTTTTAATTCGTACTGATTAATCAAATAAAAATCCCCTCTATACAATAAGTAGTAATATTGCTCAAATTGTTATTAATTTAATTGCAGTAAAATTAATAACTAAATAAACGACTCATTCATTGATATTTCTTTGTTTAAAAAACGTTGTTTAATGACAAATTTTTAAGGGATTACCTTTTCTCTTTGTTGCACTGTTTGATGTATGAGTATTTAAGCTCGTCGAGACCAAAAAAATTATTATATCTATATATATATGTACTTTTTTTTAATTGACGTTAATCAATTTCTTGGAATTTGAAGTTGTTTACCCAATTGAGCATGTTTTTGTCGTCGACTTCAAGTAGTTATTTTTATATTTTGTTGTAATTTATTGTTGTTGCGTTGCAGTAAATGAACTCATAATTGCAAAGTAAATCGACGGCAAAAACCTGTCAGCAAACACGATAAGACAATAATTTCCCACATCAAAAATAAATGTGTATACTTATGTCTATTAAGTGCACATAATTCCATGTTAGTTATTTCCGCTCTATGGCACACTTTTAACGTAATTATACAAAACACTGCGCATTAATCGAAAAAAAAATAAAAACAAAAACAGTAACAATTAAATTGCCACTGAAAGCTGAAAGTTCAAGATTGTCGTCGGCCAATGATCGTTTAATTTAATCAAATCGAATGAATGAAACAAATAAACTATATAAGTAAGTAAAATAATAGAGTCGCGCATGCCGACTTTGAACCGATTCCATATCGATGTCTATGCCCTAGTCTAATGTCGCTGTCCCTGGTCTGCGGGCAAGCACTTGTCTCAGTTCTCCGATAAGCCCATCTATAGCCAAGTCAATACAAAAATCTTTACATACATATGTGTAGCATCTTCCAAAGATTGTAGATACGCTTGTACTAGAAAAATCTAGTATTGAATGGCAAGCCCCCTGTCTAGTCTCAGCAAAGAGAGTTCACAGCACATGTAAATACCCTGGCATTAAATCAACATCATGGAAATAGTTCTACGTTTTTGTAAATACTACACAAAAAATACATTCTAAAAACCAGGTTCAAAATTCTTGATTTTTTAAGTGAGTATTTAGGATAAAATTACGAAATTTAAACTATTTGCGGATTAACTGTCAATAACTTACCACTAAAATCGGTTAATAGGCCTAAGATATTAAGTTCAAGTTAAACATTTCTTAATTCTAAATAGATAGCCGTACTCCAATTAAGTATCTTCTACTTGGTTTAAGAAAATTTGAGATTACCAAACTTCCGACATCGTATCGGATATATTTTAGGCTAAATATCACAGAGTTTGTTTTCTGTATACAATTATATTTAATTACAGAGTATATGCATGTCAGGCAGACTTCACTTTCATTCATTTTTTGCTCTTGTTACTATGAGTAGTCCTATTAAAATTTGCTCTTTCCATTTCATTAATGAGATTCTATAATAAGCATATTTTGATTCATTTATTAATGGACCAGTGGAAAATATACGAAATTTCTCATAAAATTTTGAACAATTAAATATTTATATACATTTTAATCTGCGTTTGTATTTGTATTTGAAATTGTCAGCCACACGCTGTAAAGTGTGAGTTCCGCTTGTTGACGAGCCCCTCAAAATTCAAGAGTAATTATTATTATAATAGTAAAACATTTAAAATAATAAATAACAACAAAAAAAAACACTTGTCATTGCACACAGTTAGACTTACTTATAATTGCTAATTTTATGAACTGTACTTGATGATTTGCTCATTAAAAACTTAGCAGAATTGGTTTTGAGCTGTCTCTTTAACTTACTTACAGTGGGGCTTATCAGCTTCTTTATATGTAGAAATTGTATGACACTTTGTAGACCTATAAATCTATTAAGTGTGATTACAATTTACATCTGTCATCAGAATTTTCTTTGTTGAACTTTGTACTAAAGCGCAACAAGTGCACAACATGCATTCCCAGCTCAATCTCAGACCCGAACCCAATGCCAATTTCTATCTGCAATCTGCAATCTCAGAAGAATTTTTCCAGGATTCAAACTGAATCGTAATGGAATTTACCCGCAGGAAACTAGGACAATGTTAAAGAGATGAAGATGTTCAACACTCACTTAACATTTATTCATTTCATTCGCATTAATTGAAGTGAATGTGATAAGAGTACTTGAGTTCCATTGTTAAACGGATTCCATTGATAAATGAAATCTCTATTGTTAACAAATAAAAAAAATAAAAGTTTAAAGAAACTTTTTAAGTGGCAACAGAACCTGTTATATAAGTATAATTAAAATAAACAGCAACAAATCGTATAACTAAATGCAAACAAGGCCAGTTCCGTGAAATTGTGCATTGGAAAACAGTTGGCAACACAGGAAATGTATCTACATTTTACTGAATGACAAGCTAATAATTGTAGCTGGAAGGCAAGCTGACAATGTCATCGATTGACAGAGATAGATATAGATAATGAGTTTCTCTCACCGGATACTTCTAGCAGTCCCGAGTGCAAACAAACCCACAACTAATTGACTTATAAACTATATACGATACCAAATAATATGTAGGTGTTTCTTCTGCTATATGTGTCTGGGAAATGGACTCAAGATTTTGGGTGCGCCATCTACGTACAAACATAGATACAAATACGTAGATACTTAGATACAAATTGGCAAGCAGTCAAATTGAAGGAATACCAAAGCGTATGACGTCGATGAGTTTTGCTTGGGGGACAAATTTTCCAAAGGAAAATCACAGATCACATGGCCTTTGGATAAATGCCACACGTTTCATGTACGTACATACTTAGTATGTATGTATATCTACAGTTATGTTGGAACTACAAAGAGTCGGTCGAGGCTATAAATATAATAGTTTAATAACCCGTTCTTAGCACCCTGTATGCAAAATACATTTGCCATTTTGAAGGTCAGGAAACGGGCAACGAAACCAATCAACAAATATTGTAAAATATTTAACTAAAATAATAACATTTTTAGATAATAATTTGTCTTTTAGTTCAGAACCCAGTGCTCGCATTCGCTGAGTGTAATGGCCCAAGACTCAAGCACTAAATTCTTAAAAATAGACGAGCAATTGTAAAAGCTACATTAAATAGATTGCGATATTTAAATGAAGAAACAGGTGAACTAAACAAATTTATCAGCCAAGAGATACCCTATATCAACTGCAAAAATACTTAACGTTAGATGCTGACTAAGAAGAAATCTTTAAACTATATTCACATAGAACAATATGAACTCTCTGCAGCATTAACTACGTATCTACATTTTAAAATACCCGAACCCATAATTTTTCAGGGTATTCAAAGATGTTTCTTACTAATTTACGTCAAATATATTAAGTAAAAGCAAAAAAAGAACAACGTGAGCTGCCGGAAATGCGTCTTTTCAAATATTGCACTTGATTATAATTTTCTTAATTAATTTACACTTTTTCGTCGGTCAAACAACAAGTGCAAAACGTTTGCGAATGTTTAATATGTATTTTGTATACGTACATTTTTATCCCAAATCAACGAACTCATCGAATAACTCAAATTTTACCTCAAACTCGAAACGCTGATAAAGAATCAGATTCTGATTCAGATTCAGATTCACATGCTGCCGAGTCTGGTGTGTGAAATTAGCATAAAAAAAATAATTTTAGTATCACGTTTGCCCCCAAAACATTGTTTCTTCTTCAACAACTTCATCATCTTCTTCTCTTCTTTTTTCTTTTTGTTGTTGTTGTTGTTTTCTTCGAACTTTTGCCGTTTCTTAATGAGCTTTGCTTTTTGGGGCTATTTTTAAACGTTTTGTCGTTTTTTTATTGGCATTTTATGCTCGCAGATCCGAACTTTTCGGTTACTTAAGATTGAAAACTTGTTCAATTATTTGCTCAAAAGCGCAAGCTTAAATTGTTTCCATATTCGTCAGGCCAAAAAAAAACGAAAGCCAATAAATGCTAAAGTGCATTTCTATACTTTACTTACGATTGTTAAAAAAAAGGTAAGTTGTGTAAATGTTGAATTTTTAACATTTCTTCGGAAAAAATTAACACACGGGGGTTTTTTTGTAATTTGTTTTTACAAACAACAAAGTTCAGCCTTCAAATAATTTATTTTCAAAAGCAAATGGCGCATACAAAATTTAGTTCTGACCAGTATGGATGTTGTTTTAAAAACATAAAAACATTTTCAACGACAATTAATCAAGAAACACAGCAAAAAAAACTTGCTCAAAGGCGAACAACTTTGAGAATTCTTGGAAAGCGTAAACATTTCTGGGATGAGTCAAAGCTGTCAGTACCCTTGGGCCAAATATATGCTGAGAAGTTCAAGTCAATCTGAGCTTGGGTTCAAATACAATAAAATAGGAATATTAAAATTTAAGAAAATTATTTAAAAACTTATTTATTTTTTAAGTTTCAATAGGTTAGTTTGCTGTGATTGAAACTTGTCTGTTCTTATGGCATCGCCAAGTCAATGAAAAGTTGTCAGGACTAGATATAGTTTAGAAGGTGGCAACGCTGTTCTTTTCATTTCTGCATTTCATTGTTGTCTTATCTTTGATTTTTCACATTTAATTGGGTTATTTCCTGTGCAGAGTCTAGACTTGAAATGTACCGACTGCAAGTGCTATTTATAGCCATTATAAGTACAGTGAAAATAATTGCTATAAATAAGAAATTTCCCAGTAAATCGTCAAATTCTTATCAGAGTCTATATATATATTTGAGTTTGATCAATGATCATACGTTCATTTAGCTTTGATTTAAAGTGGCATTTTGTGATTTATATGTCAGAAAAAATCAATTTCCATGAAGTTAAGTACGTAAAATCTGCTGCATGCAAAGCCAATTAAGCCTGACTTCAAAACAGATCCAAATTTCAAAAATATTAAAATTCAATAAAAAACTGAGAAATATTTTATAATGCTATAAAGGTCGTCAGGATAAGCACGTTTCGTAGTTTGTAGATTGAGATATTTACAATAATAATAAAAACAAAACAGGTTGCAATTTTGAAACATTATAATGTGATACTTAATTTGAATTGGTTTTTATTTTATTAATTTATTTTGAAGCGTAATTTCATGCACGTTTTACTGGTTTTTTTTGGAGTAGAATCCATAAGAAACTACCGCTATCAGATTACAGTTGTTGTTATTGGGTCTGGGAATTGGGATTGGGCCAGTTTTTTTGTTTGTAGTCTGTTATGAGTTGTCTTATTTGAATACCAAGTGCAAATTGTTGTCTCTTAGACAGGTCTTAGACGGGTCTGTGTCTGTCTTTGAATGTCATTAACATTAAACGACCTTAACAATCACATCCCCCGTCCCAAATGGGGATTCCACAGGTGAGACTGTCATTCGCTAGACTGTCGCTAGACTAAACAGATGATAATCTATGCTTATGGTCTTGATAACACATCCAACAACTGCTATTAAGATTTGTAAACAGCTTTCTCAGATTTATTGGAAACGGTGACGAGGGATTACCGAAGGGGGAGGGAGGGGATTTGGTTGATTGCAGTTTAAAGCGGCTTTTGTTGCTTGACATCAATATAATCGGAGACAGCTTATAAAAATTTATGCACACGCGCAAATGTCACTAATTGAAGTTGGAAGCGTCTTTTAAACCACGACAAGGTTCAATGGCATGCCAAATTAATGCAGTTTCTTCTTTTTTTATTACAGTATCATTTTGTTGTCAGTCTTGTTGTTGCTGTTGCTGTTGTTGTTGTATTTTGTGCGCACAATGCACTTTGGCACTTTAATAACTAACCGCACGAGTGAGCAGACAGTTGAGAGCCACTGTAAAGGCATTTTCACAACATCATCATAAAGCAGATGTTCATTATTGTTGTTGAATCAGCCCAAAGTTAAAGTTCTCTCTTTAAATTCTTTCCCTGGACAGTCTTAATTCTTGTAATTTAATAGCATTTACTGCGCCCATTGCCAAAAATGATTCTCAAATCAAATTAATGTCTCTTTTTGTCCCCCCTTATTGTTGTCGTATTATTGAGGTCAAATATTGACTGTTGAGTTTGTTAATGGGTTTTATCGTATCATTAATAAAGTTAATAAATACGCCTTATCGCCACGTTTGTTACAACAACGTAATGTAATAAAAACAACGTATTACATCAGTTTTACAACAAATCCCGATACTTCAGATACGATTCGCTTCAATAAATTAGTTATTTATCAGTTGTCTTCTCTCTCTCTCTCTCTCTCTCTTAATTGGACTGGTTCGATATTTAGTTGTGAATCGGTTTCCAGCGGTTGGGTGCTAAATAAGAACTTCCGATTCTATATTTGCTCAGGTTTTTTTAAAGCGTGTCTTATCACATAAGGACTGATTACTTTCTAGGAATATTCCATGCGCGATCAGATGTTTATGTCCGATCGTAAAATGTTTTCATTTGTGATAACAATTAGAACATCTGAAAGCAGACAGTTCACTAATTAGTCTGGCATTTAGCGTTACTTAAAATAAACATCAACGATTCTTTATTTAGCTGAATTAAAATAGTTCACAAGTAGTTTAACATTATAACTTAATACGTAAAATGACAATTATAATTATGATTTGATAAACTTTCACATAGATGAGATTTTTAATTATTTCTGTCAGTGCTCTCAGTGTTAGTGCTTTTCTTCAGATAATTATAAAAAAATTAAAAGAAATGTCCTAAATCTAAATTATAGTAAAACTGTTGTAGAATATTTATATAATATGTTTATAATATATAAAAAACAAGCATGTTTCAAATGGAATTCCATATGATTGTTAATGAATCAAAGGGTCTTTTTATGTGCATAATATCTATTATTATCTATCTATTTACTTTATACTTATCCCCAATATATTTTTTCTCTTGCAGATTTCCTATCATGTCGCCAAGTATTAAATCTGCTGACAATGCTCGGCTTTATGCTGAACTATGCTCTGAGAGGTGAGTCTCATAAACCTATTCCCTATAAAATTAAATATGACTAATTTGTATCTTGATTTTTACAGTGAATCTAACCATTGCCATTGTGGACATGGTGGTACCACCAAACAAATTAAACACAACCATCAATGCCTCTTTGGCAGGGAATGAAACTGAAATCATCAACAACTTGAACAGCAACATTACCAGCAACGAGATCATCTTCAACAACAATACATCCACAGATGGTGTAGATGTGATTGAGGAACGCTTTGCTTGGGATGAGCATCAGACCAACTTTGTGCTGGGTTGCTTTTTCTGGGGTTATGTCCTCACAGAGCTGCCTGGAGGTCGTCTGGCCGAGTTGATCGGTGGACGTCGTGTCTTTGGACATTCCATGTTGTGGGCGAGTCTGTTGACCTTGATAACGCCACTGTCCGCCCACTTGAGCTATGTGGCATTGATCGTAGTGCGTGTGGCCCTTGGAGTCATGTTGGGCGCCTCTTGGCCAGCTATACATCCCGTTGCCGCTGTCTGGATTCCGCCAATGGATCGTTCCAAGTTCATGTCCAACATGATGGGTAAGCTAAATCATACGAATTTCTATGGGAAAACTAAAATTTGGAAAAACTACCCAGGAAGCTTACATTTGAATAATAAAACTGGGAGTGTAATAATTGAAAAAGGACGATAACCAAAATATTTGATAAAGAATGGATTGAGTTTTAAATAAATATTTCAGTTAATTTTCTTTTTCTTATTATTGTTTAATATTTTAGACAAGACGAAATAATTAACATATAATCTTAGAAGGATTTTCAATTAGAATCATATTGTATTGAAAAGGATTCGCACAATGATACTAAGAAAATTAAATTTCTTCTTTTATGCTTTTTTCCATTCTGATTTTAGTTTATTTAAATTTAATTATCAGTTCTTTTATTGTGTCTTTATTCTTTTAATCACACTTTCGTTTTACTTGCAGCTTCTTCCTTGGGTGCTGCCATTACGATGCCTGTTTCTGGTTATCTGATTTCCGCTTTTGGCTGGGCCAGTGTCTTTTATTTGACGGGTGCCATTGGTTTAGTCTGGTCTTTTTGCTGGTTCACATTTGTCTATGAAACTCCGGCTACTCATCCACGTATTTCGGCCGAGGAACGTCGTGAAATCGAGGAGGCTATTGGCACATCCACCTCTAAGAAGCGTCCCAGCTATGTGCCTTGGGGTCAATTGCTCTGCTCACCTGCCGTGTGGGCCATTATTGTTACCCATGGTCTTTCTGTATTTGGTTTCTTCACGGTAATTAATCAGCTGCCCACGTTCATGTCCAAGATTCTGCACTTTGACATCAAGAAGGTAAGCATTATGAATACTTTATTGTTGAAGTAGTTTGGTCAATAAAAGAAATTTAAACCAACAAAAAATTTATAATATATTTTTTACTTTGTAGAATGGTTTGTTCTCATCGCTGCCATATCTGGGCAAGTATGTGATGGCTGTGGCTTCTTCCTATCTGGCGGATCACTTGCGTCATAAGGGCACACTGAGCACCACAGCAACCCGCAAACTCTTCACCAGTTTTGGTATGTTTCCATTAAAGTTTTCCCATGGAATCTTTCTCATTTTCAATTTACTTTTCTAGCTCTTGTTACGCCTGGTCTTTTAATGGTGGCATTAGTTTTCTTGGGCATGGATCCGGCCTGGGCAGTGGCTCTCTTTACTTTGGCCTTGTTTGCACATGGAGCTGTTACTGCTGGCTATTTGGGCAATGGTTTGGATATTGCACCCAACTTTAGTGGCACCATCTTCGGCATGGCCAATTCTCTGTCTTCCTTCGGCGGCTTCGTGTCTACATGGATGGTCGGAGCATTGACATTCCAAGATGTAAGTTGAGGGTTTAAAAATTCTATGAAAGTGTTAATATAATTCTCACACCAATCTTACAGAACTCGTTCCACAAGTGGCAAATTGTTTTTTGGATCCTGGCATTCACCTATATTTCGGCAGCTGTTGTATTTGTTATCCTTGGAACCGGCGAGCTCCAATCTTGGAATAATCCTCCAGAACGCAAAAAGATCGGAGATGTTGCCCAAGAGGAGGGTATGCCTCTCAAGAATGAGAAGTAATTTTCCCACCTCGGCGGAAGTTTCACGGTGCTGCTAAAAAAAACTGAATTCAATATTATTTGACAAAAAAACCCACCACATCCGCACAAGTTATAGTAGTTTCTACGGCACATTTTGAGATTTTGAGAGTGTTGCACTGACTCTGATACTTTAAACAAAATTTCCATTTAATTCGTACAATTTTTAAATACTTTTTGGCAAAAAATCTTAAGGAACAAAAAACAAATAATGGAAGACACTAGTTTTAGAAAAAGCTGTAAAGTTTCTATACATACATATACAACTCTATATATATATCAACAATGATGAATGACTATTTAGCCATGGATAAGTAATATTTACTTTAGAACTGTAGGAGTGGCCATATAGCAAGTTATTTTTTTGCTATTGTGCCGCAGTTTAATTTACACATTAATATTATTAAATTTATGTATATAGTTTAGTTGACTCTGTATGTCTATAGTTCATGGAGTGCACAGAAATCGCATCAATGAGAATGTTGTACAAAAAAGGATAGATAAATTGTAAAATTGTTTATTTTTGTGCTCGAAGTGTTCTATTTGGTTAAGTAGGCTCTTAATGCATCCCTATGTACTCGTATTAGCTAAATATATAAATGCATAGCTTAGTTAAGTATAATAATTCATGTATACTTTATTATTTATGCAATTTATTTATAGAATCTTTTCTAAATTAAAAATAAAGCTTAACAATGACAAGTAAATAAGTGGAATTCGTGTTATATTTAATTTCAAATATCGATTTGTTGGCCTTGCAAGCTTTTGACGTATCGATATATCGCTGGAAAATTTACACGAACAAATTTATCGATAAGCTGTTTTGACGGGAAGAACAGAAAAAAGCTAAAATGTAGGAAAACTGTACCCATTCTCAAGTGGAATCCAGAAAAGAATGACCGAAAATTTTGCAACTCCAAAAATGTGCCACTCACCGATTTGATCAAAACTTTGGTTTTTTTTTAACGTTTCCTGAAAGCGCTGGTTTCACAGACAGCTTGGCCTCAAGTGGACCTAGAAAATAGAGACATGTTTTAAGAGAAGCAGATTTATTTTACCTTTTTTTGATTTTATAAATACTTTGTTAAAGAAAAGTATTTTCTTGCCTAAAAAATAAATTTAGGTTAATGCAATATTTTGTCGCAAATTTGATTACGCGCTTGTTTTGTTAGCGCTGCCATTGGTCACATTGGGAACTACAAAGCGCTGCCACTGGTCACTAGTGACATCATAATTTGCTTGCGTATCTCTCTCTGGCTTCTTTGATTGTTTGTCGCTCAGCTGGTTTGACAGCCCCCTCTCTCTTTCTCACCCACACTTGCCTTTACCGCCTCTTGTTTTTCGTTTTGAACAACATTCATCTATCAGACCACAAATTCAAGCCGACCGAAAACCAAATCATCGAAGCCGATAGCAAAAACAGTAACGATGAAGGGATGACGTGCCTCTAAAATAACTAAAACAGGTAAATGGTTGGGGTAAGCGAGGAAAGTTGCGTTTTGTAGTAAAATGTAATAGAAAGCCACGCTGTCTGTGATGTGTGAGGGTGGAGGAGGTGGTGCATAGCAAAACGCGTCGCGACTTGACATTGAAAAGTTAATTGTGTTAGGCGTCTAAATAAATGTTTATTGGGTTGCCCTTTATGCAAGCCACGCACAAACAACAAACACACAAATGAGAGAGATGGAAGAGAAAGAACAGCAGACAGCATCCCAGGCCTGAGCGTTGTGGATTTTGTAGTTGGCGTAAAAGCGCTTACAACACACAAAGCACATACACATGCATATATAATAAATATGTATGCATGTGTATAAATGTACATATCAGTACGTATGGCACGCTCTCTCATTGCCTGTGTGTCTCTCTATCGCTTGCGCTTGTTTTGTCAATTCTCCAAAAACGCGTCGCGTGCTCCAACAAACACCACCCCCCAACCAGCGCCTGTCGCTGCTGCCGTTGCTGCTGCCGTCGTTGTCGTCCAGTGCTGGTGAATTGTACTACAAAGCAGCAGTTCCATTCATCGTTCGACACTCACTGCTGCTGTTTTGTTGCCCAGAGTCCGGATCATAGTTTTGATTCCCATTTGGAGAGGATTCCGCACATTTTGTTGCTCCCCATTCCTCAGCATCAGAAGGGTAGCGGGTATCGGGCAGCAGGCAAGGAAAGCAAGCACGGTAGCTCAATTTTCATATTTTGCATAATTGTATAAAAGTGACTCAAGTAAGTTGAACAAATTTTGATACATTGGCCAAAACGATTTTCGCGTGCTGCACGCATATCTGTCAGTGTGTATATGTATTGTAGTTGCAAACCGAAAAAAAAGTGTAAAAGAAATCCTTGCGAAGTTGCAAGACAAGTGCTAAATTTAGACCTGAAACCAACAAGGCTGCAACACGCAGTCGCTCTCCTTTTGGCCCCCCACAGCCAAAACACCCACACCACAAACCGTATGCATACATACATACATAAATACGTCAGACTCTGACTCTCTCTCTCACTCTCTGCGTGAGGCTCTGTGCATATTATGCACTTCTGCATGCGTGTATGTGTGTGTGTGTGTAGTATGAATGGAACAAAAGTACTTAGCGCTGCCAACAGCGACGCGACGCGACGCAACAACAACATCAATGCGGAATCGATAGTCAGACGACGACGTGGAGAAGAGGAGGTCTGCTCCGGATAAAACGACGCTGCAAAGTCGTTTACGTTGTCGTGTTCTCTATAGTGGTGAGTGTATGTGTAAGTGTGTGTGTGCTCGTGGGGCACGTAGTCGTGTCGTAGTATTTTCCGCGTAAATTGAAAGCAAATTGAATGTGATTGAAACTGGCAGCAGCAGCAGCACTTGCACTGCCATTGCTTTCAACTGCAGTAAATTTACAAGTAACTAGTCAAACTTGCTATCCATATTCGTGACTATCTCTTTTTGATGTCATGTTTCCACATTTTTCTCTCAAATAATTTGTTGTATATCAACAGCGCAACGACTTTCGCACGCTTTGGTATTTTTTATTTATTTATTTATTTTTTTGTTGCCTTGCCCGCAGTCAGCTCCCATTACTAGCTCTGCTGCTGCTGCTTCTTTTGCCCATAAATACTATGTACTACGAGCACGCTGCTAACTCGTTGCATTTCCACAACCGAAGCCATGGCAAAGGCGAAGGCACACGAATCGGGCACGAGTTGTGCGCGCATGTTTTCGCCCCTCGTCGACTCCCCCTTTCGCACTATTCACAGACCAGCCCAGCCAGTCAGTCAACCAGTGCAAAAAGCTCCCACACACACGAACAGAAAACTAGTGTTGCTATCTCTGGAGAAGCAGAGAAAAGAGCTAAATTTTCGGACTAGAAAGATAAAAAAGATGATGAAATCTTCATCTTTAATAAAATTGTTTAAAATTTCAATTGGTTTAAAAAAATAACATTACGCCAGCTTTTTGCAAAACAAAGCATTGACGTGCTACCTGAATACATAACGTATACTTACTTTAATAAAACTTGTTTACTTTACCCTGCAATTGAAATCAGAAATAAAGACAGATCTGACGAAAAAAAAACTGTTAGGGCAACACTGCAAAAAACAGAAATTGCAAGTGAGAGCGGCGGCCCCAACGACAGCAGCAGCAGCGGCAACAGCAGCAGAGCTCCAGCGCCAGCGCAGAGATTTTTTGGCCATAATTTTTCAGTTTGAGCGCAGCGTTAGCCGGTGACGGGTGATGATAGTAATACGTACATAGTAGTAATAAGTCGGCGAGCCGAAAAGTCTGCCACAAAGAGAGAGAGAGAGAGAAAGAGAGTGCATTGCAGTAAAGTGCAATTGCAGTTGCAAGTGTTGTGGAAAAAACAAGTGATCAACAAAAAAATACACAATGCATACGATAAAATCTGAGAACTAAACTGCAACTTTGTACTCCAATTATCTCTTAATGTTGTTTAATCAAAGCTGCTTCGACTCCTGTCTGGCCGTGGGGTCCTGTTGAAGAACTTTTGCTTCCGCAATACGAGACCGAAAATCGATAAATTCGTGCTGTATAAGTTACGGCGAAAGGTGCGCGCTCACTCGGGTGTTGTGCTCGGCTCTCGGGTACGAATACAAAGCGGCAGCATTCGTGCTGTTGTTTTTGTTGTTGGGTGGGTAGAGTGCAAAGCGGTGTAGATTACAACAAAACGCCGCGCATGAAACGTGATTGAAATTATTGCACAAAAAGGAAACGGCGCTTACACGCGCCAAACAGGCGTGCGTAGGCGGCAAACAGTGAAAAAGAGCCAAAGAAAACGAGTGGGAAAAGTGAGAGAAGGAGAGAGAGTAAGAATAGACTGAGTGCGCATTGAGCTCTCCTCTCTCTATCTCACTCTCTGGCGTAAATCAGGAAGCAAAAGTAAAGCAAAAAATAACAAACAAAAATACATACACCGATGGCGAATAAATAGAAACCGAAACCGAGCGTAAAACGTAACAGCAAAAATGTACTAGCATATAGTAATAGTAGTAGGAAGCAGTGTGAGAGCGAGAGCGAGAGGACCCCACGGACATCCAAACACAAACATCCATACAACAAAACGAGCTAAACGGGGGACGTCGTAGTAAGTTTTTCTGTGTTGTGGGTGCAGTGTCGCGTAAACACGAATGTGTGTTTGTGTGAGAGTGTGCGTGTGGAATGTGTAATACATAAATAAAATAAGGCACACAGCAAAAAATCATGATAAAGTTTGTCAGGCACAAAAGTCGCGAGAATTCATTAAAGGCATCTAAAAATTTTCTGCGTAAAAAGGTACGCAACAAATCGAGTGTTTAAATTGTAATATACTATACATAAATAATTTGACTACAGTTCTTTGTGATAATTAAATATGTCAATGTAATAATTAAACAATTGTTTACTTGCAGCGTGAATCGAATGACTCTGGCACCGAATCTGATGGTGAACTCCTCGATGTGGAACACAAACGTCACTTAGACGTGGATATGGAAACTAGTAAGTGACAGTTGCCTAATTAAACACTTAAACGATAATTGTAGTTTAATATTCTTTTTAATAAGGGATTGATGATATCCCAAAAATATTAAGTATACTACAATCGATGATATGTCATAAATATCAAGTATACTATCAATTGAGTTTTTAAAGCTACACATTTATAAGAACTTAATTGTTATTCAGGGACTGAAAATCAAAGTTGATTGAAATTTCAGCTATTTTTAATTTTGAGAAAAATATTAAGATTTGATTAATTTTTAATATGAAATATGTATTCAATAATTTCAAAATCAATTTTAATTAAGACCGATTGATAAAACTAATACAAAACAATAATACATTTTTTTTAAAATAATTTAAATGTCCTTAAATATTAATTGAGATTCTCCACTTATTTCGCCCTGATTTTAGTTGTAAAACTTTGATTTAATCGCAATGTTTTATATATTTGAAACAGGTTTGAGTTCCTGGACGGATGCAAACTCACCTACAACCGATACTGCATGCTCATCCGAGTCTTCTGCCATTGCTGCTGCTGCAATGATGTGTCACCATCAATCGGCATCGTCGTCATCCTGCGCCCATCTTATGTATGATCAGCATAGCTCCGAAGAGGAGCTTGAAGTGATTAATGGGCCATCAGCGGTGGCTGCTGCCGAGGCAGCTGCAGCGGCGGGGGTGCATGCAACAACAACCACCAGCGGTACAGCGGGATCCTCGTCCTGTGCATCGCGCCTATCGAATCGAGGTTGCACCTCATCTCTCGACACGGAGGCGCCATACGATGAGCGTGCCACAACATCATCGAACTCGAAGCGTTCCAGCTCAACGCTAATGGTTGAGAATCGAAAGCGTTCGCTGGCTCACAGCTCAGATGATGAGGTAAGTAAAGAGAAGAGTAGAAGAGCAAATCTTATGTTTAACGAGATATTCTATTCGCTTTACAGTTGCGCAACTCGTTGGAACCAATATTGACGCCCGTGAATTTTCGTACATCGCCGCCATTGGAGGCATTTAAGCCAAATCGTAGCCATATGATGTTCCGCTCCACAACGCCACTGATATTATCGGAGGCCAGATGTGGCATCGAAAATATTAAATTATGTGATAATAGTGTAAACGAGGAGAACGGTGACGGCAACGGCAGCAATAGCAACAACAGCAACAGCAACAACAGTAATAATAGCAACAGCAACAAATGCGCTAAACTTGCCGCTGGCGGTGGTGGAGGAAGTAACGAGAATGAGCCGAGTGTTATTAAGGCATGCAGTAGCTCCTTAAAGATGAGCAACAGTTCACACCACATTTACCAGCCGCAGCCCAAGTATAGTTTCCATTACAATAGCTCCAGGAGCAGTCCGGCCTCCACAACCGGACTGGACATGGAGGTGCGTTCGGTTAGTCCGCCTGCGAAATTATTTCATTGCGCTATTTCACCGCGGCGTCGTCCCAGCAATAATGTTGCTGTTGCATCTGGAGTTGGATCAGGAGCTGGAGGATCTGCAGGAGGTGGGGCTATAGGTGAAAATGCGAATGCTGCCGTTACCGTTGCCGCCGCCGCCACACAGAGACTGCAGCGGCCGCATCGGCCGTGTTTAGATTTTGATAAGATGCAGCAGGTGAGTCTCTAATGCAGAGCGCGCTAACAGCGAATGAAAAGGAAAAGGCAAATCAAAGACTTTTTATACAAACAACATCAAAACAACATCAACAACAACAACTGCAAACTGTAAGAAAAGTACCTAAACCAGTGTTGATCAACAACGGCTACATAAGCGAGCGTTGCTCAGCACTGGCCACACAATTAGGCGCACACTACACGATCAAACGGCATGACAAACGCAACGTGTCAGGCAACAAAACCAACAGGCATACAATAAATAAGAAAAACCAGCAACAAAGGATTTATCATCAAATCAAATTATGTAAATTAAAAAATAAAATTGAAATTTTAAACAGAAAATACGCTAACAATGTAACAACTAACAATAGAAGCAGCTATTTTTTCACAATTTTAAACCAAAAATGCAAAAGAAGAAAAAGAAAACAAGCAAACAAATATAAACAAGAAATGAAACAAGAAAGTTTGGCAGCAGAAGCAGCGATGTTTAGATATATGTATGTATATGGATTAATGTATGTAGTAACTACAGAATTGTAAATATTGTATTTGAGTGCGTTGACAAAAGAAAACAAAAAATGAAAATGAAACCGAAACCTTTTTGAAAATTGGCAAAGGCTACATTGTTAGCGAATATTTTAATTTTTTTAAAATACTGTTTGCGTCAAGTCAAACAAACAAGAAAAAAGAAAAGAAACTTAAAATAAATATTTAAAAATGAAAATGTGGTGTGATGTAGAACGAAGACTCGAAAACTTTAAAGAGCTAAATTATATTTCTATAAATTGTGTAATTGTGCAAAGCAAGAATGAAGAATAAGCAAAATGTGAGCGGTTAGTGGGAGCAGAAAGAGGAAATAGCGTAGCAAACACTGGGGACAAACACAAAATAGCAACAGGCAACAATGTGAAGCAACAATAGCAAATAAAAAAAAACAAAAAAAACAAACTTTAAAAACTTTTGTAAGCAACAGCAATGAAACTAAGTTGGGCAGTTGAAAAAAACAGTTGAATATGTGTTTAATGTACAAGACAAAATAGCAAGCTATTTTATAAACAATATTTAAATTTATCCACAAAACTAAGAAAAATGATAAAAAAACAAAACAAAAAAATAAATAAGAAAAACCAAAAAGCTGCCATCAATTAAAACCATTCATATATGTATGTATTAAAGATCCTTTGTTTACAATATGATTGATGAGATTGATGATGAAACAATAAACGCAACAAAATAAAATAATTGGGAAAACAATTGCAGGCGCATATGTGTATTAGTAAAGCAGAATTAACTTTTCTTTGTCAACTTAAGTAAACAAATAAAACAAAAAATAAAAAAAATTCAAAGAAAAACCAAAACAACCAATAAGCCCATATTAAATTTAAAAACAACCAATCGATATATGAGAAACCAAAAGAAATACAAAAAACAACAACAACAACAACCGTAATTGTGTGCAACCATAGCAAAGCAGAACATGCAACATACATTTTTAAGTATATATATTATTAATGCTATTCAAAGTAATGCTAATTTTAAATCATATTTAATGTGAGAAACAAGCAAGATTTCTGTTAAATCCAAAGTAGTTGAAGAATTTCGTAATACGTATTTTCAATAACCATACCCAAAACATAACAAAAAAAATATGTACATTCACACACACACACACAGCATACCACACCACATAATTACAAGAGATACCCACTACAAGATGTTTCACACATAACCTACCAAAACAGCATAATCCACACCACCAACTAAAACTAAAACTAAATCCATCAAAGATCAGGCAAGTGAGGAGCTAGCTGAAGAAGAAGGGAAGTGCAAGGTACTAGGCATGCAGTTTTCATCATTTTTAATTAATTAACAAACAAACAAAAAGATAAACAAGAAATTATATTATATACACATATATATTATAAATGGAGAATGGAAGATATCATGGACTGAGCGTATGTTAGAGGAAGCAAGTGAAAGAAACCAATACTAGGTTTTAGTTTTTAAGTTAAAAGTGAAAAAAACATTGTGAAAATGGCCATTCAAAGGCTGCAAAAACGGTAAAGCACACACAAATAACAGGAAGTATCTTCAAAGGAAGTTTATGTTGAATATTTTTGAGACACAAAAAAACAAATGATGAAAAACAAGTTAAGTTGTAAACAAAATACAAAGATTTCATTACGGTTTTGGGCCTGCAAACAGAGCCCATGCCACTTGTGTTGTACATAGTTACATTAATAATTATGATATATATTATATTATATATATATATATAATTACTCATTAAATTGATGAATGAAAAAAAGAAACCCTAAGAATTAAGTCGATGAACGGTACAAGTGCAAAAAGAAAAGAAATCGAGAAAAAAAACAAAACGAAAAATGAAAATAATAAAGAAATGCTCTGCAATAGAAAGCAAAAAACAAGCTAACGACTTTTATCCAACGTCACCATCATGCAATCTGAACGTTCAAGGACCTGCAACAATGGCGGAGTCAACGATAAATGTGTCCCAATTAAAGTGTCATCGTTTATCGAAGGTCAGTTTCCCGTTATTTATTGAAAACATTCATATTTAAATTTTCCAAACTTTAGTTATATGCTAGGATAAATTATAAATTCTTATTAACACTTAAACCAATTTGGGTTGCTATATATTTTTATTGCTGGGTGGTCAGTTCGTTACTTTAAAGATAAAATCGTTCATCATTTTATTTGAATATAAGATGAATTAGTAAATTATCTTGTTCGAGCCGTTTTATAAATGTCATATGACGAAGCCGAGAATTTCTCTTAGTTTTACAATTTAACTGGACTATGAAAGAGCGGTTCTCAGCATATTTGGGAGCTCTACTTATCTACATATATGTATTTTTATTTGATTACAATCATTTTATTTACAGTGTACTAATACTAGTTTGTTGAAACCTTGGCACACGGCTATAAGCCCAAAATTTCCTGTTCATGGTCGCCGCAACCGGCATCAGACTTATTTATTATTTTCACATCATCATCGTCGTCCTCAATTTGTTTTAGTTTGCTATTAATGCTGCTGTTGTTGTTGCTGTTACGCTTTTTTGGAGCACTCGTAGAACTCTCGGGATTGCCTCGAACTCTTGCCGGATCGTGTATGCGATTGTGACGTTTTAGGTCGGAGTTTACCCTAAATCTCTTGTCACATATGCTACAAGCATAAGGTTTCTCCCCAGTATGCACCTTGACGTGGGCCACCAAATAGGAGCTAGCCCGAAAAGTTTTC
Organism: Drosophila putrida; assembly: GCA_037043535.1. Lineage (NCBI taxonomy): Eukaryota > Metazoa > Arthropoda > Insecta > Diptera > Drosophilidae > Drosophila > Drosophila putrida. The sequence goes on from JBAMBI010000470.1 coordinate 2,933,966, forward strand.
TCACAATATTCGCAGGCATAGTTGCGTTCCATGGTGTGAATCCGACGATGTATCACCAGGGAATATCTGCGGGAAAAGCTCTTGCCACAAAATTCGCACATGTGAGCCTTAATGTTGGAGTGCTTTGAGATGTAGTGATACCTGACATCGCCCCAGTGTCGACCTTGGTAATCGCATTGATCACATTTGTACGGCCTTGAAGCGGAATCTGTAAAGCCAAACGGTGTAATTAAATGTTATTCGATTGATCATAGACATAAGATTTGTAAATATTTTTAAAATACTATATGATAAATATTTGTTTTACTCACGTGTACGGGCATGGGCTTTCAACGCACCCTGCGTTAAGAAGGATCGCTCACAGTTGATGCATTGATAGGCACGATCCTTGGTATGCGTTAAGTGATGATACTTGAGAGCATTGTAGGAGTTGAAACTCCTGACGCACTTTTTACATTGAAACTTTGGCTTTGAATCGCTGACATCATCACTTTGAGGTTTATCCTCCGTATCTTCATCGCTTTGAGGCTTGTCCTCTGTATCCATTAGAAACATATCATTATCAGATGCATTATCATATGTTACTGAAGCTGCAGGCGATGATGCTATGCTGTCTGTTGGCGCATCCTCCAGCTTGAACGAATCGCTGATCATTAATGGGGAACGCTGGAGTTGCTCAATGGCTGATCCTGCACTGGGTGTGGGAGTTCGCGAAGGCTGTGAAACCAATAAAGTTTGTTCGTTGTTCGCGTTGTTTTCTTCTGCTGCCGCCGTTGTTGTTGCCTCAATGTAATTCTTTTTGTGGCACATCTCCAGTTTGGACAGGGATGGCTGCGCAGGTTGCTCCTCATTTCGTTTATTTGTGTTGAGAAAATTAAGTGTCATTTGTTCGGCTTCAATTTGATTTGTCTTAAGCAACGGTGTTGTGGCTGGCGGAGGCTCCCCAGGCATCAATAAACCAGAGAAGGCAATGTCTGTGAAATTGTTATTAAACCAAGGAGCACGCATGCCACTTGTGGTAAGTTCTAGATCGACTAGCTCGTCGCAAGTATCCTCAATGGATACCTTATCCACTACATTACGTATGCCTTCCAGCATGTCCTCTGTATCGCTGAATTCCACATCATCCACAACAGGGACATCATTGGTTGTTGTGGCATTTGATGAGCGCACGGGCGTCAGTTTATCATCAGTCTTGTGCAAGGACATGGCATCGGAATGAATGATCATATTAACGCCTACATCATCCACATCATCATCTGAGTGGCTTATGTTGTGAAAGTTTTCAAAATTTAATTGCACATCGTGGAATACTTGATCCAATTTAGCCTGCTCCTGTTGCAGCTGGAGAAATTAAGAGAAAGAACGGTATAGTATACTTATATGAAATTTTATTGATTTAAATTTCTTTACGGTAACTATTTTCCTACCTTTTCTCGTGCCGAGAGTCCACACATGTCCAGCGGTTCCTTCTGTTGTTGTTGTTGTTGCTGCTGTTGTTGTTGTTGTTGGGGCACATTCAAACGTTGTTCCAGATTGCTGGGATCATAATGCTCTTTGAGATGTGAATAAAATTCGATTTGTGTGTGCACAGCATAGCCACAGATCTCACAGCTGTAGGTGGCCACCACTGGCACCTGGACATGATGCTTATGCTGGTCGAGATCAGTTTCCATGCCCGCCAGATTTCCCTTGAGTTTTCTTGAGATGCGCTTCTTATGCGGCAACACTTTGCGTGCATTTGTCGTGGTTACATATAGCAGGTCATCATCCTGTAATGCCGTAGGTACATCAATGGGCACCGTGGGTTCAATGGCAAGTGCTGGAAATGCAGGTTGCGATTCCTGTTGGGGCACCACATCGTTTAGACTAAGAAACTCCAAATCCTCTGACTCCTTGGCGTAGTTGCGTGTTCGTTCTGGAGACGTGGGCACCGCGTTGGAACGCGTTGTGTTCGGTTCATCCACAACATGTTTGTTGACAAATTGGAAAATCGTATTATGGAAATTAAGTTCTGGCGTCGTCAATGTTTGCTTTGGCACGAAACCAACGGGTCCGCTTGCAGTATTGCTCGGAGTGCTGAGATTTGTTGGTCCTTCAGCTTTGGGGAAAACACCCGTGTTATCAATTAAATCCATCATAAAGTTATTATGCATCAGCTCCGACGCCAGCAGCGTCTGAAAAAAGGGAATTAACATAAGTTATGATAATTCACTTATCGCCATCAATTGCATTCACTTACGTGGTCGATGAACTGTTGGGTATCCACTTCTTTGCGCTCCATTTTGTTCGTTTCACATACAAATTCATTAAATAAAAAGCAACTTTGAACTCGGCAAGAAAAATCTAAAATGCAGACATCGAACAGCTGTTTGATGCTATCGATTAGAGTTGAGCGAGTGTATTGGGCACTGTTGTCAAAGTTTAAACGGTAAAAATAGCTAGATTTTTAAATGTAGACAAAGAAAATGGGCAAAAAATTAAAAATGAATAAGGTTGTGGTTAACGTACTTTTACAATACTCAAACAACTTAAGAAAACTGTTAAACAGTTAAACTGTCTATAAGTAGCTAAATTGGTAGCAGTAATCGTGGCACAATAAGTACAATCGATATATAATTAAAAATAATCGAGATGTTGGTATTTTATTGTCCAGCATTGGCAGCACTTTTTTAGGCGCTTAATTTAAAAGCAATTGCATAAAACAATAGCACTGAAAATTTGTGTAATATTAGTAAATCAAAATATATTGTTGCTTACCATTTAGAGAGAGCTGTTTAATTTATAACTGCAAGTCTTTAAAAAAAGTTTCTGTGCCATTGCGTTTTATAATGCAAGTAATTAATGCCAAAACCATTTCTCATTCATCAGCAGCATCAACTTAATGCACATCAAAGGGTATAGCGACCATATACAATTCTCCACTTCAATTGTTGCCCGGAATTGCATGTCAAACACATCGAACGGCATCTTTAAGGTGTTCCCGGGTGGTGGCAATGATGGATTTGGATCTGTTATTGTTATGATTCGTATGAATTCGGTGCGTAATTGCTTGGCACAACACTACGAAAAATTGTGTTTCGAATAAACAGAACAACAAGAAGGAATGAAAGAAAGAGAAAAAAATGCCGTCTCGCCGTGTGGTTTATTTATTTTTATATCCGAGAACCATGTTGCAGGCGAGGCAGATCAAAAGATTTACACACACAACGCGCAAAAGCCACACAAAATATATTGTCTAATAATTGTTTATTAAACATTAAAGACTTATGCCAAATATTAAACAGCCGCCTGCCGTCACATTAAGTGTCAAGAAAAATAAAAGTACATAAAATTTTATTGCGACCAACCAACCAATGAACCAACCAGTTCAAGCTGTTGGCTCCCCCGTAACAGTGGCAGCTTCCCCTGTCCCCAACATATACTTACAACATATGGCAACCACCGACTGATTGTCTGTCTGTCTGTCCGTCTGCCCAACTGCCGGCAACACCAACGCAGAGCCCGCAATTTGTGCGCTAAGCCCTCTGATCCATTTACCATAAATATGTTGATATATCACAGCGCAGGATTAGCTTCCTGTTTGCAACCATATGGAGTACTGACAATTTTAGGGATCAGTTGAGGGAGTGAGGGAGAGACAAAGAGAGGGAGCATTGGGATCATCGTCATCATATGCGGTGGCTGCCACTTGAGCATGTTAAATATATGAAGTGTTAATTTGTAAATGAATTGAAATTGGAATGTTTATTGTTATGTTTGTTGTTAAATTTTATGTTGCCTCCAATTGGTTGCCTCCGACAACAAATTTATTTTTCTGGCTATTGAAGTTGAAAGATCTTTTGATAAAGGGAAACCATACATAGGGTATTTCTTAGTTAATCATTTTCTCATATTTGATTTAGATATTTTTACATTTCTTATGATCATTTCTTTATCTTTACCTTTGCTTAATACTTTAATCCAACAATTTGCAGATGTTTTCCTCAGTTTTTGAATTTGTTTATTATTGTTTTTGTTGGTCTTTATATTTTTCTGATATTTTGTAGCGCATAAATATTATTTTTTCATTAGCCAAATGCAAATAGATTTATCCGCCTTGGCGGCAAAAATTTGGTAAACGCCCTCAGGCATTGCTACCTGATCACAACTCTGATCTCTTGACCAACACATAGTTTTTCCGCTTTTCCATTTCCATTTCCATTTTTCATTTTGCCGTTTGTTTATTTTGCTTTGCTTTGCTTTGCTGCCCACAATTCGGAAAAGGTGTTTGTTCGCAGTTGAGTTTGTTTTTCGTTTAGCTCAATTCAATTTAATATAAATAAATAAATAAAATGCTTCCAAATATTTTCGACAAATATGCAAAGTCAATATTTATTCTAGGGCTTCCTTTTGTGACCGAGCAATTTTCAAAAGTAAATAACCTGCTTGGAAACTTTATAAAAGAGCTAAAAAGAAATGGGTCTTAAGGTTTTTGCTAAATTTTTAAAGGACCATCTGTAGTTCCTACAATTGAAACAGTTCTGAAAAAGTATGGAAAAATTAGGATACTTTTTCATATAATAGCAAATTCACATAAATATAGATTTTAGAAAAGACCTGAAATCAAAATTAAAAAAAATTTTGTAGCCTCTATCTATGCAGACATTCAGAATGCATATCGTTTCAGCTCTGGCAAAATTATAAAGGTTTATCCTCTATTAAAAGTAGTCTTTATCTGTTCTTCATGGAGATAAGTTTTTCTTACATTTTTATAAGTTGTAGAATTGCAGTTTTCTATTTCTAAGCTGAGTCTAGAAGGATACAAATGTATTCATAAGTACACAGAAATTTTATACACACCGCATTCGAAATCTAAAGCCTCTTCCAACTATAATTCGCAACTAGTTCAAACGCAAACGTGACCAAAGTTAGAAATCATTAAATGAACAAATCGCTGAGGCGTGTTGCTTGATTTTGATCAAAATCTTTGCTAACTAAACTGACAGCTTTTCATGTGTGGCAAGTTTGCTGTACACTTTGCTGGCTGATGCCACATGCTTGTTAGAAAGTTTGTGCAACAAAAAAAGAAAAAAAAATGAAGAAAAGGAAACAATAAAAGAGGCTGTGGCTGGTAACTTTGTATTTTTTTTTAGCTGCTTTACAATACATAATGACATTATTATTATAAGCGTGCTTTTTTGTGGATACAACAAGAGTACAAAAAGGGAGACACATACGAAGAGGAGAAGAAGAGGACTCGGACCGCCAAAGGAGCTGGAGATGGAGATGGGGGCAGGAAGTGTATGGAAGTGGGCAAGTGCCTTCTTTTGTTCTTTGTCACGTTCTGCGGTACACTCTCGGTGCAAAGTAAAGTGAAGCAAGGCGTTGTAACAATCCACCTTGCCATGGGGCAAGACCATCGACAAAGAGGAAGCGGAAACAGCCGCAGTAGCAACAGCAACAACAACAACAACAACAACAGCAACAACAACAACAGCAACAACAACATGAGGGAGGAATAGGAGGAGGAGATGGGAAGCTGCATCAAGAGCTGTTCGATCGCTGAAGAGTTTATTCTAAAGTCTTTTTCTCTTCCTTTTTCTCTCTTGCGGGTCCAAATTACAAAACAAAAGCTGTGAAATGTAACAAAAATGCAAAAACAAACAGGCAAAACGAGGGGCACAATGGGAGGGGGATGTGGCACGGGCTGTTGGTGCTGCTGCTGCATAAATATTGTCAACAACAAAAAACAGCGTGGCAGGGGCAGGTCCTTCTTCTTCCTTTCGTTTTTTTTATCCAGCCCCCTGAGGCATGTTCAGCTTTTTGTGGCGCACGTTTTTCATAATTTTGTGCGCATCTCAGCGAAAAATCTGTTGACGCAATTGTCACGTGCTATGTGTTGTTATTTTTTCCCCCCTTCTTTATTGTCGTTGTTTTTCACTTGTCCAAAGGATGTGCCACACAACGAGGCACGCGCATAGTTTTTTTTAATGCCATATGCTCCATGTCTATCGTGCCACTTTCTCTCTCTCTCTATATGGGCCGCCAGACAAGTGCAATGCGACGTTAGAGCCAAAGTGCTGACGGCTTTTTAATCAGATTTATCCAGGAGTTGACAAAGCTGAAAAAGGACATGGAAAACTAGTATCTGCACAGGTTGAAGCACTATAATTTAAAACAGCCAAAAGAACTAGAAATCTATAATGTCTGACAAATTCGATAATGTGACTGATGTCACCTAATTCTTAGAGTATGTACAAATTAATCTATGATTTGTACTTTGCAGTAATTTTTGTTGTTGTTGTCGATTTATTTGTGAACTTAAATTATATTTCATTGCAACCACTAACATACTTTTATTTTCCTTAAAAATCTTTTATATTTTATAGACCTATACTCGTAATATTTCCTTGACTATTATCACCTTGTCAGAACTTTGAAAATATCCAAAATTATTGCATTGACTGAACTTTTTCTTTTAAATAATTTATTTTCTTTATACTCAAGCCATTGCAATTTACTTAACTTACTTTTGACTATCATAAGTTCAGGTTTTATTAAAATTTAAAAAAAATGCCGCAACAATTATGTGCCTATATGCACTTTGATCAAACACGAGTACTTAGGAATGCCAAGTGTAGTCACTCAACGGATATTTGGGATCATTAAACTCTGGGATTGCGTAGGGATAGGGATAGGGATAGGGAGTATGAACATCTATAGGGTCGCCGCTAGCTACCCGCTAAGCGAAACCACACGCCCAGCTCTACCTTTTAGCCAATCTATCGAAATATTCGTATTCGTATTTATTTCAACATTTGTTGACGTCAAGCCTAAACACCCCAAAATAATACCATATATAATATGTACATGTGAAAAGGAAAGGAACTGGATGGAGTCTGGAGAATGATTTGAGTAAAGCTTGATTGGATCGATGTCGGGTTGCGATAGTTTTCACATGTTTTGTTTGAGCATTAATTCCGTTTAAATGACTTCCACTTTATTTTATATTTGTTTTTTTTTGTGCACAGATTTTCGCTTTGGGCGTAATCAACTGGAAATGAATTTGACCAACACAAGAGGTTCTCCTTTTTATGCTTTTATAAATACAAATATATATTATTTTTTAAAGGCTTTTCTTTATGCTAAAAGTGCGATTATTATTTGTGTGGTGGGCCCATTAAAATGATTGTGTCGTGGCTCAGGGCCATTGAGCCGTGAAAATTGTAGAAATAGGCATTTCTGTTGATCCATGATCCGATGGATGGATGGATAACTGTGACCAAACAACACGACAGGATCCTCAGCAAGGTCAAACGATGGGCGCTCTGTAATGTGTACGGTTAACCAGCATAGGCCAAAATATGCCATTTACATTGGCCACATCGACACTATCAAGGCTCATCAAGGACATGAGTCGCAAATGCAATTCAAGGACATACTTGGACAGCTGAGTTTTGAGTTTTTCCAGCCTGCAGACAGGCAACAGCTCATGTCCTGTCAACAGCGTTAGCAGCGGGTGCAATGTCCTTTCACGACTCATCAGCGTCCTGCCGAGTCCTGTCTCTTGCTGTGGATCTGTCGCTCTTGCAAATCAACTGAACAAAACTCAATTCAACTCATCTGATCTCATCCTGTTGTTGCAGTCTCCTCTGGTGCGCTGCTGGTGCAAATCGCTTTCATTTAACACTAACTTCAGGTCCTGCTGACGACGATGCTGCTGTCCTGCCAGGCACCCAAAACAAAAGCCACTACAATTTCAAATATCAAAAAAAAATAAGAAAATAAGAAAAACACCTGAGGCCTTGTTTCAACTACAATATTTGAAAATGTTTTCGCTTTATTTTTCCAATTTTGGAGCAATGAAAACATGCAACAAGTCTTTCAATTTCCTTTGATCTAGTGCCGTCTAGTGAAATTTGAGAGAGTTTCCCTGCCTCCTTATCGCACTTTCATTTCGTGCAAGTCTCAAGTGTTTCGGGGTTTTGTAATTAACCGACATTCGAACACATCTCATAGCAACTCCAGTTCCCAATTCTCAGTTCCCAAATCCGAGTCCATTTCGCGTTCCACGTCCACGCCTAAACACTTCACTTAACGCATGTGTTTCGTCTCCGGCTGTTCGTATCGGGTTTCCACATTAGCTGCAGGCGGCGCCGCCGCCATCAACTCTGACTATGACGAACCAAAGCCGAATCCGAGAGTCCCACTCCCCCCTCCCCACAGTTGACCGGCCTTCTTGTTTGGCCACATCCATGGCGTTAATGAGAAAGTGTCACTGATTTGACGTCTGTCGTCAGTGCCCGCGGCAAAAGACCAAAGATTTATCAACTTGTCATCATGTCAAGAAAACATTGAGAAGCAAGCAGAGAGGTGTGATCCCAAAAGGATAGAACTTCTTCAGGAAGCTCTCCAAAATCAAAGATCAATTGATTGTTGCCATACAAGCCTCAAGTAGTTGACACAATTTTCTAATGATTACCAATTTTGATTGAAAATGATTTTAAAAATTGAAAATTATGTGGATGTAAAAATGTTGTACTATAAATATTTAGACAAGTATTAATTAATAATAATTTATTACGAAAAAGTAAATCAAATATAAACAATTTATTATAAAAGTATTATTGTAAACTGTTCTTATTTATCATGTTTAATTTAAATGCTTTTTTAAATTGAAACTTGTATAATGAAATACAATGAGATGTAAATAAATGTTAAGATATTAAAGACATATTTTAAGACATTTTCACTAAAAACGGCTCATTTTTAGTTATAAAATTAAATTAAAAATTGATTAAATAAATCACTGTTTTTCTATTATTATAAAAGTACATTTATGAGAAGTTTTGTGGCCAATAATTGCATATTTCTTAATAATGAAGAAACTGTGAAAAAGAAAAAGAAAGAAAGAAAAAATATAATCATTATTATTATTTGGAATCCCTTGTTATTTAGTTTCTGAAATAACAGAGAATTTACAGTTATATACTAACAAGAAATTATTTTTAGATTTCCTACTTCATTTAAATCTTAAATAAACCCAATTAAGTTCATAACTTTACTTTTTATACAAACTTTTGCTTATGTAGTAAACTCAACTGTACAACACTTTAGAAAACCAGATCAATTTACAAAATGATACCTCTTGAACTGAAGAAACCGAGTTTATCCTTATCAATTACAAAATGTGTCATAATCTGTATCATCCAATCCGATTACCATAGTTAAACAATACTTGACAATATCCATATCAAATTCTCTTCCAACAACACCTCGATTTTTCCGTGGAAAACTAAGAAGTGTGAACAAGTGAAAAGGTGACAAGAGAAGCTTAAAAAGCCGAACTCTATTAGTCCAATAAGATGGTTGGGTATGGAGTTTTCTTTTGGATCGCGTGATTTTGGGCTAATCTTGTGATTCGAACAAGAAGTTGACAACATTATCGGGCATTAACAGGCGACGTCGGCAAAGATGACAACGGCCGCACAGTGGGACAAGGACACAAGAAAAAGGACGAGGGAGTGGGGGGCAAATGAGATTCATTGTTGCCAACGTGCCGAAAGATGAGACAAAGCTGTTAACGCAATAAAAGCAAAATGTCACCTGACAAAAATGCAGCCGTTCCACAAAAAAAAAAACAAGGAGGACAAAACAATAAGAAAAAGAACAAGAAATATAGAGAAACTTAGATAGAGAGTGAGAGAGGGGGAGAAGAAAAAGGACATTGGTAGATCGGTTGACTTTGATGCTTTTGTTTTAGAAACACGTTATCACATTGTCGGTGGCACAAGAAAGCAGCCGACGAGGCAAGCCGCAAGCGGAATGTCTCAATTATATGATCAGAGAAACCAAATGGCAACTGAGTCAACGCCTTGAAGTCTCCTTTTCTCTCTCTCTCTTCCTTCTCTCTTTATAGAGACATCAAGCAAGATGACGTGGAGGATCTGAACGATGACTAAACCAAATGAATGCCGAATTGTGCACGTTGCGCCGCAGCGGGAGTCCTTGATTTATATGACGGTGATCCTTGATCCTAGCGCGCCCAGCACACGCAATCAAAAGAGCAGAGAGACTGAGAGAGAGAGAGAGACTGATGGAGAGAGAAAAGAAATCAAAATACAAATGATTACAGCGCGTGCAAAATGTTTGAACACAGGATCAAAGGCAGTGAGAGAAAGAGAGGACACAGTCCAGAAGGGGGAACTGGTTCACAATTTTCGACCACTGACTGATCCATAAGCCAACAACAAACGAACTCCGCCACAACAACAACAACAAAGGAAAAACAACAACAGCATAAACAACAACTACAACAATTTTAAGTTGATTCCATAAGCGGATTGTTAGCAAATGCCTTTGGTTTTTTTTTAATAGTCTTAAAGAATTTCAATTTTTGGCCTTATTGAAATGAGCAAGGCTGTCTGTTCTTCTTCTTCTGCTGCTGCTCCTTATTGTTCCCTCTTCATTTTGGTCTTTTTGTGCGTGGACGTGTTAACACAGCAATTAACTTTTACTGTCTACCAAATAGGGAAATTCTTGGTGTGTTTTGATTTATGAAACGACAGGATCTCACAGCAACAGGATAACAGCTGCTAATCAGCAGGTTTTATGATGGCTCAGAGATCCGAAAATAGGCCAAGGCTGTGTTCGACAATCTTAAATAACAATCAAGATCATATAAGGCTCATTCCATGTACATAATCGGTAATAGGAGTTAAGTCTAAGCTGTGTTGGATTGCTTAAAATTAACTAAAATATTTACGTTAATAAGAATTTAGACGAAATCCTTTAACAGCACCAAAGTATAAGGTCCCGCCAAATAAGATAGTTATATGTAGAAATATACTAGAGTGAAGTTAAATAAATATGTGGTTATGCTTTTAATTATAGTTATTTATTATGGGTGGAAGTCCTTTCTCTAATCCAATTCTATACTCATACCTAATTGGGATGATGGATCAATTTTTTACAAAATTGTTTTTTACTCATTCTTTTAAATCACAAAGTTGTTTATAAAATTAGTATTAAAATAATATATATATTGTAAATTTTTAAAAAGCATACAAGTGTCTCAAAATAAATGATTTGAAAAAACTTAGTTCCAAAGTGTTTCAAGGTTTTTTTCAAATAATTATTGCATTATGTTTTATTCCATTATCTTTATTAAAAGTTGACTATGTGTGGAGTGTGTCAGCTGTACTATGTTTGAGTACTTATTTAAAATATTCCCACTTAAGGACAGCTGCTTACCATGCCTAACTAGGCCAACTATACTATATGCTCATAAACCGCTCACTAAACACTTTATGGCTACTCGAACAATGAAGGCTAACAACCACATTAGGGTGGCCCATAAAATACCCAACATACAATTTAGATCATAAGCGTCACTGTCATAAAACTGACAACACCCACTGTAACTGATCGGTTACTTATCGGAGAAGAAACTGCAACTTATTGATTAAGTTGTCTGTGCGGTTGGACAGACAGGACATGAACCAGAACAAGAGCCAGGACAACTAGGACAACATATGCCAGACAGGATACATGGCCATACTATAGCGAGTTGATCGAATTATAAAGGCAACTGGTTGCAGTTTGCAGTTTCCCAAAAAGGTCCTGGGACTGGGACTGACTGCAGTTAAATTGATTCGTCACACAGATTTGGATACATTAAATGCAATCATTTGACAACAGGACGAAAATATTTTCATCCATTGTGTCCTAACAATGCAGCAACAACACAAAATGCCCAAATGTTCCATAGTTTGTATTCGGTTGGACTCCCCCCCAAAGCGTAGCGAATTCCCTTTTGATATGAACATACAGGATGCCTCCTTATCCTTCACGCTGTTAGGCTCTCTCTCACTCTATACTCACATATGTGTGTGTGTGTGTGATTGTATTGTCTGTGGGTGACTCTGTGTGTGTGTGTGGAACAACGCCTGGGAGCCGGCGATAATTGCTCGTTAGTAGCTAACATTTCCATTCCAAATTGTGGCCCTGTGGAGTAAGATATCCGTCCGATGATCTGAAAATTGATATTTTCTCGCTTTCTGTTGCGAATTGGAACTGTAAATTCAATGGCCGACAGATAGTTAATATGCTGTTAATTTCATCAAATGAAGAATCTTAGATTGGGGTGTATTTTTGCAAGAGTTAAGACATGTGGATGGCATGTGGAAGTTATTCTCTCATAATTCTAATTTACTTTTTATAACACTAAAGCTCATTTATCGAAGTTCATATAAATTTTATTTAATAGGTATCTTTGAATAAGTTTTTCTAAATTTTACGTCACTTTATTAAACGGTTAAATATTTGAGACCCTATATATAGACATTGAAAATAATATATAGAAAAATGTAATTTGATTGAATTTTAATACAATAGTTTAAAGAAATATATAATTTAAGTGATTATTTAACAATTCAATATACTAAACTAAATCACTTAGTTTGTGTAAAGCATTTTCTCAATTGAAGAAATAGATTTTAATTTTTCTTTTTTATACATATATTAACTATAAACGATCTTCTCATCGTTTTGGTAATTGTCTCAGCAAAATTGCATTGTGCATTTGAAAAACTTAAGAAAATGTTACTGTTTAACACATGCAACTCATGTGGAAGCCAAGTATTCGGTTAGAGATCAAACGAAGCGAGAAACTAGCAAAAACAAGAGAAATCTAAAGAAAACAACAATACTATAAAAGAAGAAGGAAATACTTGGACAAGTGGTCTTTGTTTTGAGCACTTGCTCGACAAATCAAATTTGAGTAGACTACTATATGGTATATGGATGGATATATGGATGGTTGGTATGCTATATGGTATGTTTTTGTTGGAACAATTGAGAAAATAAATCGACCGAAAGTCAAGTAGAGACAATGAAGACGTCAGCGCTGTGGGTTATTAGAAGACGTCTTCATTGGCGTCGGTAAAATACTTTGATATCTTAGACAACTTGACAAAACAATCAAAGCAACGCCAGCACGCACAACCAACAACCGACAACTACTACAACAACAACTGACAACACAACAACCGACAACAACAACAACAAGAACAGCACATGTACAAATGACTGTCTATTAATTTGCGCCATAGTTTACTACTACTGTTATTGAAGTTGTTCATGTTCCTGTTGTTGTTTGAGCATATATTTTTTGCCCAAATATTTTGTACGTGTACAACAACAATAGATCGGGGAGTATGACCAAAAAAACTAAAGAGAAAAATATAAAGAAGAAATGAGAGAAGAGATGTATGTAGAAAAAGTAGGCAGCGCACTTTGACGCAGTAGTCCAATTGCCGATGATATTGATGCACTCAGTCGGCAAAGTTAAAAGAAACCAATAGACCCCGACCATCACCAGTAAAATCACCAGTACCAGTCTGAATCCAAGTCTCAGTCACAGTCTCTGTACAAGTAGGCGGCCAGGCACAGGCTGAGTTTGAGTTCGAGACTCAAATTGAGGCAGAGGGATAAATGTAGATTTGAACGCCTCGAATTTTCATTTCTCTTTTGTGGCTAAGCGGCTTCTCTTTTCTTTTTCATACCATTCTTTTCTGTTCTGTTCTTTTCTTTTCAGTTTCAGTTATTTTTTTTAATGCTTGGCGTGGGCAGAGTTCAACTAATTGAGTTGGAAATTATTATATTTCTTTTTTTGCAAAATGCCATGACCAGCAGTGGACCTGCTTCAAAGGCTCCTGCCGCCGTTGCAAGCATGACTTTTCGACTTTTACCTAGTTCTGGATATGGGAGAGTGTTGGCTACTTCTTCGGTGAGTGTGCCTGTGATCCTGTGATCCTTTCGCATTTTGACAGCCGCGACAAAACTAATTGATTTACAAAACGGCACTAAGTCGACAGATCCTTAAAATGTTCGCCCACACAGGCGCACAACAGTTGCAACTAAAAAATCAATCAGGAATTGAAATTGTGGAAACAGTATTTGGAAAAATTCAATTCAGATACTTTTGGATTTGCGAAAATTCGTAATTAATTTTATAGTAATCAATGATAGTTTTAATATTTTTAAAGCATATTTTTCATATTTTCTTTACAATAAAACGATTTTGATTTGCCTTTCAAGTTGTTGCGTTTTAAAAGTAATTTTAAATACTTATAATATAGTAATAACTTATATATAATTTAAGTCAATTATTCAAATTTATTGTATATTTGTTCATATATTAAAATAAATACCTAATTTATTGAATCAATTATTTCAACTAAATTGTAGTTGAGTTTAAAGCAGAGGTTAATTATATTACTGGGGAGTGTCAAATATTATTTTAGACTGAAAATTATTTGTAGTATATATCGATCCATCTTGTTGACTCTGCCATTATCCAATATCATATTCAGATTTTTATCAAGGACATTGATCACAAGCACTGAACTGATATATGGAAAAAGGCTTTCGAGTATTATGATCACTTTAATATAAAAGAAAAGTGTTAAAGCAAATGAATATCAATAATGTGCAGCATTTAGTAGATTCTTTAGAAACCTATTCATGGTATTCATGGATATTAAGCCGTGACTTTCAAGTGTATAGAGAGGGACAAATCGAAAGAGAGAGAGAGAGAGGGCAGAGATATGTGTCACAGTCACTGATCGGTGATCAGTGACAGCTCCATAGTGTTAGGCCATGATCTGACCGCCTGTTGGTTGACATTATGGTTTCATTGCCAGACCACACTTAGGTGAGCTTCACGCTTGTCCTGGGTACAGCACCAAGGACCAGACCACACCAGACCGAGTACTGTCACGCCTTGGCATATTAAAAAACATTGACTAGGCGAAATTCCAAGTAGAAACCGTGGCCACTGCACAATGTCCATATAATTTTGAATTAACGCCACAAGATTCGGACGGGGAAAGTTTCGCTACGTTTCGTTACGCCGTTGGAGGGCATTGAGTCTCATAATTGATCGTAATGTGCGATATACGGCCGGGCAACGGGCCTGTCAACAGTCCTGACTCGAAGACACGAAGACTGACCGTGCTGTCAACAGCAGGACATTCTATGCGTGATAAAAAGGACATTCTTCGTTTTGCATTTGTCGCGCTCGACAGCCCACACTCACACTTTGCAGTCCTTTGTCCTCAGACGAAGCAGCTCGGGAAGTGCCGATCCTTGCCGCTTTCATGGACGAACAATACACATGATCGATCGCCAGTGTCGCCATTTGCCTGGACATCACTTGATTCAGTATGCATCGAGTGCGGGCCCAAGGATCCCTGTTTCAGTTCAGTGAAGCGATCTCTACCTCCACATCTTTACTTTATTGATAAATCGCGGTATTAGCTCTAGATTTGAATGAATCCCCGGTCTTAACTTCTGGGTATCGTTTACCTAGTTTATGTTATTTTATTGCTGCCTTTATGACCTGGCTTTATAGCGCAGGTAGTCCTTAAACTTTTAAGGATTCTTTAGCCTCGCGAAATATGAAATACTTGAGATAATTTTTATTCTTAAAAAAATATTGGTGCAAGTGTAAGATCATGATTCCTATTCATAAAATACCATAAATAAATATAATATATATAAAATATTTTAAATAATTCTGATTATTAGTTTCATTTGAATTTATGTTTAGGGCTAAATAATAATACATTTACAAAAAATATGCTCATTAGTATGTGAGGAATCAATTATAGTAAAATATGATACAAATTTAATAATAATACAGAAATTTATTTCGGAATTTTTTAGAGAAGTCTTTTTTAGAGTTTGAAAATTTAAAAATTGATCCAAAATTTATCGTAGGACCATTGCTATGAATATGTGATAAATTTCTAAGTTCGAAATTCTATCCAGTTATCTATTATTTTTTAATATTTCACATATTTATTGTTTAAATATATTTTGCTAGATTTTTTAAGTAGCTGACTAAATTATTTTCCAGCTGAGTTCTTTCAAGAATATTTATTATAATGATCTCCAGAAAGAATTTTCCTCTCAAGCCTTCTTTAAATCTCAGAAAAGTCAGTAACTAAAACCAACTGAGCTTATTTACGCATAGAACAAAATGTTTACTTGGATCCATATCAAATGCCACTTCTAGGTCAAAGTAAATTCTCAAGAAGTGCGATTTAATTAATCTGTCACGAAACTAGAACAAATCCTGACAGCCGCTTGGCCTGATTAACCCTTTACTGGCCAATGCAGCGGATTACCTGCTACTTGAGCTCCATTGAGCTGTTGAAAATCAGCGAAAATCAGCCAAAATGTTAAGCCAACGTGGATTTCAAGTAATCCCAGAAAGAAAATCCTAAAACTGAAACTGAACTAATTTTGAAGTGGATTAGAGTGGAATATTCCACGAATTTGAATTTTGATATCAGCATAGATTTTACTTATGTATGTTGTTATTATTATTATTATTATTATTATTATTATTATTATTATTATTATTATTATTATTATTATTATTATTATTATTATTATTTTTGTTGATGTTGTTGCAATTAACTGTGCAATATGCTAACATCAAAACAAGGGGCAATGGGGTACTAAGAGCGAGAAAGAGTGAGAGAGCTGCACTGTGGCAGAAAGAGAAACAAATGAATACAACTGCTATACGCCTACAAGCAACCCCTGTTTGGATTGGATGTAATGGATATTTTGACGCCGAAGCATGCAAAGGGCTGCAAATAAACATCCACAAGTTCCAAAACAAACGGGGCAATACAGCAACAAATAAATACAACGTCTACTCTGTGCTCTGTGGATGGCAAGTGGAACAAAATGGTCTGCCAAACCGGTTTCAGTCTCAAGAGATTAAGAGGCGGAGCCTGCGTTGTACTCTTTGTTGTTGTCTACCTAACATGCGCATGCTCTCTTCGTTGGGGTGGGTGCGTCTGTGTGCGTGCGTGTGTGTGTGCTCTGTGTATTGTGTGAGAGCATGCGCTCTGTAATCCGGGACGTATAAATAGCGCGTCTCTCAGCCAAGAAGAGTCAGTATTGAGTTACGCATCGCAACGTTCACATCAACACAACAGCAACAGTAACAGTTACTCTCGTGTGTGTGCGCTCAGTTAAAATAGAAAAAGATATACAAATAGAAAATTGAAAAGACTTGCAAAAATGGTGAAAAGTGTCTGCGAAATGGAATTCAAAAGCAATTTCTCCATCGATGCCATATTGGCTAAGAAACCAACAGCTCCAGTGATCAAACATGAACCAATTCCACATCATGCGCATCCCTATCATCCATATGCCAACTCTGATGGCGAGTTGTCGGCATCTGAAGATTTCGATAGTCCCTCCCGCACCAGCACCCCTATGAGCAGTGCCGCTGAATCGTTATCATCTCAGCACAATGACAAGCTCGATGTGGAGGAATTCGATGATGAGGATATTGAGTTGGATGAGGAGGACAGTGATGCCAGCGAGAACGCCAGCAATCCCAGCAAGAAACAGAAAATGAGTGCCAGCAGCAATGATAACAAGAAGCCGCCTTATAGCTACAATGCTCTCATCATGATGGCCATCCAGGACAGTCCCGAACAACGATTGACCCTCAATGGAATCTATCAGTATCTGATCAATCGCTTCCCCTACTTCAAGGCCAACAAACGTGGCTGGCAAAACTCCATTCGTCACAATCTCAGTCTGAATAAATGCTTTACGAAGATTCCACGCAGCTACGATGATCCCGGCAAGGGCAACTACTGGATCTTGGACCCCTCTGCCGAAGAGGTATTCATTGGTGAAACCACCGGAAAATTGCGCCGTAAGAATCCTGGTGCAAGTCGCACTCGTCTTGCCGCCTATCGTCAGGCCATCTTCTCCCCCATGTTGGGAGGAGGATATGGAGCTCCTTCTGCTGGTTACGGTTATCCTGGCATGCCTTTTGCTGGTGCCGCTGCAGCTGCCGCCGCTGCTGCTTTGTATCAACGCATGAATCCCGCTGCCTATCAAGCAGCTGCTGCTGCTGCGGCTGCTGCTGCCGCTGGCTATGGACAACATCAGATGCAATATCAACCAGCAGCAGCTCCACCTCCACCAGCTGCTGGCCATCCCCAGCTTCAGGGATATCCGGGTGTACACATGAATGCGGAAATCTTCCAGCGTATGCAGTTCTTTGGCAAGTTTCCGGCTAGCTAAGCAAACAGTCAATTGCCACGCCCAGCGTTTTGGTTTAATGGCACAAGGACCGTCGCCAGCGTCAACGTCGCCCTCGTCGGCAGTCAGTCAGTCAGTCAATCAGTCAGTCAGTCAATCAATCAGTTGCACGACAAACCCTTTGACGTCTAAATGTTGCATTTAGCAAATAAACAAGATGATATATCATTTGTGGCCGCCGCCGGCCTGGACAGCCGGCATTTGGAGCAGGAGGAGCAGCGCCCCGCCCACCCCAAGGCAACAACTCCAGTTATGCCGCCACGCCCACAAATTGGCGGCTTTTAAAAAAATATTTTACATATTTATTAAAAAAAAAACAAAATTAAATAAAATACATTTTAAATGGAAAAAAACATTACTTGTTATTTTTAAACTTTTTATGCTTGTTAGCTTTTAATTTTACAGTTTAACAATTTAGCTGCTTTCTAGCTGCTTTAGCTTGTTTTCAACTACCAATTTTTAGCTGCCTTTAGTTGCCTGATGACTTAATTAGCCGCTGTTGCTGCTGTCGGCAAACATGAAATTTGTTTGAAGCTCAAAACACACAAATAAAAAAGACGATCGCTCTCGCCTTTGTTGTTGTCGTTGTTGTCTCAATTTCTTGGCTCTTTACATGCCCAGTGACAACTCCAGCTGTGCCAAGCACCGCAGGTAATCCAACAGCGATCCCTGGGACCGATCCCTTGACTGACTCCTTGCCGGGGTCCAGTTCCAGCCAGGCTATTGTCTAAAGACAGCACACGTCTATTTGCTTAAACTATCGATATGCCATGTATGTTTCTGTATGTGTATGTTTGTAAATACAACAATTTTTCTTAACTTTTGTTATACAATTTTTCAACTAATATGCCATGGGTAAAAGTGAAAGATGAGAACCCTAGAAAGGGGCACCGACAGAGAGACTGTGCCGTATCTCTGAACCCAGGGGCCACTTTTCCATAAGGCGAAGGCGTTCTTCACAATTTCTCAAACTGTTTTTGGTACCTCTCCCTGTCTCTCTCTCTCTCTCTCTCTCTCTCTCTCTCTCGTTTGCCCAATGTTGATGTCTTCATTTTCAAATTTCCAAAATTCCAGATAGAATCAAGCAGTGCGGCTTCCACTTTGATCACTTGCCATGTGTGTGTGTGTGTGTGTGTGTGTGTGTGTAAATGTGGCGGCTTAAGTGCGCATTTGAGTGAAACATGTGAGAAAAACGGAGCATCAACATCAACAACAACATCATCATAATCATCATCTTCTCTAGCTGTGGCATCAACAAGTTTTTGCGCCCCCAAACTCTAGATTATTGGTATACCCGTAACAAGGAAGGCATGGTCTTATCATAAATACTACGCTTTACTCCCTCTCTTTCTTTCTCTTCCCCTCTTTTACTCCCTCTCCTTAGCTCTATCGAGACGATTTGTAAATGAAAATGATAATTAATATCATCGTTAGTAAGTTGTGAGCGAAGGAAAAATGTGTGAGTCTCATATCGGTAGCAATTATCATACTCGTATTTTCTTTCTTTATCCTCTGCTTCTTTTTCTTCTTCTCAGTCTATATTTCTATCCATTTTCAATAATTGTAAAATATTGCCGGACTCTCTGTCTATCTGTCTTTCTGTTTGCCTGTGTTTGTTGTTTGGTGTTGGTAAATCATGTTATTGAAACGATTAGCTGGCAGTTTTATAGAGTGCCAAGCAGCATTGGGCTCCCTGTTTGAAATTATCCAAGATTCCAACTGGAGAATGGAAAACTTGTATAGCGTTAAGAGATCCAAGTTGACTTATCGTTTATTGTAATGAGATCATTTAGAGGTTTGTGGACTCTAAAATAAAGTAGTTTATTTATTGTAGCGTTGTAAGTTCATTACTTTTAGAAAATATGATTTAAAGAACTAGTTGTTTAATTTTTAAAAAATAATCTTACAAGATCAAAGTTAAACTTGTTTTTTTAATATATTCCTATCGAACAATATACTTTCTATAGTATGTTTTGTCTTTAGTTTAAAATAGGATATAATAATAAGATCATCTTCAATTATAGATGCATAATTCTTTAACAATTTAAAGATATGATGCAAAATAGATAAACAAAATTAATTATAGCTTAAGTATTATCTATTATAATATGCAGTATATCTTTCGATATCGGTTCAATTCTTTTCCTATTAAATAATGAACAAATCAAAGGATCTCTCTTAATAGATGTTTAATTAGTTACTACATGATATCTTTCATCATTTTATCTACTTCATTTCATCTTTAGTTGCCCAAAGAAAATTTGTTTCTATATATCATATCATCTCGTGACATGTCGTCGTCTTTTATCTTTTTCTTTTTGCTCATTTTACTAGAAAAATCCTTTAACTTGTTCCTTTGCCAGTTGGAAGAAGGCATATGTGTGGATATTTTGGGGTTTAGGTTCAGCTTAAGCCACTGCAAGAGTTAAATCGGCTTTCGGGCCCACGCATAAATCCATATATGCTATCCAATATTTTGCATATACAACCCATGCTTATCCAACGACTTAAGATATGAAACTTTGTGTATGATTAAACAAAAGGCTTTTGGGTCGATCAGCCTGGAAACTAAGACAGAGATGGGATTGAACTATTTCCATGGCCAAAAAATAAAGGAATGCAGTAAGAGAAGCAGGTCATTGTTTTATTAGGTATTTGGATATTTGGTGATGGTAGTTGCCCAGCTTAAGTAGTTGCTGTTGTTATTGAAATCGTTTGGATGAGCGCATTATATACTTAACACATTTTTCAATTATGCCATGTACGACTGGTGAACTGGTGAACTGGAATTGGATTCGAAATGAATCCACTTACCTAAGCCTGGGATTCTTGAACTCAAAACCTGGATCTCGTCTAAGTCGCTAAAGCAGTTTGCAGACTAAGAAGGTTGCGGGTTGATTGTGTTGATTGTTCAAATTGTTTGAGCTCGTGAGGGCATTGTGGAATTATTGGTTCATAGCTCACAGAAGCTGCTGCTGCTGCTGCTGGATTTGTTTAACTGTATCAGAGTCTCAGGATGGGATCGTTATGGACTCGGGATGTGTTTGAGTAGCACGCGCAAAAATGTTTCTTAACCAGTTTTTCAGTTCGTTCAGAAACCCTGTAGAATTGGCTTAAGTGCTCGACATGCAATTTACAAAGATAACAAGCAGAAGCAACCGAATGAGGATCTGCCTTACTTATCTTATTACCCGGGTTAAGTGCACGGATTACGATGTCGAAAGAGCAGCAGGAACATCAAGAGTCCTGTGAGACACTGTGAGGAGCTGCACAATAGTCCAGATGCATAGACTAGATTACCTTTGCAATTCTCACTCTCTCTCTCTGTCTTTCTCTGTTTCTCTAACAATCTCTGTATTACTTCCCTTCTTCCTGCTCAGCATGTAGTGTCCTGCGTGTGCCGTTTGTTACACTTTTTGTGCATTTAGACTGCCCAGGAGTGAGCTACAACTTCTTTTCCGAATCCGAATCCGTATCCTTCTCCGTCTTCATCTTCATCTCCTGCTTGGTAATCTAAGCCTAGTTTCATTAATGATTCAAGCCCATCTCCTCTCTCTCTCTATCTCTATTTACTTCTACCTCTTTCACTCCCTCTTTTTCTCTCTCTTTCTGTGTGTCTGCTTTGGCATAAATATTTTATATATATTGTATATAGATCGGTTATTTGGCTGCTTTGTTTTGCTGTACGGTTTAACCCAACGCGTTTTGGTTTTAGGATTTCAGTTCTTCAGGCAATGAATAGAGATTGCAATAAGCAGATATCAACTTGGTATTAGTTTTAGCTGTTTCTGTTATTATGGGCTAGACAACTTTGTTAAGGATGAGAGTGGTAGATGTGTTGAGCATAAGTGTAAGCTGTTAGGCATTTGGGGATTTAAGAGATACTCACAGAAACAACTGAAATCAAGTAAATTTATGAATATATAGAACAAGGAACTAACCATATCTAGAAATATATTGAACCCTAAACGTGATAACCACCAAAAAACAAACTTTACTGATTAGTTTATATTATTTTCTTCAAAAATAGTATCTGTAATTTCTCTTGATATTTTATTTACATTCTGCAAATTATATTGTGTCATTTATTCAAGATATGAATAGTTTTTCGAAAGATCGGAATGGGAAACATTTTTCTGATTTCTTGAATTCATTAGACATAAGAATTTAAATGCTTTTGACAGAAACATTCCTTTTTGACACGTGCAGAGATTTAGTTTAGTAAATTAACCTATAATACACCTATTAATTGATATATCATCTAGAGAAAATATTTTATTCATATAATGGTAATTATTTAAAATCGTTAACATATCACAACTGCAATCCCTTTACTTTAACATATCTTATAAAAGTACCTCTATCTAGACCAAGTTATAGGGTGCTACAAGGCTATATCATTCACGCAATCATGTGTCGACTTTTAATCATTTGATTTATGTTTTCAATTGTTCTACACGACCTACAAACTGACACTAAGTAGTTGAGTTACGTATTTAAATTGCGAGACTGCAATATTGACACTATCGATCCCAAGCAGCGTAGAGTGTAAGGGGGGAATCCCCCTCTGATTGTAGATTGAAGCCTTGCAAGTACAGTTGGGTATTGTAGGGTATATTATGGTGTGTAGGGTCGATGGATGACCTCCCCCCTCAGTCTCCTCAGTGGACACAGCGACCACACAATGACCACAAAATGTGTTTTTAATTGAATGTGATGTGGTTGCCCAGTTTGGTCATAGTTATAAGCAATGGTTCAGATGAGGGCAACACAAATTCAAATATTGTTGTTATTAAATAAAATAATTGTTAACCCATGGCACAAATAATCAAATAAAAGCAACAGCAGCAACAACAATACCAATCATCAAATTGTTGAAAATATTTGAAAAATATTTAAGCGACACACAACGATAACAACAACAACAAAAACAACAAAGTGCCAGCATGTGGGTTGCGACTGCAACATGTTGTAGGTAGGGGAGAGAACTGCTCTTTAATTAGTTTCTTTCATTATCTTGGCCTCTCTGTTGACCCGAATTTCAATTAAGTTAATTTACGCGCCACACATCGAGGGCAGCTCAGACTTTGACTCTGACCAGAGTCAGACCTCTGGTCAATGGAGGAACCAATTCCATAGAATAAATGAATACATGCACATATTTGAATGAATGAGTGCATAAATGAATGAATAGTACTCGCTGCTGGCCAATTGTAATCATAGTGCTTCTGCCGCGCTCTAAGAATTGTTATGAAGAAAAGGAAAATACAACAATTAAAAGAAATTATGAATGAGCAATAATAACGCACTTGAAGTATTACCCATCTGGCTGGACAGAAGAAGAACTCATACAATCGCATGATTGGGGAAACTGGAAGCTGCGGAACGGAAGTGAGTTCAACCGGGTTGACAACGAAACATGACAAGTTGGCATATGAACTTTCAAGACATGACTTAACATGAAAAGAGAATCAATGAATATAATCTTCAGTCATTTTAAGATGAAATTTATTGAGCAATTCACTGGATACTTGATCTTCCTTTGCAATTACCATCAGCTGGTACTTTAAAAGAGGAAAAGAGAGAGTAGTTCCAAAATATGATCTCTAATTTTAAATAACAATTATCAATTAAATAATGTTATACACGATCTTTGAGATATTAAAATTACAAAGTACATATTGTGTTGATAAATAAATTGAAGGTTTATATTCTTAAATTTTATGAGTTGAAAAGCTAAGAAATGTTAATTTAGGAAAATGTAGATGTTAGTAATCTGAATCATCTCCAATTTCTAGGAGTTTACTCGGATCCTCACTCAAGATTAAAATATCTATTTATTGCTATTCTCTTCATATTAGAATCTTCAATCCCTTGCTAACAGATCTGAACTATTTCTCTAGGCATTACTTCCAGCTCGTCGGATTTATCAAGTATGTAGTTAAATAATTCTAATTGCTCAAGGCACTTGACACCACATCCTTTAAATTGCTCTCGCTAACCCCACTTCCTTTGTAGATCTTTCAGACAGAGTACCAGTTGTCAGTTGACAGATTTCACACTGATACAGCGGGTCTCTCAGGGTCTCTCCGGGTCTCTCTACAGTGGCAGTACAAACGACAAATTAAGCCGGGCCAAAGAGGCCAACGCTTTGGACTGGACCTCAATTAAATTGATTTGGATCAGTGCCAAGTGGAACAGTTGACCAGGCACCAGCATAAACCAATGACTTTTCTCTTTCTTTCATATTCTTTTCTCTTTCTCTATCTGTTGTCCGATTATGTAGCAATAAATCCGCAAATGAACCCGCAGCCACAACATTCAGGCGATGGAATCGACGCGTCGTGTCCATGTCCAGTGACTTTGAGGCTGAGGAAAAAAGTTCCGTTCAATTCCCGCAGCTCCTTTGTTGCGCTTTATTTGTGCTTGGTTGTTGTTGTTGGTGCTGTTAATTGTTACGCAGTTCATTAACACACAAATAACAAACACAAATCATGCTATACGAGTGTGCATAGAATGCCCCTTTAAGTTGCCACCCTCGCGTGGCACACGCGACCACTTCCCAGTTCCCAGTTCACAGTTTCCCCCTACTCATGCCATTTCCCTTCCCCTTACCCATTCCCATGGCAGTACATTCCCAAGAGCAGCTAACGATGACATCTAAGCGGTTGCCGTCGACGCTAACGACGACGTCCTCCACGACAACTGTTGTTGTTGCTGGTTGTTGTTGTTGTTGGGTGTTGTTGGTGTTGGTGTTGGCGCTGCGTGAGTTTTGGCAGTGTTTCTTTTCGTTAAATGCGTGTAAATCAGTTTATAACACATTGTCAACAATTATCAAGTGTTAGACAAAAAAGGGGTGCTTACACTCTTGCTTACTGATGGAGAGAGGACAGAGGGGGAGGCACTTTTTTAGTGAATTGTCGACGGTGAGTTGTTGCTCTACTTTCAGAGAAGTTTTAGATTTAGCTGTTCAACTGTATAGGTCAAAATTGTATATCTTTTTTAATGTGACTGTCGTTATGTTTCTATTCTTTCTGTTATTATTATTAGTTTCATTTACTTTAATTTCATCAAATTTTATAGTTTTAACCAATTAAGATTATTACATTTATTACTAGTTTATGTATATATTCAAAAAGTGATAGGCTAAAATCGAATCTCTTTTTATTTTTATCATAATTAATATTTTTATTTATTAGTTATTTTTAATGTTAATAATGATTTTTTTACTCTATATTAAAAATATTTATATTTTATTTAATGTAATTTTCCTAGATGTTAACTACAACTATTTAAAAAAATCTTTTGTACAAATTTTCGTTAATATTTTTCAAAAGAAGAATGTAAAGTTTGCAGCATTAATCCATTATTATTATTTAAATAATTGAATATATTCAATAGATCACATAAATAAATTCATTTAATTAATATTGCTAGTAATTTGATACTTAATTTTTTTAAATAATAAATTACAAATAGTTCCGTAAGGATATTCATTTTATTTATATTTCTTTTTCTATTAACATATTTATTATAAGTATTGCAATAATTTATTTAAAAATAATTAATAAACCAATTTTATTAATAATAATTGAAAAGCGTATTCAAAAATCGACTAAGATTAAACTCCTGCCAACGTAAGCTCTCTTTTCACCTCGCCCATCACACCCCGCTGTTAACCATACGCTTTTCCAGCACCCACCCGCCATTTGCCACCCCCGCGTGTGTTGCATGCCTCCTGCCCTTGCCTCACTTGCCACACTTGTAGCACACTCGTTTGGCTGTTTATTTGCAAAACGAAACACACGATAATAACAACAATAACAAGTGGGATGCCAATGTCCAAGCTGTCCGTTTGTCCTTTGTCCTGTTTCCAATAGACTCATACACCGGAAAAGCTGCAACGCGTGATTTCCACAAAATTTGGCCAATTTGTTAAAGCCTCAGATGGACGGGGAATAAACCCCAGCTACAAACTGATTCTCAATCCCAGCGCCAACCCCAACCCCAAAGTGATTTCCGCTTTTGGAAAACAGACCAGAAATTGTAACAGTTACAGTTGTTAACTGCTTTTAAAGGGCTTTCTGCGTTGTGTCTCAAATGAAATCAGATGTCAGATGCGGACTTAACCTTAACCTTAACCCGTTGAACGTGGCTTTAATCGAGACAAATCCCCGTGCCCGTTGCTGATGTTGGAAAATATTTGCATGGCTAAGCGACGGCGATTAAGGTGAAAAATACTCCACTGGGCGCAGCTTGAAGTCCACGAAATAAGATTAATACGCGCTAAGCTAAAGTCGGCTAAATCCCAGACAGGATATAATCCTTGCTTAACTCTTTCGGCACGGCACGGACCGAAGACCGAACACCGAAGACAGGGACAAGGACAAGGCTAAGGACGAGGCGAGACAAGGCGAGTCCTGGGCGTAGGTAAGACCAATTTGCAATAAAATTTGGCTACTGTGCTGATGCTCAAATCGCGTCCCGTCCGCTGCATGTAAACAGACAATATAAACAACGGAAGCACAATGCTGATGTCCTGTTGTATACTTAACCCGTTCCCATTCCCATTCCCAATTCCATTCCTAACAAATGTAGGTAGCCAAATGCCACCCGCACTTAGGTAGCCGCCTCTGTTTGCATGCATCGCGCTGATCCCGTGGACAAACAAGCTAATCCTGCGGTTAAACTGCCATTGAGTTTATCAAAATAAAGCAGTATCGTCTACCCGGAAGGACATCGCGATCGGGTACAGATATATGTATATGTAGATACCAAATACAAGATACAAGGGGCGTTGCAACTTTACTGTCGAACGGGTTAAGTCTTTGGCACGGATCAGGTCAACCGTAAAAGGGTTAAGATGCTCGGTACACACACGGTCACGGGATTTGTTTGCCCCTCCAGCAATTCGTATCAAAAGTATCTGTCACAAAACTAACAAAACTAAATGCCAGCTATAAATCTGGCTGATTAGTAAAGTACTCTCGCCCCCTCTTGTAATCCTTGCAACCGTACCCGGTACTTTTACTCCTACTCCGACTGAATTCCCGATTCAGTTCTTTGAGACAAGCATTTGTTTTTGGACCCTGTACTTCGAAAAGTAAATACAGTCTATTAAATATGTCAAAAAGAATGCCTAACTGACAGAAGGAGGCGTGGCAGACCCTATAAAGTAAACTTATACTTTTGACATGCATAAAAATCTAGACGATATAGCAACACCTAGATTTCGAAGACTCAACATGATACTAAATATAATACATTTTATTAAAACCAAATCACGTTTGTTTCAGAAGTTTGTCACGTCCTTGAAATTGGAAACTTCGATTGAAAATTCGAGTTACGAAAGCACTTTCAAGACGAACGCATTGAGTTCGAATTACTGCAAAGGATAGCTCCTTGAAATCGCATCAGAAAGAAGAAGACACTGAGAGCACAATGTGTGTATTTTTTATATTAGTAAAATATTTCAAATAATTTTTATTTTATGGATGAACAGTTCCGCGTCCCACGTAGGTTCTAATTGTAGATGGATTATACAGTTTGTAAGGTGCGAAATATCCTTGTTGAATCAATGGATACTTGGGGATAAGATACTCAATTCGTTGGTTGCGTCTTATGGTACACTCTTGGTACTTTAGCCAGTCTGTATACTTGACTGCATCATGACACTCATCGTAGCGTCCTAGTCTATAGATCTCACGTCTAATGCCATTCCAAAATACCCGTTTCTGTATATCTGTGTAATGAACACCTTTTCTCAAATATTCTGCTTGTCGTCGTATATTATAAACCGTACTCCTTCCCCGGCAAACGGTCGATAGTGAAGCATTTCTGTTGTTAATATTTGTTTCTTATAGTTAGATATATTTGGATAAGAAAAAAAACAGATCTAGCAATAAATGTAAGTAATTTAATTAATACGCACGGTGGATAATAATTTAGAGGAAGGAATTGTTCTACCGTCATTCTTGGTATCCTTTGATTATATGTGTGTAATCTTGTATCTTCCCAAACTAAGCCAGGTGTCGGGCCCCATTTGTTTACTACCCAAATACCCTGTGTGTTTCTAGTATATTTCGGCATGTATAAGGTGCGTTTTTTATACTCAGCATCGCTGTTTTTATTCTTTCCCATTTCTCTGATAGTTTTGGTCCTAAAAACTGAAATCAATTTTGTCGTCTGTTCGTTTACACGACTTTGAACTCTTTTTTGTGGCACAAAAAATTGGGCATAAGTCTTTTTAGGGGTTGGTGATCTAGCTTCCTTGAAGCGAAATACAGGAAACTTCTGTACATCGATTGCCGCTGATTGTAAATTTTCCAGCGACATCAACTAAAATGCGATAATAATAAATGATCATAAAATTTCTATAGATAAATTTCCAACTTACGGATATCACGCAAATCATGGACAATATTATAAGTGAGTTAATAAAAAACATATTTAAAATTCTTACTAAGAATTTGTCTGACTTATACTCAAGATCTGTTTCAAAATACAGAATATTGAAGTATGAGAAATGTTTGCTTAGCAACAAATTTTAAAGAGGTCATAATTGTAGAATTTTTATATCATTTTATATATATAAATCAGTAAAATGTAAATATGCACCATGAATTTTTGTGATATAAACCGTTTTACAACTCAAAACCAATTTTGATGTATGTGAAAATATAAAACTAATGTTGTGACTTTTATTAAAAGTAAAAAAGCTAATTTGTA
Source organism: Drosophila putrida (assembly GCA_037043535.1). Classification (NCBI taxonomy): domain Eukaryota; kingdom Metazoa; phylum Arthropoda; class Insecta; order Diptera; family Drosophilidae; genus Drosophila; species Drosophila putrida. Next base: position 2,962,820 of record JBAMBI010000470.1, read on the forward strand.
ATTTAAATTTTAATTCGATCGCTGCATTTTAAATTTTCAAACTCCCTCTTGCATTTTGATGGATCCAGGGTATAACGATAGTAATATAACTTTTGCGCAAATAACCAAAACAATTACAAAACAATGGCAATAATTGAAATGAGAGAATACAATGGGAAAACCGTAGCTTGCGCCATTTTGTTTTGACCTGAAGCCCCCTTAAGCTGCTTTATTCATATGTGAGAGACAGAGAGGGAGCTTGCGAGAGTGTGAGAGAGTGCGAGAGCATGGAAAGAGTATGGAGCTTATTTATGCTTGTATTTCGAGACTTTGGCGCGCATGTCTCCACTCTCCACGAAAAGCGCACGTCCAATAACAAAACACAGCCCACAACACACACAGACAAACTTATTCACATTCCATTGTTGTATGCAATACACACAGTTGTGCTGTTTGCACACAATACAAAAACTACAACAACTGGCAAACATGGCGTCCGACATTTATTTAGTTGCTGTTTTTTTTTTGTTGGCATTGCATTTTTCTTTTGATTTACTTTTTCTTTATTTTTACTGTTTATTTTATTTACTATGCTTTGGCGTGCACAGGTAAAACATGTTTCACCTTTGCATCTGACAGTTTCTTGGCTCCAATCAGAGCACGTTCTCATTCCTTTGAGTTGTTGCACACACTCACACACAATCGTTCATATGTGTATGTACAATAATCTGAGTACACGCCCCAAATAAGCAACAACAATTATTATGATTACAAAATGATTCCGATATTTAATTTTAACTGACATGGGTCATGCGAATAGTTTCAGCTGTTGCCTTAATAAAACAATTCTAAGAAAGGAATTAGGAATATCAAAGAGCATTTAATAGTGGAAAGAGACAGTAATTGACACAAATAAAGTGTTGCCCTATTATCTTCCATTATTTATTGAATTCATTGCAGAAAAATACTCTTTGCAACACTATTATTAACTTCATATTACCAGTTTACCAACAAATATTTAATAGCTGTAAGAGTCAGCAAATGGCTAAAAATAAGGTTTTACTCCATTACGTTTCAATACTCAAATAATACATCGTTTAAGTAAGTACATATACTATTTCAAGCACTAATCACTTTAACAGATAAATATTAAATAAATTTACTATTAGATTTACCAATTGTTAGTGAAATTATAATAGATGAATAGTATTTGCTTTTTTTATTTCCTTTTTCAATCTTTTTATCTAGTACATTTTTGATTTTAGCTTAAATTTAAAACAAAAAGTTGAATCTAACTATAGGCATATTAGACCAAAATGAAATGTCAATTATGAATAATATAAAATAAATCCTCAACTCAATAAGTATCCGAAATGACAATTCATACACGACAACACTGATCAAAAAATAGGTTTTCTGGTGCACTTTTTTGGCCAATAAGTTTTTAGTTTTGTGAAAAAAATATAATTTTTAAAACTAATGCTAAACGAAAACCTAAGATTTTAAAGTTAGAGCCCAGTTTTTGATTGAAAAAATTTTATTTGTTGTTTTTATTAGTGTATTTTTAAAGCTGTGCGAGAGGACCAAGACAAGCAAATAAAGAACAACAACACAATTAGTAATGGCAACTGTAAACGTGTGTGTGTGGTGTGTGTGCGAGTAAATACACAAAATCCATTAAGAGACCTTTTCAGCAACAACAGCAACAAAAGCAGCAGCTGCTCAGAAAAGAGCAACATTATAATCAGAAACCTGGCGTATCAAAATGCAACCCACAACGTCCAAATAGTATATGTGTGTGTGGCTCTCACTCTCTCCAAATCTCTCCCCACCCTGCGCATAAACGATAAAGGCAACAAAAACAAAGCGTTCGTTGTCGTCGCTGGCGTTCGTGTCATGTCAGCAGCAATTAGCAACGAATGGTAAAAATCTGTACACACACGTACAAACACAAGCGCAAAAGCAAAACACAAATACAAAACACAAACACAAAGAGCACGCCAAAGCGAGCGAGGTATATAATTGTTAGGGGAGAGAGCAAGCAGCAATACGTTCCACAGCTGCCATTGGCTGTCCAGGCTAGGTGGATGTGGGAAAAAGAAGCAAAAGCCAAAGGCACGGCAATTGAATTGAGATTTTGAAATTCTTGTTATTTAGTCTACACAAAACGCCACAGCGCAGCGGACGTGTGCGAACGAGGAGCGTAAAAACGGCATTCGTAATTCCAATTTGAATATATATGTATATTGACTACGCGTGTGTGTGGGAGGCATTCAGTTTTTGTATTGTGATATAAATTTAATTATATATTATAATTAAAAATGCATCGTTAGCAAACAAACAAAATATAATAACAATTTAAAGTGCAAAATGGTGAAAATCGTTGACGAGCTCAACGCACATCATCCACACAATCACACGCCACACACACACCATCCACATCCGCATTCGCATCCACATCCGCATCTAAATACCGTCGGCGCTTTGAATCTGAACCTGAACCTAACGCCGGCAACTCTGCTCATGAAAATGGCAAGAACGCCGCATTTAAAGTCCAGTTTTTCAATAAATGCCATTTTACCAGAGACTGTGGAACAGGATGAGCAGCAAGAGCAGCAGGAGCGGGAGCGGGAGCGTGAGCGTGAGGAGCACCAGTGTGACCAAGAGGACCAAAAGTTTAACAATAACAACAACAACAATAATAGCTCACCACTTATCTCAGAGCCGGATAGCGATGTGGAATCGGATTTGGACGTAACTTCAATGTCACCAGCACCTATTGCAGATGTCGACGAACCGGAACCGGATGATGATGATCCGGATGCCGATGAGGACGTGGAATGTGATGATAACGATGGTGATTCAGAGACCAAATCAACAGACGGTAAACCTATCAAGGATAAGAAAGGCAACGAAAAACCGCCCTATAGCTATAATGCGCTTATTATGATGGCCATACGGCAGAGTCAGGAGAAGCGTCTGACCTTAAATGGCATCTACGAGTACATTATGACAAATCATCCGTATTATCGTGATAATAAACAGGGCTGGCAGAACTCCATCCGTCATAATCTCAGTCTGAACAAGTGTTTTGTCAAGGTTCCGAGGCATTATGATGATCCTGGCAAGGGAAACTATTGGATGCTAGATCCTTCCGCCGAGGATGTCTTCATTGGCGGTTCGACAGGGAAGTTAAGGCGTCGTACAACCGCTGCTAGCCGATCCCGACTTGCTGCATTCAAGCGATCACTTATTGGACCCATGTTTCCTGGTCTAGCTGCTTATCCTCAATTCGGACAGTTCCTCACATATCCACAGGCAGCACCTAGCTTATTGGCCAGCATGTATCAGCGTTACAATCCCTTCGCTCCAAAGAGTCCTTTGCCTGGGATGGTCGGGCATCCGGGTGGTGCGGGACATGTGCCACAAGCCGGTCCACCACCTCCTCCGCCCTTTGTCAGTCCCGCCAGCAGTCAGGAACTCTATCAACGTCTACAGTACCAACAATTGTTGCATCAACATGCCGCCGCCGCAGCCCTGGCGGCACATCAAAGGCAGCTTAGTGCAGCAATGCCTCCAGCCCCGGCGCCACAGCCCCACATGACACATCTGGGACAGCCACCGTCCTCTCCAGGTCAACAACAGCAACCGGAGTCTAACTCCCGATCTCCGGGACCAACACAGCAGCCGCTACTGAAGCCCGTTACAGTTGTTACTCGCAACAGCTGAACACGAGTTCGGAAGAGCACCTGTAGTTAGTCTTTAAGTATTCACTGTACATAGAACAGCCGCGACTGAGGCGCTAGACGCTTGTAAATAGAAAGAGAACAAGAGAGAGATAGACAGAGAGAGAGAGAGAGGGAGAGAGTGCGAACAAAGTCTTGATACCCTTGCAAGAACTGAAATACTTTCGAAACTACACCATGTAAAGTCATTCAATAAAATTGTTGAGAAAAATTTGATAGAGATATGCCTAATTTCTAGTAGTCCTTTCTTGACTTTGACTGCGATAAAATATCTTAGAGGAAAGTATTGAACATAACATGGGTTTTTTACAGATTTACTAGAACAAAACAATTTTCTATTGATCGTTTTTTAACTTTTCCAATTTATAAAGTTTGACTTTGAAAAGAAACTGAAAGAAATGTTTTAAATCTAACTTTACTCTAACTTTGACTCAGCTATAATTAAAAATTGTTGACAAAAAAAGTATAAATCCTTACTAAATTCAATATACCTAATAAGTATTACCTATCATATATTCAAGTTAGGGCCGATTTTTTTAATATCTACATAAGGTCCCAAGTATCTTATAATATTTTGACGTAAAATATGCAGAAATCACTCTAAAATTAAAAGAATAAAAGATAAAATTGAACAGAACTTAGACGTTGAGAATAAAAACGCTTAAAAGAATCTTAAAAATAGTTTGATCTATTTTTTTATAATACTGACAGATGGACTTTACTTTTGAATAAAATGTAGCTGAATATTTACAATTTTATTAGTTTCAGTCTCGAAATTTCCGGTATTATCATATTGGTACAGTTTTGCAAGGGTATATTGATAACTGAGAGTTCTGACATGTTTCGAGTTTGTACGATAACGATAACGATGACGATACTTAAGCGCAGCAGGCAATTGAAATTAAGCACTATTTAATTTATATTAATATTACAATTATTATTACTCTTATTATTGTGTACTTTAGAAGGCCGACATAAATCAATTGAAAATTCTATTGAAATAAAAATTGCAACAAAATTGACTTTCAATTTCTATTTCAATCAACTGAACCTAACCGATTAGGAGAGAAGGGTGGGGAGCTGTTCAACTAAATTGAACTGCAGTGCGTTAAATTAATCTGTTGTCGCGACAAAGATGCTGACGGCCAACAGGAAGTCCTTAATAAAACACACACACACATACACACACACCAGCACACATACGAAAGCAGTGTAAAAACTGCGCTAAAAGCCACTGCTAAGTGTCAAATCAAATAAAATTTTAGCGCATGTCCCACACACGCCAACAAAATGAGGGGCACATGGAGCGTGGCGGCAACTCGACGGTGGCAACTGCGGCATTTTCTGTTGCTACTGATGAAATTGTTTTACAGACTTTGCTAGTCATTATGTTGTTGCTGTTGTTGCTGTTGCTGTTGTGGTTGCACGACACAGTCAATATGTTGTCTGGAATGGGAATGGGAATTGAAAACGGGAATGGGAATTGAATTTCGTGTACAGGAAAAATGCGGGCCAGACATTCAGCGTTGGCGTTGATCTGTGAAGACGCAACCAAATGGAAATGGAGTGGCAATTCAATTGCTTGCATGTTATACAAATATAATACTTGAATTTTATTTACAGCCTGTTCGAGGAGTCTTTTCCTAGTTACAATAGAAAATTTGTTAACAAATTTTTCTGTTAGTAATTTTATCATTTTTAATCAAGTTAAGTGGAAGTAATGAAAGAAAACCATCAAAAATATCTATAAATTATGCTGGAGACGAAAGTAAGCTATATTTTCCAAGCCAGAATTCTAAAAAGTCAATCGGTTTTTAAATATTTTTAAATCGTACTGGAGTCCGCTTTTCAAATGGATTTAGTAACTATACTTTTTATAATAGAAGTAAGTAAGCAAACAACTTGGAAAGACATAATACGCTAATTTGAATACTAATTTTATATGTTTATATTACTGAAGGAACTAAAAAACTTAGAAATGTGCTGCAGGTAGAAGTGGTAGCAAGTCAAACAGCTTTCCAGCTACTAATAGCCCTGTAATCTTCAGGTTTTTCATCTCATACTGAAGCTGATTCACTTGCCCAAAGGTATGAATCATTTGCAGTCGCAGCGAGTGTGTCAGGTTAATAAACTGCAGCTCAGAAAGAGAATCTTGGTTTGGAATCTCTTAATGTTGGGTGGAATGACAACGGGGCGTATGTGGAATGGAATATCGCATCCATCTAGCCGACAATTGCTGGCTGACATTTAACAGTTGCACATTTCAATTGAAGAGAATCTTAGACAACAATTGGCGACAATGCGACGCCACATATTGGACTCAGTATGAGAATGTGACTGAGACTGAGACGGAGACTGTGAATCAGAATGAGAATGAGATTATCCAATTCAGTTAGTTAATGCGCGAATATATAGATATGGACGACGAGTCCGATGATTGCTGTTATCATTGCAGCAATCGTTGACTTAATGCCTTCTGTTGTTACAATTTCAATTGAGTTTGGAGCATCTGTTTTGCCTGCTACTCAATTCCATTCAAGTTGCCAATTATGCGACCATTATTCAATCAAACTAAATTTATTTGTTTGTCTCATTTCCACGTAAACTGACGAACAGCCTGAAACATCATCAGCAGCATCAGCAACAGCAACAGCAGGAGAAGAACACAAATTTCTTTCAATTTATTCGCCTTACGCGACGGATTATTGTCTGTGTAAACATTTCGAGTGAATTATCCTATATATGATGTGACTTCTAGTTGCCTCAATTGCCAGTCAAGCTGCGCATTCTACAATCTCTCTCTCCGACTGCACAGGTTCAAGAAACTTTTCGAGAGGCGAGAGTCGAGATTCGAGAGATTCTGAGATTTACATAGATTGAAACTGGCGCCAGTTTTTCTTGTTCTCATTCTCATTCTGATTCTGATTCTGATTCTCGTTCTTGTTAGTTTTTATTTTATTTTCTGTTGTTGTGATTTATCAACTGTGGCTACTTGTAATGAAGATTCATAGGATCACATTCAACTGGTGTGGAAAAAGAACTGATTAACTTGCTTTGACTTATGTGGGTTATTGAGTGTTGACAGCGATTTTGTTATTGAGAACGCCTCGTTCAAATTCTGACATTTCTTTAATCTTGAATTAAAATAGCTTAGTAGTCTGGCATGTTTTATGAAATATGCAGGAATTTATTGATCCTAAAATTATAGCCTCAACTAACAACTTGTAGAAGTATAGACTTATATAAATTACAATCTCTTAAAAGATCTACTAATAACAACTGCTTAAAGAAGTGCTATTATCGCAAATTATATATATATGCACATATTTAAAGTCTTTAAATTTTTTATAGTAAATTTCGTTGTCAATTTTTGTGTTCAAACTTCTAATTTTTTAAATTTGAGTGTGCTTTAATAGTTAACTTTAAAAGAAGTAAATACAAAAAATTCTTTGGGAAACAAAAGGTAAGCAATGCTTATGAATAAGAACTATCAAATAAAATTAAGAATATTTATTAGTATAAACTCAACTTAGGAAATTAAACGAATTTACTTATATTTGATACATATACAATTGTATTCCAATGAAATCAAAAGTTCACTTTTTACTTAAAAACGTGAAAAAGAAAATCGGTTAGAAAATTAAGCAAATAAAATGATTTCTAGTTGTTAATAATTCAATTTTTAAATACGACTGTACACTCAATAAGAAAAGTTTTTAATTCAAACCTATCCATTTTTTAGTGACCCATAAATACTGAAAATACATATAAATATAAATAAAAGAATGCCTTGGGACTCTTATGAGTTGGCAAATTTATTGGTAAATGAATAGTTGGACTCTTGTCTTGCCACTGCAATTAAATACAGAAAAAGGAAAATGGGAGGTAAGAAGTGTGTGTGGAATGTTATTGCTCAAAAGACTGCACGCTTAACCACCAAGTCACGCCCTCGTTGAGGGCCACACCCACTGGGTAAAAACTTGGGGTACGAAACGTTCGTCATCGTCAAGTCCGAAACTCAAAAAACAAAAAACAACAAACACAAAAAAAAGTCGTCATGAAACCACATTAAAAGGCAGCGCGACCATTGGGTTGGCCTGTCATGAATTACAATGTTTAAAATCGCTCATTAGGAGCTAAATTTGTAAACTTAACGTGATAAAGATCGGGTCAGCACAAATGGCGCCCTCTGGCGGACAAAAGCGGCAACGGCCATTGGCCAACAAAGGAGAGAAGTCGAAAAAAAAGCGTGTGGAAATAATTTGGTTACAAATTAAATAACAAAAGAATTTGTTTGGCAACTCTAGTGCGCATTTTGGCCAACAACTGTGGCAGGTGGCAAGTGGCATGTCGGCGCATTACAAAGCACATATACCCTCCCCTTCCCCTTCCCCTTCCCCACTCCCTTACTCCACAATCTATATACATTGTTCCTTGGCCATTGTCCGTTCGTGAATTGTCCATTGTCAGCTGCCCCGCCAGTTACCGCTCCAGATTAAGTCGCGGGGTTTATAATTAAGCAGCGGGGTTTTGAAAACGTCTGAAAAACTGACTGTTTACCATAACAATGAGGCGCGGCAGGGAAAACACCTTTCCAGCTACGTCTTCGTCTTCGTTTACGTCTACGTCTCAGTTTCGTCTCAGCAGGCAAAGATCAGGTGTTAATGTCTGTGTTTATGGCCTAAGTGAATAGGCCAAGTCAGTCAAAAGTAAAAAAAAAAACATAGTCGACTTATGTGAGGCGCGCAATTATCGTCATTAGTGGACGTTCCCTGTCTCCTCTTCCCTCCACTCCCTTCTCTCACCACCCTCTCTCTCTCTCTCTTTCTCTACCCGCTTCAGTCGGCTTTTATTGTTCGTTTGCCGCTTTAGTTGCGGCTTGTTGTGTATCGATGTGCATGCTATAATTTTAAAAAATGATTTCTTCATGCCAGTCACACAGTCACCGAGTCTCCCGTCACACTCATCATAATACATAATCATCATAATCATCATCATCATCATCATCAACACCAACATCATAATGTACTTCTCATCATCAATGCTCGCCTTGGCTCGCCTCATCCAATTATTACAGTTTAGCCATGCCACAAGTCAAACAATAGATACCCCCATCCCCCGCCATGACCATCCATGAGGGTTCATATATTCTTTTGATCAACTCTTAATTATATTATGCATTTTTGAAATGTAGTTTAGTAATATGCGGCTTAATTTGTGGCAGATACAGTTTAAACGGCCTTACATACGTGTATTGCTAAATTTATTCGGTATGTTTTTCTTTTCACCATCATTTGTGATGGAAAAAATGTTTAACCAATTGAAGATTTAAAAACTATTATTTAAAAAAGAATAAAATTATATATAAATTATTATTATTATATTTTGGTTGTAGTTTTATCCAAAAATTAATCAATTAATCAAGTCCGAAATAATTGCAAATAAAACTTTTAAGATCATATTATATTAAATAATTTGGTGAAAGATATGGTGTAAACCCGATCCATTTGTATCTAAGAATCAGTCAGGAAAAATCCTAAATATTTTAAAATCATTAGAGTCTAGGATACATGTGTTCATAACGATTTGAACATTTGTAAATGTCGAATAGGTTTTTCAATCATTTATGCTGAATATCAAAGCAACTTTGAAAACACATGTTGGCGCTTTATAATACTTTTTATTGTTATATATATTTTAAAACCTTTCATTTTGAAAGCTTTAAACATTTTTTTTACCATCACAGTAGATTTCAGAAACATATCTTTAGTTTTCCAAGAGATAATAACTTATAATAACAATAATTCCTTAGATGAAATCAATACTCTATAATTTTCAAATTAACGAAAATTTGTTAAGATATCAGTCAAAATAATTATAATATTAGTCATTTGCAGACTTTGTATTTTATTTTTCTTAATCTCCTATATCCATTGAACAACTCGTGTTAAATAACAGCTGGGATTATAAGATTTGCTTTCCCTAAACGTAAACCAGTTGATTTTGTGGCCTGATTAAATACTTCAACCTGGTCATATTATATCATAATCCTTTTGTCAAGAAAATTGCCCATTGTTTGGGTGGAAAGTGCAATATCATTTAGGCTATAAGTTTCAATGCATCCTTTAACATCCTGTAAAAGAAATAAACCATTAAAGGATAACTCACTCCTTGCTAGCCACAAACTGGGCCAACAGATTAGGCCAATTGCAAAAATGGCAAACCATAGAATTTTCGCAATTGTTTTCTTCAGTATTTTCTTTTCTTTTCTTTATATTTTTTTTGTTGCTCAATATCTTGTAACCATTTGAAGTTATCTAAACATCTGCTGGAAAAGGTCAAGGGATCTGCAACTGGATGAGGATGAGGATGTGGTAAGGCTACACCTTCGAGCGGATTAAGATTGCTTTCATCGGGCAGCTGTAAGGTCCACTTGGTTGGACAATTGGGTAATACGAGCAATAATATTTTTATAGATCAAAATTGGCTTTGGTCTGGGAAATGTTGACTTTGTGGCAGCCACACAGCCACATAGCCACTTGCAGCTGTTTTGTGGCAAACTCTGATTGTAATTTCCTGGGAAAGCTTTTAAATTGCAAGCCAAAACACTTGAGCACTTAAAAAGGCGCATGAACATGAGCCAAAAGGAGTCAGAATACTACATCCTGCTTCCCAGAGTCTATCTTCCTCTCATTCTCCATTTCTCTCACCCTCTGTGTGCGGCAAACAAACTGATTGTTTCAATACGTTGCATGGTCGTTTTGTATTGTTGGGAAACAGTCGAAATAGAAATGAACTCATTGATTCCAATTGACTGATTTCCCATTGCAGTTAAGTGTCTGACTCGCGTCCTTGACCAGGATCCTCTTGCAATCGAGCGGCGTTGCCTTGTTGACTTTTTTTTTATCGACCTCGACAGCTGAACGCCGTTCGGGACTTGGGGGTGACTCCTGCCCAGGCTTTCAACTCTCGAGTGTACCTTGTTAGTCGTCGAATGTGCCACACAAGTGGCTCACATCAGCGGGGGCAACAATAAGAGCAGCGACATCCATTGCCATCCCAAAAGTTTCCCAAGAAATCCAAGTACAATCCAAGAACTAGTAGTTGCAAGTTCCATGCCGATGCCGATGTCGATGTCGGAGTCGAAGTCAGCAGGCAAAGTTCAAAGTTGCTGACGTCGCTTCCGTTCAATTGACAATTGAACTTCTGCCCATTCAAGTCTTTCGACTCATCCACATTCACAACTACATCTACATTCACATTCACAACCACATCCAAGTTGTGTACTTAATTTCCCGCTTAAAACGCCATTCATTCAATTAAGCCAATGAATTTGAGGCACGTCCACGGCAGCCCGAATATGCTCCAGACTTCGGAGGAGAAAAGTGTGTTGTGTTGGAGAACAGCATCTCTGATCTGATCTTCAAGTTGTCGTTCTCCACTTTTACTAATCAGACGCGGGTCAAAATATTTACCACTTGACCCTATTGATTTAATTAAATAGTTGCAAGACATTCAACCATTTGTTGTCGCACAAAACAGCCCAACGAGTCGCTCCAGAGATACAAATTTTTATCAGATCTTTACCCTCCATCTGTCCTCCGATCTTCGTCGATCTCCTCCGATCTCCTATCTCCGTTCTTGCGACGATCTTTTGCGGTCAACGTCATCGGCTGTCAACACAGATTTCGCGTTCGCTGCCCACTAAAGACGTGTTAATTAACGAGAGTTAACTAATTGTTGTTAGCAAAATATTTTCGTAATTTGATACTAAATTAATGTTCCGCTCAACTGGCTGGTTGTGGGCTTTTGTGTCGTACCGAAGCGTTTGCACAGTGGTTTTCAAATAAGTGAAAGGCTTTTGAGAGCAGAGCTTAATTTAAAGTTTTTATTAAGTTTAATATGTTCGAATAAATTTGATTCGATGCCATGGGAAAGAGCTTACTTAACTTTGAAGAAAATGAAAAATCGCAGAAATTTAAAGATAGACTCAGGAATTAACTGGAGGAAAGACTGGAACAAGCTTGCACCATAGGGATATATTTAAAATGTTTAAGTATCTAAAAGGAAAATTATCTATTCGTTATCAATAGATAGTTTGTACTTCACAATAAAGTTTGTTTATTTTAAATATCTTTAAAATGTTTACATTTTTATTAGATATAGCTTTGAACTTTTTGAATTTAACTTAGAGGTACTTTTGAAATCCAAGCTTGAATCTCTAAATTATTTGTAAAGTTCCAAAAAGATTCTGAACCTGCTCTGAATTATTTCTCTTTTCAATTTGTTGATTCCTAGATAATCAAAATATATCTTTTAACATAAATATCATTTTTTTTAACTACTCAAACTTACTCAAATTAATTTCTAGCACCTTTCACACCACTGTGCAATCCAACGTCGTTGTCTTAGTCGTCATTGCTGTTGTTGTTGTTGTTGTTGATGTTGCTGTTCATGTTGTGGAACTGGGGAATCGGAATCGGATACCTGAGTGCTGTCCATTGGCCAAACAGAAATTTGTTGTGTTTGCATTTCGCGCGCGCCTGCCTCATGGTCTGAGCTTTAGAGAAAGCGGCTCCAAAGTGGTTCCAAGAGAAGTACAGAAAAAAGCAGGGGAAAAGGAAGCGTAGAAAAGACAAGAATGGATCGTTTGGGCAACGCCTTAAATGTTTTATTGTTTTTAGCTGGATCTAAACGTGCAAACGCGCAACGGCGCCGACATTCGAAGGAAGACGGAGACAGGACAGAGAAGAGTTCCAAGTTTCATAAATCAAAACCTATAACGTTTAAATATTCATGAGGAACGTGTGAACAACAGGCAAACAGAGAAACTGCGTAATGTATTAATTTCATTTATTGCCATATTTATTCTCATGCAAAGGGCAGAGGACAGGAGAGGAGAGGAGAGAAATGAGGGTGCAGGATAGCGCGCGCAATTTAACAGCATTGATGGAAACGGGAGCAGACATTGCGACATATAAATGACAAGGACACTCCCATATTTAGCACGTTTTAACACAAGGGACAATGGCAACTGTGGCCAGGATGCTCGGTGGTGCCTGCATCCTCCTTACCATTAGAAGGTACTGCTCCTCATGTTGGTGGTGGTTCATCCTATAGCACCCTAAAAATCACAATCATTGCCCGGGTTAAATGAAATGGAGAATGCCATTCCTAATTATGTGTTACTGTCTGCATTTCTTTCCCTCTCACTCACACCCTATATTGCCCTCCTTTTCGCTCTCTCTCTCGCTCTGTTGGAGTGAGCACCCTTTTATATTTGTTCCTTTTTTGATACGGCATTTAGCTTGGGCTGTCGTCGCAGCCATTGTTGCTGCCAGCCGCAGGATGAAAGATTTCGATTTTTTTTTTGAATTTCTGTTTCAGTTTCTGCCTCGTTTGGTTTCATTCGCGCATCCTGCTGCTGCTTCTGTTGCTGCCCCAGGACAATTTTGTCGGTCGGCCAGCCGCTTTTATTTATTTGTGTTTATAATACAACAAAATCAGCTACGCTTGCACCCGGTCCAAGCGCTTTGACATGGCCGCTGCCTCAACATAAAACTGGTTGCCAGCCGCTGTTGTTGCCCCTTCCTTCTTCCCCCTTCCCCCTTGCAACACCCAACTTGCAACTTCGTCTCGCCTGTTCGCCTTGTTGTCGGTTATGACTGCAATGTCGACGTGATGTTTACATTTATGGATTATTGTTTCCGTATGTCCTGAGTCCTTGTTTTACGTGTGTTCATCGTTCTCCTGCTCATAAGTTCCGCACAATCATGCTCATCAGCATTTTATTTTTTTTTTTCATTTGATTTCGTTATTTTGCGTGCCATGCTTCACTGGAGATCTATCACGCACAGTGGTCTGTGAGTGGCCAAATAAAGTCGCACAATCTGTGGCTGACTCTCAAGTGTTCACTTTTGAGGTGTCGCTTAAAAGCACTTCAAAGTTTTCAACTAAAAGTATTTTGTGGTTGGAAAATTTAGAAAATTTATTTCAGATTTCTTCTATCAGCTTTTGACTGGTTGCAATGCTAAAGCTTCTGGTATGGTTTTGGAAGTCCTTCTTCGACTATTAAGAGATTTAAAATGTAAGTTATTCGAATAATAAAAAAAATACAAAAATATAAAATATATGTTGAAGAATATTTTTACTTAGAAAATGCTTAAAGCTTTATTTTATAGTTACCCACTGAATTCGTACCCTATATTTATTACTTAAGAAATTATCAGTAACAAAATCTATAATTACCTTCTTTAAATTACCTTTCTTAAAAACCAAAAAGGTCTCAAATAACTATCCGAATGATAAACTGATAAATCAAATAAAACTTTTAATATGCACCTTGAATAAATGGGCTTAAATAGTACTTATTATAATATTTAAATCATAGTATACAAGTTTTATGCTCATTCCTAGATGTTATTTTTAAGCAACTTGAATTTAATTTATTTTTCTTTTTATCTAATTTATTTTAAATAATTGGATAAATACCTATTATATGAAAACTGTCTATAAATATTAACAAAATATATATTTTTTCAAGACTTCTGTAAATGCAGTTTTTTCGTTTGTGCTTATGTTGTCTCAGATCTAATTTGTATTCTTTAGGAATCTTCCTCCAACTTTTTAAGAACTTTTCAAATTGTTTAATTTCCTAACTTTCCTAGCTTCATAAATGTGAGTGTTTAATTCGTTCGCTTTGAAAACCACCTAAAACGGCTTGTGGATTGCATTTAACTGGCATTGCTAAAACATTATTTCAAATTGCTTTTGGACCACTGTGCCAATTGCCATCTTCGTGAACTGCTCTACCTTTTGGCTTTGCGTTTTCCACTTGAATTGCATTTGATTTGCTTGCGACGCGTCGCGACGGCTGCTTATAAAGTTTCCTATGATTCTACACACACACACACACACTCTTGAATCTTTATTTGGGTTGTTGTGTTTCTGTTGACTGGCACAGCATTGAGATTCAAATAAATAAAATAATATTTGGAATTTCGCACCCTAAATACTGAGGCAAGTTGCAGTTGTTCGTTGCCTCAGCTTTCCTACTCCTCACTTCCAAATTATTCTCCTCTTCCCAGTCCCTCTCTCCTCCCTCCACACTTGGCATTAGTTTGGCTTTATAACTGTTAAAGAGACGTTGACGTTGAGGTAGTTGTTAATACATATTTCTTTATATTAATTTTTTTTATGATTGTTGTTGCTGTTGTGATTCGCTACGATATTACACACATTTCACACACACACACATACACACATTTATATATTTGTTTTTTATAGATGTATGTGTGGAGTTCTCTATGGGATTTTGGCCCGCTGCGCTGAGGTCTTAATCTGACCAAAAGTGTAAACCAGCGAAGCAACCCCGAGGGGGTTTCTACTTTCGAGGCATATGCAACTCCCCGAACAGCGCATATGCTGCATTATGTTGCCCTCTCTTTCTGTCACACTCTCTCCTCTCCATCTCTCTCTCTCTCTCTCTTTCTCTAGCGTATTACACGGATTTATATTACGCTCTATTGACTTTTGCTGTTGTCGTTGTCGTTGCTGCTGCCAAGTGGCCTTTGGTAACGAGTGGGCTTAGTTGGGAATGGGTATTGGAATTGGGATTGGGATTGGCATTACCATGCTTATAGAGGGTATATTCCAAACTCTGAATGCTCGTGTGTGTGTGTGTGTACATGCGTGTGTATTTAGTTTTGGGGTGTTTGCCATAAACGCAGATTAAGACATTAATTTAATTGCCTGACATTGCGAGGTGCGAATCATCATGAAAGCAGAAGTTGAAAACTGAGCAAAAATCTTGCTTGTTATTTGCGCATTTGATTAGAGGCTCCTGTCATTGTCACTCTCAGGATTTGGCCTGTTTGTTACTGGGAAAATTCTCTTGATTTATGTACTGTTAGTAAATGTTGATTTTTCCCATGGCAGATGTGGAAAATGTTGATTTTCTGTATGAGATATGAGACTGCAGCAGGTTTTACTATCCTACCAGCGGGGAAATATGGAAATATTGTAGATCGAAAAAATAAAGACAGAGATCTTCTTTTCAAATAACTTTTATATTTACTAAACGGATAAGACAATATAAATATGTTGGAGTTCCTTGCAGATAAGTTGACTGTAAAGGCAGTTAAGAGATCAAAGCTTTGATATTATAATATATTTTATCTATCTTTCTAAGTAAAATAAATGTATGGAGAATCAGGATCAGGAAGATGTTTCAAAATGTTTTTTGACACAATTTATGGATCAAAAAGTTCTTAGATGTGTATATAAAAAGTATATTTTCTACATTTTTCCTAGTTAGAATGTTTTTTAATTAATTTTGTATAGTAATGGTTTGAAAGTATAAATTGTTTTATTGGTATTTCTATTTATATCTAATTTAAAACTAATCTGAAAACAGCTCACGAATCTCAATTGCTACTGCTTCCTTGAGTTATTTTTCCATTTCCATTCAATAGTCAACAAATTGAGACATTTTGTTGGCACATGGCTAAAAGGTAAACTACCTGGTCGATGATATTGCTTTGGTAGTGGTAACTTGGACTGAACTCAAGATCAGTTAAGTGCCCGGTAACGAAAATATTATCAATAATAATTTTCACATTTTCAAACTGCAAATTTCACACAGAGAGACAGAGACGGCCAATGGCCTGGGACTTGAATTCAATATGGCTAAGCAGCTAACTTGGCCAACAGCAACTGCTTCTCGTAAATCGCCATGGAGAGCCAACAAGATGCCCGAGTCTGTGTCCGAGTCTGAGTTTGAATTCAAGTCCGAGTTTTGAATGCGAGTCCAACTGGTGAACGCTTTATTTTTTTGTGGTTGGGCAAAAAAATGTTAATTAACTTTTCAATCCTTAAATAATGAATGATCAACGCATCCGCGGCGACACGCTGAGTTCCTTTTTATCACTGAGCCTCAGCGAGTCTCTCGACCAGGCTAGCAACAACTGTTGCTCTTGTTGTTGTTGCTGTTGTTGTTGCTGTTGTTGTTGCTGATCTGCTGATATTGCCTTATATATAATTTATATGCGATACGATAAATTTATGCGCTGTGCGCGCGCATGCGCCCCCTGCAACTGTGAGGCAGCAACAAGCGACTACCGTCGGCAGCAGTTGCTGCTGGGGCAACAACATCAGCGTCGGCGTTGCTAGTTGCTGTTGCTGTGGCTTGTTGCTGTTGCTTGTTGCTGTTGCTTGTTGCTGTGGCATGTAAGGGAACGTCTCTACTAAGCGCAATGTCAGCGGGTGAGCCGAGTGTTTACACGCAAATTTACACTCTCATTTGTTGCAAGCGAAAATTGTCTTGTTGCAAATCCGCAAATCGGTGGCTGCTGCTGCAACTTGCCATAAATAAAGTTTTGTATTATGCGCACTCGCATTTGGCAGCGCATCCCACAACAACAGCAACATCAGCACCACATTGCTTCCCCATCTCTCAGTATGTGTTGCAACTAGCAACCTTGCTGCAGCAGCAGCAGCAACAGCAACAGCAATTATCGCTCACTGTGCTGAGAAATTGGTTTTTGCCACTTCGCACTTTCATGATTTTCAATCACGTTCAATTTTAATTGAAAATATTTTCAAATGCTTTTCGCAACAAATGTTGCAACATTGTTGGTCGTTGAAGTATCTGATTAACTTGCTACTTACTACTGTGGCAGGCAACTTTAAGGGATTGAGTATCAAAAGAGGAACTGGTCATAAGTTTACTTACATTTGTGGATCAGATAAAAATAATCCTCAAAAAATCAAATAATAATAATAGTGATAATAATAATAGTATTGTTAAGCCAGGAAACAATATTACGAATATTATTCTCTGTTAATAAAAGAAAAAATTATGAGTATTTTGAAAAGGTAGAGGTAAATCAAATTAAAATATAATTAAGCATACTTTCAACTGAAAAGGAATATTTTTAAAATTATTTTATTATATTCTTCAACTGGAGAAATCAAAATCGATTGCTATCTTAGAAGAAAAGTTTTTTGAAATACTATCTATAACTCTTTTATATAAATTACCTTATTTTACTCCGCTTTTTTCATGGTGCTATCATTATCATTATTATGCCGATCAACTTCTGTTCTCTTGGAACCTAAGACTTAGATGAATCTTGGATGGCTCAAACTTACAAAATTTGAACAACCTTATTTATTAAAAGACATCATACCATTACAGATACTTGTCTTCTTTTAAAATCAAAAATATTCCAAAATAACAAAATTTAGATTTGGCTAAAAATTATAGGTCATATCTTGAAGAAAAAGACAATTGATTCAGTTTTTTCAAAGTTATGGGAATCTGAATTTTTAATGTATCAAAATATTATGAACTTTAGTCTTCGCTCATTAGAATAGTTTGCTTATGATTGTGTTGATTTATGAAAATTTAAAATTCTTAAGAAACAGTTTAAAGTGAACTATAAATATTTTTAAAGACTACCAACCATTATACACATAAATATAAACATCTATTTATCATTTAAATATAATTAATTTAATTCCATTTTAGAAGAATGATGTATTTTTTTTAGCTTATTTTTATCTTGATTTGAATATCCTCAGAGCATATATTATAGTATTTAATTTGCTTTCCAACATTTCCACCACTCAATGCTGCTGACTCTCTTCTTTAGAGAGAGAGAGAGAGAGAGAGAGAGAAAGTATCTCTATCCCTCTTGCTGTTGTTAGTTCCTTGTATTCATTTAACTAATTTGCATAGTTTTGCCTACAACAATTAAATAGCTGACCACATTTGCCAGCACGATATCATGGCCGTTATATACTGAACTATATAATGTGAGTTCCCTCTCTTTCTCCTGCTGTTTTCCCCCGTCTCTGTCACACTCTTTTTGGCTTATTCGCAAACAATCGAATAGGCGATTATAAAACATAATACTCGTCGAATACGTTGGGTACTTAGTCTGGCACCTTTTGACGTGAGTTGTTCACTCGAGGCGACCCTCTTGGATGGTTGCTGATGATGATGATGGTTGCTATGTTGCTATGTTGGATTGTTGGATTGTTGGTAGGGGATTGGGTTGTTTGGGTCGCTTGGCTTCTTGGCCCGGTTAGTTGCATAACGTGTATAAGTAGTATGTAAAAATGTATCGAGTTACGATCAAAGATAAGCTGCTGTGCAAATACATATATAATATTTATACGCAAACTTGCTCAAACAACAACTGACAGACAGAACAGAACAGACAAATGTGCTGCGTGCTGCATGCCTCATACCTCATGCCCCATGCTGCAAAACAATAAAACAAATACAAAATACCGAACACCGAATGGGAATGCGAATTTGTAACGATTTTCTAATATACAACAAACAACCCTCCAGGATTTCGATGTCCTGCTTGTTGTTGGTGTTGTGTATATCTGTTGAAATCGCTACAACAAACACAGCAGCAAACACGGCAACAATGAAATGAGAGAATCTCGACAAATGTAACAAAATGCGGATTACTCTGATGATTGCGAGTACCCGAAATAGAAATATCAAATACGAATGCGACTACAAATAACGAATACTGTATTGAGTTTTCCTGTGTACACATTAATGAGAATATTGTTAAATTAGTAGGCTTTGAAATGTGATACGCCCAACCACAGGAGGGTCCTGTCCGGACTGCTTGACTTTATCCAAAGCGAGCAGCTGTGTTGCAAGGAGGCAAGTTGCTTCTAAGGGAGAGGGGAGTCCAGAGGGGAGTGTATGCGTAATGCTCGTAACACATTTCATTTGCACTACTGATTGTAAATGTCATAAAAATGGGTTATTTCTATAGCTTCACATTCTTTTTGTACCACTCTCCCACTCTCTAGCATTCTCCCTCTATTTTTAGGTCGTTCACAAGGACCTTTGGGCCAAAAGCTCCCTTAATAGGCTTATGATAAACATGACACTTGACTTTTGTGTGTGTCCAAATTGCCAGTTGACACTCAATTTGACACATGAGTCCCGCAAAATGCCGCCAAGCAGCGTCCTTCTTCAGAGTCATCATCATCATCATCCACATTCACATCGTCATCATCATCATCATGTGCCGCATGAGGCAACCTCAAGTGTTCTCCATGGTTACTTGCCTTGGCTAATGATGTGCGCCGTTGAGTTTGCCTTGGGTTCTTGCCTTTTGCTTACGGCTATGATTTCAGCCCAGACATACGAATAGCTAAACATTCGTCATTATGGCACAGTCTTGTACTCGGTCTCAATTCCGTCTCCAATCTCTATCTTTAATGCACTCAACACCAGTTACAATTACAATTACAACAACTGGGATACAACTTTGGCCTTTGTTGGCCTTGCTTTAAGTTTTGTGGGTAGTGTTGGGTTAAGAATACTTCATAAGCTGTAAGAGTGATAGATAACTAATTATAATTGAAACTCATTATTAAAGTTTGTTGAGGTGGACATAAGTAAGTTACAACTAGGAACAATTTAGTACATTGGAAATGTACTTGAAGAAGATAATCATATTTAAAAGCTCAGTCCTTTAAGAATATTTCAATTTAGATTAAAGACTTTAAATCGATTAAAGGAATTATTTGAAGTCCCAAATAATGTTCACAAAGTTAAGGAAGCAGATAAACATAATAATATTCAGTTAATTCAGGAGAAAAATTAAAGAAAATGTAAACTTTTGAAATATCTACAAACGTCATAAACTTATATAAATTTCTCTTAACAAAATGCTGATAATAATAATAGTATTGTTAAACCAAGAAACAATATTACGAATATTATTCTCTGTTAATAAAAGACAAAATTATGAGTATTTTGAAAAGGTAGAGGGTGAGTCAATCTAAGGAACAATTAGAAAATAAACAAAATGTTGACAAAATAATAGAATTGCTCACAAATAGAAGCAGATTACGATCATCGATACCATAATATCAAATCTTTATGATATCTTAAACATTTCACATGCTTTTTACTTCCATCTTTTCAACGCTTGTCTATCTATTATAAAAGTTAACCTATAGCATGTGCTCTATTATACTTCAAATCGTATGTTTTATTGGAAACTATTTAAGCCTAAAGGGGCTGTCGACACCGTCAACCAAATCGATCCACATTGGGCATCGGAACTGAACTAAACGGCACCTCATCAACACATCAGCATTATCATCAGCATCGTCAGCCTCAAATCCCCAAATCCCCAATCCCATATGTATATAATTTAGCCAAATGCACACGGGGGCTCCGGCATAATGATAGCAATAATAATAATAAAAATAAAAAACGAATTTCAAACCTTTAGCTTTTGTGGCATTAAAACTCGGTCTCGGCCCATGCATTGGTGGTACAAAAATATTTATGATTATGAGAGAAATACACGGCAGGCTTATTATAAAATATACAACAACTTTTCCGAAATCAAAAGAAAAATCAAGCAAAGCCGACGTAGACAACAACGACAACAACGAAGCATTCAGGCGAACAACAACAATCCGAATTTATTTAAATATGTGTCCCAGGTCTCTCTCTCTCTCTCTCTCTCTCTCTTAAGTAGCCTCCAAAATAAACCTAAGCGAGTGTTCAGCTTGTCTGCTTTGGGCCATATCGACAGGTAGCCCAAATATTTATAGTGTTCAATAATTGAGATACACATTAATGAGTCTGTAGCTGGAATTGGAGTTGATGTTGGTATTGGGATTGAGATTGGGACTGAAACTGGGATTGAGTTTGGGTTCGAGTCAGAATAGTAGTAGCGCCCATTATTTCATATTGAATAGAGCAGGGAATACAGTATCTTAAACAGAAGAGGGTATGTCAAGTTGTCGAGGAATTTAGTGACACATTTTAACGGAAATAATGTACTTAAAGAAATGTAATAAGTATGCTATTTATTTATTTAGCAGCGAATAAATGCAGTCGGCAAACAGTAATTATCTTTAGATTAATTTATATTTAAACTATAATTTAATCAACAATTGAATAACTCTTAACTTTTAAATAAAATGTCAGGGGTACCAAATAAAATAATAATTTATATACTTTGATTAGGTTTGTCTTGAAAAATTTGCTTATGATTTATATATTCCTTTTCGAAACTGATAACATACTCCTGTCCAAAATATATTATCTTATAGCTAATGGTCTAAAAAATTGATTATGAATATTTAGACAATTTTTAATATTATTATTTATAATTTTACGATGTATAGCAAATATATTTATTTATGATCTGATATTTTAACTAAAAGTTACGTACTCAATTGCCAAAAAATACCTCTCTTTCTCCTACAGCTATTTCTATTCAATATATTATAACTATAGAGATACGGACACATCTTTTTAAAGATACATTCATTTCTATTTAACTTAGAGTATATGGGATTCGTTGTCTTTTTTATCACTTTGATTTTGGTTGTCTCTTGTTGTCATTGTTGTTGCTGCTTTTTGGTTGTTGTCACTGTTAATTTAAACAATAATTTCTTGTATTTTACATGCAGCTCTTTTGGCCGCTTTTCTCACTTGGCTAGAAACGTGGGCTTCACTCAGCGTATGTACACAAATACAGATACAGATACATATTGTATCTTTTGGTTTTTTGTATCTCTCGCGGTTCCTTTTGTCGGCTTGCAAACGCTTTGATTGCGATGCAACTTATTAGTTGTTGTTATTTGTTTGACTAGACACAGTCATATATATCTGACTGGGGGCATTATTATAATGTTGTTGTTATATCGGAATCGTAGCTGGAGGGGTGGGGAAGTTACCAGTTGCAGTTGCAAGTTGCCAGTTGCCAGTTGGAAGCCGCTGCTGTCTGTGGTGATAATGGGACAAATGTCGAGAGAAATAACCTGGCTTAATCTTCAGGTGTCTCTCTATATATACACACGTAAACGTGTGTGTGTGTGTGTGTAATCATTTGTGCCCTTTTCTTTCCGTTGTCAACATAGCTGGCTTATGTGAGTCAGAATTATGTGACGATCGTTCGCTCAGTCGGTCTTTTTGAGGTCTCCAGCTCCAACTCCAAGCGACTTGCAACGCGGCCTGAAACTCTGGCCACATGTTGTTGCAGCTTTAATAAAGACATCAGCCGCATATAATTATGGATTTGTAGTAGCAGTCACAGTCCACAGTCTACAGTCCCCACTTCCCAGTTTCAGTCTTAGTCTCAGTTCCAGAACCAAAACCAGACTCCAATCTCTGGCTTTGCTCTCACAAATGCAATTCGTTCAGCTTCGTTTTTCCGTTGCCTTTTTCCATAAGTCGTAGATTGGCATTATTGTCATGACTTTTGGCTTTTGGAACATTATTCCCCCCGTCTCTCTGTTACCACAGCTACTCAGTTATCGCTTAATTCTATTGCCATATGGCATTCCATTTGCAGTTGGATGTCGCTTTTAAAATGCTTCGTCTTCTTCTTCTTCTTCAGAGTCAATCCCAATGCAAATGAGCTCTATTAAATTTATATCAAATATGCCTACTTTTGGCTACTGCGTGACTTTTCGAATCTGTAGAAGCTGCATGAAGAAGGTAGTTAAGTGCAGTTAGTCTCTAGGCTTTTAAAATGTAATAAAAGTTTTGTTTTCGGTTACTGTTACTGTTATGACCAGATACATTTTTGATCGAAAATGTTTCTGTTTTGTTTGAGTTTCCATGATAAAGTCTGATCTTTAGAGTTGTTTACGGTAAATGTGGGGGATTTAGTAGCATAAACATAACAATCTTCAACATTTTTAAATCAATGTAAAAAGAAAGAAATAGTTTTTTTTTCTTTAAGAATTATTTAACACATAAACAGTGGCTTATATTTTTACCTATTAATAATCCTTAAGATATCTTTAAAAAAATTAACTAAAGATTTCAACCGTTTTTGATAGATTGTATTTTTTTTAAATCTTTATAATTTATTAAATAAATATTTAAAAATAGCTGAAATCTTTGTCTTAAAAACAAAATTTACCATATATCCTATTTTTCTTTTATACGATTCTTAAGATTATTATTTAATATATCTTTAGAAAATAGCTGGTTCTTAACAGCATTTAAAATGCATCTTCTTGTTAATAAACTTTAGTAGAATACAAAACTTATATAAAATTCACGCAAAAGTTAAAATTGTCTTAATAATTGTTATTAATCAAACAAACAAACCTATTACCATTTATCGTATCTAATATCATTTAACTCCAGAAAAACAGAAGCTCCAATCCACGCTGAATAGCGACAACATCATTTAGAAAGCATTCCCAGAAGCTCGACAATCCTATCTAGGCAGCTTAAAAGAGTCATTTTCCATTTCTAAGTTGAAATTCTCATGAGTTTATGAAATTGCCTCGTTGCGAAGCTCTGAGATCTTCCCATGAATTGCCATCCAGCTGTTTCTAAACTCGTTCTCCATCTAATAATCTCACAGGCATTGACAATCTGCGTTGACATGGCTGTCATAAATAGATGGGAGATGGGGACATATAGCATACGAGAATAATCTGAGATCTAATAAGCAGCAAACACCTCTTATCTTTAGCTTGTCGATTGAACACCCCCATAGCTGGGGATCTTTCTCAATTCTTAATACTCTTCTCGACAACAAACACAGTTTGTGCAACGATGTTGAAACATATTAAAATTAACAAATGTGTTTTAATCTCCGACAACAAATTTGAATTGTATTTTTGTGAGTGTGTGTTGGAATGTGTTGTTCTTTATTTTTTTTTGGGCGAAATTCGTTCGCTCGATCACCCGCTGCTCATCAGGTAACTCTGGACCTGAGCCTGAACCTGGATCGGGATCGGGATCGGGACTGTTAAGGGACCTGGAACTTTGGAATTGTGTCTCTCAATTGGGCATTTTGCCTACTGCGTTTGCTACCCGGTTAAATGCTGACCCGCTATGCTGGCTGGCATTGTTGAACAGGTCGATCGATCTATGACAGATGAGATCATGTTGACTTGCCACAAAAAGAGGCAACAGGCACAACAACAGCAGCTATAGTCAGGGCCCAGGCCCAGACTGCATTTTGCTGGCGTTTCAAACTTCGAGTCCTGTTGCTTTCGATGATGTATCGTTTTGAAGTCGAAACCTCACCCATACCCATACCCATACCCAGTTCCATACTCATACTCATACACAAATCCATACCCATTGCCCATTTGGCTTCATGCTATGCTGCGTTCGTCATCTCTCTTGCAAATTCTCATTCGAAGTGACATTTATGCCATGCTCTACACATTCCAGGCGATATGATTTGACTGCCTGACAAACCTTTTTTGCCTTCCTTCTTTTTTTTATGAATTTCAACTCAAACCTTGAGCCTATAGATGTGTATTTGTATATACGACTGCGTTCCTCTGGGACAATCACTGTTGATTCTTGTTGATTTGTGTTTTATTTGTTGACAGTTTATTTAGCTTATCAATTGCATTGAGGCGTTTTGTCAGGGCTGTGCATCCATTTTGGCACTAATCCTACTGTTTTCTTCTAGAAATTAGCATTGCCAAGTGCACTGAGAGAAAGCGAGTAGCATTTTTTAATTTAGAGTCAGCATTCATTTATAAACAAATAAACATAATATTTACTTCTTAGTTGGGTTCTTTTTTAAACTTTATTAATATTATACAAATTATTCAAATTATGTTTTCATATTATAATTTGTATATCATATATTATTTTATTAGCTAAAAAAGTTGATTTCAATTATTCTATTGTGAATACAAAATTTAATATTCATGCTATTACTTAGAAAATGCAATAAAGAAATTAAAGTAATATAATATTAAAACATATTTAAATGCCATTTTAGATAAGTTATATTATAATAGAACTTAATATTTACTTCAATCTCAAATGGCGGTTTACTGTAATTTCTCTAAGTGGACACACAATTTGCATGTGCTTAGAGCCTTTTTGCCAGATTACCAGTTGCCAATTCACACACATATTCACACCTACACACACACCCATACATATACACCTAAGCACACACACACACTAAGAGGCATTCATACAATCCAAATCGAGTTCAAAGTGTGGACATTTCTCGTGCTGTGTTTAGTGGACATTGCCTCTTATTGTTGCTTCCGTAGCAGCAGCAACAACAACCACAGCAACAACAACTACAGCAACAACTTAAACTGGACCTGGTTCATATGCATGTCCAGCTGACATTTTAGTTGTTTTTGCTCTTTCAAATCAACAGCTCCGCCCGTTTTATGCGAGTCTCTTTTGCTTTTGTTGTTCTTGTCTTTTGGCCTTTACATTTTGCAACTGTTCAGCAGAGAAAGGCAACGGGAAGGGGAATGGAATCGGGGATAGGGGAATTGAGAATGGGAATGGCAATGGGAATAAGAATGGCTGCAATTGTGGGCCAGTTTGACGTATGCGCATTTCTTGTGTTCTGTTTGTTTTCCAAATCGTGTTGACAGCCAGCTACGAGTAGAAAACGAAGTTGAAGACTCGGAAAAACAGCAGCAGCCTCCTCAGGGCAACAATCAATCAAACCCGGACTCGGACTTGGGCTTGGACTGGGACTCGGAACTGTGTTTCCCTTTAACTGGAATGACTTTATATACGCCCCATGGGGAATTGCAACTCTGGTCTGGAGTAACCGCATTCGGCGTAATCAATTGTGTTATTGTTGCTACCATAATTCCATAGAGAGGCACGTGTGGCAACAATAGATTCTAACGGTTCAACAGCTGCCTATCAATGTTGTTGTTGTTTCTATTGCTGTTGCTGTTGCTGTTGCTGTTGTTTTGGCCTGGTCAAGCGCAGGCATTGCCCCAAGATTTGAGGCCTCCACAGCGCCATGAATAATTACAATTTAATACAAAAACAATTCAACAACAATTTTACTGAAAAATAAAAAGAACAACTCATACTCACAATTGTACAGTGAATGAAAAATAACAGAGTCTTTATATTCATCTTTAATATTTTGTTTTTTAGATAAGACCAATTGATGACCAAATAACTATAACTAAATGTATTCTTCTAGAAAATATAAACGTCTTAATTGAAGCATAAAAAACTTAAAATTGTAATCATAATATTAATTGGAAATGAATGGATTTCACACATTGAAATAAGTCTTTTTAAAATGTGGAGAAGCTTAATCTTATTCTTTTAATTTTAATTATTGCTCTTGAATATTTTGCTACTTTTGTTTTTTAGAATCTCTTTGATCGTTATGTTCGGTCGTTGCTTAAATAAAAATATTTTATTTATTAAAAATTTGATCGTAATTGAAGTTTCTTCTCTACATATTTGTAAGAATACTCAACGCATTTTTTAGAACAGAAAGTATCCTAGACTAGAGATCAAAATCTTAGTTAATGATCCTTTTTTTTATCAGTGTACTCGTACTCACATTCATACTCATACTCATACTTGCACTCATACGTGTATCATTTGGCGCGCCAAGCCGCTTTGATCACAACAACAATGCTTGCCACAACAAAACAACTTCGTTGGCTTTGTCTGTTGTCTGTGTTGTGTTGTATTCTGTTGTTGTTGCTGTTGTTGTTGTTGTTGCCTTGTGTGTTGCCTGCCCCTGCGGCCCCAGAAGAAAGAGGAAGAAATGTGTGTGGAAAATAAGAAAAGAAATCCATCTTCGCGACCGTTTCACACTGATCACCAATACAAGCTCAATTGCAGTATCTGTGTGTTGAATGCTCAGCCACAGCTCCATTTAGTCACACAATGGCCGCCATGGTCGGCATTGGCTATACCCTGTAAATTGTGTAGAGAGTGAGTATAACGTACTACAAGTTGTGCAAAATATTAGGATGGTATTTAAAGTTGATAGAACATAACATTTTTAATTCTTCAGAATATACATTGAAATATTCTATTAAACATAAACTGGTATACTGAATATAAGGTTTGACTTCATTTAAAGTTTGTAGGGTCTTCATCAATACCCTTTCAATACAGGATATCACTCTCACGCATCGCTAATAACTTACAGGGTATCTCTACGTCCAGCTCAACTCAACTTTAGATCTATTACTTGTATTTTTTTCTTTTGTATGGGAGTAGCTCGCGCCGTGTGGAAAAACATTTCGTACTACTTGAATCATGGATTTGTAAACAAATACGGCCAAACAGCAGTGCCCCCTTGCCCCTTCCCCTCTTACTCTACCCTCTTCTGCTCTTACAACAGTCCAACTAAGCGGCATTCCGTTTACAACTACAACAAGAGTAGCCAAGTTGTTGTTGCATTCATATAGTACCGCAAGTGTGCGGCATCGTAATGATAATGGATGGTCCATACCAAGCACATATATTCCTATAAGCCAAAGTGGGACAAAAGTCTAAAAAAATGTTGTGAAATAGCAAGAAGTATTAAAATGGGCGAAAAAATTGGAAATGTGTAATTTAAAAAGCATAAGCTTTAGAAAATAGAATTTACATTTGATTAAAACTTCGTCTATCGATTTTTTATTTTTTTAAAGTTATATTTTTAAAAAGTAAAAAAGAAATTTGTATTAATTCTTTCTATATTTATACCCCAGATTTTTCGCTTAAATATTATATAACATATTTTATTCTATTTTTTAAAAATATAAGCATTAGAGTATGTCAAAAATTAAGAACTTTTGGTATTTTTAAACTAAATTTTACTTTAATTTTCCAGTAACCTTAAAAATATTTTATAATTAAGTACTTAACTAAGATTTATTTATTTTTACAGACATCTTTTCATTAGAATTTTTCCCGAAAATCTTAGCATTTGAAATTTGTTAGCAAACAAAGTGAAATACTTGCCCCACTGTGTGGCCCAAGCATTGGTTTCCAAGTGCTTTGGCCCAAACAATTCAATAATACAATAACAACAATCATAATAATAACACAAAACACCAGCAACAGCGGCTACAATGAGTGTATTACAACAAAACAACAACTCAAAAGTTAAAAAGCGCAACCACATACCAATTGTATGTACATAAGTATGTGTGTGTATGTATAAACACCCCCACACACATACAGATACATTCATGTATTCGGGGGGTTGGGGGGGGGGCAGATAAACATACATCATAACGCACCGACACCGACGACTGACGAACGACCTTATTCCACTCACAATCAGTCAAAATTGAAAATTTATTGAATAACGAACTTTAAATACCTCTGCTCTCTAAATGTATATGAGTGTTTGTGTGTGTGTGTGTGTGTGTATGTTGGTGTATGTTTGTTAAGATCAACAAAGGATTTCTTACCAAAATAGCTCGTGTCAAAAGACTTTGATCCATTAATCAATATGCCGCAGCCGCCGTGTGCGAAGGTTTTGGCCAGGTTGCCAGGTTCCCCTTCTCATGACTGTTTGCTGTAAGTTTGTTTGATGATGAGTCTCAATCCCAATTCCCGAATCTCAGTACCCCAGTCTTTAGATACAAAAGCCCAACTCTATAGGAATATTTACTTATATTACTCACTTTTTTCTTACCTTTTTGTTTTTCTCTCTTACGTTTATTTGTTTGTGCTTGTTCAAGATCATGATGAGGCTGTTATTTGTTGTATTTTGGTTACTTGAGACACGGTAGGTATTCACGATGATGATGATGATGATGATGATGCTGAGCATGATTGTGGGACCCCATTGTGGGGCATCGCCTGACGCCCATTGTTCCAGTAATGCTCGAAAACCATGTGACATGTGTAAGTGATAGCGTTAATGCCGCTCTTAAGTAGTAATTACTACTTCAATTGGGTCTTTACCTCGATTGTTGTAGAAACCTAGAGAAGGCTATGAGTAGACTCCATAAATGTGTGCCGCAGCCCTAATATAACCTTTTCGGAAATGCATTACAGATGAAGTGAGTACAAGAAGTATTTATAGACGTCTTCTGTTTAAAGATTGAGCTGAGCACTGTCTTAAAAAATAGTACAATTTTTTTTGTGAATTGGCTAGGAATAAACTTATTAATATTTGTAAGGGATCAACATTGAAAGTTATTCGATATTTCTCTGAATTCTATATGAAAAGATAATTTATATTTATTTATTTTAATATTTACAAATATTTACCCCCTTAAGTTGATGATAAACATTGTAAGAACTATTCTTTTATATTCATATCTTCAACTTGCTAAAGTCTATTTGCAATGTTTGAGGCGTTGATTGAGGTTCAGTTTATAATTATTCTAATTATTGAGCTGCAACTGCCTTTTGTTTCTCTCAACAGAGTGTCCCAGTGTATATAAATAGATCTTCAATTTGAATTCTAAGTAAGGACATTCTATACCGGCGCTTAGTAGGAGCAACTTCAAACCCTAGTTGTTGCTGTTGTTGTGGTTGTGTTTGCTCAGTCAAATTTGAAAAACCAAAACAAAACGCAAGCATGTCCGTGTGAAGCAATAATTGCCCCCTAATCTCTCTCTCTCAGAAAACTCCGACGAGTTGTCCCCTCAACGAATCGCAAAGCAGCTATTGTCGTTCTTTTATTGATACCCTTACGACGGGGACTCTGATTTTGTCATGAAATTAGTAGAAATTAGAATCCATAAAGTTGACATGGCAAAAATCACTACATAGTTATATAGACTCTTGGTCAACTAAAAGAGATTACCCATATGAGTCTTTTCATTTTTAAAGCTGTCTTAAACTAAGACTAATTATAAATAACAATGATTTAATTGGTATTGTCTTATATGTATTTCCTAACCGTTTTAAAAGTTTTTTGAACTAAAGAAAACAGTAAAAGCTCAACATTTGCTTTGTATTTTGGGTGTATTAAAGTGTATTTATCATTTTTGTAATTTTTAGACATTTTTTTTTCACAAATGCATAGTCACATGATGTCAATGATCAGTTAAATATTATAATAATAATTTATTTTTTTGCATAAATAGTTATTTCAATTTTTGTATGCATGTTCTAATAAAATTTTTTTCTTTAGTAAAAACTTTATTGATAATTTCTTTGGCTAATTAAATTTAAACTTCTTTAGCTGTTTGCAAGGATATAAAATCTTCGGCTTGACGAAAGCAACTTTTCTGGTCTTTACATGGCGACGGCTGTGCAGCTTTTTTATTTGCTTTTATTGTTGTCATAATTATTGTTTAGTGGCGCATCCTGCGCCGTTGCCAGCCAACTTGTGTCCTGGCCGGATGGATCCCCCTCCTGCTTGCCCCTTTCTTGTCCAGTGCTTAACGATTTGCCTGCCTGTTGCCTGCTAAAATACAAATGTAGTACATAAATCGCGCACACAAACGAATGGCTGGCGATTGGGATGCGGGATTAAAGAGCAAAGATATCGAATTACACACCTGACGACGGGGCCCCAAAAGAAACCAAAACCAAAATCAGCCAATGGAGGGAAGCAGAGGGGAAGCTGAATGGAAAAAAAACGTAGAAAAAGCAGACAAAAGCTAAGCCATCGTATTTTATTATGAACTTTCATTTGGGGATTTGCCAAGCAGGAGTCTGCTGCTCCAGCCAAGTTCCAAGCACAGAGCACAGAGCACAGACTCCAAGGCATTTGCCAAGTGTCAAAGTCAGCTGGCTGCTTTGGTTAGTTGCTTGGCCAGGAATGGCTAATAACCGGGCAAGTCTTGCCGGCGATGCAGTGCATCCTCTGCAGCATCAGCATCAGCATACTTTATGGGCATTAAAAATTCAAGTGGCAGCAATTTTTCGTTGGCAACTTCAAATGGGGAAGCCGCTCAAATTGAGTCTCTCCGTTCCCGTCCCCGTGCCCGAGGTTGGAGCTGAGCTCCTGGGCCCAATTTAATGTGTCGGCGTGTTTATCGGCTAATGAAGTTGACAACACGCGGATTAGCGCATTTAGTTGCCAACTGCTGCGACGATGATTCCAATTCCCTGATTCCCATTCCCCAACTTGTAGACTCTCTCTCTCTCTCTCTCTTGAACCTCGATTCTCGGTTCTTCACTCGCGACTTTCGACTCTTTGGGCCAACTCTTGGCATTAGCGCAAACAACATAAGTTAATAACGATAACGATGAATATTATTTTTATGCGCAAATTGCGGTACCTGGCAATGGTCCACAGGTAAAAGACTGCAATCTTCTGGCATCCCCTCTCTGCTCCTTTTACCTCTCTCTCCCTACCCATCTAGCGGTATTTAAATAAATAGCTGCTGTGGGAGCTTAAACCAAACCACTATAGTAGTTGCATGTGGTTCAGTCTTTGGATCTGGATCTGTTTTTATTTGATATTCATAGCAAATGTAAATTGTTGTCTTTCATGTTTATACCCTGTATACGATTAAGTCTATAAAAGAGTGGTTCAATCTACAAAATTAGCAGGAGACAGACAGCAGGAGGCGTCTTTGAAAACAGTAAAGTCCTCGTCAACAAATTCCAACAGCGAGCATCAAGAAATTTAATACAAAAATCTAGCCATCAAGTAGGGTATATAATTTAGAATATGACTGATCAAACTGTCTGATATGATCCCCCTAAAACCGTAATAAAGAAAACGTTAATAATTTTAAGGCAGCTAAACTCTTGTATCTTCAAGTATACCAATTTTATATTAGTTTAAATTTGATTATGATATTATTTTATAATAATGATTATAACCTTATGAAATTATAAACTTTAGGCGTACATATCATAGTTATTCATTAGTTAATCATAATAGAATAGCTTACTATGCTAATGCTCACTGGGTATCTTCTAGTCGCGCAGCTTCTACCAAGTTAACTTTATTACTTGTTGTAGCTCGCTCTAGTATTTCTATTCCATCTGGTTTCCAGTTGGCTGTGGTGACACCGCAAGTTATACGATGTGATAAGACAATAAATATTTTTACCATTTACAGTTCAATTATGAATTCGTTTGCCATATAAGCCACATAAATTAGTCAAAGCAACGGCTGTTGAACCGAACCAACTAGGTAAGGGAAGAGGAGGAGGTCGGGGAGGGGCTTTAAGATGAAGTCAAAGCCGCTTTTTAGACTTGTTGGCTAATCGTTTTCGGTTGCCATCTCGTTTTTCATATTAAACTTAAATACAATGGATATCATTTGATTTCATTGGTTTGTTTGGGTTTAATGAGTGACACGCTTTAAGATCTTATAGGCAGGGACTTAGAACTAAAGAAAAGTTCAACTCGACGTTTATTTTTGTCACAAAGTGTTTTAAATATATTTATTCGAAGAAATAAATATGCAGTCAAAGACTTATTTTTAAAATTTTTATTTTTCAAGTGCAAAGTAATAATTTACATACTAAATTTATCGCATTTTTGTTTGAGATTTATAAGAGCCGGAAAAGAATGCAGACAATACTCAATAAAATAAATTTAAAAAAAGACGTGTTTAATATTAAGATATTTATTATAACTTCTCAATTGAAATGAAAGTCAAGAGTTTGTATCTTTCAGTTTTTTGTTTACTGCCGTTAGATGTATCTTTATTAACAAGAAGTGCAAGCTGTTCTCTAAATAATATAAATAAAGCCTAGATACCATTTAAGGACTATATATTAAGTATAAAAATATCCGCCGTGAAACTTTTTCAGAATTTCAAAGTTCTTACAGGCATCTCAAATAAATTAATATTTCATTATAACTATCTTTCATATCTTCGCAAAGCAGTTTGATAACTCAAGTTGTATAGTTGTTTATGGAAATTGCATAATTAATTTGAAATAAATTATTCTCATCGGTTGTTGTGTCAGATTTTAAGCAGCTGATGTTTGCTAGAACTTTTCGGTTTACTTAATAAAGTTTTTTAATTCCACGAATTATTAAACGGTTACATTCCGAACGTCAGCTGCAAATGGAAAATGATTTTCCGACTGTTTAATAGCAAATATTTATAGTAATTATATACAACAATAGAACAAACTGGCGCATCAGGCAATACAAATAAAATCATTCACTTGAGGACTCATTGTCCGAAGGAGCAAGGACATAACCACGAGTACCGTCAGTGGAAATACTCGCAATTTGTGTACAAACATGCGACAATGAAAGCTAACTTTCTGTAAAACAAATCGTGCTGTTCAAGCTGTCCTATAATTATTACCCCCCATTCCACCTACCCGACTCACTCTAAAAGGATGAGCGTCATGCGTTAAAGACGCTACCGAAAGGCTCCCCCAGAAAGGACTCTACCGAGTACCAGGTACTTCATAATTCATGGTTTTGAAACCTGAAATTATGTTAAATTGCTCGGGAACCACACAAGCGGCTAGACCCCCTGCCACATAATTTGTGGGTGGGAAAGTACGCGGGGGTGTTGAACGCCATGTAATTTAAACCAAATTTTAAATTGTTAAGTCTCTTGGCTAACTGTGCGTGTGAATGTGTGTGTAATAGAGCGTCACCAGTGCGTCACCAGGTGCTACTTTCGCATCCATTCCCCAGCTGTAGGTCCCATCGTCCACTGCGTCCATTGTGTAATTTGTTGACGAACCCAAATTGAACTAAACTCTAGAAGAACCCAACTGAGCTGGGTTTGACTCAAATCACAACCCACAACGTCACGTGGCTGTTGTTGCTTTGACATCAATTGAATTTCCCTTTCTCTCTCCCTCCCTCTCTATCCTTCTCTCTTCCTCCCTCGCTGTGTGTCTCATCTGGTGGCAAATTAATTCCAAGTTCTATAACTCAGCACACAATGCTGTCAAAATATTGCATTTTTTATATTTGCTAAATTATCAACGTCAAACAAGCTACCAGAAGAGAATTTCGCCAAGAAAAGGTAAAAAATACCCCTTTTTGAGAGTATGCTCGATTGTGAGATACTCAGCAAACCTGTTCTTACTATTCTTAATAAATAAAATCGTATATTAAAAGGAACAATAAACTAAAATCTAAAGCTATTTAAAAAAAAAAAGATATTCTGTGAGAAACATGAACAAACATATTTTGGAAACATTAAAAATAAATACTATAAATAGCACTAGCAAAGCAAAAGTAATAAGCGATTTTTATTTATTATTGTAAACTTTAAAAAACTTTAATTTTTGTATTTTTTTCGGCAAGAATTTTCAAAAGTCAATTACTTTTACCTCCTCTAATATAACTTCTGATTATACAGGAAAATTCACCTAAATATTTTATTTCTTAGATCCACACAGTTAATATTTATACTTTATAAGGTTATAGATATTATCCTCCATAATCTCTTGCCTATATATACAGGGTATAAAAAGCTACGAATTTGCGATGTTGTTGTCATCATCATCATCTTCATCATTGTCATTATCACATTTTTAGTGTATAAAATTTCGCAAAAGCTTAAGGTATTCCAAATTGACAGCCCCTTTTGGAACCAAATACAGAGAGAGCGAGAAGGAGAATTTGAGGAACAGAGACGGTGAGAGATAGAGAGTGTGATAGAGAGGACAACCCTGTTTCGTGGGCAACCCATAATGACTATAAATTTCCAATTTTATTTTACCGCCGTCACAGAGAATGAAGTAACATAACCCAGAGAAGGTACAGCTTAGGATGGGCTTTTATTATGGGTCGCATGAAAACAAAATAAGCAGTAAAATTAATCGTCGACTTAGCTGCCGATTAAGTTTTATACGACTCTGAATTGAAGACAGCATCCATTTTGTCTTGTTGTTTTGGTATTGTGATTCTCGAAATGGAAACTTAAAGCTAACTTTATGCATATGTCAATAGACCGTCTTTATATGGTCAGCTCTTTGGCACTTGAAATATTTTTTAGACATATTTCGATGATTTTTTGAGCTCTTTAAAAATTTGTTCCAATTTGTAGTCATTGCTTATCTGTGATACAAACAAGTTAATTGCTAAAGTTTGTAAGAACCTAATATAAAAAAATTAAACTGGTAAATGTTTTTAAATGAAACAACATAATTGAAAAGGAATAGTAAAAGTATTCATACAATTCTAAAAATGATGAAATATTTAAACTGTGATGAATTTTGTTCTTATTTAAAAAACAGATTTCACTGCTAAAAATATAAACAAAGAAATTTTTTAAGCATTTTTAAATAAATTCCAAAGCAAACTTTTTACAGATCTTTTAAGCGACAAAAGGATGTTTGGGTTCTCTGCAATCTTACAAAATTTCAACAATCGTAATTCTTCTTTTTATGCTAGCAAATTTCATTGTTAACTTTACACCTTTTACTACTTATTATATTTTGTGGCAATATTGTTAGGAATGCATGAAAATCTCTGGCAAAATCCATCATTTATTAAAAAAAAGAGCTGCCTTGATATGATCTCAGGTGAACTCAAAGGCTCTATGGCGAATGCCATCTCGATTACGCAACAGATGCGATTAGATCGAAACCATATGTGAGTGCCATATAAGTAAGAGTACCAACCATAGAGAGATGAAAGACGAATTAGAAGGGGGGAAAACCTCTTTGTAATTGAATAATGGCAAAGTGAGGCAGCTCAGTTTCTTTTGGGACACACCTTGAGCGTGGTGTAAATTGAGATGTAATCAATGTGCGACGATCAAAAGGAGCCAACGTATCCTTTCTATTTTCTTTTTGCTTTTCAGCCATCTCATGTTTACCAAAAGGTGCCGAAAATAGGGAAAAGGCTTGAGAGGAAATCTAGGACCCAAAGCACACACATGCGATTGGATTTAGAGGGGGATTGTTAAGAATAGAACCAAATTAGTTAGATATATTGAACTCGAACTCATTGTGAAGGCGGCAAATTAATTGCATTTTCTGGGCAGAAATTTGATATTTACCAAATGCCGCCTACAACCAAGCGAAAGATGTTGAAATTCAAAACTTGAGCAACCTTTGTGCCCTTTAACCCCTTTGATAGGTATTTTGCGTGTTAATTAATTATGTGCATTATGTGTTAATTAATAATATTTAATAAACAAGCAACGCTCTTCAAAGTGAAAGTGCCTAACTAGGAGGATTGATCACAGAGCGAGGGAGAAAGGGCCACACAGAAGCAGCGGCTTCTGGATTAGGCACATGACCATATCTACATCTGCCATCGTCCAGCCACTGGTACCGCAAAATGTCTCGAGAGCCAGTGACAGAAATAAACACACACACATACGTTAAACAATTCCAAGAGATGAAGATAAGTTCATCATCAACCCAGTCCAAGACTCTGTTCTGGGTCTCGTCTCTTGGTCCGGGTGTTGACGTTTTGTAGGCGGTGCCTTGAGTGCCGTTTAAACGCTCATAATGCCATCGTCCCAGCCACAACTTATCGACAGATTCATATCGTCTCAGTCTCTGAGTGTGTGTGTGCGTGTGTGTGTGTTTAAGGCAGGTTCTTATGGTCGTCTTTGCCGCAGCGCTTATGTTGCCGCTTTTTGGTTTCTCTCTTTCGAGTTTTGCCGCAGGATCTGCGATAAATCACTTGGTACATCAGAATCAATAAAAAATGCAGCAGCGGAAGGTGTATAAATTGAAATGTTGATGTCTTCATCGACAACATGAGGCGGCATTTGATCTGAGCATTCGTTACACTCATGTAGGTCGATCATTTGATGCGCAGGTAGAAGAGCTCACTAGCTTTGGATTGAGTCATTTGGTTGATTTATACTTTGCAGTTAAAACAAATGTATTGCTCGTTAATTTGACATCTACAAGTTGTCTTAACTGCATGCTATTGATGAAATATTATTATACGTCAGTGTTTTATTCCCTGTTTCTAATTTGAACTTGCCGCATAATTCATGCATTGTGCTTGGCAGCACTAGTAAAGGGGTCACACTACTTAGCACTTACCGATTTCAGTATTTTTATTTTTGGTATTTCAGTTGAACGCGCACAATTTATATATAGTTTTAAATAATTGTTTACTCATGCAATAAAATTAATTATAAATACATTTATTTAATTAAAAATTACAAATACGTGCATCGCAGAACACACTCGAATATGAGACATAAAAAAAATACCAATCAAATTAATTCTCTTAAATTTTTCCGAGTTTCCCCAGACTTTTCAGTTATCAGTAGAAGGAACTAGGCCCCTAGAAGACCAACAAAATGAAAGCATATTAATAGAATCCGCATGCATTTATCCAATTTATCATTTTATTGATTCGTTAAAAAAAATGATTTTGAAAAAATAGTTTTTTATTTGTGGTGGCGTCATCTTTTGTCTGCTAGCGAAACCATGCGACTGTATATCGACTCTGAAAAACTATAATC
Source organism: Drosophila putrida (assembly GCA_037043535.1). Classification (NCBI taxonomy): domain Eukaryota; kingdom Metazoa; phylum Arthropoda; class Insecta; order Diptera; family Drosophilidae; genus Drosophila; species Drosophila putrida. Next base: position 3,000,615 of record JBAMBI010000470.1, read on the forward strand.
GACCATCGCACAATTTTCCAATCATCATCATTTTATCGATTTCAGCATCGATATTTTTACTCTATTTTTGTTGTAGCTGTCCGGCTTTTTGTTTGAAATTTTGTTAAATTTTTTTGATCTAGATAACTACAGATAAATAGTAAACACACCTTCGGGTTGTTTGCCAGCTAGACTTTTAAAATTAATTGTGTGCGTGTAAGTGTAAAAGGTAAGTGAGTTTTTATCAAAAGCAACTAAAAAAAAAAAAACAACGCCACGCCGGCTGCACAAGGGCAACAACAACCAAAGACAGCAGCAACAATAACAATAACAACAAAAACTATTTACGCGCGCTTCGTTATATTTAAAAGGCGGGCATTATCGCCAAGTATTTTGGCCAACGCCCAGGGATCTTGTAAATCCATTGATAGATTTGCTAATTAAATGTTCGATTAACGAGACCAATAGGCAAATTAAAGTGAGCGTCACATTGTCTTTGTGTGTCCGATGCCAAGGGGGATGATAAGGGGGTGAGGGGCGTTGATCTTGGTGATGTGCCATGTCGAAAATAGCAGCCATTGACAACACAACACAAAACAACACAAGATACTTGCAACGGATACAGACAGACGTATCTCTCTGTATTTGCTGGCTAAAATCGTGGCAGAAGTAATGGCGTTACACAGCTGGTCGCCACACTGCATCATCCTTATCATAATCAATATCATCACATAATCGAAACAAATTAATAATTTTCGTAACTTGCAGAAATCTAAATTCTCTGTGGAAACGTTATGGCACACATCACAACTGAGAAAAGGACAACAATGTCAGCGATGCGTTCACATACAACACCCGTTGCAGCCTCTGCTACTCCCTCTGCCTCTGCCACAAAGGAGAATACACGGCAACGTGCAACACAACAATCAACGCATGGCAAAGGCATCGAAATCTTAGATTTTCATGAATCCTGGCTAGAGGAAGTTGAACTCTATAAAGATAAATTGGTCACATGCAAGCAGCTTTCTCATCACAATCATCAATCATCACAACATAACAACAACTACAATTATCATAGTCCTAGAAGGCTCTCCACTCAAATGCGCAGTTCGGCCGGACACGCTACTGTGACAACTCCAGCAAAAAGCACAGCAAAAGTTCAGCATCATCAACCGCAACAACAAAAATCACCTCCATCGCCGAGGCGTTCCTCAAAGATCACGGATGCTTCGACTGCTGCCGTTGCCACTGCAGCACCCACCGCCAAGTCGCCGCCACCGCGTATCACACCCAAGTTGAACTCTGTGCCAGCGCCAATTGTTGGCGTGCTACAGTCTGAGCCATATAAAAAAGTTCAGGTGCGTATTACCTTTAGGCATATGTGGATATTGAAATAACTATCACAACTAACAGCTCTGTCCTTTTGATACTATATATATATGCAGCTAGTTCTTTAATCATAGTCAATTCAAATTTAGTTTTTGTTCTGTCTTGTATTTTGCTTGACTTTTCTTTTTTCCCCGATAAACAAAAGATACATCTGTAAAAAAATGTTATCTTAATGTTCTTATATTACAACTCTCTTTTTTAAATTGCCAACAAGTTAATGTCTATACATATTTGGTTTTTTGAAAGTAGAAAGTTAATTTCAATATGCCAGCTTCTAACAATGTTTTATGATTGCATGATTTAATTCAATTTTATAATGATAAACTAGTAAATGGAAAAACTTAAGCAACTATATAAGAAAATACTCCCTTTAATCCGTCATGTTAAGGAAAGTAAATACAAAAAAAAAGGGTCTTATGTTTTTATGAAATTCAATATAACTAAAGAAAACTTGACAAAGTAAAACCCAACCTTAAATTAACCAAGTGACTTAATACTGATAAGGATTAGGCAACCTTAGCCAAGTTAAAAAGGTTTCTGCACGAATATAAAACTTTCGGCCTGCCGAAAAGTGAATTTTTGTTCTCGTTATTTGTTATTGAATGTGTGTTAATTGTTGTTTTTGTGGCTGTACCTCCTCCCCAAATTGCTTTGGCTGCAATGCTAACACACAGATGCTTTTAAAGCGTGCACGTGAAGATGCTCTTGCCAAAAATGCAACGAATAGCAATGGCAACGGCAACAGCAACGGCAACAGCAGCAGCTGTAAGCGTTCAAATCCCGGCATGGGCAGCCCCAGTCTCAGTCCCAGTCCCCCAAGAACAGGATTGGCTAAAAACTCCAGTGCGTCGACTATTAAGGCGGCCAGCAAGATAGTCGTGAATACGTTCCATGCCAGCAGTTTGCTGAATGGACAGCAACATGATGAGAAAAGTAAAATATTAACCCAAAATGGTTTAACCAAATCAGCAGCATCGGCCCTGGAGACATCTCTATACGCATCTCTCTATGCGCAACCATCGCAGTTGCCCCTTCAATACGTTGGATCACGAGTCGCGTCTGGTGAACACAATAATTACATGGGCGTCACTTTAAATAAGTGTGTTAGCATCAACCATGAGGGTCGTCAAAACGATGATGATCCCTGTGCTGGTAATTAATTGATTTCAATAAACAACAGTTTTGAGTTCCATTGAAATTAATGTGTACAATCCTTGTGGCAGCCATTGACGAGATAACCAGCTATGATGACTCCGATTCGGAGGAGGATTATGTGGGCACACCATTCTATCTAGACGGTGACAGCGACGAGACAACCCAAAGCCGACACATTCGCTTAAAACTGGACAAAGTGCCATCGAAGAACTCAGTGGCAACCACAACTACCACAGACTCTGAAGCATCTGTTTACTACAAGCCAGATGCTATATTATCACCCAGTTTGTTCCCTAATGTGCCACCGTATTTGAATTTCACATCACATGCAGACAAGGGTCCTCCCATGCCTGCCGCCCTGCATCGTGTCCTTAAATGGAAACTAAGTCCTGTCATGCCAAAGATCGTAAAACGAGTTGTTCTCAATTCAGGCTTTCGAATTATTAAAAGTGAGTTGTTACTGTATTGATCGTTGATCTATTTAAATTTAAATACTCTTTCTACAGATACAACCGATTGGATGGCCGTGTGGGAGAAGCACATGAAGAGTCCTGGTTTTCGTACCATACGCTCTCATCAGAAGTACAATCATATGCCAGGATCATTTCGCATTGGACGAAAGGATACTATGTGGCGTAGCATTGCTTGCAATATGAAGAAATTCGGCAAAAAGGAATTTGGCATTATGCAGAAGTTAGTAAGAGTCAAGGAATGTATTATAAAAAGCTAATTTTATATTCAAATTTTATTTTAGATCCTACATAATGCCTGATGATCTGGAGCGTCTGCGTCAAGTGTGGCCAAAGAATGCCTCGAAGCTCGCTAAATGGATTGTTAAACCGCCTGCAAGTGCACGAGGCACTGGCATTCGCATTGTCAACAAGTGGAGTCAGTTTCCCAAGGATCGTCCTCTGGTTGTGCAGAAGTAGGTGGAAATATATACCATATTACTTTTTCACCTTTGAAATTAATCGAACCTTATTTATTGCCAGATATATTGAACGCCCGCTGCTGATCAATGATAATAAGTTCGACATGAGACTTTATGTGCTGTTAACCTCTATTAATCCACTGAGAATCTACATGTTCAAGGATGGGTTAGCTCGGTTCGCCTCGGTCAAGTACAGTTCAGAGCTTGGCAATTTGGATGAACGTTGCATGCATCTGACCAACTATAGCATCAATAAGTTCTCACAGAATTATGCAAAGAACGAGGACTTCAATGCTTGCCAGGGCCATAAGTGGACATTGCAATCGTTATGGTCCTGCCTAGAGAATCGTGGCGTCAACACAAAACGTCTTTGGGCAACACTAAGGAATTTAATTATCCGTGGTATTGTAAGTGGTGAATCGGGCCTTAATCGAATGTATCGACAAAATGTTAACTTTCGGTACAATTGTTATGAACTGTTTGGATTTGATGTGCTGCTTGATGAGAATCTAGTGCCTTGGTTGCTGGAAATTAACATTTCACCATCGCTGCACTCAGAACTCCCGCTTGATTTGCATGTGAAGGGACCGATGATACAGGCAGTCCTTAATACCGCCTTATACCAGGTGCCGCCCAAGCTCAACGAACGCCAGCAGCAGGAGATACTTGAGGAACTGCAACTAGAGGGTCCTCTGGTTCATGACAAGCGTATCTTCACCACATGTCTAACTGCCGAAGAAGTGCGAAAGCATAACCATTTTACCAGTCGCGCCATTGAGTTCCGTGAGGAATATTTGGATACCATACTGGACAATCTACTGCCTGACGATGTGCGTTGTCTCATCGTTGCCGAGGATGAGCTGGCTCGCTGTAAACCCCTAGAGCGCATCTTTCCCACTCCGGGCACTCACACGTTCCTCTCGTACTTAGAGAACGCTAGATATTACAACCGCCTTATAGATGCTTGGGAGACCAAGTATGCCAAGAATCGTGAAGTTGGCATAGCGTTATTATCGCGACTGTGCAAGGATAAATATCATCTGCAGGTTTCCGAGGCAGCCATGGAAAAGGTAAATATATATAAGCAAAAAAATACTAAATTTTTAAATTAACAAATCATTTTTTATCTCTTAACAGGAACCTAATGTTGCGCTTACTGAAATCGATATGCTGCATGTGAAAAAGGACGAAATTCTGGATCCGACCAATCCCACCAATCTTCCGATAATTAAGACTGTAGAAAACAGTGAAACGTTGATTACGAATAATGGCCACAAATCGAGAAATACCGAACCGGTCATTGATCATTAAAGCCAAAAGACTGAATGTAAATAGAACTGGCGTTTATAGCGAAAAATAGCCATAGCCCTTCTCTGTTTGTTGTTTCGTGTTTAGTGCATGACAACGGACCAGCCGAACTGCAGTCGTTTTACAAATTTACGTTCAATATTAAATGAAATAAAGTTCAAACATTTCTGGTTAATATTTCTACAAATAAACAAACTAATTAAAGTTCTGTTCAAATTCGGTGGGAATTTTAGTGTTGGGTTGCTCGTGAGTACACTTAGCAATTTCTCCATAAACCGCCCGCCAGAGCAAATATAATTACATTGGTGTGCTTGAATAAAAAGTTTGTTTAAAATTGAAAGTTTAAATGTTTATTTCAAAAGCAGCGCGCCCCTCTACCGATAAGCTCATCGCTTATCGCGCCTATCTCTGTTGCAGCAGAGTCGACGCTTTACTATCGATAGCGTCAAAAATTATCGATAGTGACAAACCTGCAATTTTCGATTATTGTGCTTGGCCATCATAACGGTGACAACCCTAAGTTATCGGCAAGGCAAACAATGAATGCACGACGTACGACGACGTCTCGTTCTAGAACGAAAACGCGAAATTGTTATTAAAAAGTGAGCAGGCGTAGAATTACGAGTAAGAACCCGGTCACCACTACTAATGCAAGTGCAAGTGAACGCGACAGCAACAGCAAGAAATTGCGCGTGAGATTTAGATAGCTTCCTGAGTAGCGTCACGTAGACGGCAAGCAACTTGCAAATCGATATTCACACTCACACACACACATAAATACAAATACACACCAGTACAAACAGTATGGAAAACACATTAGAAGGCGGCGGCGGCGCTGATGGCGAAAATAATATTTTGCCGCTACCCGCCATGTGTCAGGATACCGCCAGCACCACCACTCCCGCCCCTGCAGTCTCCGACGAATCAAAGGTAAGATGTATCTCGTAATCTGCCGCCCAATTTTTGCGCCTAATACTTTTCTTATCCATTCCCCACATTACACACACACACAAACACACACACACTTACAGACACAGACAATGATAAGCAACGGTAGCGACGCAGAAGTAATGGCAAACAACAACAAAAATTTGCATTTGGAGAATGAAGAAGAAGAGGCCAGCAGCATGTTGGGGACAGAGCACCTCAAAAACAACAACAACAACAATAATAACAACGACAGTAGCACGAAAACTATACACCAAAAAGAACAACAACTGTCGGAGGGTGCTGATGGCAATGCAAATACCCCAACAACTAAAACAACAACATCAGCAACAACAGCAACAACAACGAATAATGTCAAAGTGACGGAAACAGCGACGACTGCCGAATCAGACAGCAACAAAACGGGTAAGCAGAGAGCTGCCAAGTGAATTCGTTTTTTTTTCGTTCCCTTTCTGTTTGTTTTTGTTTTGATGCATGAACCAATTTGCTTTCGTTTCTGCCAGAACGCAATCACAAGAAGAAGAAAAAAGATAAGGAACGTGAACGAGATGAAGATAAGCGCCACAATAACAGCAGCACCAGCAGCAGCAGCAGTGATCCACGCAAGGATCGTGAGAGCAATAACAGCAACAAGAGCAGCAAATCCTATACAAATCGACACAGTAGCGGCGACTACAAGCCTAGTTCCAGTTCCTCAACCAGTTCTAGTTCCCGCAGCAAAGATAAAAAACAACATAGAAGCGATCGAGATCGGGAACGTGAACGAGAGCGTGACCGGGAGAAGGTAAGAGAGGTGTAAATACATTCTAAGAGAATTGTAAATACTCTTTTAATATCCGTATGCATAGAATAGTTACTTACTGTCATGGTGAATTACTATAAGGTGACGTACTCCTTTGTGTTGTGATACGTCACCTTGTTAATAAATTCACCTGCTGGAATTTGCACTTAATTATGACTTAACAACCGAATGTAACGTTTGCAATCGATAAATTACAGATACCATCGTCATCATCAAGTTGCTCATCGAATTCGCATCGACGGCGCAGCTCGGACAGCAGTCGCGGCAGCAGCAACAACAGTTCCAGCAAGCTAACTGTCATTAAAGAGGATAAGGAGAAGGGCATGGAGAAAGAGAAGGAATCGATTATTGTGGCAACAGTTGAGCAGCAAATCAAAATGGAGGAACAGCAACCAATGGAGGAGTCAGTACTTACTAACAATAAACCCATCAAGACGGAGAGTGAAATCAAAAAGGAACCGATGGAAACAAAGCCTTTGCTAAATGGTGACGCTACCAAAGCAGTGATAAAAACACGTGAAGAAGTCACGCGACAGTTGAGCTTTAATTCATCAGATGCTGTGAAGATCAAGGAGAACAACACGTCATCCGTTTTAATGCCTTCTCCGGCACCAAAGACATCGTCCAGCAACAGCAGCAGTGGCAATCATCATTCCTCCTCATCCTCCAGTTGCAGTGCACGTAAATCGTCATCCTCCTCCTCATCCAACAGTCATCACAAGACTTCATCCTCGTCCTCCTCCTCTTCATCCTCGTCACGGCATTCGTCATCCTTCTCCTCGCGCGATTGTTCCAAATGTTATAAACGCTCCAAGATTCGACGCAGCAGCGTTGGCATTCAATGCGTTCAACATGCTCCCGTTGCTGGTGCCTGGAAAACTGTCCAAAATTTACCACCGCCTTCAGCGATAAATCGAAAGCCGCCCGCTGGTCTCGAAAATCTCAAGTACGGACAATACTTTCAAGTGGAACAGTATCCCAATGGAGGTGCCTCGGTTGTGCATCTTTATCAGCATGAAATTGATGCACTGCCCCCAGATGAAATGGATCAGCTGGTGGATGAGTTTTTCAGCGTGTGTTTTGCTGAGGATGAGCAAGGCTATGCTCATCATGTGATGGGCATTGTACACGATGCCGCACGCTATATACCCGATCTCCTGGAGCACATGGCCGAGAACTATTCAACGCTGACCGTTAAAGCAGGCGTTCTTGGTCGTAACTCCGACATCGAGACGTGCACCATGGCGCAGTATAACGAACAGGTGAGTAAGAGAGATTCCTCTATTAGTTATCCTCATCTATGATGTTCTTGGTAATATTTGTGGAATCCTTTGAACCATATTTAACCCTTTAATTTCTTACAGGTGGTGCGCAATTATTGCCAGGGCACATTCCGTTATGGACCATTACATCAGATTAGTCTGGTGGGCAAAGTACATGAGGAGGTGGGTGGTTATTTCCCGGATCTACTTGGTCGCATCGAACAGAATCCTTTTCTCAACAAGGCAAGTATTTCAACTAATTTCCAAGTCGAACTTTTACTCACTAATGAATCCTTTAAATAGACAATGCCTTGGGGTGTCAATTCCATACTGCAAACGGATCCACGTCAATCAAATGATGGTCCAATCCTGTGGATTCGCGCTGGCGAGCAACTAGTGCCTACGGCGGAGTTAAATAGCAAGACGCCTCTCAAGCGACAGCGGTAAGTAAATACTTTTTATTAAAATAAATAATATTATTAATTGAGAACTAATCTAACCCCTGATCAGCACATTTGTATTGATTTGTAACACTAAATTTAATTGAATATTTTTGTATAGCTTAGAAATAAATAAAATTAAATAATTATTGTTTTTAATTTTAATGTATTATAGTTTATAATTTTTCATTATAAAGTAAATCGAGAGTATTGTGCAAATTTCGGCCGTCTTTTTAAAAGCCATGACTCATGCATATAGATTATCTATAGTCTTTTAATTTACTATCTAAATGAATAGTTAGCAAAATTTGTGTGCCAAAAAAGTCTCGAAAATATCAAGAAAATGTGTTCGAATTAATTAACTAATAGTTAAATTGTTAGCTAGCATGCAAGATTTAAGATTCATGAAATTGTATTCGAACTAATCCTGGCTAAATGGTTAACTAATATGCAAGATTTAAGTATGTATTCCATTGAAAATATTTATTTTATCTTCTCAATTCATTTATAATCATTTTGTTTCTTAACTTACAGCACTCGCATTAATGAGCTGCGTAATCTGCAGTATCTGCCACGTTTGTCGGAGGCTCGTGAAACCATGATTGAGGATCGCACCAAGGCGCATGCGGATCATGTGGGACATGGACACGAACGTATCACCACCGCAGCAGTTGGTAAGTTTCTATGGCCAATATAATTCTTTAAATTATTTACTATTTATTTATCACTTTCAATTCATAAACTTACCTATTTTCGCACACTTCACAGGCATCCTTAAGGCTGTGCATTGTGGACAATCCTATAACCAAAATCGCATCACAAAGGATGTGGTCGCCTTCGCCGCTCAGGACTTCAATACGTTGGTAGAAATGCTGCAATTGGATCTTCATGAACCCCCAATATCCCAGTGTGTGCAGTGGATCGAGGATGCCAAATTGAATCAGCTACGACGTGATGGCATTCGTTATGCCCGCATCCAATTGTGTGACAATGATATCTATTTTCTGCCACGCAATATCATTCACCAGTTTCGCACCGTGACTGCTGTGACGAGCATAGGTAGATCTTTCAGTTTTAACAACTTGTAATCCAACTAATTCTTATATCTTTTGTAGCTTGGCACTTGCGTTTGCGTCAGTATTATCCCGGTCAGGAGGTGATTAACGAGAAAAACAATCCCGTCTTAGCCGAAACGCCGCATTACAAAGAGAAACAAACTATATTGCCAAATCCTATTGGTCATGAAGAGCTTGGCAAGAAGACACCTTCAAAGCGCACTCACGATGGCAAAGCAAAGCGTAAACTCATCGATTTGGATGGAAAGGAACGTCGTTCCAGTGAGAGCAGCCAGGAGGATCACTCACCAGCAAGCTCATCTCCCACACAGCAAACCAAAAGTAACAACAGCAATAACAGCAGCAGTTGCAGCAGCAACAACACACCTAAAAAGAAACCGAACAAAGACGACTCCAAGATTGATATGCGTAAAATGGTTTTGGATCACACTTATAAGCTAAAAGCAGCGGCATCAACGGTCACAGTCACTGAGAAGGACAGAAAGGTGTCCAGCAAGGACAAGGACAAGTCCAGTCGTGATAAGGATAAAGATAATGATAAGGAGAAAGAAAAAGAAAAGGAGAAAGAGAAGGAAAAGGAAAAGGAGCGCAGCAAAAAGGAGCATAAATCGGAAATGACAACGCCAACAGCTTCTCCTGCCAAGATACCACGTTTGGCCAATGAAGTAAATACACCAATAACCGCTAATACTTCTGCCTCAACTGCAAATGCAGTTGCCACCGTTGCAACATTGCCACTGCCAGCAATGTTGCCGGTGTTGCCTCTAGTGCCTCAGACACCCTTCATGCATCGCGAAGCATATGTTAACAGTTTGAATCAAAAGGAGCCCGAAATCAAAATACAACTTAAAATGGTATCCGATGAACCGACATCTACAGCAATTACTGAAGTCAATCGCAAAACTGAAGTTCCCCCAACAGTTGCACCAACAGCACCATTAACACCACCTGCACCAGCCTCGCCACCAACATTAATTGTACCCGATCCAGTTGAAGATGTGGGCAATGAACTGATTGTGGAGAGCACACCACAATTGGTTGTGGATCACGAGGAAGAAGTTATTGAGCTTTGCGAAGAGGTCATACCATTGGATATACCAACGCCGACGCCAACAGCAATACCTTTGCCTACGCCGACCCCAACGGCAATCCCTCTGCCAACAACAATGCCCGTTGTGCGTATTACGCAGCCACCATTACCCACGACAACACCACAAGTTGTTAAGGTTGTGCTGCCAGCTGCATCTTTGACACCGCTGGTGGGTCGACTCTCAGCTGTAGTGTTGACGCCTCCATTGCCGCCAATGCCCTTGCCACCACCACCGCCGCCACCACCACCACCAACAGCATCAACAGTTGTTGCAACAGCAGCAACTGTGAATAGAAGTCCCAGCATTCAGAAAACAACCAACAACAGCACCACCACCACCACCTACAAAACGTTCAATTTGCCCTCGCACAAGATCATTCTAGCCGGCAGCCGAGCTGCAGCCAAAACCACACCCGTCGATCTGCTTGGTTCAATAATGGCCAGCATGGACAATAAGCCCAGTAAAATAACAAGCTCCAACAGCTCCTCGTCAGCAACAACTTCAGTTGCAACCTCTGCCTCAGTCAACAGCAGCAGCGGCAGCAGCAGCAACAACAGTAGCTCGACAACAACCTATGCCAACTCCAATAACAGCTACTGAGTGTGGCATCAGCTGCAGCCAAGAGGCTTCTCCATTAACATTATGAATTAATTAATTATTGCAGCTACACACAAAATTGTTGCAAATTGTTTTCTGTAAATTTGTTTGATTCGGCAACTTTGAGAGCAACTTTTACGCGTCTAACGCAACTGAGAACTTTGAAAGTTGGCCCGAAAAATCGTTTATTGTATATATTGCAAAAGGGAAATAAGTATATGAAACAGATACCCACACCACACACACACACCCTATATACTATATATTATATTTGATAATTGTAGAGAATTAAGCTCAAAAAATACTAAAACCTTTTTAGACATGTAGATTTTTAATTTATTATCGCAGGCACTTTAAGATACACACATTGGCTAACAGTTAGACAAACTTTGAGATACTTTAATAATATATGCATATAAGTATATGTATCTGTAAATTGTTCGTAAATTGTGCGCGCACATTGGCCGAGTATTTTTATAGTTACAAGTCAACAATTTGAATTAATTTTTTCGTTTTCCTAATTACATTTTTTGAAGTGTTTTGAGTGTGTACTAAAGAGCACACACACCCTCACACACATACACATATATATCGATAATTATATATAAATATTATATACAACACATGTATAATTGTAGTTTTTAAAAGCCAATGCACGTTGAAGAAACAATAAAGATTCGGATCGTACAAAAATTCAAATATATAAATTGTATTTCTTTTAAGGATATAAAAAACAATATGATAATAATCTACAAATAATACAGCATGCAATAATTACTTAATAATTCCATTTAAACTATGCTTTAAAAGCTTTAGATCCCAAGCCAAAAGTGAATAAAAAAATTAAGGAATGTACTCTATATATAGATTTAGAGCTTGGCGCGTAGTTCCTCAATGCGTCCCTGTGCGGATCGTTGCAAATCCATCAGTTTCATTGCGAATCCCATGTTGCCCTGTATCTTAATCTTGCCCTGGAAGAAGGCCTTCTGTGGAGGCAGCTTGCCCGTCAGCAGCTCAAACACATCATCATCGCTGATAATGAAGGTAACATCACATTTTTCTGCAAATAGAAAAAGGATATTCTTGTTACCCATGAATAAGCTCATTAATTTCCAGTACTTACGAGTTCCATTAAAGATAACCTGGCCCTTGCCAGTCTTGGCATCGATCACCCAGAAACCAGTCTGTCCTTGAGGTCCATTGTTCACCTTGAAACCGTACACAGCGCGCACCTTTTCAATCAGATTGTCCTTGTCCTCCTGCATGGCCTGTTCCAGCAGCTTCAGCAACGGAGACACCTTAAAGCCCTCCTCACTAGTTGCCATTTTAACAGCCGATGTCAGATTATGCCTGATGTTACTGGCAGCTGGGAATCCCAAGCGGTAGAGACCCACGACAACAGCGCCTCCCAATCCTAGATTATGCTGTAGAGCCAATTGTACGTTGGGCACCTGACGCTTCTCGGCCAATCCTCGGAGCTGCCAACAGAGCTCGGCGCACTGAGCCAAGCCAGTGGCTCCCAAAGGATGACCCTTGGAGATCAGACCACCACTGGGATTAACCACAAACTTGCCGCCGTAAGTATTGTCTCCAGCATCGATGAACTCGCCAGCCTTACCCTCTCCGCAGAGACCCAATGCCTCATAGGTGACCAGCTCGTTGGCCGAGAAGCAATCGTGCAATTCCACAACTTGGACATCCTGTGGCTTGTATCCACTCTTGGCAAACAGGCGCTGAGAGGCCAAACGAGTCATGTCATAGCCGGCAATCTTCATCAGACTCTTATCGGCGAATGTTGACTCTGGATCACTGGCCATCTCCATGCCAACGATTTCCACAGCTTGCTTCTCCAGTCCATGACGACGCACAAACTGCTCAGAAGCCAAAATAGCAGCTCCAGATCCATCAGATGTGGGACAGCATTGAAGTTTGGTCAACACTCCCTCGACCACCTGCGGCGACTTCATAATCTGTTCCAAAGTGTATTCATCGCGGAATTGCGAGTACCTAAATAGCATAAGGAGATAAGATAAGTTTTATTACACCCATGGCGTTAATCAAATGCACTTACGGATTATTGACCGAGTGCTTGTGGTTCTTCCATGCAATCTTTCCAAAATGCTCGGGCTTAGTGCCGTATTTCTTCATGTGTTCCTTGCCAGCATTTCCAAAGATCTGGGCAGCCATTGGTCCTGGTCCAATTTCGGTCAAACTTCCCATTTCAGAGATGTGACGTTCCATGGGATTAGCACGGTCAAAGTACTAAACAATAAAGAGAGATTAATTTGCTATAAGCTTCATTATTCTTTTTAACGTACCTTCGATGACAATGATCCACGCTCCATCTTCTCAAAGCCAAGGGCCAAGACGCAATCAGCACTTCCAGACTCAATGATCTGTTTGCCCAGATACAAGGCACTTGAGCCTGTGGAACAGTTGTTATTCACATTGTAGACTGGAATACCTGTCATGCCCACTTCGTAGACAGCGCGTTGTCCACAGGTGGAGTCACCATAGACGTATCCACAAACAGCCTGTTGCACATCCGTATATTGTAGCTTGGCATCTTGGAGAGCTTTGGTGACTGCCTCCTTGGCAAAGTCCGGGTAGCAAACATCGTTACGGCGACCTGGTTTCTCGAACTTTAGAAAACATAGAGCAATCGGATTAGTTCTAAATTATATTTCTATTTATATCAACAGTTTAATCGGTCCACTTAAGATTACGCTTATGGCTAGAGATTTTGATTACTCGGCAACAACAAACACATCACATCGATTTCTTCTTTGACCGAAGTGCACTGCAGTTCAAAGTCCGATTGCGATAATTGCTGTTTTAGGCGGGGGGTGTATTAAGGAACTGGTCTTACAGCCTCCCAGAGACCGGGAGTTTTCTTTGTTGCGATATTATATATCTGTATGTGTTGTTTATCTATACCTTGGTCATGCCGACACCAACAACATAGACTCGGGTCTTTGTCATTTTGTAGTTGATTTTACTATTTGTTGAGTATTAGCGAAAATAGGTACAACCGTTGCGACTCGGCTTTAAACAATTACTAAAAAATTAGTTGTTGAAATTGCGACACAATCGAACGATAAACGATAATGGGACTGACACAAAATATCGAGAAATCGTTTACTCAGCTTGGCGATTAATGGAACTTACGATTCGATAAGAACTCTTCGATAGATAATAATACTACATATCGATACAGTGTAGTGCTATCGAACAAATTATTGATTGGATTGTTTTGAAGTTTGCTCACATTGGTTTCCGGAACTATATAATTGTTTGATCGCATTTATCATGGCAAATAACAATAAGGGCAAGCGCAAGGTTCTGACGCAGCGTCACGTATGCTCTAGGATGAATTTCCTATACCAGGCAGCCAATCTAATGGCGCACAGCAACAACAATACTTTGGCTGCGTATTATGGCAAACTTTGCAGGAATGTGGGCACTAAGGCGCTAATGCACATGTAAGTATTTAAATTTAAAGTGAATAGAATCAAATATCATCAATATCAAATATTAATTTAGGTCACCTGCTTTGAAGCGCACACTATGCAAACGCTGTTCCCTGCCATTAGTTCCAGGCGTCAACACCACGCTAAAGCTGGAGGAGCAGAAGTTTAAGAACCCGAAGGTGGTCAAGAGGCGACGCAATCGTAAAATGTTTAAAAAACTTAAACAAGCACAAGCTGCAAATATCCCTGCTCCTAGCTTTAGTGAAGATGACAACGCTCAATTGTATCTTGAGTGTAGCTTGTGTCAGGCAAAACGACGCTTTAAGCTCAACACAAAAAAGGAATGTTGGTTGGAACGCCCTGAAGCAATCGTGCAGACTGTTTCCTTGGAACAAAAACCAGGCAAAGAACAAACGGAAGAACAAGGGGAGATGAAATGAAGATAAGCTAGAAATTACTTAACGTTAGGATGATAATCGAGAAGTGGTTAAGGATGTAAGAGGTACAGATTATGATCATTTAAAAATAAGCTACAAAAACTTATGAACTTTCTGCACATTCCTTTTCATTCTTTCATACGTTTGTCCGGGTATTTTGACATATATTTTTTTGACATCCTTTATCGGGTTTCTCTAATTTCAGCCAAGAACCATGTTGATACCATTACTTCTCAAAATTAACGATCCATCATGAAATATCCAGAAAAAGTTGCAAACTGTATTATTATTAATCTTGTTACAAATTCATGAAATCAAACTGGACTAAGTAAACAAGATACAAAGCAGAAGTAATAATCATACGAAATCCCATAGCATTGTGAACGTCAAACATTCCAAAATGATTATATTTCAAACGTTGATTACTTGAAAATAGGGCAAAGTCTGTGAGCTGGAAAAAATGAACTTATGATTATGATTTGCACATCATTTAGAAGATCCGACACTTACACTACGCTCCAGGTCCGTACACAAATCAGGTATATCATTAAAAAGCTTAAGGATCCGTCCAGTACCTTGACTTTCACGCACATTCAACTCGCAGACTGCAATGTTAATCCAAAAATCAATTATATTAACGGCTATGGCTTGCAAGAAGTTAACCACGAAATAGATAGTGACAGAATGCTTCAGACTAATTGTATATACGATCATATAGAATGGAGAGATTATATTAACTCCCAGTAAAGACATCATCAGAAGAGTTATCTGATAGTCATAAATGGCAACAAGTCGTAAGTTGAGGTCCAAGAGGCGTTTGTAAAGATTATGAAGCTTATAAGTTCGATTTGTATTTAAATATGGATAGATCCTTAGATGATTTACAAGTCGTAGAAGTTCCCGATTTATAATCCAAAGCGATCGATAGATGTACATCACGGCCAGATGAAAGTGCATGCTGACAAGGAGAACTCCAAGCTGCATAAACATAATACTTAAAACGCCTATAAGCATCTTAAAATTGAAGTCGTGGCCCAGTATAATTGCCATGATAATCGAGGAGATTAGTTCCAGCATAATGCAAGATCCCTTACAAACGATATAGTTATCAAAATTATTACAATCACTTGCATCAAACTCCATAAAATGACGATGGTGTAGACAAAGTAGCTTGTTGAGAATCTTGCCAAATTCTCCACTCATCCACCAATTGCGAAAATAGGTCACACAAATGGTTATCAGAAGTAATGCATCATGTATTTTATTGATTTGATAGACCAATGGATTACGTTTATATATCTCCTGTTTGGCTGCTGATTCGGTTGCCTTATAGTTTTCCAAGGCGACCCAAACCATCACTACATTCAAAATGATGCCGTATCCAACTAACCACTCCGATCGTTTAAGTTTTTTCGTCGTTGAATCGTATTTGAACGGAAACAGACCTAGAACCCAGGAGCTGTAGAGTGTCGCCCACAGGTTGAATTGAACAAATTTCCGATACCAAATGCGATGAGCTCGACACATTGTTAGTAAATGATGGAAAACGTTTCAAAGACATGTTTATGAAAGTAATTAATGCGATTAATGATAAAAATCTTTAGACTATTATCAAGGGTAGCGTGTAAAAATCAATAATTAAACACAATTGAAGTATATTAAACAATAATCAAATAAAAACATTATGCATAGTTTGTTGGATGGATTAATTAATAAAATTTGAATTAAAAATTCAGCGACTTTTTAATTTTCTCGGTTTTATTGTGCATATCTTATACCCGTATTTCACTGACTTCCCGTATCGTATCAAAGATTTTTTCCATTAACTTTCTCATAAATTCTCTATAATTAAAGTAATTCCGAAAGTTAGCGATTTGTCGTAAAAAGCCCAGTAAAAGATTGAGAATGTATTAGAAATTATATTCTTATTACAAATTCATAAAATCAAACTGGACTAAGTACAGTAAATACAATGTACAAGCAATAATCATGCGAAATCCCATAGCATTGTGAACGTCAAACATTCCAAAATGATTATATTTTAAACGTTGATTACTTGAAAAAAGGGCAAAGTCAGTTATCTGAAAGAAGAATACATTGAATATGATATACACTTCATTTAAAGATGTAAACACTTACACTACGCTCCAGGTCCGTACACAAATCAGGTATATCATTAAAAAGCTTAAGGATGCGTCCAGTACCTTGACTTGCACGTACATTCAACTCGCAGACTGCAATGTTTAGCCAGAAATCGATTATATTAACGGATATGGCCTGCACAAAATTTAACCCCATAACGAGGGTAATAGGATTCTTCAGGCTAATTGTATATACGATCAAATAGAATGGAGAGATAATATTGACTCCCAATAAAGATATCATCATTAGAGTGATCTGATAGTCATAAATGGCAACAAGTCGTAAGTTGAGATCCAAGAGACGTTTGTAAAGATTATGAAGCTTATGAGTTCGATTTGTTTTTGAATTTGGATGGACGCTTAGATGATTTACAAGTCGTAGAAGTTCGCGATTTATAATCCAAACCGATCGATAGATGTACATCACGGCCAGATGAAAGTGCAGGCCGACAACAAGAACTCCAAACTGTATAAACATTATACTTAAAACGCCTATAAGCATTTTAAAACTGTAGTCGGTGGGATATACAACTTGTAAAAGTATCATTGATGTGAGTTCCATCACAATGCATGACACCTTGTATAAAATATAGTAGTCAAAATTTTTACAATCACTTGTATCAAACTTTTTAAAATGACGATGGTGTAGATCGAGAATCATATTAAGGATCCTGCCAAGTTCCTCACTAACCCACCAATTGCGAAAGTACGTTATAAAGCAGGTACTCACAAGGAATGCAATATGTATTTGGTTGATTTGACGAGCCAAAGGATTACGCTTATAAATTTCCTGTTCGGCGACTGATTCTGTTGCCGCATAGTTTTTTAATAGAACCCAAATCACAAACACATTCAAAATGATGCCGTATCCAACTAAACACTTGGACCGTTGGAGCTTTTTGGTCTTTGAAATGTATATAAACGGAAAGACTCCTACAATCCAGGAGCTATAAAGTGACGCCCACAGGTTGAACTTTACAAATTTCCGACACCAACTGCGATGAGCTCGACACATTGTTAGTAAATGAGGAAATGTGCCTCAAAGACACTAATGAATGCGATGACTGATAAATGACGTCGGATTATAATCAAGGGTCGAGTACAAAAATCAATAAAACTAGACTTTGTATATAATTCAGGCAAATTAAACAAAATTCAGATAAACATATGACAGCGTATTGTTGGAACGCTTAATAAATATAATTCAAATAGTATTAATGTTTAATTTTTTACAAGACAATTGAAGTAATAGCTTTTGAATCTCTTAGTTAGTATAATATTTTTAATAGGCTGTCATATGTAGAAATTTGGGGTAATAAACTAGCTACAATATTTAGGCTCCTTTTTTGTGTCCTAAATAGAAATGTGTGAAATATTCAAAGATATACAATTAAATTGAACTATGAAAATAACGGTCGTATATATATTAAATATTTAAAAGTTTACCATAGTTTTAAAAACTGCATAATGAGACAACCTTTGAGTTAATGTATACTAACAATGTTAATATATAGGAACATTTTATACATACATTTTTAAAAAAGGCCGATTCGGTCCTGGAACTATTCTATGAAAACACTTGTTGAAACTGGCAAAAGAAAACATAGATAGCACTAGTTGATTTAGTTACGTTCAGAACAAGCTCAAATGAACGCGCTAGTTAAAATGAACTACTCAACTTGATCAGTGATTTGTGAACATTTGAACAAAAGATAACAAATAAATGAACATGAATTGGCTCATGAACGCAACAGGTTATCACGTCTCGGATTGTATATAAACTGAGCACTTGCATAGTGAACGCCGGGAACAATAGACGCAATACAAAATGACCAAAACAAGGGTTTACGTTATCGGAGTCGGCATGACCAAGGTACAAAGTATAAAGTTGACCTTTGTTATTGCCTGTTACAAAATTTTCATTTTGTAGTTTGAGAAGCCTGGTCGCCGTGCTGATGTTTGTTATCCTGACTTTGCCAAGGAGGCAGTCACCAAGGCTCTACAGGATGCGGGCATTAAATACGAAGAGGTCCAACAGGCTGTTTGTGGTTACGTCTATGGTGACTCCACCTGTGGACAACGCGCTGTCTACGAAGTGGGCATGACAGGTATTCCCGTCTACAATGTGAACAACAACTGTTCCACGGGCTCAAGTGCCTTGTATCTGGGTAAACAGATCATTGAGTCTGGAAGTGCTGATTGCGTCTTGGCCCTTGGCTTTGAGAAGATGGAACGTGGATCATTGTCATCGAAGGTAAGCTTAAAATTTAGATTTAGACTTTCACAGCGAATAAACTTTCTCTTTATTGTTTAGTACTTTGACCGTGCCAATCCCATGGAACGTCACATCACTGAAATGGGAGAACTGACTGAAATTGGAGCAGGACCAATGGCTGCCCAGATCTTTGGAAATGCTGGCAAGGAACACATGAAGAAATACGGCACTAAACCAGAACATTTTGGAAAGATTGCATGGAAAAATCACAAACACTCTGTGAATAATCCGTAAGTTTTCAGCAAATCGAGTCGAAAGTTCATTTATGGCAGACTAAACTTATCTTATCGCTTATCAAGGGGGCCATCCTCTATGTGAACATTGGTCGTTCATTAATTTGATTGCTGCACTTTACTTTACTTTACTTTACGTTATCTATATCTGTCGTTCTCTTACAGTTACTCGCAGTTCCGCGATGAATACACTTTGGAACAGATTATGAAGTCGCCTCAGGTGGTCGAGGGAGTGTTGACCAAACTTCAATGCTGTCCCACATCTGACGGATCTGGAGCTGCTATTTTGGCTTCTGAGCAGTTTGTGCGTCGTCATGGACTGGAGAAGCAGGCTGTGGAGATCGTTGGCATGGAGATGGCCAGTGATCCAGAGTCAACATTTGCTGATAAGAGTCTGATGAAGATTGCCGGCTATGACATGACTCGTTTGGCCTCTCAGCGCCTGTTTGCCAAGAGTGGATACAAGCCACAGGATGTCCAAGTTGTGGAATTGCACGATTGCTTCTCGGCCAACGAGCTGGTCACCTATGAGGCATTGGGTCTCTGCGGAGAGGGTAAGGCTGGCGAGTTTATTGATGCTGGAGACAACACTTACGGCGGCAAGTTTGTGGTTAATCCCAGTGGTGGTCTGATCTCCAAGGGTCATCCTCTGGGAGCCACTGGCTTGGCTCAGTGCGCCGAGCTCTGTTGGCAGCTGCGAGGATTGGCCGAGAAGCGTCAGGTGCCCAATGCAGAGTTGGCTCTACAGCATAATCTGGGATTGGGAGGCGCTGTTGTCGTGGGTCTCTATCGCTTGGGATTCCCAGGTGCATCCAAAGCCAAGTTGTAAACTTTGTTGTGTTTGATTTTGTAAATATATTAACGTTGTCTTTTAAATACTATGTAACTTTAACAATTTCTCAATTAATGCTGCTTGGTTTTCCGCTTGGGCACAGGCTTTACACGCTTGGAACGACAGCAGAGTCTCCAGAATCCAATAGAGCTGCCAAGAAGTAAGAGCAGAGCCGAGCCTATGACTAAATAAACATCCAAGGAGTAGTACACGAATCGACTGAGATGCACGGCGCTAGATTGCAACAAGGGGGCACCATGGGTCTCTGCCACATGCTCCACCCACCAGACAGCGGTGTCCAGCGGTGGTTGTTCTCTATTGTTGTATGCTGTGGCAATTCTCTGGGCATTTAACTTGTATTTCGGATCCAAAGCCGTCGACAATGCCTCATATATTGACTGTTCGCTTAAGCTTTCAAAGTCCAAGTGGATGGCCATACCACGTTGCTTGAGGGAGGCGATATTTAAGAACTGATCGCCACACATCGGCATTCCAACTAGGGGAACACCACTGGAGACACTCTCCGTCAAGCCCAACAATCCGCCGTGTGTGAAAAATACTCTCACATTGGGATGTGCTAGAATATCGCGTTGGGGCAACCACTTCCTGATGTGAACATTGTCTGGTTTATTGGGCAAAGTATCATTTTCCCACTTCCAGATAATCTGTTGCTTAAGACGCGCCAAGGCACGCAGTAATCCATCTCTCTTAGTGCTGCTCAGGGAACTAGTTTTTAGTTGGGATCCCCAGCTGATGAGTATGACGCCATGCTCGGCATTATCCATTAGGTGCTGTAGTTCATCATCTAGAGGCTTGGGCTCCCTTATGTGCACACCACCTACTTCTATGACATTGGGTGGCAGGGGTTTTGGTCCGCTCAAGGAGAAGTGCTGATTGAGCAGGATTAGCGAGGTGTTCTTCACCAGTTCCGAGGTGGAGGGTATACCCGGTCCGAATCTCTGAAGCAACAGTTCATCAGCAGCGGGCACAGAAAATAATCTGCAAGAGAAATTATAAATCGGTTAGCTGAAATCCTCGCTAGAGTTTCTTTAACTTACTTATAAAGCCAGTTGAGAGTGTGTGTAGTCACCCAATTGCCTAGTCGTGCTCCAAAGGACATTTCCTGGGATTGGCCCAGAAATAAGGCTGATATATAAGAAGGTATCAATGGAGCACCCATTCTCTCATAATGCCAGGGCATCAAGGCGGAGCTACAAAGGGCCACAACGGGTGCCTGTAGTTTGTAAGCCACGCCCATCAGACAATCCGTATTAAATTGCTCCATTAGAATGACATCATAGTAGCCTTGAGGTTTCTTAAGAATCTGCTCAAGCGCCTCCCCATTAAGCGTTTCCCTACAGGCATCTTTGCCATAGGTATAAAGATAAGCGAAATCCACATAAGGGAGTAGAAATGACAGACGACGACCTTCAAATATCTGCGGAAAGAAGACTTATTGTTAGCCTTATAATCATGTTTAAAATAATCAGTACACCAGGGCATTTTAAGTATCATGCTAATTTGTGTAAATTTAAGAATTAAAAAATAAGATATTCAAGATTTTTTATTTCAAATCACGTGCATTAAAATGCTTGCAGAAACCTAATTTTAGGTACTTCAAATAAATTTTCCCAGAACTTTAAGAAACCAAAGTTTAAAGAGTAAAGAATAGCGTACATTAATATGATATTATAACTCACAGAAATACTTACATTGAAATCAAGTGTAATGCTGAAATTGACATTGGGCAATCGGTAGTCCGTGTAGCCCGGTGGTGGCTGAGAATCCGGAAAGGAACTAACCACATCGACGACATGACCCGATTCAGCCAGACGCCGCATGATCGGATGAAAGAACTGAAAGTGACTTATGGCCGGGTGAGGAAAGAGACCCAAGATCTTTAGGCCATGGCCAAAACCGAAGATAGAAAACACCAACAGTAATTTCCAGATACAATTTCGACTCATTTCAGCAATTTATTACAAATTTCTTAAGAGAATACGTAATTTCTACAAGAGAAATTTTAATATTATATATAGCAATACAGCTATAATTAACCTCTAGATAATTTTTGAACTGTTTTAAATTGTTTCAATGCGCACAGATGTGTTAAGGGCGAGAATCAAACAACAACTGAGAGATCTGTTATGATGAGAGTCTAAGACAGCAAAGAAATAATCACCAGTTCAACGAAAGGGGAGCAGAAACCCGAAAATTGTAGACATAATATAATAAAATAAACAAACGAGATAGAAATGCTACACTTATTTGGGATGACGAAGATGAAATACACTTGCGTATCAATCTCTCATAAACATCTATGGAATAATATGAATAGGAAAGTTCCTTTGCTATAGTTACTTTGTGTGATTGATTAAATAGAAAATATTAAATATAAACAAATAAGTTTTCCTTTAAATAGTCATTGTTTGACGTTCTCATATTTATTCCCTGTAGAGGGTATCACAATTACAGACATACGATCAACATAGTGTTGTTATCATAATTTTCAATTCAGTATGTTGTAGGTAAAGATTAAATGTCTGAAGATTATGTGTCTATTTACAGAGATAGACATTACAGTTGAATTCCTCTATAACGAAAACATAAATTTATGAAATTATCAACAGACAAATAGGAAAGGAAGAGATAAAAATATATAAATAGGAAATGCTTAGTTAGTTGCCAAGAACATTTCAGTATAAAAAGTTAATCAAAGAGAAATTTAACCCTATTAACCTTGGATAAATTCAGTAACTTATCGAAAAACTTATCTATAAATAATCAGTATTAATAATATGACATTATGATAGATATATTGACTGTGATAAAGATAATAAACACAAATGCCGTTAAGGAAGCTATGTTCTCTATATTTTCAGAACTGAAGTCACTACACTAGAAGGACATACAAATATAAAATATCACATAAACTAAACGAAGATAAATCCAGACTTATTCCTGTTTGTTTTTTTGCACTGTTCGCTTGCCACGACAACGTTGGATGAGGGACATCCAACTGACAATAACAATGGCCAGAATAGAACCAATAATTAGATAAACGTCCAACGAGTAATAGACAAAACGTGACATCTCCACGGAGGTGGGTTTTATGAGGGGATCTCCATGTGTGTAGGCAACATGCTCCACCCACCAGATGGCCTTCTGTAGAGACTGCTGTGGCCTGTGATGGAAGGAATAGGACACGGCCTTGGCAGCTTCGGCATGTCTGCAAAGGAAGATAAGAAATGAGGACAATACTCACTTAGAGATCAATAGAGAAACTTACTTGGGATCCATTGCACGTTTCAGAGATCGCAGCACGCTATTCTCGTTAATGTCCTCGTAATTAAGGATCACACCCATGCCTCGTTGCACCAAGGCGGCTGCGTTTAGGAACTGATCACCATACATGGGTGTGACCACAGTTGGGACACCACAATAAGCCGCCTCCGAGCTGCCCATTAAACCAGCATGTGTCATAAAAACCTTTACATTAGGATGGCAGAGTATATCTCGTTGTGGCAGCCACTTCATAATGTGCATGTTGGCTGGTTTATTAGGCAAAGTATCATTCTCCCACTTCCAGATTACTTGCTGCTTCAGTCGAGCCGCAGCACGCACAATTCCATCCCTTCTCGAAGTTGACAGCGAATTGGCCCGTATCATGGAACCCCAGCTGATGAGAATGACGCCATCCTCGGCATTGTCCAGCAGTCTTTGAAGCTCAGCACTCATTGGTTTCGACTTCTGTATGTGTAGACCACCCAACTCTATGACATTGGGAGGCAGGGGCTTGGGTCCACTCAGCGAGTAGTGTTGATTCACCAGGAATACGGACGTATTCTTTGCTAGGTCACCCACAGAGGGCACATCATGGCCAAACTTATATTGAACGAGCGCATCCGCAGCTGGAATCGAGTACCATCTGAAGAGTAGATAGTTAGTTAAATATATAATGTAAATTATTATTATAAATATTATTATATTATATTATATTATATATTATTATTATACATATTGAGCGCTAGCCTAACCCTAACTAAATGTTTTAAGTTAATAGCTTAGGTTATGATTTGGGTTCTACCTACTTGTACATTAAGTTTAGTGCGTGGAAACTAAACCAATTGGCCAGACGACCACCCAAGTCCATGTCCTGGGACTGGCCCAAAAAGAGAACTGGAATATGCGAAGGGATTATCGGAGCTCCCATTCTCTCATAGTGCCAGGGCATCATGGCGCAGCTACTTAAAGCCACAACGGGTGCCTGCAACATATATGCCACACCCATCATGCAATCCGTATTAAACTGTTCCATTACAATGACGTCATAGTAGCCCGCCTTTTTCTTAAGAATCGTCTGCAACGCCTCCGAACGTAGGGTCAAGTTGCAAGACTGTTTTCCCCATTCGTGCAACAAAAAAAATTCCACAAAGTGATTGTAGAACGAGCGTTTCTCAAAGAACTGCAAAGATAATTATTTGATCTGATATTTAGATATATATTTTAGTAATAATAATTAATAGATATTTAAAACTCAAGCACATTTTAAAGTATCTAGTTGAAAAAAAATTTAAGCTTCTGTTCTATCTACATATGTTTTTTAGATTCAATGAGTGATTCTTTTTATTTTAGGAATTGTGAAGACACTTCTCATTTAAAAAGTACATAAGCTCTGTAGTGTTAAGAGTGTAAAAGTGGAATGAAGTTTACTTTCGCTTTAATTAAGATCATTATTAAGTTTGTTAAATTTACTTTGTTGTTTTGTTCATTAGCTGAGACAATGAAATGCTGCGAAAGCAAAAGTGAAAGTTCATTTCATGCGTTATATGCCTTGAGGTCATCCTTGGCAACATTAGGGGAGTTCCTGCAGCAATGTTGCTTTTTGCAAAATATAGAACTGCTTTGTGAACGCACGAACGCCACAAAGCAGTGCAAGCAGTACAAGCAGTGCATATCAGTGCGTTAGAATTCCGTTAAATAAGAAGTAGCTTTGAATACGCAGTTCTCCAGTTAAATTACTTACCTTGAGGTCGACACTGTTTGTAAGTTTATCCATGCCGCTTAGTGGGAAATCCTTGTAGCGCACAGGCGGATGCTTGGTGGGAAAATGACTAACCACACTGACATCGTGTCCCGCTTCAGCCAATGTGGTCATAATGGGTTGAAAGAAGTGGAAATGACTGACGCCGGGATGTGGAAACAAGCCCAACACCTTTAATGGATGACCTGCATCTACTTGACCGAGGATGCAGAGCGTCAACGTTAACGTCAGCGTAAGTAACATATTTGCAGAAGAATTCTGTTTGGTATGTAAAATAAATTAAAATTAGAAAAATCGAAAATAACACTTGTTGCTTTGATTATTTGCAATAATTTGACCTTGGCTGCAGTTTGCAATTCTTCTGCGCATGACACAAGCACAAAATTATGTAAATATCTAAATAGTTAAGTGTAAAATGCACAATACCGTAAAACAGCAGCTGAGGTGACACGTCGTTAATTAAAGCGTGATATGAACGTTTACTTTATTGAGCAACACTTATAACGGGAAGAGCCTCCCAAGTCGAAGCTCAAATAAATGCGTACTCCTCTAAAAGAAGCGGCAACGTAGAAATACACATGTGATTTGGTTGACTAGCGACGAGCGACTGACAAGACTGCGAACACAGGTCGCTTGTAAATTAAAATTTGTAATGGCAATTTGTGACTCTCCCAACAACGCAGCCGCTGCGTTGCTGCACCGAAAAACGACTGTGAATGTATGTGTGTATTTATGTGAGTTCACTGATCAGTGTCGAAATTGCTTTCTACACTCTTTTACTCTCAGCAACGCAGCCATGGCGAGTGCACTCACTGCCAGTGATGTCACATAGGTATTTTTCCGGATATATTTGTCCGGCTTTTAACTGCTTTATGTGAGAAAAATCTCAAACATCCTCTATCCGAAAATATGGCCTTTTTTTGTAGCTTTCAAATTGATAACGATAAAAGTAAGAAAACCGTTTCCTAATATGAAAACATTAAGTTTTTAAAATAGGAGTATGTTGAAAATGTTTTGGTCCGAACCCAAAATATATCGAGACTCTGCAGGCAATAACCCGTTTGCCGAACTGGCGACTTTCGCTCCGACTCTTCTTTTGAGGGTGTTTTTAGCCAAGGAAGTTTGATAAAAAACAAAATTGAGGAAACCTCAATTTATATAGAAAAAATACATTTTAAAAAATATTGTGCTGATTTTCTTCAGTTTTTTAGTTATTTACAATTTTTCCCCGTTTTCTTTTATCGTTTCGTCCTTTTTCTCCGGAAAAAATTGCCATCACTATTAAGCAGTTTTCAACGTTCTGTTGAAATCTCCCTAAATTTTGCAAAGTAACCGATCGGTTACTGCTGATACATGCTGATACATGAAGAAGTATGCACCTTTGTATGTATATGAATATTCATGCATGTGTGGCATTAAATATACGCGTCGGAACTTTTCGTTTTGGGTGCTTTGCTCTTCAAAAAACCACAACCGGTTGCGTTGCACGAGACTCGTAAACAATCAAAACAATAGTCAAGTTTTTCGTTTTATCACCTGAATGATTTACACCTGAAATGTAATGACGTTTGTTATCATCAGTCTGGTCTGTTATAAGGTTGCTGCTACTGATAAATTTTGCTGACTTTACTTAATGATTGCAATTCTACGTAAATCCATTTAAAACATGATGGAAAGTCGGGGTAACTATAAGTCGATCACTCACTAAAAGTGTGTTTCATAGTCACACTAAATAGAGTCTAGTAGTCATTACAAAGAGGAATCAAATTTAATGATTCGTATAATATAGTCATTATAATCATTATAAAACAATTACAAGGTATAAGATAAGTCACGAGTTAATATGAATATAATCCATTTAAAGTATATTTGCAGTTTGATTATCCGGTATAAAAAGATAATTAAACAAATTTTAGTTAATAAATATTTATTATTATTAGAACTCAAAAAACCCATGAGAAGTGCTTTACAGAAGTTAGTTTATATTTTCTAGATCACGTTTCTGAATTTGATTATTATAATTACTAAAAGAAATCTAAAACAAGTTATTAAGAAAACAAGGTTTCTTATTTTAACACTCTAATAACAATATAAAATTTCTTCAAATGAAATTGATAAGCATGTTGCATTGTTTATATTCGGCAAAGCTGAAATGCAAACAGAAGCATTATCAATAAACAAATATTCATCTACTAAAATTGTATATTTATTGTTGTTTCGTTTTGGTTTTCGATGGGGTATTACATTTGCCCCATGACCATTTGAAGAGATTAATTATTTGCCAGAAAATTATGACACACACTAATGCGATGGTTAGGCAGAACACGTAGATGTCGATTGAGTTGTACACAAACCAATTGATATGCCTGGCCACACTTTGAGATAAGGGAGCTCCACTTGTTGCGATGACATGTTCGATCCACCAGATTGCCAGCTTTAGAGGTTCTTGGGGACGTTCCCGGAAGGCGATTGTTGAACGTTTCATCTGCGATGCAAAACTGCAGTGATATTGAGAAAGGTCTTATATTTTAAATACTTTTACATTATAACAAAAAATAGTAACCAATTAAAATAAATTTAGAATTTTAAATAACGAATATATGTCATATAAAACCAACTACCTCTCGTTTAGTATGACGTCCAGAGCCTGGCTAAGATGGGGCTCATCAAAGTCTTTAAAGTCTACAATAACTCCAAAGCGACGTTGTTCTACGGCACCAGCATTCAAAAACTGATCTCCATAGAAAACGGTGTTACTACCATTGGAATCCCACAAAAAACGGACTCCGTTGTGCCCAGTAAGCCACCATGTGAAATAAAGGCTTTAACTTTAGGATGACACAATAGATCCCGTTGTGGCAACCACTCGAAAGTATAAAGATTCTTGGGTCTCTCCTTATCGGTCGTCTGATTTGTCATGCGCATCACAAAGGTATATCCGGAAAGCTTAGAGATGGTGTCATAAAGTGCCTTCAGCTTAATGGAGGGCAGAGTACTGGGATTGACCATGGAACCCCAGCTGATGTAGATGACGCCTTGATTTGATGCTTGGAAAATGCGTTCCAGGTGCTGTCGATTACAATTAACAAATAATAACAATTAATATAAATAGACTATCTCATTTAAGTCAAGAATGTGCAACAATTATCAATTTTATCCTATCGAAAAATGTTTTACAAGTTTAATTTATTTTACAAGACTATAAATGTACCTAAGTTAAATAAAAATTGTTTAAATATAAATCTATAAGGCTGACATTTTTTCAAAAGAGGATTCAGTATATGAATTCAATACTTTCTGGATGTGTCTTGACTAATTTTCTTCAGAGCGTACTTCTCTGTTTCTA
Source organism: Drosophila putrida (assembly GCA_037043535.1). NCBI lineage: Eukaryota > Metazoa > Arthropoda > Insecta > Diptera > Drosophilidae > Drosophila > Drosophila putrida. The sequence continues at coordinate 3,029,371 of JBAMBI010000470.1, forward strand.
CATTGTTGAAGAAAACTCTGCTCATGTTTATAAAACGTTTATTTAATGTTTATGTAATGTTTATTTTTTAATCACACCTGTCATGGTGTATAGTTACAAGTGTGTAATATTTTGTGACAAGCTGTGTAACATAACTCTCAGGTTTAAATTTAAATTTAAAGTGGAAAAGTTAACTTCAACATTTAAATTTTTTTATCAAATGTAATATTCATTATTTTAAATTCGAACTTTGCTCATCAATTTCGATTGCTTTTGTCGACTGCTACTAATCGACGTTAAATAAATAAATAAAAAAATAAATAAATAACTAAATAAATAAACAAATAAATAAACAAATAAATAAAAAAATAAATAACTAAAGAAATAAATAAATAAATAAATAAAAAATGCATTAAGCTACGGTGGAGCAAGCTCGACAGTAGGAACCCCCGGTACTTTTTGAGTGTAATGCGATTACTACAGATTATTTTAGTTTCAAAAAATTTCCATAGATGGCGCCACTTCAGAGATTGATTTTGCCCGTAACATTGTTAGTTAAATAACTTCCGCGTTTATCATCCGATTTGGACGACATTTGCTGGATAGGTTGAAACTATAGTCTGTATTATACCTACCAAAAATCAAGGCGCTAGCATTAAAGGTGCTCTTGTAATTCGACTTGAAATTTTGTATTTTGATTTGCGGGGGCGGAGGGGGACGTGGCAAAAATCTAAAACAGACTCGTTCAATGCAAGATATAGATGTACATACATGCCAAATTTGGTGTCTCTAGCTCTTATAGTCTCTGAGATCTAGTTACTCAAAAAAGGGACAGACGGACAGACGGACAGACAGACAGACGGACATGGCTATATCGACTCGGCTGTTGATGCTGATCAAGAATATATATACTTTATGGGGTCTGCCACGCCTCCTTCTGCCTGTTACGCACATTTTTTTTTACAGCAAACGTAATAGACCCATTTGTACTTTTTTAAAGTACTGGGTCTAAAAAATAAATTAATAAATAAATAATAATGCTACGTCTTAAAGTCAGCTTATCCTTCCTAAGTATCTCTTAGTTGAGTACACTTCTCTGTGTGGTTAATCTTATAACCCATATCTCTTATGTCGATCCAAATGAATCACCTACTATACATACCGGGGGCAGTGACTTGGCAATTCCCATTTGTAGGCCTCCCACCTCCACAACGTTGGGGATATAGGGACGGGAGCCGGTCAACGAATGGTGTTGATTGATAAGCATAAGACTCGTGTTCTTGACAATCTCATTGATCGTCGGAAGACCGAAACCAAAGCGTTGACTTATCAAGGCGTCTGTTGCGGGTTGTGTAATGAAACTAAAAGCAAGAGATTAGCGAAAGTGCAAACTAAACTGAAGAAGAAAATCTTTCACTCACTTGTAGAGCGCATTGACAATGTAAAAATGTAGAAAATTATTAAGACGTGCCACAAAGCTCATTAAGCTCATTTGATCGGTATAGGGTAGAAAATTCATGGGCATTACAGGGTTAATAAACGGTGTGCCCATGCGCTTGTAATGCCACGGCATTATAGCACAACTGCTGAGTGCTATAACTGGGGCATCTAGAAGATGCGCCACAGCAGCAATACAATCGTTGGAGAAATGCTCCAGAATGATGACGTCATAGCGAAGAGGTGAGCTGAGGAGCTGGGCAATCAGGGGAGAATTTAATGCCACCTTGCAGGAGCGCAAACCCCAATCGTGCAACATGAAAAATGTAGGCACCTTAAAGGGCAACTGTCCCAGCAGTGGCGTCTCCTTTTCAATCACCTGTGAAAAAACGGAAAGAAAACATTTTTAATCAACTTAATCAGCTTTTGCCGTGCAATGTAAATTTACTATAACACGAATATTAAAAAGCACAACCTAACAATCAACAACTGGGTTCTAAATTAGAGCTTGTAATTTCAAGAACGTAATTTCTCGGTGCCTCTTGTTGACATATGTCTTTAAATTTAATAGTTTTCGCAATCAAATAAAAACTATTTGTTTTTAGAAATAAGCCACGATCACAATATATTACAAACGTTTTTTGGCACGTTGCAAGTTATCGAGACCCACCTGTAGATCCACAAAATCTGTAAGCAGGGGCATGCCTTCAAATACATAATCCGTGTAGTTTGCCACTGGCTCTTTAAGTGGAAAATAACTATACATGCTGATATTGTGCCCCCTCTCCGCCAAGGCCACGAACATGGGTTGAAAGAAGTCAAAGTGACTTTTGCCAGGATGTGAAAATAGGCCAAGTATCTGAGCTGCCTCACTGCCAGCCAGCAGACTCAATAATACCAACAACATCATGCCACAAGCCATTTTGCTGCTGCACCTTTAGCTACAGATACTTTTCTAAGTGCACAGTACTTAAATGCAAATTGGTATCTTAAAACCAAGATCGTGAGCGGCGTTTAACCCACAAAGCTATTGTTGTGGTTGCAACGGTCAGTCGTTGCAACAAGTGTGGCACGCTGACACTGTTTTAATTATAGCTGCAACTCGAAGCTGGTTCAATTGGCATTTAGCTTGTTTTCCGATTCGATTATGTAAGAAAAAACCTTGAATTTTCACACAATCCCTTAGCTGTTACTTGGCACAATAATAACAATGGAATTTTTGAATAAATCTTCTGTTTAGTACCGATTTTTGCAACTTGTCTATTAGACGCTTCCCGACAGACTGAACTTTACTTGTTGCCGCGAGTTGACAACAGAGATCCGACTCAAAACTAAAAATAAATAACTCAGACTTAGACTCAGACTCAGACTTGGAGTCGACTCCAATGCACAATCGTTGAGGGGCCCTGTGGCAACTGGGGAAGGAAGGGGCGGCTGTACTTGCCACGGGCTCAATTAGTTGTGTGTGTGCATGTGGCAACTTCGATTACGTTCAAATTTCCAATGATTCAATCATTGTAATTAATATGCAAATTGCATATGTAATGCGATTTACAGTAATTACAACGCTTCCCTCACTCTCAATTTCTCTCACAATAATATAATACTATGGCTAGTAAAATATTAATTAATTTTGAGACCGCAAATATAAATAACAATTGCAAAAACAATTACAAGTCCGACTCTCATATTTGTCAATTTTAAATTAAAATAAACAAATTCTATTTAAAATATTTTGATGAAATTTGTTTTATTTCCAATATGATATTTATTAAGTTAATGGTCAGTTTGTTTTTAATTAATCTATTCACTTTACAATGATATAAAAGCTCTTTGGATATAAAAGAATGGATTACAAATTGCTTATCAATCTGTTTCAGTATTTTAGCACCTAAAGAAGATTTAATTACTAAAGTAGAAATTAAAGTAGGCATCATTTTTATCGCAATTCTTATGGACTCTAGAAATCTGATCTAATCACACCAACTGCATATAGAAGACTGAGTTTTAAAACAGTTTATATTTTTACGGGAGAAACAAAAATAAAATAACTTTTAATATTTACTTATTGATTTGGTTTGTGGATGATGAACTGGAGTATATCCTGTGTACTTTAAAACATTTGAGACATACGATTTTACTAATTAGAAGTTTTATTATTTGTTTAATGATTTATAATATTCGTGATTTGTTCAGTCTTAACTGCAGAATTTTTAGCTTCTACATAAATTTATTTAGATTAATTAATTGTTATTTTACTTAATTACTTAAAGTGAATTCAAAGCCAGAGAGCTCTTAAGAACTCCAATAAATATATTATGATGCTTTTTAACAAAACAAATAAATAATATTTATATTAATATATTATATTATGTTACTTAAAACTTTATCTATCAAAAATACTCCCCATACCCGTTTTTTGCAAAAGTAGCAGTAAAATAATTTCCAACAGCTCCTAAAAATGTGCCATAAATAATTTTTTTAATTTTCATTTGCTGTCAAACGCACCTTTCTCGTAGCTTACTTTCAGGTTGTCATTAGAAATAGGAAGTCTTATTAGAAACGCTGCTCCAATTGGAAGCTCGTATTTCTGCCATCTGAGAAAAAGGGAGAGAGAACCTTTCAAGGAGTGACAAAAGTTCTGGCAGTGTTGAAATTTGGCTTATTAAAATTCACTTGGCTGATAATGGGTCGAATAATAACCATAATTTTTGAGATACTTGCAGTAATTTCAAAATGTTGCACAGTGTATATAAAATATCATTGTGAGTGCGCCTGGGGCAAGTCGTTAAAATTAAGGGAAATTATTTAATTAGGAAAAATTTTCACGTTCCGCTCAATTAACAGAAACAAGTGAGAAACTTGACTGAGATTTTTGAGAACTTTGACTGGGAAAAACTGGACGATTGCTGCCCGATGTCAACAGCTGCGGGGTCGGTTGATGCCTGATAAAAGGGGGTGTGTGTGTGTGTGGGGTGGTTGGAGGATGACGTCTGGTAGGAAGTGTTGTGTTAATATTTGCGACACGGCATTAAATGCGCCTTAATTGTGAAAATTTTCACAAGCGAAAAGTGAAATGCCAAAAGCAGCAAAATTTACGACACATCATCAAATCAAGTGTGGAAAAACTTTTAGAAAATTACACACAACACACACACATACGTGCCTCAACAGCTGGCTGAGAATTGAAAACCTTTAAGTGAGTGTGTTCAACGATTTTCCTGAAAATCGATAAGCATCCGAAATTGAAAACGTATCAATTTATTTTAACGTCTTTGGCTTTCGCATTCCTATTATAGAATTCGCACCATTTTCCTCTCGTTTTTTTCTTCCATTTTCTTTTTGCTGATAAACGGCAATAAAATGGAATTTTAAATGATAGCAATCGCATTGAAAAGTCACGAGATAAGTGAGAAAAAAAGGGTTAGCAACAACGCGTGTCCTGTGAAAAGTGGGCGGGGCACTTTGAACATTTTCCAGCCATTTACATTTGATAGAAGTGCATGAAATGATAAGAGTGCGAGTGTGTGTGAAATTTATAACAAATCAATAAAATGACAATAGGTGCAAACTTTATCGATGGCTCGTGAGGGGTGGGAGAGGTCAGGGGAGAGGTTTTAAGGTAACTGCGGACGCCGTTCCATTGTGCAAAATATTTACCATTGATAAAGTGCTGGGAGAGCGGGGAAGTTCCCATATCCATATGTATATACCTACGGGTTGGGGCCACAAATGAAAGTTTTCGATAAACAATTTTTCGCACGGAAGTGCAATTTGAAGTGAATGCTTCGTTTCCATGTCCTGAAAATGCGGAAATTATACAGAGAAAGTTTCTAATACATTTGTTACCGCCAATCAATCGCTTTGTCGTAGGTGTTCTCGATATTGCGTCAAAAGGGGTTGATTTAGTTGCCTATCACTCCCAAAGTAGGAGCTGTCTGGCAGGTACAAAACTTTTGCGTCAGATAGACATATTGCTATCTCAAACAAGTATCCGGAAAATTCTATTAGGTGTTTCGGTTAGTTTGGGTAGTTGGTCTACTAGTTAGACTTTACGTAACCCTTTCGTTTGCTTGCAATTTTAAAGAGTTCTTATTAATTTGAATAATATGCAATTATTTTTAAATTGTGCAAATTTTTGGAATTTGAGGAATTAAATTTTCGATTTCTCACTTGTCTGATTTACTCAAATATGAGACCTCAATAAAAAAATTAAACTTTAAATGGATTTTTTTTTTAATTTTCTAAATATTTTCAGAATTTGCAGGAATTTTTAAAATTGTATTGAAGGAACCAGAAGAGCTACAAAGGCGAAACATATTTTTAAAGAATTGTAGTTATCTTATTTACAGCTAAGATAATTTGTTAAAAAAATTCATTTTGTTAGTTAAAAAAATTAATAAAAAACGCCGCTAGCAAACAAAGAATGGCATGATACCGTGAAATGCAACAGTTATGGGTGGTCCCACGTTTGAGTGTAAATGGGTCAATTAATAAAAAAGCCTAAGGTTATGCACCAAAAAAATTATTCGGCTTTATTCGCGCGCGCTATAAAAAAAGAAAAATAAAACAATTTTTTTTAGTAACAATTTTTTATTAACAAATAAATAAAATTAAAAATTAGATCAGCTCAAGGTGATTTTTTTTTAAATGTAAATTTGCAAAAACAAAATTCAAACTTTTGGCGGGTGAATTTTTCTATATGTGTAATTTTTGCATGGGCGATATAAAATAAGTTGAGTGATAAAGTTTGTCAAGAACGTCAGCAAAAAAATCTAATTATTTTAATTTGTTTACGCTGTAGTTAATTAGTGGTTCACACGGCAGCCAAAACCATTTTTAAATCAAAAAGAATACAAAACTCTAAAATGTATAATATTTAAACTTTATTGTTTTAAAATCTAGAACTTTAAACGATTTAAGTTAAATTATGACTAAAAAGGTGTAAAAATAAATTGTAACAAGTTAATTAAAAGCAAATTGAAACAAACTCTTCTTAAAGAAATTTATTAATTAAGTATTCTAAGCATAACTGCGTTTAAGGACAACGCACAAATTGCTGGCGTGAGAAATGTGGCAGCTATTCTGCTCAGGTTGCTATTGCCACTTACTCACTGCATGTGTCTTTAATTGACAGCACAAAACTAAGTATTTCTAGCCACGTCACGTGATCTATAAATGCTCCCCTCCACACCTCAAACTCCCCTCTTCAGACATACATATGCTGCATTGATTTAGTTGTAAGCGGCTTCTGACTTTGAGACATTTGGAGACTTCTACCTAAGGAGTAAGGTGTCGGTATCGTCCTGGTATATCGATTAATAAACAAACTTTGAAGTAACCATCAAATGTGTGTGTGCGTGTGTGTGTGTATTGTAGCTGTTCTAGCTATTTCCGTGACAGTAATCAATTTATTTTTGGCAGTGCGCCGATTGCGTTTCCGTTCCTTGGAGTCTTGCCGAAGCATTGGAAGAACCTGTGCCTTGGATCAACTTTTTGGCCAGAGCTCTTAGGTTTCGTTTGGTTTTGGCGTTGCGATTTCCGCCAAAATGTCGATAAATCATGCTATGGGTTAGATGAAATAGTTCAACTTCGAAGACAGCGACAAGAATGGAAATTGTAATGGCAATTGGGGTGGAGGAGTAGTAAGTGGTAAGGATAGAAACTTTGGGGACAGATCCTTTCAGGATGTTGGCGTGATAGATAAGCCTGTGAGAGAATGGGTTATTCTTTGCTGTCTGCTTAATCAATCTTCTTTTTGGCAATTAATTAATTTTGGCCCAAAAGTCGACGGCACGTGACCATCAAAATGAAGTGAAATCTCTTTAAAATCATTTTTCGCCGAGTATTTTTTGGTCTGTAATAAAATCTGTTGTCCATTTTCAAATCGGGGGGTCAAGTGCTGCTGGAATTGATGTTTCGTTTATGATTTATCGTTCCAGTTTCGAATCACTTCCTCTTCCCCTTGGCTATCATTTAATGGCCAGCATATTGCACAGCAGCCATGCAAAAACCAAAAACTAAATTGGGGTTGGGTTTGGAATTGTTTTATAGCCAACATTGTCGTCGTCATGCTGTCATAATCATCAGAAGACAGCATTCATCCATCGCCCGTTTTGCAACGCCCACATGTGCCTGGGTCTCTTCTATATTCTCTGTTTCTCTGTTTCTCTCACTCTCTCATTCTCTCTGTAGACAACACTCACTCCAGGCATACTGATGTAATAACCATGTTTTCAGCTTGTAATGCGGCAGCAACAGAGTCCTTAGCTATTACGACATTGCGGGGGTTAAAGTCAAGTCCCGGCTATAACAGGGGGGCGGTTAGGCCAAGAGGGTCGCCGGAGTTCGAGGGTTCCAGGGTTCGAAGGGTGTGCTACTTGTGCGAGTTGTGAATTGTTTTTGATGTTAAATGTGTGATAATTTAATGACTGTCGACGCCTAACGCATCACAGGACTTCGTCCTGTGTGTAGTCTCAGTCTCAGTTTCAGTCTCAATCTGTGCTTTCAAATTGAGGAAGAACATAAGCAATCTTCACTTGAGCTGAGCGTTTAATTTAGTGGAATAATAAAAACGTTTTTCGGGCATGAAATTCTCTGCGGCTGGAGATGATTTGTGCACTTTTCTGAACGATGTAACAGATTGTCTTTTAATGGTTGCTCTCTGTTTCATAATTGTTCGGGGGTTGTTTTCAGACATATCAATCCAAAAATAATATTGCGATTAGCCTGTGGGAAGTCCAAACTGATTTATTACTTCCAACAACTGCTTTTGTAACTATGCAAATTGTTAAACTAGAATCAATTGATAAACAGCCCGGAAATACAAGTTTTTTTCTGGATTCCTATATCCAGTTATCTTTCCTCTTACTCATCTTAAAATTGCATTGATGTTGTTTCTATGCTATTTAACTTTTATGTGAGTTTATTCATCAACTTGTCTAGAACCAGTTCGAATTTCTCAATTCGAAATTCATTTGCATACTTGACCTGTGCTTTTATTTCCATAGTCACATTTTCAGCTAGTTGATTTCTATAATTTTCTTTAATTCGATGAGTACGATTTAGATTTCAAAACGTTATGTAAACTAACTGGTTTCTAGCTACTTTGTTGGAGAAGGAAATGAAAAGCTGAATATCTTTAATTGAAATTTTAAATTATTAATAGATATTATATTAATTTGCATTTAATAAAGTTATGTATTTTATATCCCCTTGTTATCATTATAATCATATCTATATCAATATTTATTGATACCAGCACGAATTAAAAAAAAACAAATGTATTTGCTGGCCTGGTAAATGGTTTCTCCCTCAGAGTCTTGGTTTAATAATTAAAGTCCCAATAAATTCATTTTGAGTTTTTCTAAGATTCTTTATAAATTGATATTTTTCTATATTCTCAATAAGAAATTCTTTTTTTTAAGATTTCTTATAAATTGACAATCCATTAGTCATTGAGAATGTTTTGTATCTACAGTGGCTCACAGCTTATTTCAATCAGCATATAGGAAAACACTCATCACATATAGCGTCTAAAATAAAAGCATAAAGAACACACATATAAAATATATGAAGTTTTAATTTGATAAGTTAAAACATATGGTTATAAAACTGTATTTAAATAATTTTGATTTCTATTTCGGTTTAGACGTAATTGAGGTTTTTATTTGCACTGATTACTGTGATTCACTGTATATGATTGTAGTTACTTAATTTGTTTAACGCAGTGTTTTATTTAATACTAATAATCTTTTAAAAATATTTTTTCAGTTTTTGTATGTACATACCTATAATTTGATTTTCCATTCAATTTTATAATTTGATTTTATATTATATTTATTGTCAGTGTTTATTTAATTTTGTATATTACTTTATTTTATTTGAAATTTTATATATTTTTATTCATCATATTCAATTCATCTTAGTTGGCGTTTAATAAATAAATAATAAGAATATATCCATTACCGTTTTATAGCCAAATCTAACCATGTCTTAAGCTTTTTAGCCTTCTTTTTCTATGAGCCTAAGTGAAATTCCGCTCAAAACTAATCAAAATTTATGCAAATCCATGTGAACGTTTGTTTTGGCTTTGGATTTCGCGTTTAATATGAAAATATGGCGCATATGGAAAAAAACTGAATTTCAAATGTGCGAAATGTGGCAAGCACACTCGCACACACACACAAAGAGACACACCCACACACATACTGATTTGCATATGATGACAAAGTGCTTGCAGACAGCCGCAAACAATGAAAAATGTTTTCAGCCGGCGGCTTTTGTGGAACGGATGCTAATAATTTAATTCGCCAAAACGAAAAAAAAAACGAATACGAATACGAAAATTGAAAAAGATTTTTCGCAAGCTGGGAAATGTTGCCAATGTGACACGTGACTGCGATTTATGTTTTAAAACAGGCGTCAACAATTAATTTGAAATATTTGAAATATATATTTATTGCAATCAAAATGCGACAAACATTATAATGATTATTTTCATTCTCATCCTTATTTTCATCCTTATTCCTAGCAGAAGTGCAGGGCATTGAACTGCTCCCGATTGTTAGTGACCATATTGTTGTATTTGTAGGCCGTGGAATTGTAGCTGCTACCGGATCCCGATGAGTTCACGGTGAGCCTGTTGTTCCTCAGGAAACTATCGACAGGACTGCTGGACACGGCATATTTTCCGGATACCATATCCGTATTACGCATGGGACTCAGATGTTTGGCTGGTATGGCCTTGCTGGGTGTACGATTCTGATGGACCATTTTTAAAGAGTTGTTTTTGCAGTTACAGTGGGTACAAATTTGGGGCGTATGGAGTCAGGGCACGTTGGTTAAAAGCGTGAGGACTGAGAACTCAAGCAGATTGCCGCAGCTGCTAGTGCCTGAACCTTTTTTAGAGGACAGATGCTTGGATAGACTGCAATAAGAGAATCAATTTAGTAAAGATTTGAGAGAGGTTTTCAGTTAAAACTCACCTTATATTATTTAGAAGCTTCGCTTTGGTATCTGGTGTCTTCATTGACACATTTGCTTTGTCACTATTTTGGAAATATTTTGATAGCCTTGCTGTGTGGTTTTGACCACGTTTGATGCTTTCTTGGTTGTGTGTTTAAAGCGGCAACTGCGGAGCGCTTTTATACTCGAAACTCGCCAACCGATTCGATCTTTGATCTAGTTCGTATCATCAGTATCATGCGGCCAGAGCGTGTTTGCTGGCCGCGAAACCTGTTGGGGCCAGACATGTGTATGCAAATCCCATCATATTGTTATGAAAACATTTGAAAACAAACTTTATATCAGTATATTGCTAACGCATATTGGCATGCGTCAATGCTGGCTAAAGAAAAAGCACAGAACGACGTCATTGTTGTCAAGAAATGCCGAACGATTAATACATTTTTGGCACAACAAATTTGGCTGGGAGTTCCCTGTGGAAAGAATATTTTTGAAAGTCAAAAATATCATTTTAGATTAATAGGACCTTTCTACTTAAGTAATGTCAATATAATATTAAAGGTGGCTTCTTTTATTTTAAAACTAAATGTTCTTTTTAAATTTAAACATGTAATTTTAAGAAGAGATATAAAATTTCTTTTCTATTTTCACTTTTTACTGGACTATACATATGTAGTTTAAACGAAATTGAAATTGGGAAAAGGAACATTTTTGGAACTTCCTTAAAGGACATTGCAGCTGTAATGCTGCCAGCCTAACGATTAGCTTCTGTTTTTTTTTCACCTCATACGAGCAATCGTAAGAAACCGGTTCAGTCTGGAATATTTTCGTGAACCAAATAATGTGGCTACAATTTGTAATGAACAATCTATGTGTTTGTTTGCATTTGCATATTGCATACATATAACGATGTTTTTAAGGCTACCTGATTGTTAGACACTCAAGTTGTTGTTAAGGCGAATATTAGCTGAAAGTCAAGTGCAAGCATTGACATTTAAGGTGAAAGTATCCAGACGGGCAAAGTACAATGAATTTTGTTACTGTCAATGCCCTCAGTTGAACTAATTATTATTCAAATTTAGTGTTTTTCGATTTAAAATCATGGTCATAAAATTTATAAAAATATATAAAAATAAATCTTAAGTATTTATAACGAATATAAGTTTCTTTAAAGAAACTCTATAAAACCTTTAATGTATCGAAATGTGCTTAAAAGTTATGTTCTACATAGTACCAAAATATCCTTATTCAAACACCACTTTCAAGCAAAGATTATCAACAGATAAGCTAAATTCTGCGGCTATTGTACATCCCTTTTCTCAAATCAATTTTAGCGAACTTCAATTGCAAAGATATTTTCTTGAATTAAGCATGACTAATTCCCAATTGAGAGAAATATATTTACTGTTGGCCTTCGTATGTAGCTAAGTTCAATCTTAATGTCATTTCTATCACTTTAATTTAGATTTTTTTATAAAAAATATGTAAATACATATCAGACTACTAATATGTTATGATAAGTTCTTCCTAAAATAAGTTTACTTGTAAGCAAGTCAAGTATTTGAAATATTAAAAACACAAGAATAAATATAAGTCATGCCATGACATCCCTGATAAACAAATAAATATTTCCAAAAAACTTATAATAAAATCTACTGAGCTTAATATGGTTTAAATATAATATTTTTCTAAGCGATATACAATTATTGGAACCAATTTTCAGTTCTACATGTAGATTATGATCTTTCAATTAAATAAAAAAAAGAAAATAACTTTGAAAACACGATTTCAGTTTCATTTTAAGATTCACCGATGGTCTGTTTATTATTTTCGTGTTAACTATTCATCCGAAATTTATCGATTTGTTTTTACTAAAGTGTAGGTGGGATCGGTCGGCCTACAGCTGGATTACTACTATATAACTGACAATAACAGATTAAAATACTACTTAAAAGACGTCAACAGGCTTTCAAGCTGAGTTGTCTTGAATAAAAATTGGCTGATGCAATGAAGCGGGCATTTTTCATCATCATTCAGGCTCAGCTTGAGTATTCGATGTATATATATATGGATTATTCATACATATTTATAAGGTTCAAGTGATGGTCATTCGACAATCAAAATAGAAATGCAACAATGTAGTATTACAAGGAATAATATATCATCCATATAGAGTTCCTTAAGGTAATACTGATAGATGATCTGATAGATGAGCCGGCCGGCCGGTAGAGGCTTAAACAATATTGTCGTAGGTATTCAAACTTACGTGAGTTTCAGCAGGTTCAGACAGTGCTCAGCTGGCGGAACGAGTAAATATGTATATCTGTATATATATTTGCATATATCTTTATCATTATTTTTTTAGAGTTGTTTTTGTAAATGTGATAAACCAGTTGGCAGCTCTCATTTGCATTGCCGTCGTCGACTACGTCGTTGAACGAGTTTTTGTCAACGTCTGAGACTTAGTCTGGGCCTTAGTCTGAGGTCTGAGGTCTGGGCCCGATACGGAGTCGGGGCTTTCTTGGCTTGCTCACGTTGTTGGCAGCTGTTGCTTCTGTTTCATTAGAATTGTGACGCAGTATGTAAGTTTTTGCAGTTTTTTGCATTCGTTCACGTATTTAAAGCAGTTGCAGTCATCGTTAGAGGTTCAGTAGAAAGTCGAGTACAGAAGCGAGCGCTACCTATTTAACGGAGGTGCACGTATCGGGGATTCCTTTGAATAAATTCATTTATTTCATTTTGTCAAATGTGCAACTTGCAAAATTTTTGTGTCAATGCCAAAGAATAGCAAACGAAAACTTAACAAAAAATTTAGGTAAGTTTTGTGTTTATCGATTAATCGATAATTTCGATTAACACACTTGATCGCCTTACAGATTAGGCATAAGCCTGTCATCCAGCAAAGGGTCACGAACGGGCAACTCGGCCAACAATAAGGAATTGAAAGTATTAACGCTGCTACAAACCGTACCGTGAACTTTAAACTCTGTCTACCCAGCATACAATAACTGCGCAGTTCAGTCTAATTGGAAATTGGAATTTAAAAATTGAATCAAGAGATTTATTTAAAATTTATTGGAGTCAATCTAACCTGAGGAATAACGAAAACCCATCAACATGGTCTACACGGAACGCACTGACAAGTATCTGGCTCAACTCAGCAAGGATCAGAGCAAGATCTCCTCGTCGTCGTCATCGTCCTCGAAGACACAGTCGAGTCACAGCTCGGGTGCCTGGAGCAGTCAGGCCTCCAATGCGGAGAAATGGAAATACAATAACATGGTCAAGGATAATCGGGACAAGTTCAATGGCATGCACTTCTGCTAACTTGAAACCTCTTCAATATGGGATATTCTTAGGGGGAGTGTATGACATCCTTGTGTATTATTATAATGCCTGCAACGTGATCGAGACTTAAGTTCTTTTGTTATATCTGGGCTCTATGGGTTAATTATAGCTTAGTCGTAGACTTGTTATTAATTTGATAATTGCTAAAAAAATTACAAATTCAAAATTTAAGAAAATTAAAAAAGATGCGCAAAAAACAAAACTTGTTTTCTTTTTAGAATTGAAAGTTAACCTCACTCTCATACTGTACTTTAATGAGATGTAAAATATTTTTAAATATTGTCTTTTTGATTTGTGGTAAGCTTTGTGGATTAAAAGGAGACTCTCTTTATAGCTTAAATCATTTTTAGACAAAGATTAAGGTTAGGTTAAATTTTTGACCTACAAACAAAGTTAAGTTAATTGTTTAAAAGGAAAATATCTATGTGATGAGACAATATAGAATGTGTTTTACAATTTTGAGAAAATATATTGATAGCTTAACTTTTACGCGAAACGTGAGGTTAGTTCGTGCTTTTGTGACAAAAATTAAGATACTTTGACAAAGATAAAGATACTTTGAGATTTTTATGAGCAAATTTGTAAGATAAAAGTTAGATTATGTTTATTTCGACTTTGATACAGAATATTTATTGTAATCTGATCAGCTGCGAGGTTAAAGTTGTGTTCTAGAGAGATTGATAAAATTAGATCTAACCTATCTTAACAAATCTTAGTATTAGCATCATATCCCCATTTGCAATTATTATAATTCCCATCCAATGACCTTGCTACTTGACTTCAATGGTGTCCATGGAACATTTGCATGAATTGTGGCTATTACTGTGATTAGCTTATGCGTTTGCACGTCCATCCCTGAGTTCTTCCTCCACTTCTTTCCCCGGAACTTGGGACAAAGTGCACTTAATACACATTAGCTACGCTTATTTGACAGACCCGGCCAAAGGACTCGACGTGCCTTGCTGCAATATTGATGATGTCTGTCCGTCTTTACAAACACCCCAATAAAATCCTCCTCCATCTTCAATACTTTACTCATCACCCTCAACGATTGCTGGCTGCGTGTGGCGCGTGTCCTCTAGAGGGGTTGAGGAAAGGGAAGAGAATCTAGGGATGGGGATGGGAACAAGTGTATCTCTAGCTGCTCAGGCATTACCACAGGACGACGTCCGGGTTTTGTGTCCGGGTTCCGTTACGGCAACATGGTCGACAGCATTTACGCATCGGATGGATTAGAAGTGCGAATTTTTATAATTTTTCAATTGTATTGTTTGCCAATGGGCAGATATTTATATATAAGGTACTATATATCGAAAGGAGTTTATGGATTGCTGGGAGTGAGCTGCGGTCGTCCTTTTGACACACGACTGCACAGGGTATAAAGCACGTGGCGTTGGCTATTAGAAACGATTTCCTTGACGGCGCTAATAGAATTTTTCCATAGACATCTACTAACATTTTTTTTTCAAATTTTTCTGGGTCTTCCGGGAAGCTGTCACTGTGCGAGACTTGACGTGTCCTCCGTCTAATTGAAGCGCTTTATTTTGATTCTCCTTTTTTCTGATTTCTCTATCAAATATATATATACGTTGTAATTACTTTGTTTCCAAGCGCCGGGTGGTCGCTTCTTAATCCTGCCAGGACAGGACAGGCCAGGATACGGTGTCGGTTTTGGCATCTTCGTCACATTGCAATTAAAAGCACACAGCAGGTGGCATCAAGGACCTTTGAACTTTCTGCTATAAAATGTGAATGTGTCACTTGCAAGGATTCCACAAACGGGCCTGATTTTTGATTCACCCAGAGGAAAAGCAATTATCACGTCATTATCATGGAAAGCACCCAAAAATTTATAAATAGAGTATAGAGATTTTATTTTTATTATTTGTTTTGTTTGGCCTGAAACACGTGCCCAAAGGCGAAGGACAATTTAACAGGAGTTTGGTCAAGCAAGTTTCGAGAAAGACATATCATTTTTATAGTCAATGTTTCATTATCTGCCACGGCTTCTCGACTTCCGTTGACAGACAACCCTTATTGTTGAGGTCGCTGGGCGCCAATACCATTGCGATAACATCTTCCGACACAACATGTCACATGCCACATGCCACGTGGTGGAAAATTATGAATAATTTCCGTAACTTCTGTCGAGACGAAGCAGCTAAAATCGCAGCTTGCAATGAAAAAGTGACATGGCCATGCCCACCGCCCCTTAGAACAGACTGAGACCTAGAACCAGACCTTGCCTCGTGCCTGAAGTGTGGGGCGTGCCGTCAGATACAACTTCCGACATCCGACAGATGTTTTTCCCAGTGTGTGTGTGTGTGTGTGCGGGAATGCAAAAGCGGTCCTTCCCTTCACTGGGTTCAGGTTCTGTCTCTGATTTGGGCTCTTCTACCTTTTGCTTGGGAGTTACGCCCGGTTGCAAAACAATTGACGGCAAATTTCTCGTCGCGGATGTCTCCGCCAGCAGCTTGTAAATTGTATTCGAATTGTGAATTGAGTGTATGCGAATCTGAATGTACTCGAACATCATGTACGGGCGTTGACATTTGCCAGAAAGGTGTTTAGCGGGTTGTTCTCATTCTCATTCTCAGTCTCTTTCTCGTTGTTGTTGTTGAGCGTGTCACATGGCAATTTGGTGGCAAGGTGTGACGCCAGTTGCCACACATCAAACAGACACATAATCCAAATTTGATTTGCCCCCGCGTTTCATAAATGGTTGTCTGCAATGTGCAAAATTGCTAGATATTTCATGTCAATTTTACGAATTTATTCATACTTCATTCATAATAACAATTGAATGCGGCAAAGTGATCAATGTGCTTGTCACGTGATCTGTGGAAAAGGTGCAATTTCTAATGCTATGATACTTGGAGGAGTATGAATGTTAATATTTATAAGTTGAAAATTTTTTTATTTTAAAACAAAGTACAGAAAAGGATCGAAAAGACACTGTCCATTCAAATCGGTAAAGTCTTAAAAAGTCTTAAAGTTTTAAAAGAATTAATAAGGGTAAGCATGGAAAAATATTTTAAACTATTTCAGTTGTTTTAAATCTCAAATGATCGACACTTAGATGAGTAAGTCAGATTACAGGTAACATAATTGCCATGTGAGATTCAATTCTTAAAAATTGGTTACTTTTATAAGAGCATCCAGTTTTCAAAATTTATAAGCATGAAATATATTTACATTTGAAAAAAATTAAATATAACGAATGGAAAACAATTTACATGTAGAAGAATCTTTTTTATATCAAAAGCTCTTAAATTTTTGATAAAGTAATAAGAGAATCAGAATCAGTTTGAAAATCAAAAAGACTGTTAGAAATAATTATTTAAATTACTTTTAAAGTATTCAAGATTTAGGAAATGAAACAGGTATAAGTAAATATTGTTTGATAAACAGACAAACTGGAATCAGACTTACTGACTTGGAAGATAAGTGCTAAACTGCTTTCATTTTCATTTAGAAACAGAAATACAATTTATCAATTGATTTTAATTGAAATTATTCTTGATGTGTTTATTTGAATATGACACTTATGCATATCTCTAGGTAATCTACATTGACGTTAAACATGCCTCTATTCAACAATATCACATGACATATCTTATCATATCAAATCGTGTATAATTCAGTCTTGTCGCCTTATGAGATATCTGGTTTGCGAGATTAAACTTATGCAAATGTAATATAATTTACAAAATATGCCAAACATGCAACCAAACAAAGGGCGGCAATTACATAAAAATCACAATTCAATTGAGGATTGAGAACTGAGAATGGAGACGCGGCTGCCAATAAAAATGAAAAATCAACCACCGTGAAATATAAATATATAAAAACAATTTTTGATCCGCCATTTCTCCTCATGCTGATCGACAGCTGTCATGAATGACAATTGGATTGTCGAGCTATGAAATCTGCCCCCGTGGTCCCGGGTCAAGCCCCTCGGATACATGGCCAGCTACTGTCATGGTTCCTTCCCTGTTCTGGATCGGAGTAAACATTAAAATCATCTGAAATATGCAATAAAAATATGAGACGCAATGAGACCACAGCATTTATATTTATAGATTCTGAAAAATGAGCGAGGTCATCAAAATCAAAACAAGAAAAACAAATACAACATCGAAGTTGATATGAAAATTGAAACAATGGCAATAGCTCTACTCTCTGGCTTGAAGTACTTCACTGCAAGGCTGAAGGATACTTGAGTAAAACGCAGAAACGTGGTTGCGTATTTGTGGGTTGTTTTTTTGGAAGAGTGAGAGTATCCAAGCAAGGCTAAGGCAGAGTGCTACCTTTTTTTTAATGGAGCATATTAGATAGGGTTTTAAGAGATTGAAAGAAAGTAGAATTTATTAATTGCTTAATTTAGATTTACTTATTAAACAATTAAACAATTATTTTTCTGGAACACTCCATTTGAAGAAACTATGCTTAAATTCAATTCAAATTCTAGCAGAGGCCTTAATAATCTAAGGATTGTCTTTAACTTACATCTTTATTATTTTTTCATTTCTTTATAAGAGTATCGCATATAAAGCAACTGTAAGCTGAACTTAAATGTTGACTTTATACTTAATATTTATTCATACATTATTTTTACAAATCACTACTAAATGAGCTGCTACTTAAATTCATAGTAGAGTATCCCCGCTGTCGAAGAAGTCTAAAACATTCGACGAATTCTTCGCATTTGTAATCTGTATATTTCAATTTTTATACAGAAAAAAACCTTTAAATGCAATTATGGTATATAAAACACGCCAATGATATGCTCAAAGTGTCTTTTGTTGTGGCTTAAATACACACACACGCACACACACACTCGCACATACACTTACATGTATGTATGTGCACATAAATAGGGAGGTTACTTCTGGTGGAAACGCGCCAAAAAGCTGCACGAAGCTTCCATTGATGATGCACATACTTAGCACTCGGGTGGTTTCAACCCATATATGTATATGTATATATAAAAGAGGGGAGTATATAGATGGAATATCCTTATGTATAGGACATATGGAGGATATACGTTTCACAATCGCATCATTTTGAGCAATTAAGTGTGTGTATTATCCCTGTAACACCGCCACTGTCAAAGGGCCTTGAAAACACATCAAAACAGACGCTGTGCCTCAGTCCCTTGCCACAATGCGTTGCGCATAGGTCCTGCCACCGGAAGTACATTGAATATGAGTACATGTATGTGTGTGCGTCTTTCTGTTTCTGTGTGTGTATGCTTTTATGTGCAAATTGTGCATTTATGTCGACAATGACGACTCAACTTGACGCGTTGTGAGGTTTACACTCAACCTCATCCACAGAGACTCTGCTTCAGCTTCCATCTCCGGCAACCGCCACAGAAAAACAACAACAATGCATTGCTTCTACTCATACAAGACTCTTATATGGTTGCATCAGGCAGTGTTGCCCCATGTCATCACGAGTTTTAAGTGAAAGTGGATTGATCATATGTAGTTCTATTCCCTGCCTCCAACTTATTTAGATATATAGCATTCTTATTTTCTTGGACTATATCTTTATTCATTTATATTAATTCTTAAGTAGAAACTTTAAAACTTATTTCAATTATTATTATAATGTAAAATATTTTAAAATGTAAAATCAATTAATAGAATCAAGATGGAAATCCTCATTAAAATCTGTTTGGTTTTCATCTGTTTTTAATTTCTTAAATGTAGAATTATCAAACAATGATCAAACTGTCATTTCATATAAAAAAGTTATGCAAGTTTTAAGTCTTTTGAAATGTAAACTTCTTATATATAAATGTTGTAGTTTTCGTTTAACTTCGGATTTTATTTGTTCAAAAGAGCGTTGAGTTCAACATGCCTGGATTTGCAGTCACATTTGATGTCACAGCTGGCGTCGCAATTGACGTCACTGTCTACCCCTTTGTAAAAGCAGCGTTTTAATCTTTGCATTGTCTGGTTTCTGGAGGAGGTGCACGGCTGTCAAGCCTGTTGATATGCCCTTAACTCCCCATTAGGCAGATACTCCTACTAGCCTATCGATAAGGGTTTTTAACGAATTAATGATGATCCTTGGATAAAAAAGGGTAGAGTTATATCGTGTACGAAAAATTGAACGTTTTAAATAACTAATATTAGAATATACAATAAAATGATAGATGTTTTAAAAATCCTTTTTATTAGCATTTATACTTAAGTTACCAGTTAAAAACCGATCAAGATTATCAAAAGTATTTCATTTATTTCTCTCTTGATTGAGGAGTTAGAGAATGTTATCGTAAATAAAATGTAAATACTATATACAATCTTACACTGTAAATATTGTTTTCCCCATCTCTTTAAAGTTCATTGACAAGATATTCTAAGAATTGTGTTGTATTTTATTGACTAGTTACCATTTTATATTGCAAAAGACTGTCAAATACAAGCTGCCCACAACCACGCCCATCTGCCCATACTGAAGTGACAGTTAGGCCAATTCAAAATTCAATTTAAATTCAATTGATATTTGATTCACAGCATCAAGGAAAACACTTCGCACAATCATATACACACACTTTACACACACACACGCAGCGGGGAAGCCCCATTAAGAGCTCTACATTTGCGCTCGGACTTTTACTTTGTGGTTGCCAATGGGAAGGCGATGAAAAGGCAAAAGTAAAGAAGCAAATGTAATTACAAAGCAAATTTCGAGGAAAAGTCACAACGAAAATGTGATAATTGAAACAGGGGCTTCAACCTCGAGACAGAGTTTGCCATAAGAAGAAAAACAATAAATTATGCACACAACACATAAAAGACACAACCTGCCGGGTTGGCAACCTGAACAAACCCAAAGTAAACCCTAACAACAGGCCACAAATCTAAACGGGGAAGGAAAGTTACACTAATTGCCCGACGGGCAGACAGAAGGTGGCTCTTTCAACAATGAATCCTGAAGCAACAGCGACAACAACAGCGGCATCAGCTTGTTTTTGTTTTCTCAGAGACGTCGTCATTTAAGCCCAGAAGCCATAGGACACACGAGCACATCCCCCAAAAGAAGCAGAGTAGCTATGTCCTACACGTTCCGGCAATCTCATAAATAATGTGAAAATTTCATTAAGACAAATTATTGTCTATCAATATGTTGCCACTGAAACGTTTCTGGGCTGGTCACGCTTTAGGGCAAGCTGTTTTACTCGTTACTCGTTACTACTCTTGTTAATCGCTTCTCGTTTCTTGTAACCAGGTCAGGTAATTGATTTTTATTTATGATGAGTAGTTTTATTATGATATTAAGGCAAATTATAGGCCAATTACTTGGGTTCCTCATTACTCGTAGCTCGAACCTTGCATAATTGATACTTCACAGGCGTCTGAAACTGTTTCCTTAGCTGCTTTTAATATTTTCCCTTGATAATTGCTGTTGCTATTCGCGACTCTCTACTCAATTTCGTTAATTGCTACTTGCAATCGCTACTCACTAAGTCTCTCGCTATTCGCTCCATCTCTCGCCACTCGCTCAGTCTCTATCTTCTCACTCAGTCTCCCGCTACTCACTACTTGGTATTGAATCTCGCTAATCACTACTCTCTGCTATCTAACCACGCTCGCTTTTGCTACTTGCTATGGCTACTCGCTATGGCTAGTCGCTATGGCTACTCGCTATGGCTACTCGCTATGGCTACTCGCTATGGCTACGCGCTATGGCTACTCGCTATGGCTACTCGCTATGGCTACTAGCTATAGCTACTCGCTATGGCTACTCGCTATTGCTACTCGCTATTGCTAGTCGCTATTGCTACTCGCTATTGCTACTCGCTATTGCTACTCGCTATTGCTACTCGCTATTGCTACTCGCTATTGCTACTCGCTATTGCTACTCGCTACTGCTACTCGCTATTGCTACTCGCTATTGCTACTCGCTATTGCTACTCGCTATTGCTACTCGCTATTGCTACTCGCTATTGCTACTCGCTATAGCTACTCGCTATTGCTACTTGCTATCGCTACTCGCTGTCGCTACCCGCTATCGCTACTCGCTATCGATACTCGCTTCCCGCCCATACTACTCACTAGATTAATCACTAATTTGATTACTAACTACTACTCGTTCTAATTAGTCGCCTTGACTACTCACCATTGTAATTCAATTTTACTCGTTGCTCAGTACTTTTACTCAATTTTGTTAATCACTACTCGCTGCAGTTACTCGGGCAAGCTTCTTGCTGTTACCGCATCTCGCTCCAATCACTTTGTCCCTTCAAATTATCATTATTCGTTGCTCATTTGCTGTCTGCCGTCTGGTCATGGAAATGCCCTTTACTTGTTATGCGTATACGTATTTGCGCCTTTGTTTGTATAATAATATTTGCGGCTCATAATTGCATAAATTTTTAAATTGAACATTTTGCGTACACGCCCCCCGTGTGACCACAGCCCAAACATAACCCAAACTCAAACCCAAAGCCAAAAACCCAAAACCCAAACCTGAACTCGAACCCAAAGCAATGAAACTTCCACGTCTGTTCATTGTGTCGGTTATTTTGGTTTGCTTTGGTTTTAGCTTAAATACGTTGCAAATGAAATTAAACATGCCCGCGGTACACGACGGTAAATTGAATTACGTCTCTTTAGTCCGTACAGTGGGTGTGGGTGTGTGTGTGTGTGCAAGTATGTGTACATAAGTCACGTGCTTAAATCGAAACTCTCGAGAGTCATGTGAAATTTTTACCGTGAGATAATCATCGGTAAAGCAAGGGTTCAACTTCATTCGAGGGTTGTAGTTCCAAAA
This sequence comes from Drosophila putrida, assembly GCA_037043535.1. Lineage (NCBI taxonomy): Eukaryota > Metazoa > Arthropoda > Insecta > Diptera > Drosophilidae > Drosophila > Drosophila putrida. The sequence continues at coordinate 3,051,889 of JBAMBI010000470.1, forward strand.
GGTTGCCCAACTCCGTCCCCAATATTATCTAAGCAAGACATTTTCAATTTTCTTTTCCCCAAACCGTATTTCCTTCAATAGATCTATCTCTTTCTTGCTAATTGTTATGGGCTTATAAATTAATATTCCCAACTATTTGAGTGTCACACAACTCGTCGATTTACACACACAGAAGAACCGCCGACGGTTTCGGTTCATCAAGTCAAAAAAAAAACCATCATATAATTTGTAATAATTTTCGTCGCGTTCCACTAGAAGTTGAGCGTGAAATTCGATAAGTGGAAGCGTTTTCTAAAGATTACCGCACATCTGTCCATAGGGAACTCACTTCTCAAGGAGGTCCAACCCATTGTTTATAAAACAAATAGAACCACAAGTACAGCGAGTATTTCAATTATGAATTACGCGACAAGTTTATGTACATTTTATGATTGCCCATTTCGATTTATTTTGACCGTGGTGCCATTAAAAAGATCGTAAAGACACTTGCCAATGACAGCTTCAATGAATCTTCAAGAATTTCAAGTGGTATTCCAACAAGTGATAAATAAACCATTTCAAACTCTCAAACTCAAGTGATTTAACCAAGAGATGCTGCTTTTTAAATGTGATGCTGACTAGTGAAGTAAATAAGATTTCTTAGCTTGATCAGAATTTTATCAATTTGATGAGATACAATATTGCATCCTCTGATGCCTTGTAGTTCGACATTCGTGTAGGGATTGAACATATAAAACGGCTACCAATATAATATTTTAATTTTATTTTAATTTTATTTATCAAACTTCTAGAATCTGTTATTTAAAAATACATACCGATCTATAAAAATAAACGAACCTCAATAAATCTAATCCTAAATAGTACCAAATATTAAAATCTTTTTAAAATTTAAAAAATTTACTTTGTCATTTTTAGGTAAAGAACAAGACAAAATTTTCTACTTTTGCTAAAATATATTGCACTCTGAAAATGTAGAAAATTGCTTAACATGAAGTTTTCTTACACGATTTCCCAACAAATCATTGTAATATACAAGATTAATTCTATAATACTTAGTTTTTTAAGAGTGAAAACGAAATTTAAAATTTGCGAATAATAATTAATAGTAAAGAGCGCTTAACTAATAATGAACTAATAATCTGGTTTGCAAGCCGAGATATACTTGATCTATTAGACTTCAAAAAGATTAATAGCTTTGGATAATATTAATAGCTTTAAGTAATATTAATAATAATATGCCTTTGCAATCCTTAAATACATAGGCTATTTGAATAATTATGGACGCTGTTGTTCGCATTTCTCATGGTCTGTGCTTTGAGGACGTCTCACACTCATAACGAAAATTGTTTCGAGTAGTTCTGGGCCAGTAACTTAGTATTTTATACTTATTAAGATTATATGGTTAGCCACGCACACCACACACAGACATACACACACACATAGGACACTAAAGACACTAAGCACGACAAAAAGACATTAAACACGACAACGAAATAAAAAAACAAAACATTGGAAATTCCTTATCAGCACTTCCGCTTTTCGTGACCAATGTCTCGGCCTGTGCGTGTATGTGTGTGTGTGTGCCGCACGTGCCTCCATATGAGTGTGTGTGTGTGGAGTATCAGTTTCGCACACACTCACAAACACACACACACTCCTCGATGTTTAAGTCATGAGTGTGGTCATGCAAAGGTTATAGAAATGGAAAAGCCAAGAAGTTTCGGCCAACATTGTGTGTGCACCTGTCATTGGCTATTCGCTTGGATGAGGTGGTTGGCCAAAAGACACGCCACAAAAGCCAACTATGTAGAGTAGAGTGGAGGTTATCCTGGTTATCCTTCATTATTCATAAATATGCAAATCGCAAATGCCAAAGGAGTGTGTAATAAATTCTGAACTATGAAGGCCGACTACTTTTGGCCAGCTAAGCATTTCTATTTCTTCATTTTTTTTTTTGGCTTAGCATGCTATACAATTTGGCTTGTACTCACTACACGCTGAGACATGTTTAACACTCAATCTGTGTGGCAACTCCCAGGCAAAAGGCGCATATGCCACATTACCTCCGAAACAAATTAAATCGTTTCGCATACGAGTCGAACTGAGCAGGCAGCTCAAGCATAACCAGAAGCAATCCCAGCAGCAGAAGAAGCAGAAGTCACAGGAGCTGTGGCAGGAACAGGAGCTGTGGCAACTGTAAGGACATATGCTTGATGCTCGTTAGGGGCTGATATGCGTGGCATGCGGTGGGCGTTGCCACACAGCTTTGAGCGTTGCAATACATATATTCAATTGTGTGTTTAATCTATGAAAACCACACACACACACACCAATTCTCTCAGAGAGACATGCATACATATGTCTTGGGAATTTTATTTTTGTGGTTGCCTTCTTCCCAGGATACAGGACACAGGACACAAGACTGGATTGTCTGGACATAACGTTGCCTGATTTAAAACAACATAAATCATAAATTTCACCCCCTCAACACCCCCTTTATACTTACATCTAATGCGCACAATCACAGCCTGAACACGAATTGATGGGTTGTCTGAAGAGGGGGGAAAGAACAGGAGGAAATACTGGAAGTCGTCGTTTTGTTTGCCCAGCATAAAATGAGTTTCCTTTTCGAGTCTCAAGCTGGTATCCTTCCTTGTCTGTAGTCCGCAACTTGACTGAGCAAACAAGCGTATAAATTGAGTTATAATTTTCTTACAGGACATTGGCAGTGTTCTCTCCTTTCTCTGTCTCTTTCGCTGCCTCTCTCTCCTGCTCTTTTATGCTGATTCTGACATTTGCCGGAAGTCCAAACTCCATGTTATTCAAATGATTCCACACATTGAAGCCTTTGGCCTGATAACAATCCATATTTCAGTTCCTCTTTCAGACACATGGATTACAGCGCAATTCGACATGGTTTCGGGTTTTCCAATTTGTGGCCTATTAAAATAACTTTAGAGTGAAAAAAATTATTTAACAAGATGCTAAACGAAGTAAAATAACATACATACAAAATTTTAAGTGCCTAGCACTTATACACCTTGAGATCACATGGACAGAATGGAATAGTGGAGGTAAGATATGCATGGAGAATGCTGTTAATTTGTCAGTGTAAAATATTGTATATTTTAATTAATATAAAGACACTTTTAATTTATATTTTATTTTGTTTTTCAGATCGACATAAATTTAGAATTAATTTCCAAAACAGTATTATTAATTTCTTGGCGAGGACTTTGAGGGTCTACCTCGATAACCAATTTGTTGTAATGGATAATTTGGAATCAAATGCTCCAGTAGCTGATTGCGTCTCACAGCACACTCCTGATAGTCTTTCCAATTTTCAAACTTTTTAGCATCATGACACTCCTCAGATCTGCCCTGTACGAATATTTGCATTCTCAGATTATCCCAGAATGGTCGATGCTTATGTTCTTCCGTGTATACATTGCGCTTCAACCAATTCGTAACCCTCGGCACATTGTATATTGTCGATCCTAAGCAAACTGTTGATCGCGGGCCGCTATTTGGAAAAAGAAAGATGTTCTTGAGTTTGTTATATACTTTTTAAGATTATAGGAATATGAGAAGTTATAGCTACTGAATTAAACAATATCTAGGGCAATATTAGGGAGCTCCGTTCACCTTCTTTAATTTCAGATGACCATTTAATTGTATAATCTTAAAGGGGAGCTTTAAATACAGATTTATAGTGAAAAATAACTAGCTAGGATATTCTATTAATGCTCAGATCACCTTGTTCTATGTTAGATGAATATCAAACAAATTAAGATGGCAATCCGTTTTATATTTAAGATGTCACAAAGATATCTTTATATATATATTTTGGATATACATACTCAGGGTAGTAATTGTTCGGTGCATCCGAGTTAATCCTTATGCGGGGAATGGTAAAGCGACCTTTGTTGAAACGCGTATCGCCCCAAACATTGCCATAAGTTGCACCCCACAGATGATTTTTCCAGTCACCCATGTGAGCCTTTGCAAATTTCGGTAAGGAGATGGTAGCTTTTGAAGGTTTACCGCCAGAGCCAGTGGAACCACCGGAACCACCAGAATCACCGGAACCAGCAGAATCACCGGAACCATCAGAATCACCGGATTCACCGGCATCACCGGAATCACCGGCATCACCGGATTCTTCGATATCACCGCCCTCATCATCCCTTTTTTTTAAGATTGGCCAAACTGGTTCTACCGCCAACCTCTTCAAGCTTTGGAGTTCCTTGGGCAACAAATTCTATAGCTTTTGTCGATAAGCCTGAATGCAAATGAGGTCCGTTGTCTTTTGACTTTGTTTTATCAAGTGTAGATTTCTTTTGGAATTGACTCCAGTGCTGATTGCTGGGCAAAGCTTGGATATCATCTCGATTTTTTCGCAAATCTTTAATATGCTTAGCTGTGGGATTTCCTTGAAGTGGCAAAGCATCAGTTGTGTCCAAAGATGTCAGCTGTAAATATAATTAATTAACTGAGATCACATAATAATCTTGGGAACCTACGCCCATAAGACAAACAGTGGCCATGAAATATATAAAATTTAGTTCAAGCATTATTCCACGACAAATTTGTGACTTTTCAAATATAAACTTTGCTAATATCGTAAATTTTTATATTTAAAGTGATTATTCAAGTTAAAACTTCACTAATGACAACTTAATGAAAGCATAGTAGTTTCTAGCTAAATAGAATTTATTCAAAGTATCAGATCCTTTGGAATTTGAGCCAAAAATAAATCGGATTGTATTTGAAATGTTAAATATTTCTAATGGACTAAAAAAGTTATTGTCCAAAATCTTATTTCCCTTTGAAATTTTGTTTATTTAAAATTTAATTACCTCCGCCAAGCTAATTAGCTTTCAAAGCATTACAATTTCGCGCAACGATAGATTAATAATGAGCTTACCAATCAAATCTTAAAGCACATTTAAAAAAAATTCTCCTTTCACCTGTTGTTTGAGCAAATTTTTTGTGAAAGCCAAGCGAGCCATGATTAATACATTTTAACTAAGCCAATTTGCCAGGCCATCCAAAATCAACTGGCCAACTGGAGAGCAACTAAAGGTCTATCATTGAATGGGTAGAGACGTTGCAAAAGCCTTAACTGGAGGCGATGGAGAAGGGAAAAGAGGAAACAAGGAGGATGCAGAGTCCACTTAAAGCAGCAACTGAATGCGACTAAAATGCGTGCAAAATTGTTGGCCCTGGTGATGTATACACAATAAAATTATGAACACAATGAAATACTTAATTTTACATACAATTGCAGTTTTAAATTAAATACCCTATGCATATAATAAGCGAGCCACTTGGACTGTCGGTTAACATTTTTGAATTTGAAAATTTAATATCTTGACTAATTAAATATTATAATTACCGGCTGTTAATCTATAGTTGATAGCTATAAATACTGCTCCCCAGTGTTGTTGAGTTTCTGCCAATCATGTTTCCTTCATACTCAGAAAACATCAAACTAAATTTTTCTATTATTAAAATTTTAATAACTTTTAGGTTTTATACATTTTACAGAGTATCTTAAAGTATACTTTTAGCAATTTGCTCTCGTTGCTGCTTTTGTTGTGTTGCGCGTATTCCGACCTGAAATGGCAAAATGGCAAAATGGCAGTTTACGCTTGTTTGGCATTTTGTGGCAACGTTGACTTCAGCTCCACTCCCCCATCCTACATTCCCCCCTCACACATATACAATTGCTCCTCCCTCCAGCCACCTTTACCTGCCCAGGCATCGAGTGGCATACTTGAGCATGTCTTTACATCTCTTTACGCTTGGATATAGCTCAAAGTGCCCCACTCGCGGTGGGTGAATCTGGATACAAAATGGCAGCCCCTTTAGCATGTTTACAAATGAGTTGGGTACAGGGTATAGGTTAAATGGTATAAAGAACAAATGAGAGAGCACAGATGTTATAAGTAATAAACCTTAGCAAAGAAAATCCATTTTCAGAAAAATATTAACAAAAATATTTATAGTGTAGGGTATAGATAATAAAGTAAGCAAAAACCAAAGTATTTTTTATTAAACAAACTATACAAGTGTCGATAGGTTTTAAGTTAAAAGAAAAACTTTAATTAGTCAACGAGAAGTCTTAGGATTATTGTAATGAAATTTTAAGCAAGCTTGAATGGATAATATGGATTATCATCACCGTGCCAAGAATTAAAAAAGCTAAAGGACTTAAGAAATGCTAGAAGTATGTAGGAAACCGAAAATGTGCCATATAAATTATAGGAGAGATCACTGATAAAATATATAGAGTCCGAACCACAGCTATAGTGTTCAATTTATAATTTATGTATAATAAATACATAAGGTTAAAAGGCTATTAAACTATAGTTTTAATTTGTACATATTAAAGCCTATATGGAATAAGTAATAAATAGATTCTTAAGTAAAGTGTTATTCCTAGAGCAGTTATCAGGTAGAGGGAATAGAATATAGAATACCATCACAAAGCGATATCGAAAAACACATGTTCGACTTATTAAAATACTGTACAGAGAACTAAGTGCTCTGTGTGAAGATTAAAGAGTTAGAATTCAATTATGTTTGTGTATGGTTGAGTCGATAAAAAGAATTTCTGAAGAAGGTCTGACATAGCGAGATAGGCAGACGAAGTACAGACGGGACTGAGGAGGAGGGACTAGGGTAAAGGGAGTAGAGAGTAGGGAGTAGTCTGTAGGGAACCCACATTGTAGAAGTAAGTTGCGAGCTCGTGTATCTTTGTTTGTATTTTTAGACATTTATCTGGCTGCAGAATAACAACTTAGGATCTTGACTTTGTTTTGTCTGGTCAGCTGAATACACTCGGTACTTTCAGTTGTAGCTCTCTTCTCTTTCAAGATCTGTAGTTGTATCTTTTTTGGTGTCTGAAAATCGATCTGCAGACATGGAAAAAGCGCCAAAATGCGCAAAAGTCACGTAGTCAGCGAAACTGAACAGACAAGGGCCTATAACCATATAAAGGCCATATAGACAACGTAAATGAGTCCAAGACGAAAGATTTATGTAAATGGAAGAGGATGTGAAGTAGTAGTATGACTAGGAGGAGAAGTAGGCGAAGAAGTGAAGGGAATTTGATCGTTTTGAAAGTGCTGGTGATGTTTATAGGTGGGTGACCACTGTACCTGAGTGTAATCCAGTGAGCAATTAAAGTGTCACAAGTTCGGGACATGCAATATTTCATGACGCAATGCCCAAGATTATGAATATAAATGCAAATTAGGCACAGTTCGAAGCGGAAGGAAAAGAGGAAGGGTACGGAGAGGGAGGAGGACCTTATTCGCCTGTCTGTTGTGGTCAGTGGGAGGGTGCAAATGGTGGAGTTGGGGGGAATGGGAGGGAGCGTGACAATCATTAAAAGTCAAGTCAACGGTAGTGCCTTCGTCGTCGGTTGAACAATCACTGAAAATGACTAACGGTAACCACGATAGTCCACATCCGGGCCACAGTTCATAGCTCTACCAGCTGGAGAGGGTAGAAGTACCAGCAATAGGGGTAAAAGAGGGGGTAAGCCTTGTAGAGCTTTTACCTGTCGCCCAATGTACGTTGAAAGAAAATTACGCTCTTATCTCGCTTCCTGTCGTGACACAATTTTCTATCATAGTGAACTCAAGGACTCGTAAGACTCGCAGGACTCGCAAGACTCGACTTCTGTGTGAGTGTGTAGCACCAAGCAAAAGACATAAAGTTATTATTGCTTTTTACCATTTTGGTGGTCGGTACGAGCTGCAGAGACTCCCCACCAAATGATAAATGTGTCCAGCGCACGTTTTGACCAACGTCATAATTTAGTCAACATTACATCATAGACTCGTCGTACAACTTTTATAAATACAATATATAGTATTGGCCTAGAAACGAAACTTCTAACCTCTTGAGACCCTGCAATTCTTGCATAATTAGATAGACCCTCCACATGCAAGCCCAGTGTGATTTTTAATAGATTAGCGGGACAAACGAATAATTCTATGAATTTCATAAATACTAATTTGTTATTAAATGTGAACCGCCTTCCACTTCTCCTTCTGCTATATCTCCCACTCCTCCTTCATCTATACATCTCCATCGTCTCCTCCTTCGTTGATGTAATGAGCAAACGAATATCGAACTAAAAAATCTACCGTACGTGACAAATTGAAAAAAGCGCATCAGTGAAGCGAAGTTAACTAGTGAGACCTGTGTGGAATCAAGCATAGAATATTGGACGACTTGAAACGACGACAGTTTCTTTTTTTTTGTTTTTTTTTTTGATGACTTCCTACGACAGCCACTAAAACCAACAACAACAATGCTACTGCAATTGCTGCTCAATTTTACGAGCGTCAGTAAAAAAAGCATCAGTAACGTCTCAGTCTCTCAAGTTTTCCAGCCTCTCATACTTCTCCAGATATCTTAATGTCTGGCAGAGGCAACGTCAATGTCCCGTGGTCAGCGACAGCAGCTCTGAGTGTTGTAAGTAATACTATCTAGACACGTGAAATGAGTTATCAACGCAACGTGCAAAACTGTCGTTGCAACCGTGGTGCAATATCGATTATATGCTGAACAAAAATATGTTTCTAGAAATCTAATTTCATTTTCAATTTAAAAAAGGGTACACTATTGTTGTAGTACTTTTTTGATTTTCAGAGAAATTAACATGTTAGATCTTATATATTTTTTTGAATACATTATTAAATAAATTACATAAAATAAGTTACAATTAATAATTATTTAAAATAACAGTTCTACCAACATTTTATTTCTATGTCTGTTTATTTATTATTAGTTTGTGTTTTTTTTATTAAAAAGCGCGGTGCTTTTAATTTTATAAACAAAAGCACCAACAGAAGTTTTGATGACACAATGTCAGCTATATAAAATTGAGTAATCATTGCTCAGATTAACTGAAGAATGACAAATCTTGTGTTTAGAACCGCAGCATTAGAACCACAGGATTAAGATTAAACATTATGCTGGATATAAAAATAAAGTTTCTCTCTGTACATGTGAGTAGTAGTTATATGAATTTATGTATAATCTATATTATTGAGGTCTCCAAATCTAAATATAATCTTCTTTAAGACGCGCTGCTGGTCACCACTGTGCGCTGTCAAGGAGCTACTGCTACCCGCAGATGTAACAGAAAGTCATACATACTGTAGAAACAAAAATAGTGACCGATTAGGTAATACTCTGTAATTGAATTTCAAATGTTTCGAATACATACAGTATACAGAAAATCATAAGTAGAGTCATAAAGAAGTTGTATAATAGAGATTAATAATGATAATAAGAAACTTAATTATGAGAAAATAACCTTTTTAGATTTCATTCTTGTAAAATACATATCAAATAAGTATACAATTTAAAAAAAATTGCATTTGTGGGAATTTACATATTTTAAAGACTTAAAAGAGAGACAGTCAAATAATATCTAAAATTAATTTAAATTCTTAGTATTGTAGATTGTAGCTCTTTAATAAACTCTTTTTGTTTTTTGTAAAGGGTATTAAAACTGATTACCATGACGCAGATCAGAAATATTCTGTGACTGTTGTTGTTACTTTTACTGTTATTGTTATAGTTGTTACTCTTGTTGTTCCCATTTTTAAACATTTTTTGCACGCCCTGACCACGAGAATGGAGAACTGTCGTTGTGATTTCTGGTTGCTATTGTCACCCGACAGTCCCCAATTACCGCATATAGATGCTGTGGTCGGTGCGTTCCCTTCTCTCGTACTCCTCTTGCCCCTGGTAATGTCTATGCCTGAAAGGCAGTGCCTCTTATGGCTCATAACTTTTCAGTTAATGAAGACATAAAACTCAGCACTGGGAGCTGCTGCTGCGGCAGCTGTGGCAATAACAGCTCCAGCTCCAGCAACGCAATCACACTGATAAAAAATGGGCCTAAACTTAACATTTTGGTCATAAAACTAAGAGAGGGTCTAAAAACTGGTCGAAAAGATAAAAAAATTAAAAATTTAATATAAAACCACAACTCGAAGTATAAAATATTTAAATATTCAAAGAAAAAATGTAATAAATTGTTAAGTGAAAGTGCTTGCTTATAAACATATTTACTTAAAATTTTAAGATTGTTTTATACTTACTTTAAGAACTCCAGAATTTTTAGATAATTATAATTTATTATTTATATTTGGATTTTAAAAAAATCATTTTTTATTTATATAAGTTAAATAAATTTTTTGTATATATCTATAAATAGTTTTCGGTTTAACATATTTAGTCTTAGTTACTTCGTCTAAAAATAGTCTCTTTATAAGATCAATGTATTCAAGATGAAAATTCTTTATTTCAGACGCTAATCAAGTTAAATGTTCTTCACTTTTGGAGCTGGTATTTTTTTCAGTGTAGAGGGAATATGCCTAAGGTTTTGTTTGTTGTTGTTTGTTTGTTTTAGCAGTCACAAGAAAGTTGCAGAACAGTGTCCAAGATACTCGTGTCTGGCGTTATGTCAATGCTATGTATTTGTAGGTATCTGTATGTATCTGCCGAGTGATAAAACGTGAAGGGGAAAACGAGGAGGCTGCTATATACCCCCCAATATATACATACATATATACTCACTTATATAGCTCTACCTATACAGAAACGCCATTTTGAAGCGCTGGAGTTGTCGGCGTCGTCGTCGACGTCGCTGCCGCTGTCGCTATCAGCGCACATCAATGGACCAACGACAGTGGCGACATTTTGGAGCACATTACGCTGGTCAAAAGTGTGAGAGAAGTGTGACAGAGATGAGTGAGCGGGATGGCTATAGTGAAGAGATACAAGAGAGAGCACTTGCAAAATGAGCAGCGACAGCAGCAGCGGCAGACCGTCAACGCTTTTGCGGCGACACAGAGATAGAGAGATATGATAACAGCAGCAGCAGCGACTGCGGCAATGACTGTGTCTATGCCACGCCTATGTGCGTGGGTGTGACCAGTTTACCGTCGGAAAAATTATAAAACTGGCAGCTTTGATTAACTTGCGGCTTACCTAACCCCTATCAAGGACTCGCCGCAGGCATTGTCCTTGGTGAGGCCAACGCTATCGTTGTCGTCGTCGTCGTCTGCGTTGGCATTGCAACAGTTTGCGTCGTCGTTTGGCCTCTTAACACACTTCATTAATCAAAAAACACCAAGGGGCAGCAGCAAAAAAAATTCTGCAAGACAAAAAACAATTGTTAATTCGCCGCACACCGGCGAATTGAGCGCTCACTCTCTGTCTCTCTTCGCAAAGCTCCACCTACCGAATCAAAGCGCAGACGCACAAAGCAAACGCGTACAGACAGCATGTGAGAGCGAGAGAGCAGCCTCGGGTTTTTGGAGCAGTCGATGACGATGACAAACGAATGACAGACACTCTCGTCGCGTCGCTTCTGTTGAGGTTGTTGTTCTTGTTGTTTTTGTTGGGGAGAGAGATAATGGACAAGAGATAAGAGACGTCAGGCAGCACACACACAACCAGCGATGGCGATGGCTACAACAAAACAACAGCAACCATCTAAATGCCCGCCAGTCAGAATCGTTCGTTTTTCGTTTTTGTGCGCGTGTGTGAGTAAATGTATCTGTGACTGTGTCTGTGTGCGTGTGTCTCTGACTCTCTGAGCTGGGCAGATGTTAGCTATGTGGAAGGGGAGCAGTGGAAGCTATTGCTGAAACTTTTGCGGTACTGCAATTTACGATTACCTCATTCTGAAAATTGCATCTCTCTTTATATTTGCACGCACACACACTCAGTAGAGTGTGTGTTTGTATTTTATGTGATGTCAGTTTGTGTGTATGTCGTTTTTCCTGATAATTAAATGTTTGCTAAATTATTTCATATTACCAATGCAATGCAATGACCCCCCACCCCCCAGCTCTAAACACTCTAGCAAACTTCACAGCATACTTGACTTTTTGCTCGCTATTTTTGCGCTGTCTGCTGCCCCAGCAGTGAAATTAATGAGATTTTTCCTATGGGTCGTAATCTTAATGAAAGAGGCCTTCATTCAATCCTTGTACATGTGTGTAAGTATTTATGTATGTGTATATGTAGTTATGCATGTGTTTTAGCTCTTAATTAAGGCAACATATTTGAGGTCAATACGTTGCGACTGTGCTCAACATGTGACTTGGCAAATGCGTGAAAGATTTTCATTAAAGGAGTCATTAGATGGAATTTTTTATAAAGGAGTCCTACAAATTACATAAAAGCTATGTCTATTATTTACACTTTAAAAACTTTATAAATAATACATTTTTACATTCTTGGCTTTCAGTTTTTCCATTTAAATTATGTATATGTATTTTATTTTAGCTTTTAGGTTTTCAAAAGGACAAAGACAGGTTTTTAATGCTCTTTATTGTTCGAGTTTTTGATTTTTACTACATAATTCTTACCTTAAATTTTTATTCATTTAATGTCAACTCTGTTTAGTATTTTTAAAATAAATAATTTGCACCTTTTCATGTGATTTATAAGGGCTACCACTTAAAATTAATAGATATTTAGTATAAGGGAATTATTTAATATGATTGGATGCCACAAAATCAATTTACAGAAATCTAGAAAATAGAGAAAAATATTCATTAAGCTCTAAGATTAAAAATATTATTAAGTCGTTATAACGCTTACTTTTAAGTAACTAAAAATCTTTCATTTAAAATTGAATACAATAAATTAAACGACAAATACCAAATAGTTTTATTAGAGTCACTACTATTAACTATTAATAAAAACTATTTATCTAATTTGGATAAGTTTTAATATTTTCTCTTTACATTCAAATTATACGGATACATTATATTTTCGATTTCCGTTGCACTTCTGCGTATTCTAGAATCTTCCATAATTAGCTTTAAAATGATTTCATTCTTAGTCGACTTGCCCTGAATGATGCCAACTGAATGATATAAGTACAAATGTATGTATGTTATTATAGGTCACCTTGGAATTGGCAAATCCCATTCTCTATAATATTGAGTCAATATGTATGTTTGTAGCTTGTATACGTGGGCTATAAGCAAGATCAAGTGCATTTATAATTAGAACAATGGACTTCACACCACACTTAAATGGTGGAATGGATATTACGTATAGATTAGTGGCCGAGTTTTCTCTGGCGCCTCAAAATTACACACAAAACTTAGATAAACACGAATAAAAATAAAAATGTGAATATTAATAAGGCGCAACACATTTACAACAATTATACGTACCATAAAGCTGCCAAAAAAAAAAAAAACAAAACACTATACTATAACAACAAGAAGAAGAGCAAACAAGCAACAAAAATTGAACAAAATCTTTGCATATTTTACGACAAGGCAAAACAAATGTTTTTCACTCGCCTGAGTTGGTTTTATTATGAGTTTTCTCGTAATATGAAAAAAATGCGAGAAATGCGCTGAAATTGGAGCGCAGACTTCAGCAGGCAGGTGATAGAACCCTTATGTGAGGGGGTTTTTATGAAAGGGGGAATGTTCTATTGATTGCAGAGCACTTGAAATGTACATAGAGGAGAAGAAAGAAGGGGGGTCTTATGACAAACGACTGACACGCGGCCTGCGCAGGCGACAAATGCAGCAGGCAAAAGTCAACCCACACTTTCCCATTTTCCTTAACCCCCCCCCTGTCTAGCTGGCACTTGACTGCCCAACAGGGTGGTCCAACTGACCACTTGTCTGCCCATTGGTTGGGTCAGAGAGGGCTGTTCATTAGCAGTGGGCCCTGTAGGCATGTGCATGGGTTGTCGGGCTTTACTAAGTGCCATAGGCATATAGATAGATGGTAAAGATAGCAAGGTTATGCGAGGGTCGAAAGTCGTACGTCGTGGGGCCAAATGGCAATTGAAGGACTCGAAACCTTAACTGAAGAGCTGTATAACTGAAGAAAAAGTTTAAAAAGTCAAATATGGAAATTTTATGGCAAACATGCCTATGTTGTTGAAGGAAATTCGTTAGTTTTAAGGCTTAAAACTGGTTTAAAGGTGGTTCAGTGTGATATCTCGGCAACTATTTGTGCAATGTTGCTGAAATTTTTATATAAGCATACATGGAGTATATTTGATATACAGTAATGATAAAAGGCAGTTTAAGACAGGTATAAGGAAATCCGTCTTAAGTCTTAACTAGACTAATATTTGAGCTTTTTGGCTAAAGTTTGGTAAACATTAAAGTTGCTGATAAGCTTTTCGAGTTATAGCAGTAAATAATACGATTTTTATATAGACTTACAAATAAAAGAGTTCTGGTAAAAAAGGACTTGATATCCATTTAGGAAAAACCTTAAAAAATTAATGATATGTAATAGTAAAAATATAATAATTAAAATTAAATATATATACATATTTTAAACTGCAATTTATAGATTTTTCAAAAAGTATTTCAATAGAATCGAAAGCAAATTAATTAAGAAAACTTTACAAACTGATACGAATTTTCAGTGAATTTTAAGATGTATTTACATATATGCGATTTTAGAAAATCTTTCACTGTACACTGATAAAAAAAGTTGTGTTTTTGACCCATATTTTAAGCAATGAGATTTTACTTTAGCTTTATGATTTTCCTCAAATTGGCATCTAGTTTATTATATTTAGCATTCTGGTTTTCTTAATTTTTGATTTTTAGGCTCGTTTTTCTGTTAGTGTAGTTACATGGAAAATGGTTTCTATATTACTTAGAGACAAGTTTGTGTCAACTCAGTACTAAGCAACAGTTCGCTGTTGGCTCCTCTTGTTGTGGTTGTAGTGGTGGTGCCACGGTGATACTGGCCAATGGCCATCCATTGGATGGGGCAGAGAGTCCTGTCGACTTACCTGTATCTGTGTTGCGTGACTTCATTTGCATGAATTACGTCGCCGTTGTTTTTGCCCCAAGCTCACGTTCTCATCGTTAGTGTCCTTCCACAAGCACACACACATACTTGCAACACCTACGCGTGCTGTGTAATGTGGTTGGTGGTTGTGGGTTAACTTTTGGTGGACTTGGACTTTTTGCCTGCCCCGCCATAATTGCCACCAGCGTCTCGTATTCAGTCGCAATCAGCGGCCGCAAGCGCCGCCTGCTGACTAAAGAAAAAAAAGTTTTGAATACGTAAAGAAAAAAGCAAAAAAAAAAAAAATAATAATAAAAAACTATTGCTAACAACAACAGCAAGTAGAGAAAGAGGAAGAGAAGCAGCAGCAACAGCAGCTCGACATAGACGAAATACTCGTAGTCTTAGTTCTCGAAGTCGACGTCGTCGTCGTCGTCGTTGTTGTCGTTGTTGCCGTTGACGTTGCCGTTGCCGTCGTCGCCGTTGTTGCCGTCGTCAGTCGCGTCTGAGGAGCTTCAATGGGCAGGTGTGTGTGCCACACAGTCGGAGTCGCGTCAAACTTGTTGTTGTTGTTTTTATTATTATTGTTGTTGTTGCCGTTTTTTCAGTGTGCCTTAAGTTCAACTTCTTTCTGAGAAAAAAACGCGCTTTAGTTCAGCTTCAGCACAACAACTTTACAAATACCGTCGGTTTTCGCTTGTTGTTATTGTTCTCGATATACATACATATAGTATATATATTTTCCAATCACGCCCACCGCCCACCGTCAACTTTACTTTACTTTGCTGTGCGACGCGTGTGCATAAAGAACAAAAAATAAATACATTTGCCAAGAATTTTGTGTGTTGGCCACATTTTAAAGTCATCTACAATTTGTGCCACCCCCCAAACCGCCTACCCTTATTTCCCTCACCCCTCTAAAGACCCCACTTTTCGTATGCAAATTTAAATTGTGTCGCTTCAGTCGGTTCTTCGTTGTGTGTGCTTGATTTAAGTTGTGATTTCTAATTGTACACTCACTTAGAGACTTATCCATTCAGTGCATTTCAATGTCAATGGCCTGAACTCTTGAACCCTTCTTAACGATTTTATTATGTGCTTTCCTTAAAAACTCTGTGAGCATTAATGACGTCACTTTTGGAGATTATAATGCGATCCAAAGCGATTGCAAAAAAGCTTAGTCAAGGTAAGTTACATCTTTCAAATATGATCTTTTGATCTCTGTCGAATATCTTTTAGATTTAAGGTACTTTCTTGCATTATTTGAGAGTGGCTGAAATTATTTTGAGACAAGCTTATCTCAATCTAATGTAAATTTCTTAACATGACTTAAAATCTTAAGAACTTAATTTAAAATTTAATAATATTAAACAGATAAGAATTGACTGGACATTGAATAAGACATCGTGTGACTTGAGAATAAGTTTGTTCATCAAATGTGTTTTATAAAATCAGATAAATTTTTTGTTCGCATTAAATTTAAAAATATATAACCCAAAATGTAAGATTTTGATATTCTGGAAATGAAGTTTTATTATTTTTATACTTCTCTTATTAGATATCTAATTCAATATTTCTAGTTCTAACATTATTATGGTAAGGTGCATTTTTCTATAAGATTTGCACACTGAGTATCTTTCAGTCTAGCACACTCAATCTAGAATATTTTAAAGAGTAAAATATGTTAGGAATTTTGCCATGCACTGAATATTTGTGATACAATTCCGTGAGTTTCTAAGTACTTAAACTGTCATATAAAGCTTGACTTGATAATTTATTTTTTGTATTGAAATAATTTTTATCAATCTTCAAGAACCATATACACAACTCTTAATGACATTTTGACAGATTTGAATATTATGAAAATACATTTCAATTGACTTTGGATTCCCTTGAGACATCGACTAAAACATTTTTAAATTATACGGGATTTTGGGTTAAATAGTTTGTATTTTTAATCTTTACTCCAGAGAGACTTGCATTAAAAGTGTTCCAACTTTTTGCTAATCTCCGACATCTGTTTCATGTACTAGAAAGTTAATTTTCTTTTATTTGTGATTGTTCTTGCTGTGTTTTTCTTTTCGAAGACTGAACGAAATGAGTTTAGATTTGTTTCGCTTTTAGATAAGAAAAGCTGACACTCATTGCACATGTTAATTTTCAAAGCTGTGACAAAAACATTAAGTTCTATTTTAAGCAGAGATCCCAAAAGCATACAGATATATACAAAGTGTTCTTTCTGTTGAATCTGGTTATCAGCTTCCGAAAGTCATTTAGCAACACATATTCATGAGACGGGATATATCTTTCCGTTCTGTGGAACTCTGCTTTTGGATCGGATACGGATGGCAACTGTCTGTAATCAACTGACATTGAAAAAGTTTCATTGCGATAAATAAGGCTTAAAAGTTGCGAAACAATCGTATTATAATATAGTTACATACATTCATATATTTTTCTGAAAGATACTCGTATATTGTAGGGGATTTCAGTATAATTATAGTTATCTTTATATTATGTCATTTGCTTAAATAGAATAGAGCTCTTCGATGATATTATTATTCATATAGTATATGTGAGATTTCCGTCAAGACCGATATAGAGCATTCTGTAGTGCCCACTTCCTTTAAATATTATTGTTTTTGTATATATTAAAATGATTCAATTATAATCAACCCAATCAAAATCTGACGCATTTGCCTTTGCCCTTGGGAAATGTGTTTCAATTCTTTGCTGATTTCGGGCAAATGCGGGTAAATAACATATGCAAATCCAAGAATATCAATATATGGATTCCGATGGAGGAACTGTAGACTCAGAAGGGGATATTATCCCATGGGTCGCAGTAATACTATCACCCCACATAATAATAAATTATATATAGATGTTGTGGTAACATGTGATTCTAAGAGAACTCATCTGCGGGTTTGATATACGACATACCAAGAAAGTTAATCCAATCCAAGGGGATTCACTTTTTAATATATATATGAAATTGGGTAAAGGGTTAAGTCCTCTTAAAATCAATAATCGACTTAAGTGCTCGAATAAAAAATACCCTAATTCTCTACAATAATATAATATGATAATATGATTATATGATAATATAATAATACTATAAAGCAATGTATCGGTTTAAAGGAAACATTCAGAGCTTGTGTAATGCATATATGTATGTATTAAATATACCAAAAATAAAGCAAGTATTTTTGGAAATTGGATTGTGATTTAAACTTTTTATTCTTCGATAAAGGGAAACTATTTCTTCCCTTAAAAGAATTTTTATGCTAACATAATTGACAGATATATTAATAAATAAGTATTAGCACAGTGTAAAGCATTTAATTTTGTTAAACCCGCTGAGTTTAAGATTTACCATACCCCTTTTCGACAATTCAAAGATTACGAGGTAGAAAAAACCCCGAAATAAAACAATTTGCAAGTACACGACAAATGGCTTTCAACATTTCTTGTCATCGCGTCGTATCGTCATATCAATTAGAGCGATACTTGGCATCGGTATCAGCGTTTTATTACCTGTGAATCGATTGTATTAAGAGCTATTAAAATATTTTCTAAAACCCGCTATCATATCATTCAATTAGGCAAGAAATAGCTCCATATATATAGCATCATAAAACATAACATTTTGTGGCTGATAATGAATTGAGTGTGAAGACTCTAAACGGACAGCATATACTACAATTACGAGTACACCTATACCAAGTTCAATTTCGTATTGGTAGACCTATAGACCTATTCAATACGAAGTTGTTTCCCAACGCACATTAGAGGCCCCATAAATATATCAAAATAAAAGTGTCGCCTTCATAATATTTACAACTCGAGTGCAGATAATGGAAGACGCCAAGAACAAGATAGACCTGATAGACCCTCCATATGTATATTCGCAGTAGACAATGGATTGGGTCTCAGGGTTCAATCCAAGTGGTTCACACTGCACTCTTTCCTCTCTCTCTTCCTCTATAAATAAATAATTTTTGGCACCCTGACCACAGAGATAAACGCCAGATAAGCAACGGATCAAGATTAGGCCTGTGGACGCTTTATCAGTCAGTTCTATGCTTATATAGACGCTTTATAGCTGTTGCTATCAAAGCATGGATGCTCCATAAAATTGATTAGATCCTCTACATAAGTTAGATTATGCATGTGTGTGTGTATCTGTGTGGGTTATTTTTCCTGTTTTGAAACTTGCTACCTTAACTTTGGGCCCTTATATTGTAAGTTGACAATATGTCTTTAATGAAACTGGGTTAAGTATACAATAATTCCATAATCATTCCTTGACTCGTATTTCCTTTTACTTGATGATATCGTCTGTGTTCTGTGAGCAACAGTTTTATTGTATTGTTGCCCCATCGCTAGACCAGCACCTGATATATTTATGAATTTACAATAGCCGAATTATTCTTCCAATTTCGACAATTTATTACCGAATACTTTGAACATTTATTTGCTTGATTCAACGACACTTAAAAGAGGCTACACAGAGCACAACCATTTACTGTCCCCTTCAGAAAGCAAAAGCAAAAGTGTTTCCAAGTATATCTGTATGTGTGTGTGTGAGAGTGTGTTGCAGATAAAAATTGAAAATGTTGTCTAGATAGAAGAAAAGATAGCCACGAGCAGACCCTGCGTATGCGTTATATACCAACATTTATATGATGGCCAATAAAGTTAAGCACCTTCTAAACTGGCCATAATCAATCGCTTTCTGTCATCGCCTTAACTTGCCCAGGTATTCAATGCATTCAACGTATTCACTTGAATCACTCAAACCCTCAACTCGGTCTGTCAGTCAGAGTTCGAATTGTGTCGCTGAAGTTGAATAAAATTAAACTTGCCTTTCAGGAGGGTTTATCTATCGACCTACTACGCGCTGTGACTTGTTTACAACAAACATTACGTCAAGGCAGTCTCTGCCCCTCTATATGGAATATAGTATACATAATTATCGGATATCTATCGTATATATACATATTCTCGTGAGTGTGAGTAGTTCAGTAAGATAATTGCATGGCCCTTCGACAAGATCGTGTCGTGTGTTTACATTGATTCCAACTTACTGGGAAATGTTTGTATACTCATAAGTAGTCCTATTCTATATCTTTGTATTGTATACTAAGGGGCTTTACTTTATCGGTGCTACTGTCACTCTCTTGTCATTGGACCATTGTTTATGAGTGTGGGACTTTTGTCTTTATTTACAATTGCACATTACATGACAGATACTCAACTGTGATACGACCCGCATATTGATATACGACATGAGACATTCTTAAGAAAACATCTTTCATCCTCTAATGGAAGAAGGGTTAGTAAAAGATATTTTGTATACATGTGTACATCCTTTCTTAGTTAGTTTCAACTTGGGTTTGGAGAAATACTTTATCTATTGGTTTTTATAATAGGAAATTGTAAAGATAGTCTTAACATTTCCATTCATAAAATAGTTATACATAAATATTGATAGCTATTGGCCATTTATCAGATTGTAATTGGCAACACATGTGATAATAGTAGACTCTGGACAAAATAAAATTTTACTCATTACAGGGTATTGCAATGCCTCATATATTAATCATTATTGATTTATTGTACAGTTGATGGTTATCAGTTTCCAAACGGTTTACGATGGTGTCTTTTAATCAGTTACATTGTCATTTGTCTATGACAGCTTACAGGGTATTAATCACAAGGGTAGTTGAATCTTAAGCTTAGTCAACATTTTACAAAGTTAGATTGACTAAAAAAATATTGATTTTCTTTAGCAACTTTATGGAACATTAAGTTTTCAGTTTTTCTATTTTTTGAGAAAATTTTAACTTTGAAACTATTTGTTTTAGAATCTAGTTCTTGAATGTACTAACTTTACTTCTTTATTTGCTTAATTGTTCTTTAAGTAAAACAGTTTTCTTTTTAATTATTCTGATAATTTAAGAACTTTTTTTCATTGACTTACAGGATTTACTTTATATCAAAAGTTTCATCAGTACATTTTGTTATTTCCTACAGGGTAATTTTTAGTCCATTATAGTGTCACAAATTGTTGTTTAATCGTTAATGTGTTTATTTTCATATTAGAAAATAGATAGTAAGTGGATTGGTTGCATGCCAACCATAAAGCAACAACAACAACGATAACAACATCGGCAACAACAACAAAATAGTGCATAGTACACTTTTATATAGAAAAGCGAGATCAGCGTGAATTGAAGAGTATAGGAATAAGCAACAAGAGCGATGGTTAGGGAGAGAGAAAGAGAGTATGGGAATGTAAGAGAGTCAAGTGCTCATATTTTATGAGTTGTCCTCCTTTAACACCCACCTTCTTCCCTCTCGTGCTCCACTACTTATTCCCCGTCTCGCTCTATTACTTACAAAGGCTGTGGACGACGTGCTGCCAACTGTTTATTTCTTTATTTTTGTTTTCAATGGTGTTTCTTGTTGTTGCTGCTGCTCCCAATTCGTAGGCGTCGACGTCGCTGCAAACACATCTAGTGCAGCTTCGAGTAATTGTTGATATCATAGGCACTTCACTAGGGTATAACCTCGTAATATTTAGACCCTGCACTTGAAAGATTACGCAGGTTACACCAAGTTTGTCAGAAATTTATATGAATAACGTTTAAAGGCAAATCAACTCAAATAATTGATATAAGAATATTTTCATAACATATAATTAATCACTTTAATATAAAGCAATTAATAATCCAAAAGATTTGTCAACTATTATATTCATACTCTTAATTATTCATGATTTTTTGTCCCTTGGGATATTGTTGGACGGTTGTGCCATTCCCTGTCTAACATTTACTATACGCGCTCGGTCCCTCTTCTTTCTTTGCCTTTGAGTGACTTTTATTAGAGGTCATGAAGTATACTATAGTTATCCTGAAAATTCCATCTCAATCGTCCAATAATCTTCGAAGTTGTTCAGCAAACTGAGTCCCATACAGTCGAGCACGCTCCAAAATTGCCTACCCCCATTCTTTTGTTATTGTTACTGCTCCCTAGACATATTTTGGAGGTTTCAATTTATATTATTTTTTTAAGCGATTATAAAAATAAAGAAAAAGTTTGTCACCATTTGAAGCGCATTCACTTAATCTCTCTCTTTTACACTCTCTGCTACTAGCGAGATCTTTGCTCCTCTAATTTCGAGTATGTGCGCGTGGAACCCTATCGTATGTGAGAGTGTGTGTGTGAGTGTTTGTGGATCGTAGCGCCGTCGACTCATTTAAGGGGGCTTTGAAACTTTAGCGATCAATTGTCCAATAGCCAGTGGTACGCATAGTATGTGATCAATAGTACGCTCTAAGTGTGTGTGCGAGTGTGTGTGTGACAAATGGGAAAAATTCGCAAAGAAAATATGTGACAAAATAACCAATGATTGAAAATTCAAGCGCTTTTCTCACGTTAATTAAAAAATAAGAGAAAATTTAAGAAATCCCAAAAAAAGGATTAAAAATGTTGTAAAATATTGTGAAGTGAAGAAGACTTTACCTGGTCAGCAGAAGATTTGTGCAAGGGTTACAGAAGTGAGTGACATTTTCAATTATTTCGAAAACCTCAAATATGTAGGGTAAAGGCAGATGTCCTCAGACAACTGGAGGATCTTCCTGGGTCCTTCCTGGGTTGCATCTTCCGGTGCACATTGCAAATTGCATGTAACAAGGGGCGCGTGCCGGCTGAGGGAAGAGAGATAGAGAGAGAGGAAGAGAGGGAGATAAGTAGAGGGAGGGAGTGAGAGTGTGATTGCAGCTTTGGGTTAGTATTAAGTTACGTGACACGCCTACCAAGCGCAATGCACATCATCTGCCCATGGTGCACATCCATTTGACCTCGTTATAATTATAGTGCCTGACCCTAACGAGTAGACTACTTCAATTTGACTTGAGAACTTCGCATTGAGTTGAATTTAGATTTTTTTTCTTTCCATTTTTGGTATGTTTGTGTGCCAAAAGGGACGACTTCCGTTCTTATAACAATGAGAATGGAAATAGCAGCATGAGCAGAAGTAGAAGCAGAAGCAGAAGCAGAAACAGAAGCAGCCGTCGAAGTTGAAGTCCTGGCATGTCAATAAGACACACAATTGAAATAACGTAAGGTTTACAAGATCAGCCAAGGTAGATATAACCACTGTACTCACTGTACAGTATGCATTGCCTACACTTGGAACCACTCTGAGAACAATAAACGAGACGACTTTTGATTTCTTCAAGAACTTTTTTCTTAGGATGAAAAAGGGGGCAGTCCACAAACAAATAAGTACGAATACGCATATGAATACAAGTCTGTGTATTGGTATTGGCATTCGTATTCGTATTCATATTCGTATGAGTACTCACAAAAGCTGCTGCTATACGAATCTTAAGATCCATTGTCCTTGTGCAGACAGTTAAAGTCAAAGATCAGCCATCCAGCTGAGTTAATTATAGACGACAGCCCCAGAATTGAACAGAAGACAGAAGAGGAACGAAGTCAGTTTTCAATGAAGGAAGTTGAGGAAGTGTTCAAGTTCAGATTAAAGATATGTGTAGAGGTAAGAGCGGTGAGGGGCAAGTGGGTCAACGCCTGAGGACATTAAAGGAGCACAGTTGGACATTTGGCGCGTAAAATAAAACCAAGTATGGAAAGAGAGAAAAAGTATTTTAACAGCAGTTAATCAATAAAATAGATAGTCAGCTGAGTTTTAACTATATCTATAAGGTAGACATTGTCAAGGAGTCAATTTTCTGTCTCCACTGTCAAACAATGTCTCCAACCAAAACAATGCTCTGATAAAACGTATACAACTAGCTTTAATTACAATTACAAAGAAGAATTATCTTTTTCCATTTGTTTATCTAAGAAAATGTTTATGCGTAGCTAGACTAGAAAGTCAATTTCCAGTCTTACGTTAAATGATCTCCTAGACCTACATTTCTCATGTTCCTTGAAATTTGATACGTCTAGAAGATAAGCTGTCGCTCTAGACAAATTGAAGAAATTGAAATAGCTTAAGTTATTGTCTATAAAAAAGAAGTAAGCTTTATTTAATATGAAGTTTGAATAAAAAGGTTTATATTGGTATGGGTAGACATAAAAGATTCATAAGGTATATAAATAAAAATATAAATGTTTTTAGCTCCTCATATATAAAATAAAAAAATTAAAATAAAATAAGATTATTGTAAGTATATTGAAACAAACCTTCATTCAATATGCAATTAAAGAAGAGAGTAATATTTTGTCATTATATCCGTGAGCATAAAAACAAAAAGTTATTTTTAGCTCCTGAAATATTAGCTAAATTTATAGTAATATCTTCTTTTGCCTACTCCGAACCGACTTCTTTCCTATCTGTTATATCGGTTATGCTAGATTACTGTATTTTCTCATAGTTATCATCTATTGAACTGATTTTTAATTTTATAACCCTGGGTAAAATCAATGTAAGTCAATTCCCAACAAACTATTCCACAATTACATTTGAATACATTTACAAATTTGACTTTTGAGGCGTGTTTGCTGATGAATTATGTGAGTCTATCTATGAGTGTATATGATACATTAACCCCATTCCCTTTGCTATTGACTTGTAATTCAGACCAAAGCGAAATGCAAATAAAGAGCTGACAATCCTTGGCAGGCAATCCTTTCTATCTGTACGCTTCCAATGTTAAGTCGGGGAAAAAAGACAGTGTGTGTGTTAAATTATGTGACAAGGGCGCAACATTGTTGATTATGTTGTTTTAATTTAACGCTATTAGAACCTCAGAAGCCCAGACCTTTTTTTTATTTCTTGCTTGGGCGCCGCACGAACCATCCGACGACCCTTGCAACCTTGCAACCTTGCAACCCTTAGTGTGCCCTCATGATAATGATATTACCAAGTTGCGACGTGCGCCTAATTGACTGCTGCTGTTTGACAAACGCAAATAGATAGAGATACAAATATAGATACATAGATACAGATACAGGCATGCCAGCTATAGATACGAATTTGCCTGACACCTTTTGTCGAATTCATATTTTATGAGCATGTTCTTTTTTTCCATTATCACTTTCGTATTGTTGGCGTAAATTATGAGGGGGCTTGCCCTTAAGTGGCATATTCCTCATGCAAATAAATAACAAGTACATAAATTTATTACCCCAATCACAAAGAGTTTAGCTTCTTAAATGTTTTTCCCGTGTTATCTAATTTATTTTATTTTATTTCCTTGCAATGTGGCGGGAAATCATAATTTTCGCCTCAAAGGATTTGAGATTCTCAAGAATATTAGTTGTTGATTTATAACTGCGCAATATTTAAATAGAAATCAATAAAATGAATTAATTTTTTAGATAATTTTATCAGCTTTATTTGCAAATATAATAAAAACAGCATCATAATATGCGGGCTTGGGTAAAAAAAATAATTAAGATGGAAATACCAGAATTATTATCAGCGCGTATTAATGTGCCTTATGGTGTATATAAAAAAGGGATCACGTCATTAAATACTTGAGGGAATTAGTATCAGAATCAGTACAACAATTTCTTTTTACCATTAGGCACCCCCATAAAGCTCAGGAAGCTATTAAAGTCTGCGATAGTACAGTTCAGTAAAGTAAAATATCCAGGAAACTATTATTGCGAGGACAAGTCTTTGAAAGAAGTCAAACAGAGGTCAACTAAGTTATTTATTAATTATTAATTAATTATTTATTATCTGAAGTGTTTCAGGATAAATTGTATTAAATAAAAGTACAGAATATTTAGGTTATTTTCTTTAATTTGAATCGACATACTATACTTAAAGTTTAACACTCAATTACTTATTACACAAAATTTGATTTAAATTGCCTTTCTTTATTTAATGTCTTCCTTTAATAAGGTTTACAATTTATGAAACTAAGAACGTTCTGCATCAATCTTAAATATATATTTAATTAAAAAATAAATTAAGTGTTTTTTAATGAGTCCGTGATTTTTAACTACAACTTTTTCTGTATATATTTGGCTTAAAATAGATAAGAAGAATTAAAAATTTATTTATTTTTCTTTTAAATGTGAACAAAACTATTTCGTCGCTTCGTCACAAGTGAGAATTATTTTCAACAACTTGTTAATTGCTTAAGCCTGCTCAACAAATCAGTTCCTAAACACTTCCCCCATTTTCACCTTTTGCTTAACCCCATAAACACTTTGTGTGTGTGTGTGTTTGTTGTATGTGTTTGTGTTTGTGGCTGTTGTGTTTTGTGTGTGGCGGAAACTTTGTCGACAGATACAAAATTAAGTTGCAAACAAAACTCAACAGCCAAAAAATCAACCTTGTACATAGCCTAACCGCAGTCACACACACTCACACCCTCTTATACACACACACACATACACACATTACACCCACAAGCACAGCACAAAAAACATTTGTTGTTGGGGCGCCGCAAAGGCAAAAAAAAAAGAAAACCAGAAAAGAAAAGCGAAAAAAGCGCAACAGAAATGTAAGCAAAGTGAAAAGGCCCCCAGGCCAAAAGGCAACGCAGTCGCTTTCAATTATTGCCATGAGTTTTTG
The DNA here is from genome assembly GCA_037043535.1 of Drosophila putrida. Classification (NCBI taxonomy): domain Eukaryota; kingdom Metazoa; phylum Arthropoda; class Insecta; order Diptera; family Drosophilidae; genus Drosophila; species Drosophila putrida. The sequence continues at coordinate 3,078,287 of JBAMBI010000470.1, forward strand.
TGGCCAATACACACTCACAAGCCGACACACACACACACACAGCCATTAGGCTAATGTGCGCTTATTGCGCACGCTTTGGAAGAGGCAAAAGACGCAGGTGGCAGGTGGCAAGTGAAATCCACCCCCAACAGAGGAAGGGAAATGTGAAAACCACAAGCCAGAAACTTGGCACTGTCTGACTGCAAAAGGTTTTTTTTTTTTTTGCCAGAGAGAGGAAAGTGGAGAATCGCAGGGAGAGAGTGGGTAGAGAGCGGGGGGATTTGGGGGACTGTGGCTGCATAATAGTCCAAAGCGAAACCGCAAAACGTAGCACAAACGAGAGAACAGGACAGCATCAGCCAACAGAATATCTGTATCTCTCAGTTTGTGTATCTATAGCTCTCTTCAACAGTGTGTGTGTGTGCATAATGAATGCGAAGATGTGCACGCCCTATTATCCTGTGATGGCTCCTCCCCTCTGCAAAATTACCAAATGCTTCTCATCATGATGATGTTGATGATGATGAGAATCTCATGTATCTGTGAGATACATAGAGTCTGCTGCTGCGCTGCTGCATTCTGATAGGAAAACTGTGGTAGGTAAATAAGAGAGACATTCACATATACATATATACATATATCTCACTCTGTGTGTGTGTGTGTGTGTTTGCTATCCTTTTGTGGCCAGGCAGACAACAACAGCAACTACAACAACAAAACAGCAGGAGTCCAATTTCTGCCTCGGGCCACGAAGCGCATTCGAATCAGAAAAAAAGGCACAGAACGAAGTTACAGTTCGTGCCACATGATGATGAAGTTCATAATGATGAACTGACACAGATTCAGGCACAAACACAGAAATAGAGAGAGAGAATGAGAGAGAGGGAGAGAGCAGAGAGACTGCACAATTGCAGAGGGTAGTCAGATACAGATACATATAGTATAGTATCTGAGTGTGCTCACATTTTCATCCCCTGCTGTTTGCAGTGTATGTGGCAGATAAACAGCAGCTCGATCATCATCATCATCAGCATCAGCAGTTCACTCATCGTCATCATCATCATCATAATCATCATCATCAGCAGCAGCATTTGTGGCAGCTACCAACCAAAGAGACGCCTCTCCCTTATCCCATTCCCATTCCGATTGCCACTTCCATTTCTCAATTTCTCAGTCTCTGACTGCAGTTGGAACATCATCATTTAGTCAGTCAGTTGGTCGCGCTGTGCGCGCTCGCAATCGGCATAGAAGGAATCGAAATCACAGTCACAGTTTGTTGTTGCTGTTGTCGCTGTTGCTGTTGCTTTCGCAGTCGCTGCTTGCGCCAACGTCGGCGTCGACGTCAACGTTTTTGCGCTATCGTCGTCGTTGCGCTGCCAGCGTCACGTATCCGTTCGGTACTCAGTCTTGCAAAGACAACCGGCAGATAGAGACGACACCAAAATCAAATCAAATCAAAATAATATCAAAATAACATCAAATCTCTTAAAGGAACAACTCGTTAATATTGCAAACAATAATCATACGCCGTGTATGTCAGTCAATTAAACTGATCTCCCGTCTTTCAACGATGTCGTGTCGCGATTTCTTGTGCATATGATTTTTTGTTATTATTATTATTATTTTAAATTTACATTTACACTTACATTCTGATTGTGATAATTACAAGAGAAACGCGTTACGGCTACAAAAATCATGTTATTCGATCGATTCGTAATGTCAGGTTGGTTCTCAAAAAGGAAATACATTTATCTATCTGGATTATCCATTTTCTCTGTGTTACTAATGTGTGCTACAGTTATCAATTTATTATGAGGAACGCCACGTTTTAAGTTACCATTTGATGTTGTCACAAAAATTTGCAGCAATGTGTAAGCCTCTCGGATATATTGACTCGGCTTGTCTATATAGAGAAAACTGATTCAGTTATTCTTTCATTGTGTGACAGTGCAGACGTGTGATAGATTTAAGTTTTCTGTGAGTGTGTGTGAAACAGTTATTCTAAAATTTTCATAGAAACATCAACTGACAACTTGTAACTGCTAAAGTGGACAATTCATCAGTGATGTCTTTTAATTTATTATCCTTTAATAAGTGTCTAATTGATTTGGCTATCAATGATGTAAAATTATCGAAAGCTCAGAGTTTTTATGAAAAAAAATATAATTTTTACTGTGATTGTCATTGAATAGTTGCAAACAAATTATAAAAACAATTTCTTAATGTTGAAAGGTATTTAGTCAATGAAGTATTTATTAACAACCTTTTATTGAGGTATTTTTTAAAAATATATGAATGTTATACATTGTTTTTATTCATATAATGTGCAAATTAAGTGACATTTGCTTTTAGAAAAATTATTGAACAGTTCGAATGTCAAGGTATAAACAACTAGATTATCCTTGAGCATGTAAAATAAATACTCTTTAAATGTATCTTCTTTAACTTTTTTACTCGACTTTATAAAATTTATATCAATTATTCAGAGCATTTAATGCCTTCAACAACTTATACAAATATTTCAATTGTATCTATTGAAAGCTATAACTATGTGAGTTATACCTTCATATATCTTCATTGTATTCTGTCATTATATATTATAATTTGCAACAGTCTTACGACTTTTATTAAAGAGTTGTATCACATTTTTAATTGCATCATTTTATAGATGAAAGTTATTTAAAAATACTTTTAGTGGTGCCACAAAAGCTATTTGGGGAAAACACTGCAATTTGTTAAATCAGCTTTCAGCTAAAATGACTCACATATTGGCATCTTATCAAGACAAGATGCAAGGCAGTTACGAACAGTTGAGGCTACTTTTTAAACAAACCTCTAAAAATATAATTAACTAAACTAATTAACAAAGACTTTAGGAACAACATAAAGAGAATAACACATGTGCCTAAGTGTTTATGTGAATAATGTAGAGTCATGATAGTCTATAAAATAAAATTGTAAGTGGACGCGTACTCATCATAATAGTTTTATATGTCAATCGATACTACGAAATGAAATAGCTAGACGAACTTAACTCTAGACTCTAGGGAAGAAGAGGCGGCTCTTGAGGGCACTTCAAAAACAATTCTCAGATGAGTGCGAAAGACGCCGTCGGAGGTTTCGAAGATGATAGAGTATAGATTTTGTGGGTGGATTTTGTTGCTATGCAAATAGCGTGTGCCAAGGAAGTGCGAAAGTTGTCAGGTTGTTGAGGATTTGTATTTGGTTATTTGGTTATTTGACCACCTTCCATTGTTTGCGTGTGCGGCTTATTTATATGGCAGATACTTATCATCAGGGCAATACGACAAGAGTTCTTATGTTACTTCTACTACCTATTACCTATTACTGTTGCTGTGTGAAGTGTTGAGTATTTGAGTGTAGAGTGTTCTTCATTGTTGACTGCTCTATATCTTTTTCGAGTTTTCATTTTTATTTTTTCGTTTCGTTTTCGTTTTCATTTGGTTTCTTATCTGGTCTAGGGGCTAGTAGTTGGCCTGTAAGTTGGACAGGCGTTGTCATATTTTGTCTAACAGCTCAAATTACGATTTAGTTTCAAGTGTTTAAATAAGGCGGTAGGTACAAGCCTCAGACAATAATCACAAGAACAAATAAATAAATAAATAATCGGTGCGTAATTTGTTGCAACTTTTGTGTATCTCTTTTTCGAACAAGTGTTTTCTTGTTTATCTCTCAACAGTGTGTGAGTTCCCTTTGGGTGAGTTAAGGGTCTGGTCACAGTAGAGCTGTCAAATAACGACAAGGTCTAAACGATTTTTAAGACAAAAATTCAATTTTTAAGAACTTAGTGTAATGCTTTTAGGAATAAACGTTAAAATAATGTTGTTATTAATATTTAAATAAATTTTAAATGAAGAGTTTTATGATTATTCCACTAAATATTTCTTGTGGAAGGATTTGTTAGCTTATACGCTTTGAGTCAAAAGCAAAGCTATTCTTTTTATTAGCAGATACAAAAGAATCTATTCCTAGCTAAATTATGTTTATACCTAAGAAGAAACATATTCAAAAGCCATAAGATTCTGTTACATATGTAAATTGCCTATGATTTGTAGTCGATAAAGGGATATATCTATCGATGTGTTAAATGTCAGCTGAAATGTCTAGTCTGATTCTGGGGGAATCCATTTGCTTTGTCTATTTATTTGATAAGCAACAGCTGAACAAGTCACATCTTTCAAAACAAATAGAAAACAAGTGCAGATATAAAATTCCACATTGGAAATAAACAATAAATATTTCGAATAGTTTTGTTATAGGAATTCAGTGCAGTTAAGACATTGTTTGCACAGGTTGCACAGGCAATTCAATCTACAGGTGAGCTTTAAATACCTCAAGTACAGTGGTCACCCCCTACCAAGAGTCTTAGAGATAATCGTTGATCGGCCATGCACAAATTGTGTGAGTGTTTAAATGATGGATTGATAGAATGATTGCCAAGTGAGTGAAGTGACAATGTGAAGTGCTCGACAATTGCAAAATCACTGAAGATAGAGAGCCAAACACCAAATTAAACAATATGATGACAACACAGATACCACGCATATGTGTTGTTGTCTTTGTCAGAGATATGACAGTCCCAGTTGTGAGCAGTTATCTGGACAACTTTCTATTTGTGGACTGACAATTGATAATTGATAATTGTTGTTGCTGTTGTGATTAGGATTAGACCAAAGTCGAAACTTTAATCGACAATCATTAATTGTTCATTTTTTTCTTTTCTTTTCAACAGGCCCAAACGGCGAGGACTTTGATCCGAGTGTCGTGCGGCATCATCATCATCTTCATCATCATTTGGATCTCAATACTGCGACGCCGGGATTTGTTCAATTGCCGCCGGCGCATTTAGCTGGGAGTCCGTCAAGGCCAGAGGAATCGTTTGCTCGCCACCTGCCACCAACGATATCCCCCTCATCTCCACCACCTCCAGCAAACATGCAACGCCCACAGTCGTTGAACCAGCGTCTCTTTCGAGATGCCGCCTCCCTCTCCGCTCTCAGCAGTAACTCCAGCTCCGGCTTGGATTTGCTCAGCAAAGAACTGCTACTGGACATGGCACGTCTTCGGGATCCCGTCTCCAATCTGGATATACGTGATACTGGCGTCTATGCCAAGACATATCTGCCCCGAGGAACCCGCTACGGACCCTTCCCAATGACTCTCTGCCAGCAACCCAGCGATCGTCAGTTGGCTTGGGAGGTGAGTAAAGTTCTTCAGACCATAACAGATATTATTTTTAAAGTAAAAATATCAAAATAATAATAAATTATGAGTTAATCGTAAACTTTTACCTTTGAATAACATATAAAGTATTAAGCCAAGAATCTTTTTAAGCTTTAGTAATTCTCGGGTCATTCAAAAGAGTTTTTTGAACCTTTATTTTAAAAAAGTACAATAGAGTCTTATACGTTTTTTTCATTTATCTAGCCTGACTTTAACTCGAACACCTTATTCTCTTTCCTAGCTATAATTGTCGAAAATCGAATAGATGTATTTTTATCTGATACTTGTTTGCCTTGAAAAGTATCTTAAAGCTAGCTAAGAAAGTATCTTATCTTTTTCACAGCAGATAGAGAGTAAAATGTCCGTTTAAACAGTTGTTAATTAATCTTTTTCCAAGTACTAATCATATAAAACAAATTCTTAAGAAATGAATACCTTATGGCTAGCCACACAGTAAATCGAAAACAATTGATAATATTATCAATTTCTATGCAAAAATAAGGCTCCATCGCTTGTCTCTAGAAGATATTTTAAAGCTTCAAATTGATAATATAATTGATAATATAATCAAGAGTTAAGTCAAAACTATCAAGATATTACTACCTACAAATAAGTTCCGTTTAGTAGAAAGTCCTTAAATATAAAGCCATCAATATTATTATTAAGCTCAAGCTTAGAATATGTTCCTATAAAGTCATAATGGTCGAAAATATGCAACTATATTTATTTCATAATAATTATAGAATGTTTCATTTCTTATGCTTCTTTCGGAAAGAATCGAATAGATCCTACCGAAAATTGGCAACATATTTAATTTCAAGCTCAAACTATTAAAATGAAACCGTTGTATTCTGTAATTCATAGACTGTTCATAGCTCCTGTTAAGAGTTGTCCTTCTGCTATGTCATTTATTTTCCACCATTATCCTTTCGCACATGTGCAATTTTTTTCCTGCATATCGTCTCCGATTTCGGATAAATTTTTCCACTGGAAATTTAATCCTATCAAAGCTGCGCGAGAGAATTGCACAAAAATTGCGTTTGCAATAAAATTAGATGAATGTTTTTTGGGGGTTTTTCTATAGGAAAAATGAAAATCAAACGATTGGAAATAGATTTGATTAGCACGGGCTTTGCGGCTCGGTACGCACAATTGTCAGTCAAATGTGCCTAATCCTTGGCCAGAGCTAATTTCCTGGTCACACCGGGCAAAATCCACAAAGTGCACCCTAAATGAGGCTTAAGTTGAGGACGAAAAACCCGAGGATCCTGAAGCCTGATGATTCCAATTAGTTTGGGAACCCTTCGATTGATTGTCAGTCAGTCAGTCAGTCAACTGACACTTTTGCAGCTACTGTCTGATGTCTGGCAGAGGGACAAGCAGACAAACGGACAGACAATCCAATCAAATTATCGCGCCTAGTCCTGTTGACAATTGTCACAGAATATCTCTACCTAAGAGTGTGTATCTCTCTTTTTCTCTCTCTCTGTCTGTGTGTCCCTGTGTCTGTTGTGCGATTCAGGTATTGCAACAATATTATTGTTGTTGTTATTTGATTTGCCACTCGAGCCAAAAGCAGCAACTGGCAACTGAAAATTTCCAGTCCTTAGATCTGTGTCTTCAAGCTGATCCCTTCCTTTTTTTTCCTTCCTCTGGATGATCCTCAAATCAAGCGCACTTTTCTCATTCACATATACGTTTTGACAGATACATTGGCTCTATGTATATCTCTGTATCTGCAATTGTGGAAGTATCTGTATCTGTGTCTGTATTTGTATCTGCCTGGCAATTTGAAGCCCGTTCTCTGGGTGTGAACCCAACACTTTGAGATTATCTCTGGCGCGTAAATATTTTTCTTGCCCATTGACTATGCCATGTTTTTTGATGCTTTTCGCTTGCTTCTTGTGGCCTCTTTTTTTTAATAATAAAAATTTATGAATAGCCTGTGATACAGTGAGGACAACCTGAACATGTTTGTCTGTCACAATCCCAAGATTAGCTCGACAGCAACAACAACAGCAACTTGGCGCTGATCTCAAATAACTGTCAGCCGTCACCAGATTCACACTCTCATAGATATGTGTATGTGTTGTGCCTTTCCTTAGTCTTGTTATGTATCTATTGGATATCCTTATGATCTTATCTTTAGTGGCTGCCTCATATTGCAGTTTCCGTTATCCTGTCGTCTCAGCTAATGCTAATCTCTAGTTTGGGTCTCCTCGTTTCTGAGTTGTACATCATGTTTGTCGTACTGCCATTAAAAGGCAGGAATTATTGAGCTATAATTTTGTATGTTTACTTTGGAAACTGGTTCAGTTTGGGCACAGTTGTGGTTATTTAAAGTAAGAAGATAGGAATAACAGATACTTTTTAATATTTACTAAAATTATTAACCTCAGATACTTGTAAGCAAATTTTCGGTGTGATAAAAAACAAAAAAGTTGACTTAAGTATTAAAATAGCATAGAAACTTGAAAACGATTTTGATAAAAATCTGTAGAGAGAAGAATCTTTAGTTTGTAACCGTTTTAAAAGGATTTTCTCATTTTCTTATACTTATTTCATCTTTTTATTTGAATAACTCTACAATTCTTTAGCTGAGATTCGACAGACATTTACTTAATTAAATTTATACGGTATTTTAAGAATTATTAAGGTAATAAATTAATGAAAAGTCTACAATCTACAGTCAAAACATCTTTAAAAATCGAGTATATAAGAATAATTTATCTTGGAGGGTACCTTCTTTGTAAAATGATCAACGTATGACAGAAAATATGCTTTAAATGGATTTTATTCGACTGTTATACTCCGAGTAGTGTAATACTCTGCTTACAAATGAAACATGGTCTCTTTCTTGTGCTGCATCAGTCGCTCTATATATGCACACTTGACCACACACACCCAGTCTCACACACAATGTTTGCTCATGTGTAAACCGCAACTTGAGTTTATTTTTTATAAAATATACTTTGCATATTTGGATTTTTATATAATTCTTTGCATACGCCACGGCGCGAGCACTCGAAGAGTTGTTAACTTAATTTTTGGAGCGTGCACAAACATATGCTCTCATCCCCCGCTCTCTCTCTCTCTCTCTCTTTGCTATGACTCTGCAGACTCTCCCACTCAACACACATGCACACACTCTCATGCATGCAGACGCACGCCACTTAATGAAAAAGAGAAAAAAAACTTTAAAGCGCCGTTTTTCCATATGACTTGACAGACAAGAGGCTGACGGCAACGTCGACGTCGACTGAGGCGGCCTAACGGCATACGCAAAGTCATTTAGTTGTTTTTGTTTTTGCTTTGCGCTGCTTTAAGTTGTTGTTGTTGTTGTAGTTGTTGCTGTTGGCGTCACAGCGTCTAAGGCGTTTTGCTCATTTGTGTTGTTGCTTTTGTTTTGGCTTTGGTTTTTGCTGCCAAACCGCAGTAAATTATGCGTATTTAGTAGTGCAATATTGTTGTTGTATTTGCCGCTGCTTTTATTTTGCATACAAAAACTGTCGGCGACTGTTGTTGTTGCTTTTTCTTGTGTATGTATTTGCGGCAAGTTGTTTTTTGCGGCCTGCGAATGACCTTGGCTAAGGTAGACGGCGGTAATTGGCGGGCGGAGAATATTGGGGGAAGGAGGACGTCTTGCTGAGACTCTAGAAGCCTTTGTGATTTGTTCAGTGAATGGGTTAACTTTTGGGCAAAGAAATTGTAGAGCTTTCTTATAGGCAAACCAAAAATAGTAGGAGTTCTACACAAAGTGAAAAATCAGCTGTAAACTCTTTATTGTTAGATTTTTTAATTAATTGCAGTAATGTGCGAATAATCAAGATTGGCTTATAAAGTAGTTTATAATTTAACACCTTGGTAGTAAACTACTACTACTTTTTCACAAATTATCCATTTATTTGCTATCCCTTTCAATTTAACCAGGATAAATTGGAAACTAGAAACTCGTAATTAAGAGTATTTAAAAACTAAGTGAAAGTTCTGGAAAATTTATTAAAGCGTAAAATTTGTTTGTAAATTAGTACATAATTTAAAAGTCTCTTATTCTTTTTTCCATTTAACACAACATTATTTTGTATACAGTGCCCTTTTATCCTTAAGAAATTTAATTTTAGTTTGATTATACCAACTACTATACTACTAATTATACTACTTTTTCGCTAAATTAGCCACTTTGTTTGCTACCATTTTTATTTTTACTACTTCTTTAGAACAGAAACTACTGTTTGTTATAACTTTGCTACCTTTCAATCTCATAGTAAAGGAACGCCATCTAATAGGAAATTTGTATCATAAAATTCCCCAAGCCGCAAAATGGTGGTGAGCTCAGCTATTTATGCTAGTTGGCACAGTTAGTACAGTTATGCGCTATGTCAGACCACAGATGGCGCTAGCAGTCGATTTCAATGTTAAACTAACTAAATTAAAGAAAATTGTCAATTACGATAGATTTTAAATTATTTTTAATGAATAACAAATTTGTTGAATTTTTAGGTTGTTGCTGAACCGCTTTTTCATGGCTGGATGGAACCCTCATCCGATGTAGCCACATGGTTAAAAAAAATACGCTCCGTGCAAATCGATGAAATTGAAGAGGCTAATTTAAGGACTTTTATAATTTCCGGATATGTGAGTAACACGCGTTAAATAGTCTTTTTTTGTATTTTTTTTATAATTATTAATGTGTTCTTTTTTAAATGATTTTTTAGTTGTGGTACGAAACCAAACGGGATGTGAATGCTGGCGATGAAATTGTGGTCGATGCTCGATCCAAAACACCCACCGATATCAGTGATAGTTGGACGCAGAATAGTTTGGCAACTGCTGCGGCAGCTTCAGCGGCTGCGGCAGCGGCAACAGTAGCCAACAACAATAATAACAACAGTAGCAATAGCAACAACAATAGCCTAATAAGCAACGATGATCGCAGTGATCGAGATAATGGTGAGTACGATGCTGGCTCTGTGAATAATGTCACATACAGCTGGCGAACAAATTAAGGACGGGTCAGCATAAAGAGTAGGGGTAGTGGTATGGGTAGAAATAGGGTCCTGACCTGTCAAAATGCGCGTGACAATGAAGCTGGCACGAGCCTTGCAATATGATATCATCATCAACAGTCTCGTCATCATCAGCATCATCAGCAGCGTCATCAGCATCCCTGGATCAACCACGACGTCAGCTTATGAGGGCTATTGCAGCACCCCTTTGTTAGGGGTCTAATTTTTGGGTAGTTTGCGCCCCTGTTTTTACTGTTAACTGTTTACTGGGCATGCGCCCATGCAATCTGCGGCAACAACCGCACATGTTTTCATTTGTTATTAAAATGTTTGATAATTTCATTAGAGATCCATCAACACGCACGCATGATCCTTGCAGTCGGCAAATGGCACACGCTTAATTTAATCCTAATCCATTGAGAGGGTTGCAATTGCATTTAACCGACACCGTCACCGACACTGACACCCAAAAATTCTCCATCCCGATCGTGTTTAATTATAAACATGTGGGATTTATGAACGTCTCATTAAACAGTTGCCATTGAATTTCCTATTGTGTTTGGCTTTTCAACTTTTTATCACGCGTCAAATCATTTTCAAAAACTATTTTTATTTTGGTTTAATGCCAGCTTTAAAATTTGCATACATAATGGACATTCGTATTCCCCGACATACGTTACTTTTCAATTAAATTCGAGTAAACTTATGGTTCAGTTTCCCATAGACGACTCTCACACCTGTGCAACAGTAACTTCTCTTAGCTTGACTCTGTTTTTATTTCAATTTTTAACGTATTTTTGTGCAAGTTTTCACTGTGCCAAGTCACGGCCTGTTGGCCACACGAACTCAATGTACGGTAAGACACAGGACCCAGAACCTTCAGGGTCCTTCCATATTTCTACTTACTGTTGAGAGGGTAGCAAAGGACCAACTATGGTTGAAATGGTAACAAACGACTTAGTAAAATGCTAAGCATGAGTTGACTTTGCCGAGGGATAGTGAAGGAAAAGGCAGGAGGAAGACTTAGTTTTGACCGTTACATTTCCGAACTGTATGAATATATTAAAAAATTTTAAGTTAATGGGTAATGAATAGAACCAAGCAAATTAACCAGTTCAGGGAGCATAGGATTTAATTGAAAAAAAAGCAGTAAAAGGCGATAATTGGAGTATGAATATAATCGTGTTATTAACAAATTATATTTGGTAAACGATACATATATAGGCATAGTTTAAATATAAAAACTTATTTGACAGATTGAGTTTAGAGAATATAGATAAAGAGTCCGCTGATAACAGAAGGTAAATTTGAAATGAAATACTTGTAATTAAAAAATATATTACTACAAAAAATTTATGTTGGATTGGACAAACAGGAGATAAAATAAACAATTGAATTACTTATAGAATTTTGTGTCAAGAATTTGAGAATTTAGAAGTAAATATGTATGTAGAATAAGAACATGGATCTTAAAAGGTCAAAAGGCTAAAAATGTTAACGTTAATAATATTCTCATACGCTTTAGTTTTCCAATTGTCAAGTTAAACGTTCCAAACTAGAATACTTATAGATTACTTAGAACCAAAAAACAGTCAATTGAGTGAAAAGTCATGAGTTAAATTTGTTTGGTTAGTTTTACCATGGGAATAATCTACATATTAAATATAAATAAGTAATGATAGATTAAGCTGAACCCCAGTCTGCAGTTGAAAGCTAAATAAGTTAGCATTTAAAACTTGGTCAATTTGAATCCAATGATTATTGGATTATTTGGACCTGCCGAATATGCAACTGAATTGACGAAATAGACCAAGTACAGCATAGAGCACCTCATCAGGGGCCCCCTCTCGAGACAAAAGTCTAAGGCTAAACCACTTTTGAGATGGCTTTCAGCTTAACGCGCGGTACAACATCAATGGACCAATCAAAGACTAACAATTGAATTCAGCAAGCGATTGAGTACCTAGAGTTGTGATCAGAGGGAGCACACGCCAAGACCAACAAGACCAAGCCCAAATCGAAAAACTTAACTAACTGACAGTACACAGATAAACACACACACACATACACTCGCACACTCGCACACTCGCACAGTGACACATTGTCGCCAACAAAGCTGATAGATGATTAATGAGCTGGCATGTTATGCCGAGTTACCAAACTACCAAAGCAAATACCTAAAAAAAAATAAGATATACGATTGAAAATCGTAAAACGAAAACTGAAACTGAAACTGAAAATTGAAACTTGCCATGTCGCGTCTTCGGCTAAATGATCATCGTGTGTCAATTTGGGCATCATTAGGAGTGTGTTATTTTATTTTTATATCGATAGATAGCAAAAACCTAACCCTTTTTTTTCTTTAACGACGAACTGGCAAATCGATTAGCAGGCGGATCTAACTTTGATTTTGCCACAGCAGCAGTTGTAAGGTGTAAATAATTCAATCAATCATTTGTCAACAGTTTTCGGCTTCCGTTTAGATTTGAACAACCCGTCGTCATTGATTCAGGGTCAGCATATGTAGACATGCCCACTTGGCAATCATTCCAGTCCAACTACAGCTCCATCTCCATCTCCATCCTGATTGCAAACTTGACTCTGACAATGCCACCATTGAATTTCCAGTCGAGGAGTAAATCAATCTCTAACACTTGGAAAGACAGCTGCGACTGGTGAAAGGTGTGAAAGGATTGAGGATTGTGTTGCATATGTTGCACAAAGGGGAAAAGTCTATGGACATTGATAAGGTTCAGATGAGAGTGCAAATATATATATATATTTAGGAGGTGTTAAGGGGATTTATTGACTGATGTATTAGCTACAGATTGAGGAGGACTTTAAGTGAAATTTCAATAAAATTAGATGAGCTAACTTAAGTCATAATCAGTTGTCTAAGGAAAAACAATACTTAATATTTTCAAAAATTTTTAGGATAAACTATTCTTGGAACTGAAATGCAGAATTAATTTGTAGATGTAACTATTATTAAATTAAGATTTTATTTAAAATCGGTTAAGTTTTGAGAAAGTTATGCAAGTTTAAAGTCTGTTTACAACTAAAATTTGCTGTCACTTTTGGCATGATTTTTTAGACCTAAAAAAAACAATGCAGAATGAGATTTAAAATTTTATAACTATCTTACTAATTTAATCACTAAGAGTTGGTAAGAAATTAAAGTTACACTTTAATATATTATATATTTTAATATATTCCAAAAAATGTAAACTTCTTAACTTAGAATGAAATACCTTGTTAAATTGAATTTCAAACTTTCTCAGGCTGTTCTTATCTGTGGGCCAACTGACGTTGCGCCTGCCTAGAGGAGAGATCCTACCGATCCTACCAGCCCTATACGGTACTCCTCCCAGATCCTCCCAGCTATCCCACGCTTTTCTCGAAGCGACCATAAGGTGGCAGTTCAAGTACAACGACGAATAAGGAACTTACGTGGGAATCTTTGACTGTTCATAATACGTTTTTCCGAGCATATTGCACACGCTGAAAATTAACTTTTGACCCCGCAATTATGCAGACAGAAGCACATACATATTCATCATTAAGTCGGGCGGTTGCAACAGAACTTACCCCTAGGCTGGGAGAATGAAATAGAGAGATAGAGCGGGAAGGGAGGGTAAGGGTGAGGGTGAGGGGAGTGCTGCCTTGAGAGGCAACACCTGTGCTGTGTTTAAGGTATAAGGTGCTATATGACTTTTGGTATGAAATCAGTCCAACGGAACCGAAGCTAACCGCGAACCAAGAGCGACCCTTGTGCCCTGACCTCCCCCTCTCTTCTGTCTCACTCTATGGGATGGATGTGTTTGCATGCATAATCTTTTGGTCATTGTCATCCCTTAGGTTGCATTCTTGGCACCGGGTTAAGGGCTGAGAGCACCTGTATGAACAACTGTATGCTTGTGTGTGTGTTTGTGTCACCTGGTGGTTGTCCAAGTGCCAAGTCGATAGTCATTTCCCCTCGGAATTGTCATTGGGCTTGAGTACTTGGCACCCGCGACCCGAAGACCTTAGGACCTCTCAGACCTCTCAGTAGCTCTCTAGTGTAGTACAGGGGGGTGCTTTACTTTCATTTCGGAACAATTATCTATTCAACGTCAAGCTATACCCAGTATAGCTCTACATATGAGTGCACACGATTTGGTTGCTGCTACCAATTTTGTGTTAAGTGTTTGCGTGTTTACTACTATCTTTTGGTCTACAAATGTGTGTGTGTGTGTGTGTTGGTCATATGTCAGTGCGTCCTGTCCGAGTCCTTCCGCAGATTGTTAGCGAGCAAACAAAACATTAGCTCGGCGGCATAATGCGACCAAAGCAACACACTTGTTCCTCAAACGCGAAACCGAACGGTTGTGTCAAGTGCTCCCTAGACCACTTCAGAAAATAAACCATATATCATCTCAAAACAAACTGAAGATTATTATAAAGCAACACAAAGTGAAGATTAGTTAATACATCAAATAATTCAAGTGTGAGTGCTATGAATCTTCCAAAGATCTTCCTCAAATTGCTGTGGATTTTACAGAAATCTATTTAATTGCAATTTTATTATTAATCTTCCTTTGAAAAATGCCTTAAGCTTAATCAATCTCGACTTTTGATAACAATAATTTATTTCAAGATACTCTCAAAATATCTTTAACTTAAAATGCGATTTTCCGATTCATACAATACAATTCATCAAATTTTTAACAGCATCTTTGATCTTGACAATTGTTTTAAAATATTAAATCATCTTAAATACATATTATTAATTTGAACCCAATCTTTTACAGGTTCTCAATATAGCGGCGACGAGTTCACCAAGGAGAAGAAACACTCAAAGCTCGGCGATAACGATTTCACAGACGACGAAAACGGTTTCGATATACGCTGTGAGGTCTGTGATAATGTCTATACGGATTTAGAACGGTAAGCTTCCAAATCAATTATATAACTATTCGAATTTTCGATCTAAACACTTTTGGGAGAATGTCTTAAAATTGCTTTGGCATTTAAACCGCTTGCCAATAGCAACAATAATCTAAATCAAATTGTGTTTTTGGCCAAAAACTATAAATGGTTAAACAGAAACACACAAAAAACAAGCTGCCAATTAGCTTCCAACTTACCCATAGAATTATGGGTGTGCATTGACTTGAGGGCGGGGAGGTAGGAAAAAAAAAACTATTCCCAATTGTTGCTAAATGCTTGGAGTCGCCTCTCGTCGGCGATCTTAATTAAAAGTTGATAGCGATAATATTTAGTGTGGCCAATAAAAGCCCCATTAAATTGGCCAAAGCGCCAATGCGGTCGATTCAACCAGTTGAAAGTGAGAGTTAACCATGATATGAAATGGCTAGTTCAAGATTTCTTATTGATTTTTTACTCTAGTTAATACCCAGTTGGCATCTATTGACTGAAGTTGCCATAGTTACTGTCTCTTCAGCTGTTAAAGCCATTTTTGATTTGTTTTAAAGCTTCCTAGAAGGTGATAATTGGAAATGCAATTTAGAGAAGTAAAATTGGCAATCTAAAACTTGCATATGATCTTGAAAAATGTGGTCTTAAATAAAAAATGATAACTATAAATGATCAAGAAGATTTCAATGCCTAAAAAATTTAGTTTTCAATACATATTTATAGATTCCTTGAATAGTTCGTATACTGGAAAATATTTTAATATTTCAATTGAATATTTTTCTGATTTAAATAAATAATAATATTGAGAAAGGAAGCAAAAGATTAGATGGGAGAATTGTAGAAAGAACAATAGAAAGTAAATTAGAGACAAGAGGGTATTAATTTTAACAGTATTATTTTTAAAGAGATATTTACTTTATATTTTCCACTATTTTGTTCACAATTTCTTTTCTATATATTAATTGATTTCCCCTATTTTCCGAGTGACACTACTTTACATCTGTTAGTAAATCTATTATTCCACTTGTAACCTGAAGAACTTTAATCAACTCAAATTACTACAGTTAATGCAAAACTTTTGTACAATATTTACAAACGCTTTCAATTGTAACAACAACAACAATAACTGCAACAACAACACGCAAGTGCTCTATTTCTATTTGTATTCCAAGTGCTAAAGTGCGCTTTTGATTTTGATTTGATTTCGAGTGGGTCGGAGAAGGAGGAGGAGGCGGTCTGTGGGTGGCCAATACACTAACAGTTATCAGTCACTGTATGTGAGTGTGTGATTTATTGAATTTTAGATGAGAAACTCTAGAGTGAAAGGAGAGACGGACCTGTGTTTCTGCCTGCGTGTTTTTCCCTCTCTCTCTCTGGAGTCCGTCAGGCGCTTTTGCAATTTTATCTGATGTTGAACATGCATACTATGTATTGTTGTTGTTGTTGCTGTAGTTGTTGTAAGCAAACAAACGCCCACACTTCAAGTGCTGCCTCTGGTGCCGTCAACTCTTCCATGTCGATGACAAAAATCAGAAAAAAAACACACAAACACAGAGAAAAAAAGGGAAAATGCTAAAAATGTAGCCCGCCTTTTGTCGACGTTGCTCCTCCCACGATTTCAGTGCGATAATCATCGCACTTTGTGCTCTGCTCCACAATCAAGGACAACTGCGGAGTTGCGAGAAGGGGCTGGTGGGGGAGTGGGAGTGGCGGGGTGTGCGTGTGTGGAGGACACTCATTGGCCGCAGCTGTTGCAGCTGAACCAAAGAGAGATCGCTTATCAACAGGCGCGCATATTAAATATTGAACATCATTTGACTAATTGACGCCACCAAAGGAACGTAGGTGGCAAGGGGCAAGCAAACTGTGGCAAGCAATTGCCGTGGGCGTTGACCACAGTTGGACAACAAACAAAGTTGTCTCCTTTTGGGAGGCGTGTGAACTGACGCACATGACTTTGATTGAAGCTGTCGATTGTCTCGAGTCGCAACTGCTAATTTCATTTGCTGATGACAGCAACACCGATAACAAAAGCAAAAACAAAAAAAGCCATTACA
Organism: Drosophila putrida; assembly: GCA_037043535.1. Taxonomy (NCBI): domain Eukaryota; kingdom Metazoa; phylum Arthropoda; class Insecta; order Diptera; family Drosophilidae; genus Drosophila; species Drosophila putrida. Next base: position 3,095,490 of record JBAMBI010000470.1, read on the forward strand.
ATAAACCTTAATTTCGTTTATAACTAATTTTATATCCCATCTTTACATTGTTTTAGCCTGGATGATCATTTGGTGGGCGCTCATCATTTCAAGCGCGGAGAATTTGCCTGCGAACTTTGTGGCCAGCGTTTCTGTCATCGTCCATTGCTAATTAAACACGGAGCAATCGTACATAATAATATACGCAAATATTCCTGCGAGAACTGTTCTAAGGTAAGTCCAATCGAAAGTTAAGTAATTCTAAAAATGGATAGAAAAGAAAGAAGAACGAAGAAGGGAAAAGTGTATAAAAAGAAATAAAATACAGAGATTATTAGGATAGTTGTTTTAAATTAAAAAGCTATTATGGGAAAACTTGACTCAGATTTTACTCTAATACTTACTATATTGTAGAAAGTATAAAAATATCAAAAATATCTAAAACATAAATTAGCAACTTAGTAAAAACTTGAAGACAATTGAAGAAAGTAAGAAATAATAGGTTACATAAAAACACAGAAACAGCTCAGCTTATTAAAGATCAGATTAAGACGATATAAGTCAAAGAAAAACAACTAAAACTAAATAAAGTTACAAAGCAATCAAGAAAAGGAAATTTAACTAAAAGAGATCAGAGTTAGATAAATTAAAAGCGCTAAATGTTTACTAAAATAATTTGAAACAATAATAAATTTAATCCTTAGTGAAGATTGAAATGAATATTATGAGTATATTTTTTCAATTCTAATGTTTTTGGCTAAAAACGTTGCAAATTTCATAAAATTGGATGATTTGAACCCTACAAACTACAGAGAAGACTGCTCTCTACTTTAGAACTAATCTTGTGAAATATCAAAAAGTGTGAGAGGCAGGCAGTGCCTTAAATGATCATATCATTAATTATTGTATCAGGTCGTTATTTGGTATTTGGTAGACAGCTAAAGACTTTTGATTTCAAGCAGATCAATAGCCGCAGGCGCTTCAACTTGGCATTAAATAAATAACAAAAAAACAAGAAAAAAGTTAAGAGAAAAAAACCTCTTTGGTTACTTGTCTTTTGCCAGTTGCCTTTCCTCCCCTACCACCCTGGCTCTATATACTGTACCCTCTTGGATAGTGCCGCACGCGCTGGAGTAATATGAAATTAGGGCGTGTACTCATCCAAAACACTTAAGAGACCATTTGAGCCGAGTTTGGTAATGAAGAAACTTTGTTACCAACTCGAATAAGAGTTTGTTGTTGTTCATCTTCGCGCTGCATTTGAATGCCAATGTAAAATTAAAGGGCCAAAGAAGACAGAAGACAGAGCTTTTGAAGTCTATCCATCGATCCATCGAAGCGATTCGTTACATCCAAGCATCTAACACTTCGTCATTGTCATCGACGACTTCGACATCTTGCAAAGATGTTTTAATGGCATGTTGATTACAATCTTGTGGTCTTGTCGTCCAGTCTCTGAGGCTTTTCTTTTGATTTTCCCTTTTTTTTCCTATACTTACATTTCTTCCATTTCATTTCATTTCATTTCGAACGGTATTTCAATCGATTCAACGTCTTGTTGCATTACAGTTAGTTTACTTAGCGCTCTGTAATTGTTTCGGTGGCATGTAAGTAGCACGCATTGTGGTGGGGCCTATACCCTGTATTCCCCTCCGGGTCCCTCCCTCGGACAGCGACATAAACGGGAGCCACTGAGGCTACAAACAAATGATGATCGATCTTGTGGGGCATTTGCCTAGTACCCACATAAAAGGGCAATACTTTCGCTGAGGTCCGAAAACCCTCTAAAAACAGTAAGAAAAAATGTAAGAAAAAAAAACGGGGTTTCAGCTGTCAGCTTTGTTTGTTTTCAAGCAGCCAGCTTAAAGCGTTTCAAAAGGGATTTGCCACGGATCTACCATGTTTTCCATTTCGGCTTAGCTGCACTTCAGTTCATCTGGTTTCGGGAGGGGGGAGGGGCTAAGTGACCTGAACTCTTAAATGTAGATGAGGTAGTCGTTACCATAGATTTACGAGCTGTGAAGTAGCTGACACTTGCTTGTAAAATCTACAAGATACATTTCTTTTAGTGTATTTAGTGTTAGCAAACAATATCTTAAGTATCTGTTTACTCCGACATCACCTAAAGCTCCTTATTCTATTTGTTGAGCTTAGGTTGCTGTAGATTTGTCTTGACATGAGAGAAAGACTCTTAAAAGCTCAAAATCTTACATTATTTATAGTATATAAATATATATTTTAATTAAATTTTCAAAATATCAAAACTTATTTTGTTAATATATCAAACATTGTCTTTGTCTCAACTTAGTGAATTATAAAAGAAGACTCTTTCTTTAATTCTCTATCTTACAGATATGATAGATATATATATCTGATATAAAGACTATAAGTCTTCACATTAGTTTTCCTTTCAATTACCAAATTCATTTTACTTATTTTTAATATATTATTGGTTTTCTTCATCCAATTAGTTTTTTTTTAATCTTGAAGCTACTTTAAATTTCTTTCTTGTTTACATTTAATGTACTTTCAGAGCCCAAAATTTGTAAGCCATGTTGCACTAACTGCATACTAAAATTTAGCACAGACTTTGTATCTAATTAGCTTGCAACCTTAAAGATACTTTAGTATCTTGAAGTAAGGTTTACTTAGTTAGGCAGCCTGCCAACTGGTTGGAGTCGTTTTTTAACCAGTTTACTCTTCTGCCAAGCTCTAGATCTCCTTTCAGACGCCTTGGCCTGACCCCACGTACGCTCCTAACGCCACACAACAGCAACAACAGCAACAATAACAACAGCAGTTGCAATAGCAACAACAGGAAAAGCAACAACGTCAGCAACTAGCAACAATCGCATTCCATAGGCCAACCTTTGCAAGCTTCGTCTTCGTCTTTGTCGCTGTCGCTGTCGCTGTTGTTGTCTCTGTCGCAGTCGGCGTCGCAGTCGCAGTTGACGTCGCTGCCTGCATGCCAAAACACCTACACTTTATCCATGAGTCTTCAACAGTTGTTGTTGCTGTTGCTGTTGTTGCTGTAACACCATCGTCTTTGGTTGTTGTCGTTGTCTTTTGTGGCGTTTTTCGCCTTTTTGGAGAGTAGTTGAATCTAATCCATTTGATGTAGTTATAGCACGAGCTATTCTTGTGTGTGTCGCCGTTGTTGTCTTCAGTCTTCAGTCTTTTAGCCTCTCGCAGCTCTCCACTCTCCACAGACAACAAAAAAAATAATATTCAAAAAAAAAAATAGAAAAAAATACAGACTGACTCGATCATCGTTTGATATGAATTCGTAGCGCATTATGACAGCATGATTAGGCATAACAGTTTCGTAAAAGGCAGCGCGGGTGGAGGTTGACCGAAATCAAGTTTGAAGTGGATACTAAAAAACTGGCTATGCCTCGCACACCTCGTACACCTCATGCCTCATGCCCCATGCCTGACTTGGCTTTACTTGACTTGGCCTGGGCCTGGGCCTGGGTCTGAGCCTAGGCTAAATGAATGCCTCGATCTGTCATTGCGTTAACCCCACCAACAAAAAAAAAAGACAGCTTTAGCAGTGAATTTGCCTAGAAATGAACTCGATCTCACAGTGACTGTAACAGTGATTTTAGTTGGCAATTCTTTTGATTCTTGGCTTAAAGTTCATAGTTTCTTAATTTTATTATTTATTTGACAAAGGAACTGACGGTAATCAGTGACAGTAACTGTGATTTCTGTTGGCAATTCATTCGATTCTACATATTGGCTAAAAGTTCAAAATTGTAAATATATATTTTAGAAAGAATTTACCTAGGTATGAACTGATTATATTTGGAAATACTTTCAGACTAAAGGTTAATATGTGTTAACTTATTCTGGAAGGAAAATATAACTTAAGCTTTGTGTTTTTTACGAATAAACTGAATATCTACGAATAGACTGAATGTAAATACTTATTGAATGCATTCCATAATTCCGTGATGAAATAAATAACACAGTGATTGTTAATGTCATTGAATTTACTTTTAAATCCTTTTTGGTGTGAAGTTTTCTAGCAATAAATTACAAAAATATTTTCGATTCTGTCCTAGACTTATATAAAGTAGAGCAGGTATTTAAAAAGTGACTTTTGCCTAGAAGTGCTAATGTATATTGAGTTTTTTTCATTATATCATACATATACATATACATATTTAATTTTTTACGACTTTAACAAATAATCCTTCTTTATTTTGCTTAATTTATTGGTTCAAGACCTTCACAGTTTTGGTGAACAAGTCACTCTTTTAGAGAGCACAGCTGGTCACTGTTTAAGACAAAATAGAGAGAGGGGAATTAGAGAGGGGGGGGGGTACTCGGGGATGGTCAGGCTACGACAACTGTAGCAATTGATGTTAATAATTGACGAAGGTGTTGTTGCTGCTGCCGCTGTTGCTGCTGCTGTTAGTGGGTGGAGTTGTTGTTGTCGCTATAATTGTTGTTGTTGTTGTTGTTGTTGTTATTACCTTTGCGTAATCTTATAGAGCTCTATGATCTGGAATCATTGTCTAGCTGCTGAGCACTCGCAACAGATCCGTTTAGCGGCCAAGCAGCCAAGCAGCCAAGAGATGATTGATTAATTTCAGTTTCATTTCATTTGGCACTGGAACGAGAGCAACAACGAGTTTAGTTTTTTGAAAGAAAAAAATCACACTCACAAAAAACAAATACGTATTATATGTTGTACTCATAGATATAGATTATTCATTGTGTGTCTCTCTGTCTTTTGCAGGTATTCCGTGACCCATCGAATTTACAGCGTCATATTCGCGCCTATCACGTTGGAGCTCGCAGTCATCCGTGTCCGGAGTGCGGTAAAACATTTGCGACATCGTCGGGATTAAAGCAACATCAGCACATCCATTCCTCGGTGAAGCCTTTCGCCTGTGAGGTGTGCTTCAAGGCGTATACGCAATTCTCGAATCTGTGTCGTCATCGACGGATGCACGCCGATTGTCGAGTTCAAATCAATTGTAAAAAGTGCAACACGAGTTTCAATTCGGTCACTTCATTGTCTAAGCATAAGAAATTCTGCGATACAACGGATAGTTTTCGTAGTCAACAGAGTCGCCTGCATCATCATCATCACCATCATCATCACCAGCAACAGCAGCAGCAGCAGCAACAACAGCAGCAACAACCTCCTCCACTTTTGTTGCCACCAGGAGCACATCAACGTCTTGCCGCCGGCAACACTTCAAGCTCGAGTAGTGAATCAAATAATTCTGCCATGGCAACTCCACCGAATCATCTATTTATGTTGCGTCCAAATACATCATTCTTTCCGGGATTCCCTCACTATGGCTTGCCCAATTTCTTTTCTCCTGGCCTGCAACAGGCGGGCAACTTCCCCTTGCCACATATGTTCCCCAATCCGCAGCTGGCGGAGATGGGACGTGGCCTAGGACCTTTGGTCTTTCCCAATGCTGCATTCCAACAGCAGCTGCAGGCGGCTATGAACATCAAGTCGGATTCACCGCGACTCAAACGTGAATCCAGTTCACCGGAGAATAAACCCATCAAATCTGAGGTTCAGGCATCGGATGAAGAGGAGGAGGAGCAGGATGTTGAGGAGGTGGAACCGTCTAGTTACAAATTAGAGTCCAGCAAAGAGAAACCAGAATCGACAAAACTGAAACAGGAATCGAGCAAAATAAAGCGGGAGTTGAAATCAGAGACAAATTCCGCTCAACAGATTGAGGAGGAGAATGATCTTGATAACGATAGGGTAAGTTGACATTCTCCTAATCCTTTACTTTTTGTAGGATATTCCAAAGACTTTATTTCTAACCGATAAGATATTTATTTTTGGAGCTCTTTATTTTAATTGATTGAGCATTTTTACGAGTTTTCACTTTAAAACAATGTGGAAACACATTTTTTATTTTTATAAACTTTAAATACAACTTCATGTATAAAATTAAAATTTTACTATACTTTCTTCATGCATTGAATTTAAGTTTTGATTCTCGAAGCTATATTTCTGAGTTGTAATATAAAATCTTATGCGTTTGAATATTTTTAGTTCCAATCTCAAATGTCGAATTTGTATTAAAATTTGAATAAACACCCATTTAAGGATGTTTTGTTACATACATATATCTTACAATCAACTTTCAAAATAAATTCATCCTGTTTATTTAAAATAGTTGCTTTAAAGTTATTGCTTACCTTGAAGGATTGTATAATTAGTTTAAATAAACAACTAAACTATCAAATTAATTAACCAACTCCATTTATTTATTTACAGAAATCTATTGATATTGTGAGCACTCCACCGCCAGCGGAAACCGAGGCTGAGGACTTGGAGCCAGAGAAAAGCAGCACGGATCAACCTTTGGATTTGTCCGTCTGTCGCAAGCGTCGCAGCTCTGCTTGCAACAGTTCCACGCCCGCCCCGCTGTCCATATCCATGTCCAGTCGGACACCCACACCCGACTTGGAGGCAGATGAGGATGTGGAACAACTGCAACCGCCACCTGCAAAGATGGCGAAACATAGTTCCGGGGAATCGTCGACTTCACGACAGTCCTACAAGGGCAGCAGTCCGACGCATAGTGCCAGTGCCTCGCCAGGACCAAATAATTCCCCCTCACCACCGATCAGTACTGGAGGAGATCTCAGCAGTATGTCGGACAGTGCGGCAGCAGCATCTGCAGCGGATGCTTTCTCGGCCATGGTGCATCCGAGGCCAGTGCATCCGGGATTGTTGCTCGAGGAATTTTATCGTTCACGCTTTCCAACGCAACAGATTCCTTTTTTAGGCCGAGTGGGCGGACGGCCAGGTTTTGATTTGCCAGTTGTGGGTGCACATGCACCGATGAGCAGCTCGCGTCATCTGCCGTTTCCGCCCGAGCATAATTTCCGGGAGGCATTCCGTGCCGCCGGACTGCCCGCTGCCCGTCCCCACGTGGCTGCCACATCGAGTAACAGCAGCAGTGGAGGTGGCAGACTGAAGGATCGCTACACCTGTAAGTTCTGTGGCAAGGTATTCCCACGATCCGCCAATTTAACCCGACATCTTCGCACTCATACTGGAGAGCAACCTTATAAGTGCGATTATTGTGACCGTTCCTTTAGCATCTCATCGAATCTTCAGCGACATGTTCGCAATATTCACAACAAGGAGCGTCCCTTCCGTTGTCCCATGTGTGATCGTTGTTTTGGCCAACAAACGAATCTCGATCGTCATGTGAAGAAACACGAGGCGGATGCCGGAGGATTAGAGTATAACGATTCTCCGAGTTCCAATGAGGCCAAGGATCGCGATGAAGCGTACTTTGATGAAATCAGATCCATCATGAAGAGGGTCTGTACGCCTTCAAGCTTGGGCGGGGCTGATGGGGATACTGAGGAATATGCCGGAAGTGATGATCAGTTGTCGGTGTCGACGAGACAATCGGCTAGCTTTGACAAGGAATTGTTGGCACATGGCAACAACAATAATACCATTAACAATGACAACAACAATAGCAACAGCAGCAGCAACAACAACAACACTAACACTAACAACAACAACAATCAGACAAATGTGGTTGAAACAATTGCCGTTAGCACCTAAAGTTGCATTAACTTCAATTATTGTTCTCGTTACTGTTGTTGTTGTTGAGTCTTGTTGCTGAAATTAAACAAAAATCTTCTATACTTATTAAAAACAAACAACAACAAAATGGGTATAATCCCAACTTCAACTGTAAAACTCTAAAAAATTTACTTTAAACTTTACTTAAGCGTGCCTCCAAGAGGGAAACTAATCTATAAGTAGTTCGCATTTTCCTTCTAGATACTTATTTATAAATGTAACTAAAGAAAATAAAATGAAAATATATGAACATAAGTTAAAAAAAAGAAAAACTACTCGTAGCTATGCAATCAATGGAAAAAGACGGTGAAGCAAGCAAAAAAAAAAAAATAAATAAAAGAAAATTAAATACAATATATATGAAACTTTAAAGTAATTATAATACAAACAGTCAACATGTTTCAACAAGCTGATATTTCGATATTTATAACTCTGTACACAGGATCATACCTAAATGTAGACTAGCTTATATACACTCGATATGATCTTCTACATAAATATATAGTTATTATAATATACTAAGCTATAGTTATTTGCTGTAAATTGATCGTATGTAAATAAATATATGTATCTCTAAGTTAGAGGCACTGTCCGGGTACTTTAAGAGAGTATTATGATGATGATACTATATATACGAGTATTGCAGGAGCAAGGATATTTTGAATGTACGAGCACGTATTTGTATTGAATTGTATTGTATTTTCTGTGTAGGCTATATACATAATTAATAATGCAGTGCGAATAAGTTTAAATATTTTTAGTGCTAATTATTGCAATTCTCAAAAATAAATTTTATAACATTTACTTAACGTTTAACTAAATATATAATTATATATATATATATAGCTATATGTACATGTATATGAAGGCAAAATGAAAGATCGTTATGAAAAATGGAAAAATCAATAAATAAAACAATCACATCAAAGAATACTGCGTTGGAAAATTGTTAAAGGGGGAATTTAAATATGATAAATTAGTTGGATATTTTTCATATAAGAGGGTAAAAGATCTGTGAGTAGTAATTATTAAATGGTAAATAAAACAAGAGCTAAACTTTATTTTGACTATTTTGATGTGACAATAATTTAGAACAGTCTGCAAACGAAATATTTATTTATTCCAAAATAAATAAAATATATTACAAATGAATACAATCCAATTTGACATATATTTAATAGAATTTTTAATTTCTTATAAACCCCTTCAGCTTCCATTTGAAATGTTGTTAATTTGTACAAATATCTTAATTAAGACAGTTTCATAATTTATTTTCCTAAAAAAACCACACATTTCGAGCACTTAATAAAGCCATTAAAATGCTCATCTACTTCAAATGAGCGCATAAAAGAAGACTTTATACAGCCATCAATCCTGGCAGCGCCCAAAACATAATTTAAACGCATTTGCCTACGATCTGGCTTTATTATTAATCATCCGCATAGCGCCAAAAAAAGATAGGAAAAAAGATGGAAAAAAAAGAAAAGAAATAACTTGAAACTTATAGCTTTTTAATATACACAGCAAAGGCAAACCGAACCCAAACTCTTTACCAAGCCATTCATTCATTTATACATCCATCTATTCACATCCATCTATCGAGCAGCGTATCTGTATCTATGTATCTGTATGAATCCATCCATCCATCCATCCAGTCATCCATCTGCTCTGAATGCAAAGGCGTGATCGGCAAAGCGAGTTAATTACCCTTCCGGTTTAGAGTGTGTTACGCCTTCGGCGAAATGCGGTTAAGACTATGAACTACCAATATGCCACTACCAATACCATTATCTGTATTACCAATACCATAACTATACCAATACTTTTCTTTTTTTTTTGGCTTTTGTTTCTATTGCTTTTTATTTTGTTGCTTTGTTTTTTTTTAACTGAATTTTAAGTTGTATTAGCCAAACGCTGTATTGGCATCAATCATTATTTTTTGCTCAGTGTTCAACCTGTGCGCAGAAGGCAGCACCACTGTACCACCGCACCACCGCACCACTGTACCACCGTTAGCGTTTCTGGCCAAGACAAAAGATCAGTCAAATAGTTGCGGTTCGGTCACTTTCGATTATGCGAAATACATTTGGCAGTCGGTAGCCAAAATAATATAATCTTCGGCCAGCTACGTTCCCAGTCTCCCCTTACCCCTTACCCCTCCACCCCACCTCAGTCACCCCTCTTGAGCTGACGCGTTGTTGGCCCTGACCACAGCCAACTTCCACAATTGTGGCACAATTTGAACGCAAAACTGGCCAAATTATGTTAAATTTGTGTAGAAAACAGTAGATAATTGGTAATTGCCTTCATTCCAATGCGCTCCCCTCTCCCCTTTACCATAGCCCCCCTCTCCACGTATCCAGTATAGGCCACCAAAAGAATCTAGATGAACGACTGCACATTAGTCGGTTGGTTTTGTGGCAAAATGTGGCCTTTGGGCGTTAATTGAAGAAGGCATAATTTGAGCCACAAAATATTTCGTGTAATATGTTGGCCAATTATTGGATCGCTTGATGACTTGGTCAATGGCATTTGGCATTAGCTGTTGCAAAATTGAAACAATCAATTGTTGTATGGCTAGACCAAACCAAATTAAAGATGAGGTAGCATTGTTAAAAATGAATTAAATAAATTAAGTAATTATTGACATTCTGGCAAAATTAATTGAAGAAGAATTAGTAGATTGAAATTGAAGTAAGAGAAAAGGAAATATATATTCAAAATTTAAAATTAATAGACTTGTCAGTTAATATTAGAAAAACAAATTTAGAGTATAATAAGAATTTAGTTAAGAAACGAATTTAGAAGAATTTGGAAAAGGCTTACAAAAATTATAGTTTTTTAATACTATTAAGCATTTTATATATTAAGTTCAGATGGTAAAATAGAAAATACTTAAAACTATTTTTATGATTGATTAAGTTCATTTAAAATGTCCTTGACAATTGCACAAAAATGATTAATAAATAATAATTAGATAAATTAATATAATAAATTAAGGAGGGTACATGCGAGAATAAAAAATATTGAGTTGGGAAAGGAATTTAGAGAAACATGTAGAAAGCTTCAAATGATGAGTTTTTGAGGAAAGACTTGAAAATAAATATTAATTACTCATGTTAATAGCACTATGTATTTGCTAGATTTTGTCGAAGAAGAAAAGGACATTTTCAGAAGGGTTAATAAAAATGGTTTTCTATAAAAATGGTAATGTAAATATTGGCGAAATATTGAAATATTCATAATTGTTCATCTGAAATATTTACATTTACCTGTTCTCTTTCTCATGATAACAACAACTCTCATTGGAAGAATCTTATACGTTTTCAGAGTCTACACACTTGAATCGCAGTTGATGATCCTCGTAGATCGTAACCTTTATTCCACTTTTTGGACAAGGAAAGGAATGTTCAAATGTCGAATTACTAGCACTAATATTTTTCAGTTACCTGATCTATAATTGAGCCTATTCAGGTCACTCACACCTCTCCTCACTGATTATAGACTGGATGCCACAAGTTGCTGCTGCTGCCGCTGCTGCTGCTGCCGCTGCTGCTGCTGTTGCTGTTGCTGTTGGTGCTGTTGCTTTTGCTGATGTGGGGCAAAGCCTGCATCAAAATGAGGCAACACATTATGATAACGAGCATGCTTAAAAAGTATGAAAACCTTGAATAAGGAATACGAGTATCTGGCCCTTGTGAACAGATATTGTCTAAGCCATGGCTAAGCAACTGTTTATTATGTGCCAGTTACACAAATGGCCCAGTTACACGCCCCAGCAGCAGCAGCAGCAGCTGCAGTTGCAGTTGCAGTTCCAGTTGGAGCTGCCCCCCAAATGTGGCAGACCCAGAAAATGCGCATCAATGCGCACATTAGGCGAATATCCGAGTGCCGAGTACCGAGGACCGAGAACCGTTAAACGCTGCTAGACTAAAACTTGTATGTATAGTATGTGGAAAGTACACAGAAAAAATTAAAAATCAATTTGAATTTTCAGTTTAAAATTATTGAGTTTTCTTAAACTTAGCTTAAAATTCTTGAATGTTATCTAAATTTTTTAAAGCTTAATTTGTTAAATGAAGCCAATATAAAGATCAAGTGGTAAAATTTGTGATACCTCTGTGTTTTTTTCTTTCTGGTGAACAGGACTGATATTGTACCTTGTTTTAATATATTAAAATACAAATTTTGTACACTTGTTTTTGTCTTTCTAGTTTTTATGTTAAGGTTGGAAGTTATTGTTAATTTTGAATTTAAAAGCTATAACTCATTTTAATTGACTGCTTTTAGTCGTTCAATAAAGATAATTAAATATAATAACAAAATTGTTATAACAATGTTTGTGTATTATAGAAATATTGTAAAATATTGTTAAGAAGGAAGTTTGTATTTTAATCAAATAATTCGTATTCGCGTTACTCAAATTTTTCCACCTTTTGAATTAATTTCATTTGTGAATTGTCGTTTTTTTTCTGTGTATCTGTGGTGACTTTCGAAAGGCAAACGGATGCAAATGTAGACACAAGCCAAAGGCGCCCAAAGGTGGCCCAGAGTCGAAGATAGTCAAAAGAGACTTTACAGACTTGAGTTGGGAGTGTGGAGAGTCGTCTGGATTCCCTCTCTATATATCTGTGTCTGTCTTTCGCATTGGCTGCAAGCTAATGGCACAATTATGGCAACCAAATCAAAGCAGCCAACGGAAGACGTGAATTGCGAACAAACTGCCATGGAATCTAGCCGAAGGATATCACGCGTATCCCATTGATCCATGAAGACCTACACTCTATATATAGCCCTCGAGTTGGAGTTGTAGTTGGAGTTGCACAGTTGAAGCTACAGTTGATGCTGTGGCAGCGGCAGAAGTTGCTGAAGTGGCAGCCAGTTCATCGGTCTAACTGTTGTTCATAACTTGGCTGAGTGATTGGGCAGAGATTTTTTGTTATTTTAGTTTTTTTTTTCTTTCTTACTCTTGTTGCTGTTACTACTGCTGTTGTTGTGGTTGCAACTGCAACTGCAACCAGGGGGCAATCAGTCAGCAGATGTTTTCATTTCCTACAAACGAACTAAGTGAGCACCCAAAGCACCCAAAGGTACCACAGATGTTGTTGCTGTTTGTGGCACAGTTTCGTGTAGCAAATTGCGCTCAGTGGGCCGGCCCCGGGTCCCCCAGTATTGAGTACTCGATCTCCCCTCGCTTCCTCTCAGCTTCTCCGGCTTTTGCAGATGGAATCAAATATTGTGCAAACTACAACAAGAGCGTCGTCATTCAAGTCCAAACAGGAGGGGGAGATTTTTTTCTTTTGCTTCTTCAGCGTCAGCGAGTCAAAGCTTCAGTTAAAGTGTAAATACCCCTTGAAACTAAAAAATAGGGTTTATAAATTGTTAATAAGTTCCAAATTTAAAAAATTAACAATTAGTTCGCATTAAATATTGTAAATTTTATATTTACTGTTCCTATAAATAGCGACCTTTATTTTGTGTTAACTTTAAATTATTAGTATTAAAGGTAAGTGGGAGATTATAATAATGGGATTATGACTGATTAATACAGAAATGAAATTGAAAACTGAAAGGATAAAACCTTTCAGATTTGAGTTAAAGAAGCTTATATTTCTAAGTTCTTTTAATGTGAAGTAGATGAAAAGAAGTTAAAACAAAATTTGTTACTTATTATAAATATACATAACCCATAGCTTTATCCAAAAATAATAAAAAGTATTTGAAATAGACATCATCAATGTTTTTACATCACCAATTTAAGTAAAAATAGTATCCTTGTACATAGTTTGTAAGTAGACTCCATATAAAGTACATATTGATGAATTCCAAAAGCTCAAAGCTTAAAAAATATGATATATGTTTAATAATTAATTTATCTGAATTTCGATTTGAATACAAAGGGTGATTTTTATCCAACTCATTTAATCGTAGTATTCCACGTAGACTTTAAAAGCCTAACGAGAAGTTTCCTTCTTCAAAAGACATTAAAATTTAATTCACAGGGTATCTATTTGTCACTTATTCTCCAATGCCATACGCTACCAACTCTTGGCTCTGTGTCTGTGTCATGCGCCTGGCACACGGCCTGTAACTAAATCACACTAATCAAGCCCCGAGTGCTGCTCCAGCTTCAGCTTCAGCTTAAGTTCGAGTTGGAGCTTCAGTTGAAGCTTCACTTCGGGGAAGAGAAACGCTTTCGAGGGGAACTAAAGTTTTGGGGAGCTCTCAACTCTTTGCTATCAGCTGAAGCGCTGCTCGTGCCGCTTGTCGTCGCCCCCGAGACGCGTCGAGTGATCACTGAAATTGGCAAATCAAAGCAATTGATACATTAAATTACAATGCAGACGATTTGTTCACGATTCCACGCCTCATGTATTTTTGTTGTTGCTGTTGTCTTTGACTGTTGTTGTTGTTGTTGTTGTTGTTATTGTTGCTTTGGAGTCCGTCCACGCAATGCAACAAATTTATCACCAGACATTGTCGTCGTCGTCTCTTTTGCTGTTTCTGTTTTGCTGGTGTCATCGTCAATGTGGCAGCTTTTGCCAAAATGCCATGCCACAAAAAGAGGCACCACACACATGTGCAACACACAAGAAAAACAACAACAGCAACAACAACAATAACAGAATGTCTTTTGGGGCCAACACACGCCATTCAACACCCATTACGAGCCTGAATTGTTTGCGATGCGATGCGTGGGCTTAAATTATGTTGGAAATGTCATCGTAAGATTCAACACGACAACAAGGGATGACATAAATTTCCACCAACATCATGTTGCCACATGAGCGACGCGACGTGGCAGCTTCAGCTTCAGCTTCAGCTTCAACTACAGCGCCACACTCGCATCCATGCACCAAAAATGGCAATAGCTCTCATTTCAGTTGTTGTTGTTGCAAACTAGAGTATGCATGTTGGCCAAGTTAAGGTTGTGCCTCAACCTCAGTCTCAGCCTCAGTCGGTGCAGCTCCATCTCCATCTTCATATCCAGCTTAAGCTCCAGCTTCAGGTCCACACACATCATTGCTCTATCAGTTGAGATCTCAGCGATTGTGGCTAAAAAACCAAACTTGAAGCTGGCAAAGGAGGAGGCGGTATCCAAGAAGACAACAGCGACGACGACGATGACGGACATTAGCCATAGCATCTAGGAGTATGCATGTTGCAGCATAAGGAGGGTGGCTTGAAACTTGCAACATCTCTGGTTAAACTAGTATACTTAATATTTAATTAAATTTACAATTGACTACTAGACAGTAATATAAATAAATAATACCCTCTGCAATATAATAAATCCTATTGGTAACAATTACTTTGAGAAGTAATAATGTGTAATTCTAACTAAGACTTCAAATATATAATGGCATTAGTCATATTTTATATCTGATTTCATTTGGTTTTCATTTTTATTTTAATCTAGTAAATATTTGTAAGCCATTATATTAAATGGATAAGAATCGTAAAGATCACCTAACTAGTAACGCTTTGGCTTTATCAACTAGTACTTTTTACTTATTTTAATATATTATATTATCTCATATGAGACTTCATTCTATTAAAGTTTGTATATAAGTTTTTATAAACATATTTTTTCATCATTTTGTGTCAATTAAATGCAGTCGACTCAGAGTTAATCAATAAATAAAATAAATTAAAGTTATCAAAAGACACATTCCAATTGGGAAAATTTTGATTAGGTTATTTCAGTAAAATATATGAAACCATCACACTCTCAATTTGTAGCCTAAATGAAAAAATGTAGCAACAATATTTAAAGTGTTTGTAATAATGCTTAAGAAGAATAATGTAATGAGTTAAGAGACCAGTCCTTAAAAATCTTAAGTTTTTGTAAAGTAAATTAAATATTTCTTATAAAATAAGGAGCTCCGATTAACTTCTCTCACCCAGTTTTTCTACCTCTCGTCTGACCATTCTGATATTACCTTCTTACTCGATGTATCTCTCTTAGTCTTCTCTTTCTTTCTCTTTCTATTTTCTCTCTATTTGGAATGTTCAATCGCTATCCTTTCTAAATTTGTTCGTTAATATCTGTTTTGAATTTTTTAATTCTTTTAGAAAGAATTCAGTTCTGAAGCAAGAACTTTTAGTACTCCCCATTCGTCATGATGATCATATATGTGGCCTTATGTAGTGCAAGATCTGTCCACAACACACAACACAACACAACAAAACTAAAACGGATCAAATACACAAAAACACACACAGAGTTGAGGTAGAGCTAAAGTCGGAGCTCCATCTCTATCTGCATCTGCGTTTCTGTCTCTGTCTCTGTCTTTTGTTGTACCTTAGCCCCCATCTGCGACTCCATCAGCATCTCCATGCTCCATCTCTATCCGGCTGGGTCTTTGGCTGTTTGGCTCTTTTGCTGTTCGGCTGTCGCTGCAAAGGTGTTTTGCAATTTAACTGGCACCCAAAAAGCATCAGCTCGTGGCTTGGGATGTGGATGTGGATCTATCTAAGGCACACTAGCTGAGTCTCAGACTCTGACTCTAGCTCTATGGCTCGTTTATTTCTGTGTGGTTTCCTCAGCCAAAGGAATGAGGTGGAGAAGGAGTGTGGTACGGGGTGGGAATGGGGAACGGGATCGTAGCAAGCTCCACTTCACATGCCACATGGCAACATAAGTAGGCGCGTGGCATTCGTGTGTTGTTGTTACTATTATTGTTGTCGATTATTGTTGTCGTCGTTCCTGTTGTTGTTACTTTTGTTGTTGTTGTTGCCAGACATATAACAACAACGTAAAATGACAATAAAATGCAAGCAAGAAAACACAAAGAAAAAAAAAAGAAAAGGAAAATAAAAAATAGGCGAATGCCAAATCCAAATTGAATGCAAATGAAAGCCACAAACTATGCTAAATTCCTGAAATCGCATCGGATTGGCAATTTGTGCTTTCCTTTCCAACTGACTGCCTCTCTAAAGGTGTATGTGTGTCTGTTTATGTAGTACCCAAAATGCTCTCGAAGGCCTCTTTCTTTATTTAGTCAGTTAAAGTCCGAGTACGAGTTCGAGTACGAGTCCAAGCACTCGTCTTGTCTTGGATGATTGCCCAGCTCTGTTTCGTTTTGACCAAGTGGTGGAGGCTTCTTCTTCATCGATTGCAATTGGGTTGCACTTATGATATGCACTCTGTCTGTTCAACATATATAGAGACTTGGCTTAGGAACTAACTAACTAACTAACCTAATGAACATAGCTGTAAACGATACTTGAAATTGCTTTCTTCATCTGAACTCCGTTCAGCTTGCAGTTAAATGTAAATGCAGAAATTGGTATTGAAATGATTGCAAATAAACTCCATGTTGATAAAGGGCAATTATGGTTAATCTTTACAATTTAGTTTACAAAATCTGGGTTATTATTTATTAAAGAAGATATGAATTCTTTGAATATATAAAATCTATATAAAAGAAAATGTTTCATTCAATCAATATAAGAAGTAGCTAGTAAAGTTGAAGATAAATTCTAAGATAAATTCTAGTTAAAAAATTTGAGCAAAAAAGGAAGAAAATTCACTAATATTTACTTTGCTGAAAGAAATTAAAATCATGAACTTTGTTTATATTCAATTTTGACTTTGTAGAACTTATTAGAAATTAAGTGGGGTATGTACTACAGTGAGTACCTTAAGAAGTTAAATTTATAGAGCTCATACATTTAAATACATTTAATACATTTTTCCGACTAAGTTATAAGTGAATTTCCCCATTGTTAATACCTTTAAACATCCGTTAGAAATATCGAAATAAATTGCAAATAATTCAACAAATATTTATTACATGTATTGCAGTAGAACAACTGAATGAAAAGTGAACTGATTTTGTATATTTATCATTGTCATAGGGCTAAAAAAACACATTCGAATATGCAAATGTCCCGAGTCTGTGACTTGACCAAGTTCCTGCATCCGTTCACAAATGGGGGTCGCCCACATAAAGTGGCCGTAACTAAAAACCCAGTTAACAAAAACCTGGTTAATTGCAAATGCTTACTGTCCGGCACTTTCCGGCTATGTCAACGGATCTCAACTCCCCCATCCAATCAAAGTCTGTGGCTGTGTGTGTGTGTGTGTGTGGAAGTCTGACACATTTCGCTCTGCACGCAAAATGATATAAATCATTTGTAGTTGTCGGATTTCATGTCGAAATGCCCATTAAATAACTTTTCTAGATAAATTGAGAGGGTCATAAATAAATTGCAAAATAAATAGAAAATAGAAACAAACAAAAAAAAAAAAAAAAAAAATAATAAATAAAACAAAATCCGGAAAAAACTATAAATATAGATATATCTCACTTTTTTCTTCCATTTATACAAAAGCTGTGAGTCTTACAATAAAAACAACAACTCATCATTGAAGCGGTCAGTCAGCAACAACGCCTAGTTACGGATATTTCTATCACTCTATACCTACATATATATTTGTATCGCTATATATAAAAAGTTATATATATTTATATACTATTGGCAACATATTGTGGCGGCACCTAATATAGCAAAACAAATTTAATTTAAATTACAGGCGTGGTCGCAAGCTCTCATTGTGCATTGCGAATTGTTGTTGATGTTGTTGTTGTTGTTATTGTTTCTGTTCTTGTTGTTGTTGTTGTTGTTGTTGTTATTCATAAAATATGCAATAATCTACCACAGAGGCGCGCAATATACTTAGATAAAGTTTAGAGGTCGACTTTGACTTTCTAATTTATTTATGCGACGCTTCGTCGTGTTTGCCATTTTGTTCCTAGGCCAGAACTTGGGCGATCAAATAGCATGATGCGTTGCCAGGCAAATAGATAAGTAACAGCGAAACAGCTTCCACTTTCTGATTAAGTAACTAACTAGCTAACTAGCTTAACTAACTAACTAACTGACATTGATAGAACTTTGCCGACCCAGAGAGAAACAAAGCCTGTCCACAGGCAACACCCAATTTCAACAACTGCCTTTGTTGTTGCTGTTGTTGTTGCAGTTGCAGTTGCTGCTTAAGTTGCTGCTTAAGTTGCAGCTGAAGTTGCAGTTAGATTGCAGTTGAGTTTTAGCTGAACTGAGTCGAGACCACCAAGGAACACGCCCAAACAAGTCGCACAGCTGTGCATAGACATGGTCTGATCTGGCATGGATTGCAATTGCCTTACCAAAGAGACGCCTTCAGAATTAGAATCTAATTCAATTTGCCTGCCGATTGCAATTCACAATAATGAAAAACAACTTTTAATTAAGCCCCTACAAAAATAGGGTTACAAAAACAAATACAACTTTAAAAACATATAAATAATAAAAGCAAAGCAAAGCTGTGAAGTAAGCAAAATAAAAGACAACCAAATGTAAAGACCCATATAAAATTTTTAGAGAAAAAACTAGCTGGAATATTTGCAAAAACAAATACAACTTTAAAAACATATAAATAATAAAAGCAAAGCAAAGCTGTGAAGTAAGCAAAATAAAAGACAACCAAATGTAAAGACCCATATAAAATTTTTAGAGAAAAAACTAGCTGGAATATTTGCAAAGTACTCTAAGACTATTTTGTACATATTGTTGCAAAAATAATGGAAAGAATCTGCAAGGTACTTCTTGATTTAATGATTTGATTAGTAATTTTCCATTTAGAAAATTCCTAAGCAATTTCTAACAGCATTTTATTTAAGATAACTTTCTTACAATTCATTTAATGTAAATTTAACCATTTAAACAGCAATTTAAGAGTGTCTAGTCTTTTAAAACAGTTCAATGTTTGTCAGCAAGCATCTTCACTATTAGTAGCTGCCCTTCTGCTTTAAAATCTCTAATCCATTTAAGTTAAATAAATATAAATGTACGCCTAAGTTTAAGCCTCACTAGTTATAGTAAACATTATATTTGAATATCAGACTAAATGAACTACATCTGAATATGAATCATCTACTCAATAAAAGTGCTTTTAAAAGATTAATATTATACAATTTAAAACTATTTCTTTCATTTTGCTAATGTTGTCAAAAAGTAAAAGTCAATAATGATTGTCTTTCACTTTTGGAAACATTGATCAATCTCTTAATTTGCCTAAAATCCATTTCAACATTTACAAGACACATACACTGCGATACATTTAGAGTACCTTTTATTTAAAAGCAAAAACCCGCATATGGACATACATAAATATATCATCTTATCTGAAAAGCCAATCTCAACAAATCGTAATCTGCCTCTGCGCAGGCAAACGTTGCAATGTTGCATAGTATTTGTGTTGGTTTCTTTACTGTTTTATTTTTTTTAATTCATTTTCTATTTTGATTAAATTGTAACAAGTGCCAGCCCACATATCGTTTTTCCTTTCCTCTTGAGTAGAGCGTGAAAAAAAGACAGATAAATAACAACAACAAGAAATGGAAATCATTTACAAATTTATTGCTAATATTTCATGTTATGTGTCGTGTTGCATAAATACAAAAAGGCCAGCCCCAAAAAGCCTAGTGCAACATGTGATATTCAAGACACACAAAACAATTTTCGCTCGCTTGTTAATTGCAAACTTTTGCTTTTAATAGCGATACAAACAAGGAGGAGAACACAGAACACAGAGCCAGAGAGAGAGAGAGAGAGATTGGTAGAAGAAGAAGTAGTAGAGGGAAGCAGAGAGTAATCGAGCCGAGGCTATATTCGTTACTTCGTGTGGTCCAAGACAAATGGAGTCCACAATCAATACAATACACATGGGCAGGCAGAGAGAGAGAGAGAGCGAAACACTGACTGGCGCTAACGGTAATAGTCAGCGCTGTCGACGTCGACGCTGCTTTACTAACAACGCCGTTATGGGCAGTAGCCAATGCAGCAAGAGTCAGTTGGCTTGGGCGGGTGCCCACACCACCAAACACACACCACACACACACACACACACAGCTGACAGACAGTTGCTTAGTCAGTCGCGCAGTCAGCGAAAAATATACAAAAAAAAAGTGTATCAAAGGCCGCTGCCGAGAGAGCGCGGGCAGCAGCAGCGAGTTTGTTGCCTAAGTCTTTTGTTTTTAGCATTGAGCGTGACTCGTTTTTCTGTTGTTGTCGCAGTTGTTGTTGTTGCTGCTGTTGTTTTTGGACGACGTGCACGAGACCAGCCGACCACCGACCACTGGCGACTGCAAGCAGCGACGTCGACAGCGACGCCACCACACCCTTGACTGGATTGCAAAAAAAAGACAAGAAAATAATAATAATAAAAGAGAGAAAAAAATAATAGAAATAAAGTTGGCGTTGGTTTTGTGTTTTCCTCAGCTGCTTTGGCATTTTGTGGCTCTGGTTTTGGCTGCGGCGTCAATTTGCTTTAAGCCATTTCGCGCCCGCTTGGACAACTGGACGAACATTTGCTCCTTTTGTAATTGTGCGCAGCAGCCAAAGTCTCGCAGTCTCAGTTGGCGTTGCCTTTGCTATTTTGATCGGTTGCGGTGCTATCTATGCGGTCCGGTTTCGACTCTTTGGGGTGATTCAAGTTTCGCCAGGCGGCGGCTGTGGTTTTTGGATGGTCTTTGGTCTTGGGTTTTGGTTTTGGTCTTGGTCTCTGCTCAGCGCTGCTCTGCTCTGCAGCGACCGCGAAGGCGGCCAGTTGGCAGCTGCAGTGGGGCGTTAATGTGCTTTGCTATTTTATTTATTCATGCCAAGCATCTAAGCTAGTAAATTGTATTGCTCGGACCTCAAACTCGGACTTGGATTCAGACTCCGATTCAGACCCCAACTCGGGCTTGGCTTTAGCTTTAGCGACAGCAACAACAACAACAACAACAACAACTACGACAGCAACAGCAACATCAGCGACAGCAACTGCATTGCAGGCCAGCAGCTTTTGCTTTTCATTGGACCACGACAACAACCACAACAACGACAACGACGACGACATCAGATTGTCATTCTTGTTTTTTGCTTCTTTTTTAATTGAAAGTCGCCAGGCGTAGTTGCTCATACACTAACTAGGTGACAATTCTAGCTATACCATATTGTTTGCAACTTCCTAAGAAAATTTTCATTGTTGAGCCACTTGATAAAGAAATATTATTATTAACTATAGTAAGGGCTTAAATTATTTTCTCTTTTCCTTTATTTATATATCAAATATTAAAGCTTATTAGGAGATGATCTTTAGCGAGCATTTTACCACTTGCTGAAGATTAAATCCAATTTTCCAAATTCAGTTTGTGAACCATTTAATTAAGGCTGTAAAGCTTAATAAAAAGTTTTCTGCAAACCAAAATAAGCAAAGCCGTTCTTTAACATTTACCAGGGTTACTTTATAAAAGTAGAATTTGAAATAATGGACTAAGCAAGGAAGATTTTCCTTGTCCATTATATATCTTTCCACTTGAAAGAGTATCTTAGTTTCGGATACTCATCAGATTGTACTTTTTGTTGCCGCTGCTTGCACTGTCATTAATTTGTTGCTCTAATATTTTGTAAAAATTGGTTTAGTTTGGCTATGTCGCTGGCGTCTCTGGGACAGCTGGCACTGGATTCACTTTTTAATGGCTGCGTGCAACTTTTTTGGTGTCCACATCCAGATCGGACACCAAGTGTGGCACAGGAGATGAAGGCTTAGACGGAGGCTCTGTTGTTGTTACACAATTGCGGATATGAATGAGTAATCCGTGGGCTTTGGCTTGATATATGTCCGTTACATATAGCCTCAGCTTAGAAAAGAGAGACAGACGGACAGTTAGACTGATAGACAGACCGTACACAATGGGCGCGCGCACACGTGTCGTATACGTAACGCAAATTTACATTGACTCGATTCTTATCGAGTTGCCACAAGTGGCCACGTGTGTTGGCCAATTGTCACTGTTGTTGTTATGTAATTGCCAGACGAGTCTGTCTGTCATTAGGCCAACTTTAATTTTCGCACAAATTTGTAACAGCTTCATGCTGAGCCGTAGCCAAAGTTAAATATGGCCAAGACCAGCTGTAACTGAAATTAAAACTGATGCTGGATGATTCATGGTTGGCCATGTCGCGACTTCTACGAGTAGCTCCCACTCTAACTGCTCCTCCTCCTCCTCTCCTCCCTCCTCTCCTGCTTTACCTGTTGCTCCTCATCCTCCTCCTCCTCTCACTTGTCTGCCTAAACAGAATTCGGTAGTCGTTAAAATCGCATCTAAGGCCACCGTCGGCGATCTTCGACGATCTTTGCAGCGCCGCATCATAAAAACTGCAGATCTTGTACGCCCATAAAAAGCGCCCACAAAAACTAAGGAAAAAAAACATCTCCGCTCCGTTCAAAATCGCCGACGGTATTTTTAATGCTGCTTTGGTTTTTAGCATTGCCCATTGTTGTTATTGCCTTTTAATGTGTGCCAACAAGTGTGTGTTTGGTCTGTGTGTTTGTGTGTGTGTGTTTGACACTGTATTGCTTTAGGGTCTTATGTACAGCCTAAGGACAGGTCTGTATATGGGTTGAGCTCTCTAGTTAGCTTAAACAACTCAGAACAAGCTGTTGGTTATTAAATTTGGAATTTGTCAGAGAGGGTAGCTGAATATTCTAGTTAACTGATTTTGTGTTAAGTTGTTTTTAATATTTTTATTCCATTTTAATTTTATTTGAATATTTAAAATAAGAGGATGTTCCGCTTCTTCCTATGGGCTTTCATTAAATTAATTTTATTATAACTCTGGACAAATATAATTGCTTAACTTTATTTCTTCATCCTTGGCTTTTTCGTCCACGCAAAATACGAATTTAGTCAGCTTTTAAGATTAATTTTTAACTCCAAGAACTTTAGGCTAGCTCTTTAAAGCTATACCATTTGGATATATTGACTACATATGTAAATCTTCGATATTATCTTTTAAATTTTACTGTAAAGATTCCCGATATTTCAGCTTAAATAAATGCTACCCAAAAATGATCTATAATAATGGAAATAGAAAGTTGAATTGGAACATTAAATAATTAAATACTGCCTCATTTTAAAAGGATGCAAAACAATTAAATTTATTTTGCAAATTGCAGCAATTTGGTTAACAAAATCGAATTCGAACTGGTCAAGATTTGAGATATTGGCCATAAGATTGCACAAATTTTAATGGCCAACAAACGGAGAACACGCGTTGCAAACATAAAAATAAAATATTTATTCTATTTCTGTCTGAGAATGTGAGTCGGTGTGTTTGTGTGTCTATGTGTGTGAGTGTTCTATGTTTAAGGCAATTAACTAATTAGTACGAATTTGCCAATGAGAAATTATTATATGTACATTCAAACATACGATAAGATTTAAGGAAGGCGACAAATTGTGAGTAGATACAGTAAAAACTTGTTATCTCGGACAATGGAAGAGTTAAGAATGATAAAAACTAGAAATGTTGGGCAATTTAAATAGACTGATTGTTGTGATATAGATATTGAATTCAGCAAGTTAGGTAAAAGAAATAATTTAGATTAAGGTAGGATAAATAAAAGTGACGATAAAAAGTACGCTAGTTGACAAAATCAATTTAAATTTAAATACTGAACAATTTTTTTAAAATGTTATGACTTATTAATAACAATTATATATTAAAGACATGTCTAGAGCACAAATAATTTAGTATAACAAATAGACATATAGACAGTCAGAAACAATTTAGTTTTAAAGCATCTGTAATTAGAATGGAATATTTTAGATATTTCTAGGGAATAAAAGTGTTCGATGTGATAAATATATGGATTTTAAATATTTGGTAACACTTGACAACTAAGAGGTTGCACTGTGGTTTTGTGTCTATATGCAAGTGGGGACAGATCATACGCTCGATTGTCTACAACTACAAACTATAGACGATGTCTCGCAACAACAACAACATTCACAGCTATAAGGCGGTTCAAGTAAAACCAGTGCACTTAAAATATCGCCTCAACAAAACGAAAAGTGACAATTTAATTGCGTCAAACGCAGCATTCGATTGGCAGCGATAACTCGACAGCAAGCGAGAGAGAGAGAGAGAGAGAGAGAGAGAGAGAGAGAGAGAGAGGGAAGACAGAGAAGGAGAGAATGGGAAACAAAGTTGGGGAGACGTACAGACCAGACCAGACAGTTACAGGTATATATAGATAGATAGATACATAGATATTCATGGATGCTGTCTGCGACAGTCTGCCAGCAACAGCAACCACAACAGCAACGTCAGCAGCAACATCATCGACAACAACAACAACAACAACAACAACAACTAGGTGCTAGGCTTGTTTAATTGAGAAGCGATCATAAAAATGCTTATGGCTTGTTTATACGCCTCGATTTGCAGCAGTTTGGCGCAAATTCAGTTCACTTCAGCTAAGTTGAGTTTGGTTGTTGGTTGTTTCTTGTTGTTGCTGTTGTTGTTTTTGCCCGTTTTGTTGCTGCTGTTGTTGTTGTTTTGGTACAACATCATTGCCGCTCTACGTTCGATTTATGCATTGCGTGTAAATTATAACCTAACAACATTTATTTTATTATTATGCGAGTAGTCCTCTTTTTCTCCAGTTTACAGCCCCAGCTATGACAGATGGTTGGCGTTACGCGATAATATATGAACATTTACATAACTGAGAAGAAGAAGTTGAGATTTATATAAGATGTGGCATTAAAATATATAATATCGAGAGTAGGTAGAAGATAGTTAAAAGTTAACGGGATTAATGAGAAGCTAAGAATAGGGAAATATAATTTACTGCAAAAGATGTAAAATAATTTAATCTTTTATGTTTTTTGGGTACTATAAATCATGTCTAATGGTGTCCAAATCATTATCTATATTTTATTAAAACTAATCACAACCGAAATCATAAAAAAAACTAATAAACAAAGTTTTATAAATCGAATTTATTCAGATATTTCAAATGAAAACGTGACTGTTGTTTCCAAGGTACCCCACAGTCGGGCAGCATCAACTTCAGCAATCTTACATGGCTTATTAGTGATAAGATAATGACATTCTTTAGCTTATTAGCCTGCATGTTACTGCCATAAAACTTGTCTTATTATGACCCGTGCTAAATGTGTCCACTGCTATACTATGAGTATTATTTATTACTTATTAACTAATCAGAGCTCAAGCCCACATACAATAATGAAATTAAATTATTAACAATAAATAAACTGATTACTCTCACTTTCTGGTCAATTAAAGAGCAGTTATGACTTTTAGGGCATCGAGACTTTGATAACTGTTATTAAAATTGCGTTGGCCAATTATTGTCATGAGTGTTGTTGTCTGTATTCTAACATGGTATTTGTTGTAATTGCTGAGGTTGTGTAGCGATCAAGTTAAAGCTCCCTTTATGGATTTATTAGTTTATTGATAAATTTATTAATCCAACTTAATTTATACTTATTAAACATCACTTAGCACAGTCGGCAATATAAATTATTTGCACAGCAAGAGTAATCTTTAAAATCAGCAAGAACGAACTGTATTTTATTTTATTGTATAATACATAAAATTATACATATTCCTTTCAATAAAAATTAAATTTATCTAGTAAGTATCCTATTTTAAAGATAAAGTTTAAAATGAAAAGGAAAAATTACATGAAAAAAAATGTATAAAAAATGTAGAAATAAAATTTTTAAAAAATCAAAATTGTTATTATTAATTGGAAAGTTAAAGTTGACTTATATATCTATATTTGGTGACATTTTGAGCTCTTGTTTATAGGGTATCCTTCAGTCGTACACTGAGTGCGACTGCAGTGTGCTCACTTGACGCTGTTTTCGTTTGTTATTTATATATCAGGGCGACACAAGTTGGCATCATTAAGTGCGCTCGCCATTCTCTATTAGCCGACAAATTCTTGGCCTTCCCTGTCGGCCAGCAGCTGAAACACGCGGGTCTCTCAGACGGACACCTCTCAGTAGTTGGGTCGGGGCAACATGCTGGTTGGGTAGGGTGGCTAAGGGGCTAATGCGGTTGGGGGGCAAGAGGACGGGACGGGACAGATAATGCTTGTTCCACAATCTAAATGGCCGTCTCGACACACCTTAGAATTTGAGTGTGTTACAATTTGAAGTTGTCGACAATGGCAACGAGTGTTGTTCTCGTTGTTGTAGCTGTGGTTGCTGCTGCTGCTGCTGCAGTTGTTGCTGCTGCTGTTGCTGTTGCTGACCAACTGCAAGCAGTGAATTGTGAAAGTATCTATTGGATACGACGAGGCGCTGCTTTGGCATCCCATGTGCCACACGACGTATGCTTAATTACAAACAAGCAAGGAAACAATGCCAGCAACAACAACAGCAACAACAGCAACTATAACAACAGCAACATCAACATGGGTGCTTTTAAAGGCTGTGGCTTTGATGGTGCCTGCCCAGCGCGCGCTCTTGTGGCAACTGTTGCTGTTGTGAAGATTAGTCGCAGTGGGTCGCACATTTCGTTTCGCAATCGATTGCAACATGCAACAACAACAGCAACAGTAACAACAACAACAACAGCAACAGCAACAGTGGCAACACACGAAACGAATGTGGCAAGCAAAAGACTATGTTGCTCTACAAAATATAAAAAAAAAAACAAATAGAAAAAATAAATATATAAGAAAACTAGTTTAGGTGGGACCAATGGATATTCTTTTACTGCTATTTTGTTGCAACTAGCAACTGCTGGCGAGAGGGGCAACTGCAACTGCAACTGCGGCATTCTAATGGCCGCCCAATATGACTAAGCACACTCATCGCACTCCTGCGTCCAACGTGTATGCAAATCGAAACCAGTTTAAGCAGCAACAACAGCAGCAGCAGCAGCAAAAATATAGCAAAATATGGGTCGAGATCTGAAAATGCAGCTGATCGAATTTTTGCATTAGGCGCAGCAGCAGCAGCAATAGCAGCAGCAGCAACTGCCATCCGGCCAGCACCAACTGTGCCCATGCTGCTGCTGCCTGGCTGATTATCTGCCAAGGAAGGTATGCTAGCAACAACCACAGCAGTAACAACAGCAACATCAGCAACAACTGCAGCCGGCTGAGCTGAAAATCGAACGCTATCTATATCTAACGAAGCAGGGCCATATAACCAACATTTTGCTATTAGCCAAAGAAATATACAATACACACACTGACACACACACACACACACAGCAATAAGTATCTGTATCTATGTATCTGAGCCTGGTCCAAGCGAACGCAACAAACGTAACGTATAATCTAAGAGGCACAAAATCAAGAGTGTGTCTAAGCCATGGCAGCAAAGGCAGCTGCTGCTGCCTGATGAAATGCATTGTAAGCCAAACAACCAACAACAACCACCAGCAACAGCAACAACAACAACAGCTACGATCCATGCACGCCTTGGCGCGTACGTGGCGTTGTCGGGGCGGACGTTGCTGAGGCCGTCCCGTCGAATCTGCTCGGTGGCCCACAGGCCACTCAACTCGCCATCGCCATCGTCGTTGTTGTCGTTGTAAGTAAAGAAAAAAATCTACATTTGTCCAAAATACCACAACTGCAACAACAACATCAACAGCAACAGCAACAACTGCAACAACAACAACAACAACTGCATCGACGACGGCGATGCTGTTGCATAAAAGCAACGCTCCAAATTGCTAACTGAGCGATCCAGTTTAAATTGCAATTGCTCGTTAATGGGCACTAAAACGTGCCGGTGTCGATGTGATTCTGTGCATGTATTGGTGTTGCCAACAGTTGCCATTCGGCTCCGCATCGTTTTTATATTATTTTTATAGCCCGAAATACGAGCAGCGAGCATAACGCTGATGGCCGGCGTGTGGCGTGCGCGACAACGTATGCGCAATGTGTCGGGCTAGCGCTCATACGCACTGTGTTGCCAAAGGCATCAGCAGTAACAACAGCAACAGCAGCAACTCTACAACTGCCGTCCGTTGTGCTAATGATGGTAATGCAATAACACTATTAGTGCTTAATCTGGCAAATATAGCATTTTTATGAACTCTACGAAATTGGAGACTTTCAAAAATCTATACAAGCCGAATGAACAAATATGTTAATAGTTAACCAACACGTATATAAGGCATAAAATGATAATTAAATGCAAATGGAAAAGTGCAGACTTTAATAGGTCGCATAGTATATTAAACTATCATATATGGGCACCTTAACTAGTTACTACAAACATCATTACTGGCACAAAGTACAACATCACAGAAGCCACTTCAAATAAACATAAATGAATCAATATATGCAAAAATGGACACTTTTAAAGCACACTTTTTGTCATAAATGGACAAGTTACTAAACACATCATTACTGGTAAACAGAAGCTAGCTCAAATAATTAGACTAAGTAATGATTGGCACAAGTCTCCATATTTGTAGAGTTGCTAGGAATATAAACATGAGTGAATTACTAACTCTATCATCACAGGAGGCTATTGCAAGGATATTTCTAAGGCTTTTCATTATTTCTCCATTTTGTGTAGAGTTTTGAATGTCTCCAAAACATTTAGAGTATTTAAAATATTCATTGTAACTTTGTAAATAGCCAACCAATGGCAATAAGCTAATTATTATGGATTTTTGGCAAGTCTACAAAAATTAAATTGCAGCTTAACGAGCACCTTAGAGCATGACAACATATTTCACAATTACGAAACAATTCCGCCCACTGTTAAATATAAAAAACCCGGCAGCTCTTCAGGCCACACTCTGAACACAATAGAACCGAGCCCTCAGATGGCAACAAACGCTCATGCCAAACAAACAGATACTATTGCAATTTGCAGATACAAATGTATCTTAAGCTGCCAGAACGAAACCAGAGCAAAGCCTATAGCAATAATTAAGAAAACACTCGTCGTCAAATGCGGTTCGTGCCTTAATAAACTCCGCAAGCGGCTGCATATTAAAAATTTCAATAATAGTCAAGTAACAGCAATAAAAGAAAACAACAGCAACAACAACTATTAAATATATATAGATTTGTATGTAGTTAAAATAGCAAAGTTTGCTTTGATGACGTTACTCGTATTATTGATTTAAACATCAAGATAAACTACATTGAAGTCTGCCTTAGACCAAAGAGTCAGCGATCGCATTAGAAGGCGTACAATAATAGCAACAACAACTTTGGACAGCAACAATAACGACTTTTTGGCTGACTGCCGTTGTTGTAATTGCAGATAATTGTTGTTGTTGTTGGTGTTTCTGATGTTGTTGCTGTTGCATTTGCAGCTGCCTCTGCAGCAGCAGCGAGAGGGCGCTACAAATTTCCAAACCCCATCAGGCACATTTGGGGCTGGCGCACGATCCCGATCCCGATCCCCAACCCAAAAACTGAAAAACCAAATCCAAAGACGTACAACCAGCAATTGTAACATCAACATGAGATGTGCCTGGGTCTCACTGAAACCCGTGCCTCTGTTTGGGTCTGGGTCTGGCTTTGGCTTTGGGTTTGGGGATTGGGATCGGGAACTAGGCGCTACTCTTTGACTTGTCGCTCGCTCCAAAACGTCGAATGCGTCTAATTTCTTGAGTTTGCTTTTGGGGTTCTCTAACTGAATGTCGTGCCACGGTCTCTGTCTCTTTATTCCCCTCCACCTCGCACACTTCCTCTGTCACTGTAGCTGTAACCCAGTCTCTGGTCTACAGTCTCCCGAGCCGTCGTCGTTGTCGTTTAAATCGTACCACCACAGGCGACATAAAAATAATGAAGTGTGCGGGTGTGGTCGACTCGCTTTTAGCTGGCCCCGTCTGACTGTCAGTTACAACTCGAGGATGGCGATGAGGAGAGGAAGAGAGGAGAGTGGAAGAGGGGACTGTGGTCTGGTCGGGTCTCTGTTATGGCCCAAGCAAAGCTAGCTGGCGATCTGTTTCTTGACTCTTGCCAAAGAGACGTCGAAGCCAACGAGACGTTTTCCAGATTGCTGAATCGTGTTTAGCCCAGCGGTGTGCTTTGCCATCAAACCCAATAAACATTTTCTGCACTCTTCAGAATCCACCAACTATGGAAATAATGTAATAAATATCTATAAATATATCTAGAAGCTAAAATAAGAGATATTGTAAGGAAACCAAACCAAAGCATCATTTGGAAAGTAAAATAAATATTTTAATTTTTAAATCACGTAAAGAAATATGAGATGTTTAACATTTTCTAAATATACATATATCATTAATTTAATTTTTTTAAGGAGTTCTTCCTGACTTAATACGAGAAAAACCCTTGACAATTAAATAATAATTATTATAATACACTATTTTCCGATGTCATGTAAAATATGTTTACTGTGTTATATTAAACCACTAGACGTAACACACGCCCAACAACTGCAAAAATCTAACGGTATCCAAGGTTGTGCTACGCTTAAAATGTAATTGTTCGACTTAAAGAGCCAAAACAGCAACAACAACATCAACTAGAATAGCAACAACAACGACAACAACACGAGACACAAAAACAACTACAATAAGAACAACTGTAACGACAAGTTTGACTGAGCGCCCATGTCTCTAATCAAATGCGAGTGGAATACCAGTCGAAAGGCAGGCGAGCTACCCACCTATAAAAGCCATGTGCATATCCAAACAGATACAGATACAAAAGTATCTCAAGATAGAAGTAGAAGTCGATGTGTGTTTGTGTGTGAGCTTCAAGACAAGCGCCGCACTCGCGTTTTTTGCGCCTTGACTGAGTGACTGACTTGAGATCTATGCGGGAAATTTTCACTTGAATATTCGACACACTTACCGCAAGAGAGAGAGACGCCACAAACTGTGGCAAGCTGAGATAGAGACAGACCGAGATAGAGACTGAGGCACAGCTGGGTGCCTTGGCGCAGGACTGTCGCGCTTTGGTCTGGCCAAGTTTCAGTCTCGGGTCTCGGGTCTCGGGTCTTGGCCTGGTCTGGTCTGGTCTGACTTGGTTTTTGGCTGTGGTCTGGTCTGGCTCTCAGTTTAGGGAGGGGCGACGTTACGACGTTGCAATTCTGGAGGCTATGCATCATCATCAACAACAACAGAGCATTGGCAACATGTTGCAATATTGCCAGCGCTCTGCATGCATAAAATATATATTATGCAACACAAGACACAAGACTGAAGACTAAAGACTCAAGACTGAAGACAGACACCAATACCAGACGACACTTGGCTCTTGTGGCAGTCTCTCTAAGCTCGTGTTGCTGTTATTGTTGTTGGTTATTAGTGCCTGGCTATTGACAGCATTTAGGTCTAATTGAATTGCCATTGCCTGTTAAAATGTTACGACGTAATCCTGTTGACATCCCAAAAGCCGAGCTAAGAACATTTTTCGGGGCCTGCCTTTGCTCCCAATTCGAATAAAGCACATAAATCTTCAAACTGCACACAGCATGAGTTATAGTGGGGGTTCCAAGCGGCCAGTGTTGCGAAATGCAGCAAGTAGCGCCAGAGAACAAAATAGTAGGAAAAAAGATAGCTGCAACTAAAACAGAAAAATTAAAATGACTAGTGCCGTGGCACGATCAAGACCAACTTCCAACTTCCAACTTCAGCTGCTGTTGCAGTTGCAGTTGCAGTTTGCCGTTAACAATAACAATGGAACGCTGGGGAGTTACGATCGGTATATTTATTATATATTTTTGTTATTTTTTTTATTTGCCGGGGCCTTCACAGTAGTCAGCATTGGGGCGTCTGCAGTTCAACGTTCAAGTGGCATAGTACGCCCTAGAAAAATGAATTGATTCGATTGTTTGCGGCTCAGTAGGCCAAACTTGGCTTATTGTTTGCCATTTTATCTGCCAACTTTGGCCAACAAAAATCACAGTCATTCAACCTCCCCCAACAACAACAGCAATAGCAAACAACAAAAAATACCAAGAAGCAAAAAACAACTGATGATACAATCGCGATTTTGACTTTGAAAAGTCAGTTGGTTGCATCGTCAGCCAGTTCGGTGATCCATTGTTCAATATTGTTATTGTTTATGCCCAGTTATTGCAAATGCACTCGAAACAAATTTTGTGGTTATTGCTAAATTTTAATCAAGTCAATTCTTAAAGCAACAGCAGTTAAGATTTATGGACTAACAGCTAAAGAAATCAGCATACTTGGCCCTCAATTGCTGCTGATATTGGCCAAAACGTGGCTTCTTGCCACCCTTAGGTATCTCCTGCTCCAGCCATTTCATCATCTGCTTTAGATTTTCCGGAGTTCCCTCCAGCTCACCGCTTGCAGCATGTCCACTGTACGTATACATAATATAACCGCACACCTTCAATTCGGTGGCCTTTACTTCAGCGCGTATCAGCAAGTTCTCTTCATCGGCCACATCCATAACGAAGGACATTCTGTAAATGAGACTCGGGTCGCTCAACTCAATATCCTTCGACATGTTGTTTAAGTGTTTTTCAGCTCGAATTATAATAAAAATCTAACCAAATGTCTGGACTACTAGACGACAATTTTCGAAGTACTAAATTATAAAATATTTTCGATTCACAAAGCTTAAAACTATCACGACACATTTTTCATATTTCTATTGATTTTAATGATTACTCATTTTAATTTGGTAACTGTATTATTGTTATTTAATTGTTAACTTATAAATTTCCTTAATATAATTAAACCATTATTAAACTCTTTTCCAAGACATACTTTTCAATTAATTTTTTTTAATTGCTGCCAATTTTTCTAATTATTTTCTGTTTATATTTTATTTATATAATAAAGTTACCTTTTAGTTCTGTTAAAAATAAACAAACACTGTTATAGAATGTAACAATTTAATTCAATGAATTTTTTAAAAACATGGTTTCTGGAAATTACGTCAAATTTCAAATCAAACTTTATATTATTTCAGAATAAATATTTTCTGTTCAAGCTGAACCGTGGTACATTTTCTCAAAACTTTACGTGGAATTTACAAATTATATCATTTATTCATTCGTGATTAATATGTCAGTGCATTGTCAGTTACCGTTGAGGACCGAAAGGAAGCAGCTCGTTCATCGTCAGGTACCACCGAATGCTTCAAGCTTACAGACATTCAAATAATGAAGTTGTGTGAAAAGGATCCCATAGAAGAGCCCAACAAGGAAGAAAGCAAATATGATATAGTTCTTCAATCTTCATCGTCTTGTGATAACAGGAAGTTGATAATAACGAACGATGTCAAGAAAATTCGGTCGATGGATATGTTTTTTATAGCAAGGACAGAAAATTTGCATCTGGCATTATGGAGGGTACTATAAATAACATGCTCAACATAAAGAAGTGGATGGAGCTTAATGAAAACAAATTTGTGGAGACACTCTTGGGACGTAGTATGTGTATTTCGGGGTTTATTTTTGCAACGAAGCCGACGAAACTAAAATTTGATGAAATAGTGCCACGGAATAACATCTCTGAACATTAACTCTACGGATATTCGCGCAGTGTAAGCAGAGGAAGAGGCAGAGGCTGAGCTCGTGCTGCCAACAACATGTACCATTGTTCAACACTATTTGAGGCTCAATCTCTTAATTAAATATGCGACTAACTAAAAGTCAGACTTGGGCTTTGAACTACAGAGTCTACGACAAACCAAAGATCGTCGTTTAGTGTCGAAATTGTGCAAGTTTTTTGATTTTTCCTGCTGCTGCTGCTGCTGCTGTTGCTGCTGCTAATGTTGTTTTTGTTGTTGTTGCTGCTGTTTTATAGTTTATTGTTATTGTTGTTATTGTAGCTGGTAATCACAGCTCGCGAACAAGAAATTAAATCAGCCAAGGTTATCGTATTAATAAGCCCCCTGGTTTTTGGTTTGGTTTACTTTGGAGCTCAACTGAGCTCAGCTCAAGTCTTTGGCTTCGGCTTTTTGGCGTCTAGTCAATTATTAAATTTGCAATTTCCGTAGCTGAACTTTTGGGTCAGTAGACTGATTTAAATCAAAGCAATAATAATTGTGCAGAAAACAAGAAAAAAATGAGAACCACAACATTGGCGAAATACCAAAAAGAGTAGACGATAAAAAAAATGATAAATGTTCAGTGGGTCGCACCACCCAACAATGCCCCACCTGGCACAACGGATGTGGCACAAAGTTTAAAGTGCCCTGGGTGAGGCCTCCTCGTCTCCAGCTCAAAGCTAAGTGGCTTTCCATGACATTTTATTGACACTTTTTTTTCCTTTTTGTGGAGTCTCCAGACCTGTTTTTGGTTTCAGTTTCTATTTGTGCTTCGGTTTCTCACTCGACTTAACACTTTTTGACGAAGATGTCTATGCCAGAAATGACGTGTCATCAATGAAGCTTAGTCTCCCACATAAAGATGCACACACAAACTTATACACACACACACACACAAATACAAACTCCACTCAAATCCAAATCCACTTGATAAGACTGTTTTGCTATTTGTTGTGGGCTTTTCATGTGCTCGGAAATTTAACTCGTCGTAAGCCTGACATTTGAGCTCACAGTGAAGAGAGCATCATCCATTGCAGTCTTCGATGTACTTTGTGTGTGTAGGCGTCTCAAAAAATAATAATTAAAAATCATTTCAAATGCGGAAATGTTGCCAGAGCTTAATGCCATCGATGTTCGACAAAAATAAATATATCAGATTACTTGTTTTGGTTACTTCACAAAATCAGAAAAAGAAAACAAAGCTGAAATCATTTCAAGCTGCCTTCAGATCAATAGAGTAGGCAGATGTACAACCATTCGTTGAAACGAATGAATGGGACAACCTGATAGACTTATAAAACTTGAGATAAGTTCAATGAAAAGATACTTTGTGTTGTAAACGTAGTATATGTTATATACATAGAGTAAGTAATGTTAAATTGAATTATGGATGTGGACTGCATTTATTTTATTTTTTTTTAACTTTCTGATCTCTTAGGGCTGTGAGAAGTGCCATCGAAGTAAATCCATCGTCATAGAATCAAGAACCTATCGTGATTTTTTGTTTTATTGTTATATATTTTTGTTGTTTATCTGATTGGGACTTCAAGGCTTTCTCCAATCCTTTCAAGAAAGGTTGGATTTATTATAATTTGTTTTATCCGCAAACTTTAACCTTTTTTTAGTTTAAGTGATAATTTAATATATGTATATGTATAAAGTAAATTCTTAATATTAATCGTGTTCAGTCATCTCTCAGTCATCAGTCAAGCAGAACAATAATTTTAAGATCTGTAAGTTATGTGAAGGTTAGGATCTTCCGTTCAACTGAATAAAGAAGAAATCAAAAAGAACACTTAAAACCGTTACTAAAATCGTTACACCAACAATCAACAACATCGCCCGTTGATCAACAAACTTGAATTCAAAGTAATGACTATTTATTGGTTCATAGCACACAATTAAGTACTATTTAATACATTGTTACTACACTTAATCACAATTAATTAGAATAGAATTGCACTTGCTTATGTCAGAGATGTTATTGTTGGCCAACCCCGTTGAAGAGTGACCTCTATGACAAATCCATGACTGCCAAGCCATAGTCAAGTGTTTTTTGACACGCCCTGTAAAGACCTGTGGCGATTGCTGTTCAAGTAGTAAGTATTATGGATAGCTCAAGGAAATAATGTGACCAACATTTAGAATTCCATTTTCGCATATTCGCTGTTACTAAATGCAATAATTAAATCGCCTTTGCTCGTACATAGAAAATAAGCACTACGGCTAATAACAGTTGCCGCCACAGAAGCCTTTTTGCCAACTAATATTTAATAATCCCCTACGAAAAGATATTGAAATACAGAAGAAAAAAAAACTATTTTAAGACGCCATGCCCCAGAGGCAAAAGGCAAGACTGCAGTTGGGCATAGACTTTGAGTCAGCTTTAGAGTTGGGCAGCTCCTAAACGTTGGAGAGAAGGTCAGACCCCGCACGTTTCATGGCTCGTAGCGCACCTATCGTGTAATTAGAAACGAACGACGACAACACGACAACAACAACGACAGCGGCAAAATTGTTATATATATGTGTGTGTGAGTGTGTTAGTGGCTGTGTGTGTATGTGCATACATATAGATGTGTGTGCCCATCAGAGCGGGGAGTTACGCAGTCGTCGAGACGGCCGCTAAATGAGCCAATTGTAGAATGCTTAGTGTTTTACATAAGAGAGCGAGAGATACAGATACAGATATAGATATAGACAGCGGGAGTATACATAGTAGCATACGTACATGCTAAAAACAATAACAATAAGTAAAGCTACAAGATTATAGAGTCTACGTTAAAGCTTAAATTACTAACAGAAAATAATAATAATATTTTATCTATCTAATAATAACTATCTTACAGATATTTTGGAAAAAAATAAAGAAATATATAAAATAATTGTTACTTTTTTTACTTTAATTGTAGCTTAAGCTTTAACTAAAATTATTTTAAGAGCTTTCCTTAAAACCGATATATATATATGAAATATTTGATATCCTTCTTAAGGAATATACAAATTATTTAATTCGGATTAATAAAAAAAACTTAGCAGAACTGGCATATTGTGGTTGAGCCTACATAAATGATAGAGATTGAATCTTTATCTGAAATCTGGGGAAAATCGGAAAAAATTTTAAATTTTTAGTTTTATATCAGTAAGTTAGTTTCAGGTTGTCAACAAGCCGGAAAAACGGCCCTTAACTTTTAAATTAATTCAGATCTTACCGAAGTATTAAGAAGATATTTATTGCTAAATTATAAGTGCTAAAGATAGTATGTATGTAAATCCCAACAAAATATAAAGCAAATGTCCTTTTTTATGGGCCTAATTTAATATTAATTACAAATACTTTAAGCTGTACACAATTTATGTCGATAGTAAAAAATGGACCTGAGTATAGTGTAAGTTATTATACCGTTGTAATTAAGATTTATAAAAATTTTATAAATTAAGATATATAAAAAATATTTTTTATGATCAGGACAAGTTCTGTAGTTAGTTAGTTGCCAATCAACAAGTGACCACAATAATGAATACACTTATGCACAATCGTTTTATTTATTTAAAATAACAGCTACCTAGTACTTATAGCAAGGGTATGCAATAACAACAACATAGATTGAATATTACTCCACGCTTCGTTTATCGTTTATTATAAAACTAAAAAATATTTATACATACATGCATAGCTGGGGGCTGACTGTAACTGAGACGACAACGTCGCAATGTTTGGCATCTGATGATGTTAGCGATGGTGGATGTTGGCTATAGTGGATATAGTGTGGACGGTGGATGGTGGATGGTTGGCATATCGCACTCGTATTCGACCAGAGTTCCAAACTGCGACCCCTGAATTCCAACTCGAAACTCACTGTCAAAACCCCTCCCTCTCTCTCTATATCTTACGTTCTCTCTCTCTCTTCTCTCTCTCTATTAGTCTGTTTTTCTCTCTGTTCCCTCGGCTGTCACAGTTTAACGAGTGGCTTCGTTCTCTTTAAGCTTTTGCCGGCCCCATGCAAAGTTATCGAAGCGCGCGTCGCTGATACGTCGACAACATGGTCGGGTATGTATTTATATACACATGCTTACTTTCGATGTATTTCATTTTTTCTTTCGTTTTCATTCGCTGTGCGATTTGAAAACGTTTAAATAACAAGCAGCAATAACAACAACAGCGACAACAGCAACAACTGGCAGACAACTGGCAACAACAACAGCATCAATTGCTGGCGGGCGGGTCTTCTACGCGCACACACAAAACCCAACAAAACTTTACGAGCTTTTTATTATATTTTGTTGCTTTATTTATTTTTTCTTCTCTTTTTAGTTTTTGAGCCAATTATGTGCAGCAGCTGCCGTTGAGGGGTGAGGTGTTAAAGCTCCTAAACGTTGTCGTTGTCGTTGTCGCTATGTTGTTGTTGTTGCCGACCATTGCTAACGCTGTGTTGTTGTTGTTGTTGTCTCAGTTTTGTTTTCTATTTTGCGCATAAATTTATGAAACTATTTATTTGCATGCTTGTTGTTGCTGTTGCTCGTTTAGTAAAAGGCTTAAACCATAAACTAAACGATTTTTAAGTTGTTCATCGTGTTGCTGTTGCTGTTGTTGTTATTATTAGTTAGTTGTTCAGTTTGTATGGCTAATTATATTGAACATATCAATTATGCATAAGAGCCACATTTTGAATGGCAATTGGAAGTCGCGTTTATGCTAATTTTGATGCTTGTATTTTATTCGCCAATTGTTATTACAGCCACTAAATATTTTATTTCGTTTATTTTTTGCATTCAGGAAATTTTATCTTTCGCATATTTCCACATGATTTATAGTGACATGACCTCGATCTTGAGCGTATGTCTATAGCGTGATTAGAAAGCATGCAGTGAAAATTGGCATCTAACTTTACCCATTGAGTTGTCATTAAATAGATCATTTTGTCAGTTCAATGGGATGTAGGCAATTAGCTTTTATAAGGTAGTTCATATAGAATCTAATATGAGTGTTGTGGAGTAATTACACACCTTAAAACTGATAATATTTGACTTGAAATTTATGAATATTGCGAATTTCGGATTCCTAAACTTATTCTCAATTAAATGTTAAACATTCTTAATTAGTAATTCCACTATTTTATCATACTAGAAATGTGAATAAGGTAAAAATAGTAAAAGAAAATATTTAGAACAATTAAGGACTATGCCTTCATACCTAAATAGTTCTATTCTACATTTCTGTGCCTGACACTCTAAGTTTCTATGGTTTTTTAGTAATAATATACGAGATTCATTTTAGCAAACTTCATGTATAACAGTCTACTCTAACTTAATTATTGTAGTGGATTTAGTTCAGACATAAAATATAATTTATGTTTTCTTTCCTAAGAAAATCTGTAGAAAATTCTTTAACTTTTGCTCTGGTATTGAATTTATTATTTGTTACTAATTTTTTAACGATTAAATTAGTGAGAATCGTTTTTGTAAGCCAAGCTATAAGAAAGTAGTTAGTTTGTTATTGAGCTAAAGTTAATCATCTATATAATATCTGCAATTTCAGAGCAGACATTATTGCCACAAAAATTAATTATAGGTTGTCGTAAGTTGCAACTCATTAAAAGCCGTGCAGTAAATTTTGATTTGAGGCCAGGGAAAAGTCATAGCACATATCAGCATCTTGCCACTTAGGCAATATCAAACCATCAATCAGTGCAAGAGGCAACAAGAGACTTCCTTGCCACATGCAACACAAGGCACACAAAATCTCATTTCAAGGAGAGAAGAGAAACAAAAAGCTATTAAAAGAAAGAGAGAGAGGGAGAGAGAGAGAGTAAAAAGAAGAAGAAAAATAGTTGTGAACTCATTGACTCAAATAAATAAGAGGACGGCATGGCACGCGGCCAAGCTGCAAGAGATCATCAGCAACAATAACAACAGCATCAGCCGCAGCAGCAGCAACAGTTGCTGTTATAGAAACACTAACAACCACAACAAACAGCTACAATAATAGAGGAACCGCGATTTGCAAATCTATGCCATAAGCTGCCAAGTGTCGGATGATGTTGGATGATGTTGCACGATGATGATGATGTTAGCAGAAGATGATGATGATGTTGCTGCTGCTGCTGATGATGAGGAGGACGATGCGAATGAGTCTGTCCGTCCATCCGTCCCTATGTCAGTTTTTGGTTTGCTTGGCCATAAAAAACGGACAAACGATCCGGCAGGTACCGAT
The DNA here is from genome assembly GCA_037043535.1 of Drosophila putrida. Taxonomy (NCBI): domain Eukaryota; kingdom Metazoa; phylum Arthropoda; class Insecta; order Diptera; family Drosophilidae; genus Drosophila; species Drosophila putrida. The sequence continues at coordinate 3,135,615 of JBAMBI010000470.1, forward strand.
CTTGGGGGTACCTGTTGTTGTTAGCCTTAGTTACTCGGCTAACGGTACAATTTCTACAAGGGAATGTGCTTTCATTTTGAAGTGTTGTGTTTGCAACAAACGGCCTCAGCCATGGACTTGGACTTCAACTCATTCAAAAATCTAAACAACAACAAGCGAGCCAAAATCAGAGAGGCGACCGCTACTGTTAGACAGGCATGTTGCATGCAACAGGCAGGCAGCTGGCGGCAGGCAGCTGGCAGTTAGGCAGTTAGTCACTTCACAAAGTCATTTTTGATTTGATCGATTTCGTGCAGAAGAAGAAGAAGCTGGAGAAGTTAAAGAAGCAGAAGCACAAACAACCAACCGCAGCCCAGACATGAAGTGCCTTTGAAAGAAGGCACATGACATGGACTTGAACATGGACAGGGACATGGTGGTAGTCCATTGCAGAAGTAGGACAGTCTCTACCAAACCCTTCTCCCATTTGGCCACATGTGTCTCGTATGTTAATCGCCATCAGCACAGCAGCAACATCAGCAGCAGTAGCAGCACCACCACCAACTGTTGCTGGCGAGTGAAAGACTTTGTTGAACTTTCCATTCTCCATGTCAGTCAGTTAAGACTTATCTTAAGCTGCCGCTTAATTACGAGCTTACTCTTCTTGGTCTATCGGATATGGCCAGCAATCGTTATATATTGCTGCTGTTGCTATTATTGTTGTTACTGCTGCTGCTGTCGCTGTCGATGTTGCTGCGTCTGTTGCCAGAGCTCAACTAAACACGCTCACTTTTATTTTTCTTCATTTTTTATCTTCGTTGCTTCGTTGACTGTGTGTGGAACGCATGTGGAACAACGTAGCTTCGGCGGTTTGAGTTCGTGCTGCGTTCGGCTTTTAAACGAAGCGCGACTCGTGCTGGGGCGGAAGATCTCCACCCAGTTTCGGATGCAATTGGAATGCTGTTCCAGCGCCGACTGCGCAGCGACTGCAATTTTCATTGAGTAAAAAACAGTCGCAGCTGTGCAGGATGCTGCCTCATTTACCGTTGCTGTTTGTCTGCCAGCGTCGCTGCCTCTAAACTTGTCTAGGCAGCAATTGTTGTTGTTGATTGTGTGTGTGTGTGTGTTGTGGATCGCACGAGCTGTGTGTGTGTGTGGTGTGTGCTCTACATTAAGAAAGAAGTGTATTAGCTTCGATTTATTGCATCGTCTGTAGACTTCCTCAAAATGCTCAGCTCTCTCTCTCTGAGCTCTGTCTTTAAACTCTGCTCTCCTCTGCATTTGGCTTTGCTTCGTTCGATCCGATGTGGATCTCATCGTCTCCGCTCGTCTTTCCAGCTCGTTGTGTATTCATTCAGAGCACCCATACATAGACAGAAGACGGTCGTATAACTATTTTGCGTTTATTATTAGGAAATCGAAAACGCTTTGCACTGTGGCTCTGACGCTTCGACTCTGAAACTGACTCTGAGACTATGTCTGACTCTGGAGACTGACTCTGCCTCTGACTGTGAAGCTGCTCGCTGGCCGCCTATCATCAGTCCGTGAGACGGTCTCAAAGCTATTGGTCGTGTTGTCGCTTGTCGGTCGTACCACCAGCAACATCACATACAAAAACCAGCCCAAAAAAATAAAATCCAAGACGATCGACCCAACGTAAGGCCTCATCTAACGTCATACATAACGTAAAAGAAACGCGCGCGTAATACGTAAATATAACGGTACAATATATGAAAATACCGCACAGCGCGTAAAGGATTATTTTAAAAGTGTTAAAACAATTACAATAAATAAACTTCATTGAAGATGTGCAATTTTAAACATTTCTGGATTAAAATAATAAACAATTTATTTAAAATGATCAATTTCAAAAGAAAAAATAAATAAAAGTATACAAATAATTGAAAACTTTTTAACTAGGAGTACCAGAAAATAAAACTTTAACAATGTTACAAACTTTCTACTTTTATTAAATATAATTGAAGAAGAAAAAAATAAAAAAATTCTTTTCCTATCTATTAAAACCGAGTCCTCATAAATCTTTAATTGAAAAGTCGTTAAAGATTTCAACTATCAGACGCGCCCAGTAGCTATAAGAAATATGTATCTGAACTATATACAAGTATAAATATTGGTGCTAAATCAATGATAACTGCATACTTAAATGCAATTAATGCAAATTGTGACAGCCGCAAATGCAGTGTGAGCTAAGCTGTGGAATAGCAACAATATCAACAACAATAACAAATAACTAATAACAACAACAAGAAATTGAGCCACATGTGTACAGGCTGATGATGATTATGGGCAGGCATTAAGCAGACAATCCATAATGAAATTATAAAAAATAATGAAAACAGATTATAGCCAAGAAATTCACCATTTACATATGTATACAGTATATCCTATATAGTATATCGTCTATATGTAAATAAATTCCAACCAAAGCGAAACTGGGAAGTTTTAAGCTTGGGATTGGTGTCAACGCGTCCATCGAGAATAATACGACAATTACAGATAATAAGTATGAATAACTAAATCCATAAATCAGCCACAAAGAAATTCTAAAGATTGTACAAAGTGTAAAAAAAATATAAATAAATTCAACAGATCCTAACTTTAATACAATTACGTGCATAATTACAATTCTAATAACTGTCTATAACTCTAGCTCCTATAATTTAAGTTTTAATGGAATTTCGTGACAATTTATAAATATACTGCTATCCTACTATCAAAGAACTCAACAGCTCCTAACTATTATACATTAAAGCATATAAATATCGTAATCATAATAAATATACTACATAAATGTGTATTATAATCATATTCAAATTTAATATATGATACTGTGCTTCGTTAAAAACAAATCTGTTACTATAAAATCGTTAATAAATTGATTTTGACAAGTTGAAATAATCGTTAATCGACAAGTTATTAATTCCGCTAAAAATTATCCCTAATAAGAGTCGCAACAGAAAATTTTACATACGCCGTCGGCTATTTGGCTTACAGCTTGTTGTTGTTGTTGCACGTATTGGGATGCAGAATGACAACAACAGCAACAGCAACAGCAACAGAAACTGCAACAACAACACTAACAAGATCAACTCTATATTGCTTTAGCCAATGCCAATGCAAGTTATCAACATCCGTAAAACGCTGCAATATCTAACGGTGTTCAAATGTTGATTTCTTCCTGCCGGCCAACGGATATCCGTGCGGATTTTATAGCGGCAGCAGACACAACAACAACAACAGCAACATTTGCGACAGCAACAATATCAAGAAAAGCAAGAAAACACTTTACAATTAAACTAGAAGAGGCTAACAAATTGATGCCGCAACAACAGCAGCAACAGCAACAACCACAAACAACTTCAAGCATGTAAGTAGCTAGTAAATGTATCTCAAAGATACATGTACTTGAAAAGCACACAGCTTACATTTAATAAGCGCAATCACAGGATCTCGACAAATATTAAACTTAATGTCATCCACAAGTATTTTGTACCATACACAGACACTCACACACATACACACACACACACACGTGCAAATACAGTTACATATATGTAGATATATTTATATAGAAAATGTATCTGCTAGATTCAAGGCTTCATCGTTCGTTCGTTCATTCGTTCGACTTTTGTGTATTGTAATTGATGAATGAATGAAATTGAAGTTCGAGTAATGACGCAGCATTTTCATTTGCAAAAAAAGAGCTCGAATTGAGTTGTTGGACGAACGAATAGAGATAGAGAAACAAATACATTTACGGTTGAAGTTACTTTTTAATTTTTGCCAATCAAAAGAAATAATAAATTATATAATTTTTTGGGTTACGCCTAAATTCACGCACTTTTTGCCAACGGCACGAGCAAACATTTGGCCCTTCTTCTTTCCCTTTAATTAAAGTGGCCAAACAAGGCAACTGAAAGGTATGTCCGACTAAAAGTTGAGGATGAAAATATAAATAGAACTCAGATAGGGATTAGATTTCCAAGTTCGGATTGATGCCTGAAACCTAACACAACACGAAGTAAGATTAATTTTTTTTTAATAATATTCAATTTGTACAGGGTATTAATAAAGCGTTGAAAGTCTTAATACTTTTAACAAAACTTAACACTGAGTTAAAAATCTTAAAACTCTCTAATTTAGTCAGTACATAAAGAACTAAAAAACTTAACTTGTTACAGGGTATTTCAAAGTACAAAAAATTTAAATTTAGTAAATAAATATAGGAATCGGTAACTGAAAGTAACAAAAAGCAATAAAGACGACTGTTCTAACAATATTATTACGGGGTATTTATAGGGTATATGAAGTATTAAAAGCAACACCAAACATACATACACATATCCTAATTGAATTTCACAACCAATTTCAAATAATCCTGCTACATTGTTTAGTCATTACATAGAGAACTGGTAACATCTACTTATTACAGGGTATCCGGGGTATCCATTTGCCTTGTCTTTAATTTGTAAACCTTATTTGTTAAGTACCTTTTTTGCGTCGTTTTTCTTACAAGATTTTTATGCCTCTTTATTACTGTTTTATTTTCGAAAGTGATTAATAGGTTTGACATGTTACTTTTACGCTAATTGAGCGATCAAAATCAAATCGAATTTGCTAAATTTGGCAGCCAGCTGGCCATCACAGCAGCCTTCACGGTGAAGGGTGAAAGGGTCGGCATCCACATCGGAATCGCCTTCCAATTCGAATTCGAATTCAATTCAAAAGTAAAGAAAAAGAAGAAACAAAAACGAGCCGTATCCAAAGAGTTCATTTATGCGTTAAATGCACGAAATTTTCGAACGTGCCACAGTTTAGATACAAGCATATATGTATTCAGCAGATGCAGATACAACTGTGTGGTAGATTTACTTACTTATAGGCATTGAAGCGATTAGTAGCGCCTTTCGATTTTCATTTGTGTCGAGTGAATGTTTTGGACGCGTCTCTTCAAATGGACTGGGGTTAAGATGGGAGGGATTGTCAGGGGATGGAATGGGATCGGAAGGGATAGGGAAGGGGGCAAATTAAGCAGGTTAATTTAATTTTAAATAGAAGTTGATGGTTGTCTTGAATTGTCTTGATTTGTCTTGGTCATGCAGTGGCAGTGGCAGTCCCAAGTGGCAGATGGGCGTAAAAGAAGCGCCAACAACACAAAAAAAAAACAGATCATTAATTTTATGATCTTGGAGGTTAGTGAGTGGCTCACCCAGACAGGTTCCGCTAAATGAATGGATCGGATGAAGACTAAAGAAGCTGGAAGTGAACATCATTAAGCGTTCAAATATGTAGCAAAACTGAATTAAAAAAATAAATTAGCAATAGTTTAACAGTCTATATACATTTTAGAATGTAAGCTTCCTAAGCTCAGCAGATAATTATCTCAAATATACTTTTACCTGTTAAGAGAGCTACTGGAGGTCTATGCTTAGACTTACATTTTTCCTTTCTGAATATAAATCGTATGAAGGAAATTAAGTAATACCTAAATCAGGTGAATTTAAGAATTTTAAGAACAATCAGATCTTTTGTAAAAATGTTATTTTTCCTTGAATAATAATTTCTTTATATTAAATTAATTATTTTAAGTTTCCTGAAATGATCAATTATTGCATATTTCTTATGGGATGTTTTTTTCAATCATGATATACGCATTTTTAAACAAAAACTTTTTTAAATAAGCGTTGTAAAGTTACTGTTACTGTGTGCAAAAAAATTGAGCAGTTTCGTGGTCATTTATTATATTGAATGGTGCATGTGAAAATCGAGTAACTTTCTAACCGTTTTGCCTGTTTTGGAAAATATAACACGCACCGAAATTATGACATTTCATCATTTTAACTATCGAACAAAATTTGTTTACAGCACTCAAAATGCCAATTACGAGTGCTGAAACTTGGGAAAATAAGTGAAATGATGTGGATAATCTGCGAATTGATGACTGTCATATATGTAAAGATAGATAGAAGGAGAGAGAAAGAAAGAGATACCCATATCATTCAGATCTGGCGGTACTATAAAAAGCCTTTTGAGCCAAGTGCAATATAAGAGATAGACAGAAAGATGTAGAGAGAGAAACAGACAGAGAGAGAGAGAGAGAGTGAGAGAGAAGGAAGAGGGGAAGCATCTGTTGCAAGGTGAGAGGTATTGAGATGTGCCCACTGTTGTACGTAATCCAAGGCAGTTAATTGCGCCTTTAAACCGGAAGCGATGGATTTGATTGCGTTACACATTTTGTGTACTGGAATGTGCGCTGATTTTTTTTTCTCAATTTCAATTTCAACTTCATTTTATTATTATTGTGATTGTTGTTGTCGTTGTTGTTGTTGTTGTTGTTATTTGATGTTGTAAGCAGAGCAATGACGATGACTTCGATTTGTGACTCTCTCAACGATAACCGCAATCACTTTGAAAATCTAAAAAACAAATCACTTTAGGCTACGCAGCAACTGCAAAATCAACAGACAACAACAACAATAATAATAATAACAACACCAACAACAAGAGTGCCTTAATGCCTTGGCATACACTTAATCCACATTCAGATTGAGATTGAAGCTGCAACTGTTGGGGAGTGTCTTGAGGGAACTCTAGACAAACGGCCTCGGAATGAAAGTTGCCCGAGTTTTTTTTTTGCCGAGTTTGCCTGCAATTACCGCTGCCCGAAATACGCAAATCGATTAAATGAAAACCATTCGCTATGTGGAAAATAGGAAAATAGTATGTAGTATGCCCCACAGCAATTGCAGGCACACTCCTCTGTTGGATCCATAGTTCGATCGATTTATATAGGTGCCCTCGCTCGGGCCTTATGTAAGATAATTTGCAATGCAGCACAGGAGATGAGTTGTATTTTAATTGGAGCGACACACTCAGATACATTTCAATAGATACAGATACAAATGTGGTTAGTATGTAAATGTAACGACGTTCTATTTAGATAAATAGAGAGTGTTGATATATAATGATGAGCATCCTCCATTAAACAGATTGTGGAATTTCCTCTCTCTGTGTGCTGTTTAGAATTAGATTCGATTGATTGATTGTCGCTCCAGAGAATCGATTGTTTTCATTATTATCTAGTCATTCAGGAAAGTTGGAAAAATACGTCTTAATGCATATCTAATTTGAGAGCAATCAAGAATGTGTATACGATTGGGAATATCGAATGAGAATGTGTAAAAGTAGTTGCTTCAATACTTAAACCAACTCCAGAATCTATAGGTACTGATTCCAAATAGAGGATATATAAAACAACAGATCTGCTTGTTAAAATGAAACAATTAAATGAAGCAGTTAAATGTGCACAAATAAGTTAATTACTCTAAAAATTAATAACGTAGCTTATCTTTATTACTTGAGATGATCTTTTTTATCCAAATAAACTCAAAATAAGTTGAATGTTCTATAAATATTCTTCTAATGCGGATGTTTCACAAATGATGCGAATCAAATTCCACTTAATAACTTTTCCACTCTATAATTTTGTTAGTTATAAATTAACTAATTTAATTAACAAGATAAAGTTGGGAGTTGTCATTAATTACTTTCAAATTGCTTAACAATTAGGCACCATGAACATGGTTAACACTTGTGAAAAGTCTATATCTACTTAATTTCAAAATGACTGGATACTTTGTAAAGAGTTTAACTAATTTTTGTAGATCTGTGAATCTTTGATTTAAATTTTTTATTTAGCGAATTTTTGAATTGAAATGTCTAACAAGTTTTCTTTGTCAGTAGCATTTATAACATTGCAGATCTGAAAATCTACTTTGACTATATAAGTGATCCATTTATATATTTAGAAAGTTCTTTAACTGGTATTTTACTCCACATCGTATACATTTTTGAGAAAAATAATAAAAATATTTCTAGTAAAGAATTTAAATTATTGACACACATTAGTTCATCTACATTTCATTATTCTCCCACTCAAACTTTTGGCTTTTCTAAATGTTCGCAGCTTTTTTATTATTTCTAATAAATATGTAAAACTTTGGATAATTTGCAAGTTATTCGCATATCTTAAAAAACGCTCACGTTGTAGTCTCTAATAATTCCAATTTGCATACTCATCCAGTCTCAATTCAAGACGAGCTGACATACCTCATTACGAGCTTCATTATTATTATTATTGTTATAATTATTTCCTCTTCTTTAAGCGTTTAACACATTCATTAGCAAATTGTTAAGAATCTGCAATTGCTTTTCTAACTGAACCATCATCAATTAAAACAGAAGTGAGACAAACCTAAGCGAATCTACTTAAAAAATTTAACTTAATGATTACCCCACCCATTTATAACAACAACAACAATAAATCTATAATAAAAAAAATAACAATGAAGCTAACGTACGCGTATTTTGAAAGCAAAAGTAAAGTGTTTTGAAAGTAAACTACACTAATTTAAAGCTGTAAATTAACCAACTAAACAGCAACAACAACAAAGCAACAACAATAGCGTCAAAAGCAACAGCAACAGCAGCAACAACAACAACAACAATAAGACACAAAACCAAGAGCGCTTCAGGCCTTTGATAACCTTGAATGCAATGAGAGAGCTTTAATTAATTATATGTGTGTGTACGTGTGATGTATGTGCTCACAATTAAAAAGGTGTAAAAAACCACAGCAACAACAGAGACAACAACAACAACAACAACAACTGGAGCAATAGCCGGTCTTTTAACAAAACAAAAAATGTTCTATGTCCCCCAGATTGAATAATAAATACGCCTCATCATTGATCAACTTTGAAAAGAGTCTTTGAAAAAAAGAGTCAAATGGAAGAGGAGGGAAGAGGGAGGGTAGGTTAAAAAAACTAGAGCAATTTTCACGCTAACTACAAATAAATAAATAAACGTCATTTTGCCAAAGGGCGACAAAATAAAGGAAAAATTCATAGAGACTGAGACAGAGACCGTAAGTAATACCCATAAAGACCAAAACGAACCACGAGACGTCATCGTAGCCGCTTGAGATTTGTACTTGAAAATGAGTTGGACGAATGACTTGGTGGGTCTTTGAAGTCTGGGTCTATGCTACTGATGAGTAAACAGACATACTCGTACTTGTAGTACATACAATCCGTTGATTACAATAGGAAATAATCCCACAAATTGCTTTAATATTCACTGCAAATCAAATGAAGTTGTGCCGCAAGCTTCGTCTCACAATGGAGACACCAAAAACACACAAAAGTCGCAAAAGTTTCTCGTTTTGTCTCTTCGTCTGTCGCTTCCCATTTTCAAGTCAAAGCATTTAACCTTGGACCATAAAACTCTGCAGACAACAACAACAACAATAGGGAGACTCACATAATATGTAATCATCGCATTGAATCTTAACTCCCTTTCCACTGCCTCCTCCACCTCATGTAGCATGTGTGTGAAATTGTAGATTTTTTCGCATTTTTGATACATATACCCATAATGTCGGGTCTCTTCTCTAATTGTATCGCATTTAGTATGGCATATTGTTTGGTCTACTTGCCAGATAATATATGGGTAGATAGAGAGAGGGAGAAACCACAGAGAGCAGGTGTACTTGGACTAGTAATTTACGAGTATTTGCCCGAAATATACTTGGCTTTGTGTCTCTTGGGCTTTGAGTCTCTGGTTCCATTGTCGGATTCCCTAAGTGGGCTAGTTTGTGGGCAATTTTAAAGAATTTGCCCACATTATGTGTATTATGTGGGTTGTGCGGCTAAAATGGTGCCTTCACATGACAGTGGCTCATTTGTGCAGTCGTTAACCACGAGTAGCTGTAAAACATGGGACTATATCCGAGGATTATGCAAGCAGAGCTGGCAAAAAGTTTACGCGAATTTACTTTTAGATATTTAGAAAATTTAATCATCTGTCAATAATAAAATAATAAACAAAAAGCTGGTTAGAGAAAATATAGAAAAGTTATGGTTGATACTTTATTTCAGATTACCTTTATCGAACTAAAGTTCAAAAGTTGTTTTGAAATTTCTATTGACATTAAAATTCATCATCATTGTTTCTTTAAAATGAATTAAAAATGAAGAAAGCGATTATAGTTTTATTTTATTAGGAATATTCTCAGTCACTTATGATTTCCAAATTGCATTGATTGTGAGCCATATACTACATATATATTTATTTTTGTCTCTAGTTTTCAATAGAAACAATGTGTATGCCGATCAGGAAACCTATCGATCATTTATTGATTTTGTAAATTGTAATATACTTATTTTCTGTTGCTAAAAAAAGAAACCGAATTATAAAGAGCAAAATAAGAGCAGTATTTAAAATCAGAAAATTTATATGTACAATAAGCACAAGTTCTTTGGCTTTGTTTTCTTATTTCTGCCTTAGAAATATTTTCTGCAAATCAAACAAGCCTGTAAATATTTTCTGCTCCTCAAGTTTTTTATGTTTATAGACGCCTTGCTGTAAATGAATTTTTTATTACAGAAAATTTGCAAGATCGTATTTAAGTTGGACAATTATACAAGACTATAACCCAGCCTTTTATGCCTGAATGTATGCAATTAAACCTGTTCGTGAGTGAAGAATTGACTTTAAAGATTGAGTTGAGATTGAAGAGTGAGCGATTGCTAGTTGATGACAATCTTCTTTGGTGACCGGAAGGAAAACCCATTTATGCCAAATGCGATGAATGCGGCTAATGCTTTTGGGCAATTTACCAACACTGGAAAACACTGAAAACATGTGTGCAAAGCCGTCAAATGTAATTGCCCTGGCAGCGCTAATTGAGCTCCCAGTCGGGGCCAATTATTCTGCAATGTGCACATAAACATGGCAATAGCCTCGTCCAAACGTGAGAAAGGCGGGCGGAACGCGGGGCGTGGCACTCGCATGGCATTCAAGCCAAGAGGGTGCGACACAAACAACTTGTCAGCAAGTGCGCAGCAGCCTTTACTCTGCTTCGGTTCGGTTCGGTTCGGATCCGAGCGGAACGGATCGAATCGAATCGGATCGTATTGGATCGGGATGGGTTGCCACTGTATGTTGTCTGGGGGTATGAGTTTGAGGAGGAGTCAAAGCACTTGGCGATTACTGGCAACATCCGCGGACGCGGCAACTGGAGCACTTTCACTTTATGCCAAGCGGCAGCTACAAATGGAATTTGCTCATTGATTGTTTACCGTCTTTAACATACTCTGTACAACCATAAAGGGTATAATGAACAGCATTAATTGCAGCATATAAATTTCTTTATTGCACAGTTCATTTTGGTCAAGAAACCGTAACGAATATAATCTCTTGAAATGAACAAACTCCTCACCCTTGCAGATTGATGACAATTTTAAACATAAAAATCCAAAGCGTGCCCCTTTTTTAAAAATTTGAAAAATTTAGAAAAACTAATTTTTTAATTATGATCTCATAATTATTAAATATATGAAATCACGGCCGAAATGACATTCCGCAATAAATCTAACTGCTCTCAACAAAGTTATTCAAGCTTAAACTCTGGCCTAGCAACTTTAAAAAAGTTAAAAAGGGAACCTCTCAGAATCAATTTTGTAGATAGTTTTTACTAATTTGGTCGTTGATCAAAAGTGAAAACTTGCGATTCAAAGTAATAAAATAAATTTGAAAGAAATACATTAAAAAAAAAGGTGGGACTTTAAATGCTGTATCAATTTATAGATCAGATCAAAAACAAAATGACATTCCGCATAAAAATTAGTTTGGTTTTGACAAAGTTATGATATTTAAAGTATGAGAATCCTTGCCTAGATCAACTACTAGAGGGTATCTTCAAGTCGTCCACTGCAACTACATGTTGATGTCGTTGTTCCATTGTCCATTGGCTGACTTTAACAGCGCACGTGGCTTCAACGGTAGCCGAATGTCTACTGTTGTTGTTGTTGCTGTGGCTGCAGCATGTGTCAAGCAATGATAGGTTGTTGTTGGGGGAGGATGACGGAGAGAGGGATGGAAGGGAATGGGAGGGGATCACAATTGCCTGCCCCCGTACTGCAATATAATTAGGCCTGCAGCAAGAGGCTGGCACTCGGACATGCGACGTTTGTTGAATGTGTTGTGTTGTTTTTTGTGTGTTGCTGTGTTGCTGTGTAGCTGCTCGGGATGTGCGCAATTTTTTATGCTTATGATCAAGAGAAGAAAAAAAGAAAAGCCTTGGAAAAGCCTGGCATGTTACAGTTAGCTTTTTGGCCATTGTTCGACGCCCGCAGTCAGCTAACTAGGTGCAGGCACAGGTTGAGAGCAGTTGGAGCTGAGTTGGGGCTCCTTAAGATTCATATATGTAGGTAGTGTTAGAGGTATAGTATAGAGGTATGCACCCGATGCAGTTATAAAGTTTTGCCGAGTGTACCACCAAAATGGACAAGACAACTTTCTTCTTCCTCTCTCAGGTGCAAACTGGTTTACTTATGATGTGAATGTTGATACGGTTTCTTTTCAATTTTATTTATTTAGTTTTTTTTCTTATTTGCTTTTTTTTTTGTATATTTGCTTCTATTTCGTTATTAAAACTCGCGACAAAACTGGCCAACGAGGTGGTTCAAGCTATCGCTTTCAGCTAGAACAAGCTTAACTGGCTCCCGGACAAGTGAGTTGGCTATTGAAATAATTGTATCACTCGCCTCTAACTGAACTCCGAGCTTAACTGAATTATGTGGTAATAAATCGAAATCAAATGAGCTGCTTCCACACACACACACACACACACATACTCTTTAAGGTAAACAGTTTGGTAGCATGCGGTAGTATGCGGCTCAATGAAGAAATAAAAATTTAATTAATTGCGTCAAAAATGCTGAGCTGTTGAAAACGTTTAGGCAATCAAATGGAGCAGCTATTTTGGCTCTGATTTGTTAATGTTTGGTCTTGTCTAGATGAAGTCGTGAAATTCACAATTATTTTTTCGTACTTTAAAGTGTTTTTGCTCAATTAAAAATTTGAATAAAGTTCGCTGTTGTTGTTATTTTTGTTGCTATTGCTCTTGACTCGGACTCGGATTCGGATTCGGATTCGGACTCGTACTTGTAAATACTTTCAAATTTCGCTTGGCAACATTCACCATCCATAAGTGGGTGCCACACGAATCCTCATGCCAGATACACTTGTGTGTCCAAAAATATAAACTATCTTTCATTTCAAACTGACCCAGTTAAACCAAAGATTCTTAAAAGAAAATGCAGCATAAGAGAAAGAGAGATGGTAAAGAAGAAATTGTTAATCGTTTTGTGTCTCTGTTACTTTGCAAGCAGCAGCTTTGTAATCGATGTGCGTATACGTAATATTTTGTATGCTTATACAGATATCGCAAATAAGCAGCAATGTATAGAAATAAGAAAAGACGCAGAAAATAAAATTTAATTCAAGATGCATAGAATTGTTTTTGATTTGCTGAAAAACTCTTAAATAATAATAATAATTTTAGATAATAATAAATGCAAATTGAATATGTAAAATGTACTTAATTGTAACGTAGTATCAAATAGCACAAAGTCTAAATAGCAATCTATCTTTTGAAGGACCAAAATAATTGTTGTTGTTAATTGAATATTGCATATTTTACATTCGATAAAAGGTTACTTTTCAATTTAAATAAGCGAACTTACTTTTTCCTAGCAAGGTCATTTACTCTGCTAAAGTATATGTTTTTAATTAAACACAAGCTAATTTTGTTAGGCTAAAAGTTTTTACATCTATCGAGCTGATGAATAATAAATATAATAGAGATGTAATAACACACGAACGGACATTAAATCAACTATAAATGGAGTATACGAGTAGTACGACAATGAGTATATACATAAGGCATGTGTCAGGTTTTAGGTATTAACAGTTTTAGTTGTTGGCCAAATGGCTCAACAGACGGCTGGCAGCAACACCGCCCACAAGTCGAGTTAAAGACCAGACGGATCGTATATGTTTTAGTTTAGGCATTAGGAAGGCTGTCAAATAGTGCAGCTGCTGCTGCTGCTGCTGCTGCTGTGGCTCAATAAAAAATGCATCTGTTGTGTTGCTTGGTAAACTGACCAAAAAGTCAGACATGGCCTGATTGTCATTAACAAATGAGCGCTTTAAATAGAGGAACGTAAAAATTCGCCACTAGGCATTGCTTAACAAATAGTCAAGAGAGCCTGTGGGCAGCGGACCAATTTTGCACCTTTGAAATGTGCTGAAAAATTTCAATTATTTAAGCATTTGCAGTTGCTGCTGCCACAAGGCAACAGGCAATATGCAACGGGCAGCAGGCAGCAAGCAGCAAGCAAGAGGCAACAGGCAACAGGCAACTTGCAACAGCCTGGACTGGTCGTCTGCATGTGTGCTAGTTATATAAAGCTTCAAATAAGAAATAAAAATGTCGAAAACTATAACAAACAACAGGATGCAGCAACACAGTGCAACACTTGGGAAAGCACTTGCCACAGCGTTAAGGAGTCGCGGAGGCTGTACGAAAAATTGTTGCCGATACAGTTTTCGACATTCATTCATTTAACGACCAACGACCGAGGCTAAAGCTGAAAGCTGAAAACTCAAACTGAAACTGAAACTGAAACTGAATTTGCGACTGAGCTGAAACTACGCTGAAGGAGGCTGCTACAAATGCGGCAACTTGTGTTGGTTTCGTTTTGGGAAAATTGAAACAATTTCCGATGTCACTCTCACTTTTTATTTCACTGACGACCGACCGTCCAGGCCATCGCCATAGTCAGCTCTTTAGATATATAGATACGTTGTCAGGCAGGCAGTCGGGCAGCCAATCTAGACAACGAGATATGTAACGCAGACGACAACGCTCCAAGACGTGATTTGGAGATGTGTTTTTGTTTCCAATGTTGCAACTGTAACTGTAACTGCAACTGCAACTGTTGTTGCTATTGCTGTTGCTGTTGCTGTTTCTATTGCTGCTACACTTGTTGTGTCCAGTGCAATGGAGGAAAAAGTGGTACAGATTGCGCCGTCGCAGCATCATCATCATCATCATCATCAGTAAAACGCATCCAACTTGCAACATTTTTCTTGCTGCTGCTGCTGCGGTTGTCGCTTGTTGTCGGTGTCGTCGCGGCTGCTGCTGCTGCTGTTGCTCTTGTTGATGTGTTGCATTTACTGCACATTTTTTCAACAACTTTTAATCTGCAACCATTTTTCTGTGATCATTCACAGTTGAGTAGATACGGCTAAAGGTGAAACTTGCTAAAATAAATTATAGTTTCAAAATGCAATTTAAGCTTTTGGAAAACAAATTTGCTAAATCAATTTATTTACATTAATTAAAAATATAAATTATTTTTGGCGGATGTTGCTCATATTTTTAGAAATTGCCAAAAATTTATTGCTTCAACTAATACGACCTTAATTTAAATTAACAATCAGTTTTAATAACTGAGCACAATTTGCTTTAATGTAAATTTAATAAAAACGATTGGTTTTAATTAGTGATATGTATTTTGTCTGAAAGATTGTTTTTAAAAATAAATCTTAATGTTACATCAAACAAATATTTAATGCAATTTGCTTATAAATATATATATCTGACTGTATAAGGAATTTATTTTTATATGCTTATTTTGTCAAATTGTTAAGCTCATTAAAATAAAGTCATAAGTTAACTTGCTACTATTTTTTAAGCTTATATAATTACTTTTTTAAGCTTTAAAACAATTTTAAGTAATTGAATCTGAAATTCATAAACAAATGAAATCATACTTAGTGCGTCATAAAATAAAATCCTTTTTCCATATTTGTCCAATTTTACTTTTAAAAACCACCTGATACCTGATCTGAGATCTGATTTCTAATTTTTTTAAGCTGCTTAATAAATCATTAAATATTTTACACTTTGATTTAGATCATGATGATGGTGAATGTTGATGTAGCATAGCTTTATAGAAGTTGTTATTAAGCTGAGAAGCAATTATTTCAAAATTTGCGAATCTAGAACAAAATCAGAATTCGACACAGGCTTGTTAAAAATGAATTAAAGTTTTCTTGCACATACCGAGGGCAATTAAACTATTATTATATTAAAGTTAGTCTTAGCCTAAATATAATCTTTATAAGATTTTCAAAATCATTTTTATATGTTAATTAATTAATAGAAACCGAGATTTATTTCCGGAAAGGTTTTTTTTAATTTCAACTCACGTATGAATGATTATCTAAATGGACTCCCAAATGAAATCTCTTGTATTATTTTCATTACCTGCCTCAACTTTGCGCTTGACTTCACATATGAGTACCTCTATGTGTGTAGAAGAGTGTGTGCGAGTATGTGTGGCTTTGCGTGTTTATTTGTTGTTGTTTTGGCGTTTGTTGTGACGATTTTGGTATCAGGTTGCCTCGTTAGAGTTCGAGATAGATGCGAAGTTGAGAGAGTGAATGAACGTGGTGTGCGTGTTGTGTGTGTGTCGAGTGTGAGTAATGTGTGTGCGTGTGTATGTGATGATCCTGCCAACAAACTTTGTCGCCGCATTGCTTGTCAGTTTGTTGTTGTAATGATTGTTGTTGCATTTTGCTTTAGCACTGATGTAACAAGGTTTAATTTTCCATTTCAATGCACGGCGGCTGCGCTTTGGATTTTTACTCTCGTTTTTCATTTGTGCGACGCTTCAATTCAGTTGTTGTTTTTAGTTTGCTTTAGTTTAGTTTAGTCGTCACTCGATTTTAGCTATAGTTTAACTGTTAGTCAAGAGCTGGTTGCGGTTGATTATGCTCCTCATCACTTTACTACTCGTGCGACACTCGGACCACAACCGTAACCGAAGTCGAAGCCACTCGCTGATTATGCGAATGACAATGATGATGACGATGACTATGACGATGATTATGCTGTTGGCGTTATAATTATGCAGCTGCAGTGGCTAATAACAAGTAAAAGTGATACCATAGGGAATGATCGGCCAGTTGTTACCCAGTAAATAACAGCTATTTATTTTCAATAGAGTTAGATTAGCCAATTTAATCAAAAGTGCTCTTGTTAGATTAATGATCTTGCGAATATCCTTTCCATATCTTAGTTAGAAATATATTTTATTTAATTTACTTTGTATAGATTGCTTTAGATTCATCCTATTCCTCACATAAAGTACCGAATAATTAAGAGAGTGAGATATTTGAATTTAATGGATATTAATTTTTTTTATTTTATATATTATATATATTTTATATTTTTTATATTTAAGTCCGTCGAGTAAAAGATGGCAAATTAAAAAATTTTAATTCATACTGAATTTGAAATGAAAAATATTTTATTCAAAAATAAAAGATACTTGATTCTTTGATTTAGTTTAACTTGAAAGAAGAAAGTTAAATTACAAATTTTAACTCTAAATATTTACAACTTGTCAGTTATATCGCCTCCTAGCCCTATTTAAAGCATTCCTTTTGTGATATGTTTTTACAGGGTGACCTAATGATGTTGCTACGGCTGCCGCTGTTGCTGCTGCTGCTGTTGTTGGCTGGCGGGCAACTTTGGCCGGCTTTGATGATGGGTTCGGTGTGATCCATTTTGAGCATAACCAAGTTAATCTCGCTAGCCTTAGAGTATTGTCAACAGCATTTGTGGGGGCTGATTATGCAGGCTTAGAGCTCCATCTCCAGCTTTCAGCTTCATCTGCAACTTTGCAGCTCCTAAGATAGCAACATTTGCGGCATTTGCTGTCGACATCTTCCACTGGACATTTTCCAATCTGGAGCGCTTGAGTTGTTGTTGCTGTTACTGTTGCTGCTGCTATTGTGGTTGTTGTTACTGTTGCTGTTATGTGTCTCGTTGTCTGTTTGTCTGCCTGACTGCGTTTTTCGCGGTTTTACAACTTTGATTTCACTTTTCTTCGCAACATGCGACGTTGTTGTTGATGTTGTTGTTGTTGTTGTTATTGTTGCTGTACCTTCACTGTCCGTTTTTTGAACTGTTTGCTTCATTGCTCTCGTTGTCGTCGTCGACGTCGTCGTCTTTGCTGTCGGTCTGCTTAAACTTTGTTACTCTTTAATTGGTTTTTTTTCTTGCCTCCATCATCTTCTTTAGGCATCCGTTTTTAATGATGATGCAGTGGCCAGTGTTGGCCATAATTGTCAACCACTTTTGCACCGTTAGCCACAAATTATAAACACATGGATTTGCAATTGCATTTTCTGTACAGTTTTCTATAGGCCTTGGAGATTTCTAAAGGCAACATCAGCAAAGCTCTACATTGATATTATCTTGATAAGAGATCTATCTTATTACGATAATCCAAAGCTGTTAATTTTTATTAACAATAATGTAAGCCTTTGTGAATTTGATAAAGTAGGTAAAATACTCATAATTTCAAGTGTGATATGCTCTAAGAGAAAGATAAGAGGTATATAAACAAGAAGATATAAAGTATGTATGTGTAAGATTCACCTTACGAAAATTATAAATAAAACGATAGGTGTGTTTTTAATAAAAACTTATAAAAAAAGCTCGTGAGAACGGATTAATTATTAGATATATATTTAAAAGGAAATGAATGTATTATAAAGTTTATTACAATATTTGTTAGCTCTGTAAATAGTGATGCAGTATTATTAATCGAATTTGTGGTCTTCCTGCTGTAAAAATTAAATTTAATCCAGTATCAGCTTTTATAAATTTATTCAACAAAAATCTTAAATGTAATTTTACATTGTAATTTTTTTAAATGAAAAAGTATACATTTTTCCGTTACAAATATTCTTATTTATTTGGCACATTGAAATATTGTTATTGTCTCTGTCATACTGTACTTGTTTTATATTTATTGACCTCTATCTCTCTGTCTTCCCCTCTTTTTCTATTACATTTACTCCGCATGTTGCTGTTGTCAAAGCTACAAAGTGAACTTAAAGTTTTCCTAAATAATGCACCTATGAATTATTATAAAGTTCATTTTGTAGTGAAACTGCCGGCGCAATTTGTGAAATAGAATAGTCTAAGATCATCTAGAGCTGAACTATTATAATAACTTAATTAAAAATGTGCACGGAAAGTTGAACTATGCAATCAAATATTGATTATTCTACTTGTATCGCATGTAAGATGCACACTCGACTATTAGCACTCAAGATCATCCAATAATCGTGTTGATTAGTCAGAGAAACGATAGATAGAATTGCAATGGAAACTATCTATAGTTTAACAGCTGCAACTATCTCATTAATATCAAATCTGATACGATCTTGAAACGCTTATGTCATCATCATCATCATCATCATCATCAACATCATCGGCCAACGCAAAAGTTCTCAAGCTCCAAATATTTCTATTATATTTTCGGCTTGTTTTTGTTTTTGTTTTTTTTTTTTTTGTTGGGTGGAAATAATTCAAGTCTTACACATGGCTGAAAGCAGTAAATCAAAGCAGCAAATGTGGCTAATTAACTTTTAGGCCAAAAACGACAACAACAAAAGGCAATTTGTTGTATGCAATAGTCGCTAAATGCTGCCACCAAACCCACGGAATATGTCTCGTGAAAAATTCTGTTCTAGATATTGTGGCTGCCACAGCAGCAGCAGCAGCAGTGGCAAAAGCAATTGCAGCAGCAACATCATAGATCGCCCACTTGTAGCAGTTGCAACTTCAGTTGCCAGTTGTCAGTTGCCAGCTGAATCTGCTGACTGTCAGTGGCATTGTTAGTTGTAGCTGTTAGCTTGGTTCACATGACTTGCGTGCCATCTGCCAAGAGGCCAAAATGCAGCCAAGAGTCAACTGACAACCTACGCAGTTGCCTTGCACGCACCTCTTAAGTGACGACCTCCAAGAGGGAGACCCTCTCCCCTCTCTCCTTCCATCCTTACCATCTCACCCCTCTTAATTCATTTGTGTGTACTTAGATGTTTTTCAGTCTTTTTTGTCTGTTTGTCTTACATAATCGTCACTCTAGATACCGTTAACATTATTCTCTTCGTCTTTTCCGTCCTAAAATAACAATACAATAGAACAATTGTTTAAACTTTTCTAACGCTCGTTGAGGCTTTTGGCATTGCTCCCAAAAAAAACCCAAATAACCAAAAAACTAGACAAAAATAACGCAAAAACCAAAATAAGTTGTCGTCTGAAAATTGAGTTCTATTTAAGAAGGCAATTAGTTTTTTTTTTTTCTTTTTTCCTTTGTCAGCGCCAGTTGCTATTATAAACAATTTGTTTTCGTTTTTCTTCTTCGGTTTAAGTTCAGAGCACTACATGACGTAGATGGAATTTACCCCGTGAGCTATCAAAGGCAACTACGAATAATAAATAAATACTATAAAATAAATATAAAAAAAAAACTAGCACAGCTGTGAGAATGAAGCTGTGACGCACCTGAAACTATAATAACATTTACTTCACAATACAAAACAATTAAAAGAAATGAGGGGGATGATAAGTAACTATTGAAGAAGAGAAGTTCAAGTTAATGAGGAAATTTCGTTATCCTTAGTTCAGAATATTCTATTATTTATTTCACCATTTTGAGATGTCAAATGCAGAAAATTAGAGGTTTAGCTCAATTTAAGTTTGAATACGAAGTTTATTTCAATAATGATACTTAATTTTAAAAATGTTCAATAAAAATTTGTCTTAAGTGGATAAATTAACAATTGCAACTTAATGGAACTTAGCTGGTTTTGCATATTTTAATATGCACATTCCGGACAACTTTTGAACCAATTAAACAGTTTATAGGGTGCCAGAAGTTTCCGAAAGTGATTGTTTACGCAAATTATGAAAATAGTTTAGTTTTTTATTGAAATTTACTAGCTTGTATTGGTAACTTCATTGTAGATAAACATTACATAAAATCATTTTAGTTTACAAAACTCCTACATTGATGAATATATCATTTCCATTCTGATTTGCCACAGCGAATTCTTAAATAAATTTAAATTGCTATTGTTAGAACAAAATGAAATATTTTTATAATTAATTTCACTTATTGTTTTTTACTTACAGGTACGTAAATGCTGCCTACAACAATTTGAAATTTCGAAGGCAGCAACTTTAACACTAACGATATAAATAGCGCTAATAAGAAGAGAAGATTAAGAAGAATTGATAGCAACAATAATAAGAGCAATAAGAGCAACAACAGCAACTGAGAGGAGAAAGCAGTGCAGCTAATAGCTAACAGTTATGAGAGAGAAAGACCACTCACCAAGAAAGATGCTTCCTAGCCCAAAACAGGGCTGTGTTTACCCTGCCTTAGGATTAATACCCACATCGTATATATCACATGTACCTTATGATCTGTCCGCCTCAACGACGGCAGCAACAGCCACCAGCAGCATGACGACGACAACTGCGCGACACCAACACCAGCAACACCAACAGCAGCAACAACATCATGGCAACAAGGCTAAGAGACGCAGCAGCTTTGATCAGCCGCTGGACCTGCGATTGGCCCACAAGCGTCGACAGCCGGGGAAGGGGGAAGGGGAGATGCCACAGCCGTTGGAGGATGAGAATAGTAATCTCATTATGTTTGCCAACGAGTTGGCCGTCCAGCGTAAGGAGAAGGAGCTGAACAATAATCACATAGCCGCCTCTCTGGCGGATCTGGGCTTTGATATGAGCCGCAAGATGTTGCGAGCATTGCGAGAGGGCGTGGCCACGCCTCCAGCGCCACCAGCTAGCGTTGTGCCATCAACATTGCTGGAGGCGATGACGAAAACGCTGCCACTGCAATATCGCAATGTATTTGCACCACCAACGCCACAGGCAGCCGTACCACCAGATTTCGCTTTTCGGCATCCTCTTAAGAAAAGCGAGCTCGGTTGGCCACCTAACGAACCACAGCAGCAACAGCAGCAGCAGCAACTAAAACTGGAGTTGCCAACGCCGACAACAGTTGCAGCTACACTTGCAACAAGTACGCCCACGCCGCATCCACAGCTACAGGAATTCCAATCACGGCAACATTCCCGCAAGGCAAAGCAACGGCAAGCGCAATCACAATCCCAGACTCCGGTTGCCAGCGGGAACACATTGCCGACGCAGCAGCAAAGAAATAAAGATCGCTACACCTGCAAGTTTTGTGGAAAGGTTTTTCCCCGATCCGCGAATTTGACGAGACATCTGCGCACTCACACGGGAGAGCAACCGTACAAGTGCAAATATTGTGAACGTTCCTTTAGCATCTCCTCGAACCTGCAACGTCATGTGCGGAACATTCACAACAAGGAGCGACCCTTCAAGTGTGAGATCTGTGAACGTTGCTTTGGCCAGCAAACGAATCTTGATAGGCATCTCAAGAAACATGAATCGGATGCGGTTTCGTTGAGTGCATTGAGTGGAGTTAGTGAGAGGATGCATTGCATTCGGAGGTTCTGTGAGAATCCCAGTGAAGAGTCCTACTTTGAAGAGATACGCACATTCATGGGCAAGGTCACACAACAGCAGCAGCAGCAGCAACAACAGCAGCAGCAGCAACATCAACAACAACAGTCACTGCCATTGGCAACATCACGAAGCTCCGCCTCGTCCAGTTGCTCCGCCTCGCACACGCCCACATCCTCGCATACGCCCACGCAATCGGAGTCGTCGGAAACATTGGCGCAGGAGCTGCGTCGATTACAGGCGGAGCGGGCCAAGACAGGAGATGACAGCAACGATGAACTGCCCACCCAGCTAAAGCAGGAGGAACAAGAGCCTGAAGAGGATGAGGAAGAGGAGAAGGAATCCAAGGAATCCATACTACATACGATACCATCAACAACCACAACAACATCAGAATCACCAACGCTCAAGCAGGAGCCCTAATGAAGTCCTGAAAGCGTAAAACCACCCAATCCTGACCCTGAAGAAACCATTTCCTATACTCGTATGGTAGAACCGAAAGAAAAAAAAAAATAAAAAGACCAGTAGCAAGAACACAAACTATTTGCAGACCTTATTATATTACTTTTGTCTCTAGCTGTAAATATATATTTTGTATTTTGTAATCTGTAATTTGTAATTTGTATGTTAAATGTTAATGTGTAAATCGAATTGTACAAAAAAGAAGATTGGCAAGTGTATATCATTTTATGTGCGTATTAATTTAAGCATTGGTATTTTTGTGTATATACAAAGCAACAAACGACAACAAGCGTCCACTGTTTAATAAAAAGTTACAAGTTTTTTGAAATTTACTAAAAAAATACACACAACTTTTGTTTGCGTGACTGGCATAAATAGCAGAGAAAATTTAAAGCGGCCATCATTTGATAGTGGAAACTTGCGCGCCAACTGAATTTCACGACGCAGCTAACTTCACGCTACGCAAAAATGCTCAGCGAAAGTAAATCGATAGCTTATCGATATTTCGAACGAACGAGAAACAAAATAATTAAGCTGCAGAAAGTATTTTCTGAGAAAATGTATATTATTTAGAAGTAATTCGTGTCGACGTGTTATACCGGAATCCATCATCAGATGTTGGCGCCCACGATATCGGAATCTCCCCCAGCGTTGCATTACAAAAGGGAATACATTAAACTTTCCAGCAACAGTTGTTTGATTAACAGTAATAAACTTACACTGTTAACAACAGTTTACAGCCCGAACGGAACGATTCAACAACTCGAGCCGACACATAAGGGGAAGGCACTGATAAGATTTATTTTTAACATTTACAGCCTTAGAAACATGTTACAACAACTGACAATAATAGCTGACGTAGCTGAACTCAAGGAACTACAAGGACTCTATCTGCAAGATTGGCCCAAACATTGTGTGGGTTACTTTTGGCTGGATAATTATCTGAGATGGTTATCCAAAGATCCCTTGATAAAGCATTTGAAGTTCTTCACGTTAAACGGTGACTGGCGCAGTGATGGGCTGTTTATCTTAGTGGTTTGTACCAACATAAAAAATTCTATTTATAAATAACTAAATATTTACTATTTATCCAACTTACAGCATCGCTATCAATTGTTCTTCAGCAATCTAAGTAGACAAAAGACGTCGGAATTGCAGGCAGCACTGGGACTCTTAGATTGGACACGGGGCTATAAAGTAAGTGCAATTCACGCGACGCATCATGAGATCTTTAAGAACCTCATTGCTAACCGTCAACTCTGCCTGCATCGAGAAATTAATACGATCATGTATAGGATGCCCTGTAAAAAGGCCAAGGATTTACAGGTTAAATGTCCACCTGAATACTATCTGGATAACGTGCAACTAGAGCATGCAGAGCTCATCAATGATCTTTGGTCAGCACGTCATCCAGGTTCACTGAAACTTATCCAGCTGCTAATTGAAAACAACACAAATGTGGGTCTCTATGAGAAGGAAACAGGACAGCTCTGTGCCTGGTGCTTAAGGTGGGGATAATATATTATTTATATTGATTCCATCTTCTAAAACCCTTCCAGATTGCAGAGTGGATTCTTGGGAGCCCTCGAAGTTCTCCATACTCATCAGCGTCGCGGACTTGGCTTAGTCGTAGCTGCTGCCATCAGTCAGCGTATTGCCAATGAACTGAATCAAGATGTCACAGCCTTAATTAATATGAACAATATAGTCGCTTATAAAGTGTTTGACAAATTACATTTTACACTCGAAGAGGGAGTGCACTATTACTGGAGCATTTGTTTGCCCGAAAAAGAAAGCTCTATAAGCTGGCCAGCGAATCAGTGACCAGACAGAATGTAAATATTAAGTGCCTATCCATAAAGATATACTTAATTGTATCATTATACTAGAAAATCCACACTAAAGATTAACGTATTATCATACTAATGAAATGGTATATAAAGCAAAACGCAACCCACAATTTCTTTAAAGTTAAGGTGGCAACATGTTAAAACTGCATCAGATTGACCTTCAAGTTCTTCAGGACTTTCAGTCTTTGTATAAAAAAAACTGGCCAATGTATTGTCAAGAATACTATATTCTTAGCAATTTCATTATGTTTAAGGAAGTTGAGCCGGAACTAAAACATATCAATGCTTACACCTTGGCAGATCAACAAGCTCAGGAACTGGGTCTCTTTGTGATTATGGTATTTATAAAGTGTTTATCATAGAATACGATATTATTATAATCTATTTTGTTAGGATCGCTATCAACTGCTTGTGGGGTGTCTTGGCGATTCGATGGAATTGCTGGAACAAGCTTTGCAACTGCTAGATTGGAGGAGAGGCGTATATTGCACCTCAATGCGAACACGTTATTTTGAAACTGTTTTGAAGGTTGTTCGGGACAAACAACTTGACATTGATCTTGAGCTCGTGGCTAATTTATATCATTTATCAAGGGAGAAAGCCTTGCAGTTGCCCATCGAGTAAGTTATCAAATCGTATAGATAATATAGATAATCGTGTCAAAGTCTATTTTTACAGCTGCCCTAAAGGTTTTCAATTGAAACCGCTCTCTGAGCAAGATGCTCATTTGATAGATCAGGAATGGCCTTATAGTCAAGTGGGTTCCTTGTTCTTTTTACAACGTCAGATTCGCCTGTGTCCTAGTATGGGATTATATGATGAGCAAAGTCAAAAACTGGTAGCCTGGTGCACGAGGTAAATTAATAAATTAACTATGAGTCTTTAAGCAAACTAAATTATTTTGTTTTAATAGAGCACAGGATGGTCTACTGGCTGCATTGCAGGTTGATAATAATTACAAACGACGTGGTTTTGGTTCTCTTGTCGTCAAGGCCCTTTCAAGAAGCATTGCCGCTTTAGGACATGATGTTGCCGCAGAGATACATTTCGAAAATATGCCGTCCAGCAAAATGTTTAGTAAATTAGGCTTCGACGTGATTGATCAGTGTCATTGGGTTGTCACAGCACCTATCACAGGTAAATTTACGTGGCCAGAGGGACAATAAATCGCCTTACAACTAAATGTGCTATAAAATGTAAAACTATTATTTCAGTTACATTAAATTTTTTAAAACGCTTATTAAAGAGTAAATGGAATTTGTAAATACTTATGTCTCTTTTAAATTAATTTAAGAGCAAACAAGGTTGAGCAATGGTGGTTTGTTTTGATCTCTCTCTCTCTTTGCTTATGCATACCCTGTATTGAACAAAGGGTATTTAAGACACAGCTGCTGGCAATGCTCTTGTAAAATATAAACTTTCTTACTTTCCGTAAGAATTTGATAGGTTTTCACTTAGTTCCAGGGTGTTTATCCAACGATCACATTCTTGACTTGATTTCTCTCTCTGTTGCTCTTATTCATACTCGTTTGTATTCATTTCTCAGTAACTTTATACATACATACCTAAATATGTATACTCAATATTATGATTACAACGTAACTCAGTTGATCGAACAACCGCATGTGGACAAGTTGATCAAACGCTTTACAGAATGTCGCACCATCTGGAAACAATTGGACTCGAGATATTACAGAGTTTTCAAAAGTGTTACACACAAAATTGGCCTAAATATTGTTCAGAGTTCTATTGTCTAGATAACTTTATAGGATTCTTAAAAAAGGATCCACAGATCAAGAATTTAAAACTCTATACTCTTTCCGACCAGCGAGCCAAGGACGGAGCGCTATTTGTGATTGTGGTTGGTAATTGGATATAGGAATTTCATTTTGCCAAATCTAATATATATTTACTTTGTTAGGATCGCTATCAGTTGTTTGTGGGCTGTTTAAATAACTCAGAAGCACTTGTAAAGGAAGCGTTAACTTTAATTGATTGGTCCTCTGGCCTTAAGTGCAGTTCCGTACCAGGTCGACATATTTCCGATCTCGAGAGTGTTGTTAAAAAAAAACAGCTGAAAGTTGAGTATAATGATATTACAAATCTGTACTATATGCCAGCAAAGGAGGCATGTCAGCTGAAAGTTGAGTAAGTTTTCAGGACCTTCTAGAACTGTTCGAATTACTCTTTTTCATTTTTTTTAGAGTTCCCGATGGCTTTTTTATGGACACTCTAAGAGAAATAGATGCTGATTTGGTTAATGACGAATGGCCAAATCATCATGTGGGTTCCTTATACTTTGTACAACGTCAGATTCGCATGTGTCCAAGTGTTGGCCTTTATTCAACAGATACCAAGCAGCTGGTGGCCTGGTGCATCAGGTAAAGGTCTCCTGCAGCAATTGATATCCACACCATCTAATGGAGATTTCTTTAAGATTACAAGGTGGCTTTTTGGGTGCGTTGCAGGTGAGAAGCTCCCATAAACGACGTGGATTTGGAAGCTTGGTGACTAAGGAAATCACAAGACGTATAGGTTGTATGGGGCAGGATGTAATGGCCTTAGTAGGACCACAAAATGTTGCATCCAGTGCCATGTTCGACAAGCTCGGATTTAAGATAATTGATCAATGTTTCTGGTTGAGAACTGAGCCTGTCTCTGGCGAAGTAACATGGCCCGACGGGGAGTAAATGAAGTTGATCTTTAACTATGTATATATGTATACAATACATTATATTATATTATGTATATAATAAATACATATTTATATGTACATATTAAAATATTATAGCTATTGTATATGAATACAACTTTGGTATAAAAATATGCCAAATCTTGCATATGCTATGACTAGGACTGTTGCTGCAATTCCTGCTGCAATTGTTGTCGGAGGCGATCGCAACGTTCGTGAAGTTGGGCAGGACACTGACGAACACTGGGCTCCTGCACCATGTTTGTTAGAAGTTGAAGGACACACTCGAGATCGGATAGCAGATGATATTTGTTCATTTGATATTTATCAAAAAGTAAAAAGCTGGTGGTTATGGTTTGGTCCTTGAGTGCGGCTAATCGGCGGGCGGCTATGAATTCCAAAAGTTCTATAAAATCGAGGTAGTTGATGCCAAAACTGGCTCGCAACATGGTCTGGCAGTGTGCTTCAAAATTGTCCATCTGTTGACAGTCGGCAATCTCCCTGCGTACAGCTCTCAAGTTGCTCAGTAAATTACGCCACACAAGCGACACATTACAGGCATTAAACCAGTTGTGATTCACTGAGATGGTGTCCGTCACATTCCAAACCTGATGGTACCAGCCACTGGGCACAAACACTGCCTCATTGGCCGTTTGATTAATGGTGAAGTAACGCACTTTGTGCTCATCCAGTTGTGTTTCATTTATGCTAAATGGTAGGTTTCCTAGTCTATCTGCTAGCTTGAGTTCCTCGCCAGGCGGCATTATCAGCCACTTCTTGTGACCCACAATGTTGGTGGACCAGCTAAAGGAGCCAAACACATCCGAGTGAAAGGAGGTCCTAAAAAAAGTAACATGATTAGAAGTTTTATTTCTTATCCCCCTTTCATGGGTAATATAACTTTGTTGCGATATGTGTAATAAGTTAAAGGTGTGGCAGACCCCATACATACCAGGAGTTCTTGGGTCCCATGTAAACGAACCGATAATCATCCCGCTTTTCTTGGATTAGTTGTTCATTTAGCCAATCTGAGGCAAAGTACTTGGGCACTTGGTAGAACTCATACGTCGGCAACTGAGCAGCCAGATGCCAGTCCTTGAGGTAGAGATTGTCCTTGACTACATTGCAGTTTGTCTCCTCAACTACATTCGAATTTTTCATACTACGTTGCCATCTTTCCAGATAATCATGGAACTTTAGCTCCAACTTGGCATGACTATTGAAATATGTTGCATTGCAGTCTGCGACAGGCACAACGAAGTTGCCAATGCGGCTCCTGAGGTAGTCGAAATTAATCTGATAATCGTAACCAGTTAAACTTGGGTTGAAGTTTGCATTTTCGTTGTCCTTTTCCTCCGTCTTCTCACTGTTCTCTATGCCGGCCTGCGCCCAATTCCGACACTCCCAATTGTTTGACACATCTGTTATAATAACTGGCCAGTTAGCGTGCATATAACGCCAATAGAATTTGTTGTATGTCAGTTCTTTGGCGGTGCAACGTTGGATATTGCAATTTCCCTCTGTCACCAGATCCTTAAGTGGTTGCAGCGCCAAGAGCTCCGGCGCCGCAATCTCTGACGCCATGCCAGACAAACAAAACAAAAACGAAAACAAAAGGGCTTGGAATGAGGCAGGGCTGTAAAAAAAAGACAGGGACGTTGGATGAGAAGCCTTAGGTGATATCTGTTTCGTAAGGCTGCCAAGAGGTGGCGCATTTCTGTTTCGCAAAGCTCCCAAAATATGGATTTTATTCAGAACTCATTTTAGCAAGTTCGACTCCCTGTGGGGAAGCAAACATAAGTAAAATGAACTTTTTTATTAAATCGAGTTTATAGTTAAATTGGTCTATTTAAATTAAATATCATTGATAATTTAAATGAAAGTATTTGTTTTTTGAATTTATTGAAATATGCGCGGAAGAAGTCGACGGACCGCCACAAAAATTTATAAGGTGGCTCTGTTTCGCAAGTCTAACAAAAGGTGGCGTACTTACGTTTCTTAAATGTGTCAAGTGATGGGGTGACAAACTATGTATATCAAAAATATCTCGGGTCGCCACTACATAGGAAATTTATCCAAGTTATGCACCAGCGCCAGCACTGCCAGACAAAAGTGGCTGTTAAATCAGAGAATTCGATACTATTGACACAAATGTGGCCCGCCACAATTTAAATTAAATGTGAGAAATTGTTAAATTAATTATTAATTACATTATGTAATAGAAGAAAATATGTAAATTCAGATAATAATTTTTGAAATTAAAAACATTTTGTTTAATTTTATTAAACTGCAATCTGGTTGCCATTTTATTGAAATTTATTCGCTAAACATTTTTTCCATTTTCAAGATTTAACTACAATTTGGATTTACATACATATGCGTTATATGTGTTTTCTTATATGCACTTTGCAAATGGAAAGTCAACGTACAGAGTTTGACATACGATTGAAAATTTAAATTTAAGTTTCATTTTACATATGCATATGTGTATGTAATGTGAGTTTGGTGTATGTGTGAAATTTGCATCAAGTTTCTATATATGAATGCATTTATTTGTATTTATGTATAAACTTTACAGATATTTTATGGCTCGCCTTGAAGACAAACCTTTTTAGCCTAAGAACTAACGGTCGACTAACAACTTACTAAGTTAAGTACAATGTAATTGTAACTATAATAATCATATATAATTTTTGCTAGAAAACTATAGGTTTATAAACTATAGAAAAACGGTGTTGGTAAAAATGCTATTTACACATACAAAAATTCGTATAAAATACGTCATAAAAAAGTTTAACAATAGGTTTTTATTTCATTTGCGTAGAAAATGTACAATTATTGAATTTGTGTACTTTTATTTACTTAATACTACGCACATTTGACTAGAATATTTATTTTTAGGTTTAGAAGGTACAGAGATACTGACAGATTAGTTTTTCTTTTCTTTTCCATTATTGTTTTTGGGCGTAGGCTACGGAAATGTAGGGAGAATATTTATCTAACTGTAAAGGTATAGAATACGAGTATTTCACATACTTATGACATAGAAATTGTCCAACCCAACCTATTTACAACTCTACACTTAGTATTTGTAAGTATGTACTAGGTGGCATGCAGCTGAAGCTTGTGCCACGCCCACTTTTCTTAAAAACTAATTTAGTGTCTTTTACGCTATTTTCTTTCTTTCAGAATTTATAGGTTTTTTACAACTGCCCGCAACTGCTTAAAAATTTAACTAATTATTTATTTAACATTTAATCAATGCCCAATATTTTGTAATAATTTCCTATATATTTTGTTTTATTTAAATTAATATATATATATTTAAATCTATATTAATTTATAATCGTATTTAATTTAAGTGTATGCTTTCCCACTTTTCAAATATTATTTGCATTTTACATTAATCTAAGAAAATGATTTATTTTCATATTTATTACATGCTTGATATGTAGTTTTCATATAAACAATTAAATTAATTCAAGTTGGTAAACGGAAATGTTAATATTCTTGTGATTCTTCTTCTTTCCTCGTGTTCTCTTCTTTTCTCGGTGTTGGTCCAGTTTGAAGACAGAAATTCATATGGGAGTTTTATTAGATAGGAGAGATAACCGTTTAATTTGAAAAAATTGTTATAAATTGAAGTTTTATTAAGTGGGTGCATTTCTCGGCAGTCTGTAGATTGTCACAAAAACCAAAATGAAATTCGAAAATTGTTCACAGAACTTAAAAGGAATTAAGCCAAAGACTTGGTAGTATGTATTTATACTGGTATACTTAAAGCTTATACAAACCATAGCTAGGCCACTTATTTAACTAGAATATAATTAATGTAAATATTATATATTTATTTATTTATCGTACTTTTAACTTCTTTCATCTTATAATTTCTATATGCACCAAAATATTTTCGTTGCATTTTCGGTCAGATTCTCAAACTATTTTCTGGCCTATTGTACAACCTCTCTAAGGATAGCACTTAGATTTAATTAGCTGGAAGTACAATTATAAGGATCGTCAGTGCGAAAGTTGGGATGATCTTCATAGGGCTTTGTTCCAGCTGCTTTCTTATCATCCCTAATCTTTTCAACCTGCTGCATAACACGCAGAAAGTTCCCTCCAGCCAACTTTGTTAGCTCATCTATGGTCCAACCGCCTCCCAAGAGCTCGGCGAAAAGTGTTGGGTACGAAGAAACATCCTCCAGGCCTTTGGGTGTGCTATTAGGGAGAAAAGATATAGAAATTTAATAAATTTAAAATGATAGGTGAAACATTTTTCTACCTGTTGCAATATCACAACTCCCATATTTACTCATTACAGGGTAGCCAATTAACCTAATTGAGTTACTTAATTGCGTTGATCATTTGCTAAAATTCCATTCAATTATATTATGTACACATATCGAACTTTATGCACAATTGAATTTGATTTTTGTAATTTAAAAAGGAAAAGGCAAACCGAAGCCAAAATGTGGATTTTGCCTGTATGGATAATAAAGCAGCAACAACAATAGCAAGAAAGGAATTTATGTAAGTCACAACCACAAAATACACAAATAAATAAACAACAGGCAAAACAATGCCAAATAAATAATAAATTAATATTTCTGGCCCCGTTTGAAAGGAAGTACAAATAAATAATAATTTACTTTTATGTGTGCTGCAACGTTTAGGCAACGTTTTAAATGACATGGAAATATTACATAATATGTAAATATGTGTGTATTGAAAAGTATATACAGAGTGTTCTAACATTCTAAGCAAGCATCTTTCGGAAATCTGGAATTTTAAATGCTTAAATTATATATTTTTTTTTGGCTACAAGACTTTTATGAATTTTTAAAATATTATTTTATCGCACGAATTCGATGTTTGTTAAATTAAATAATCACTATATTTTTTTCTAACAACTTAAAGTTTTTAATTCTGCGACACCCTGTATATGGGTATTTTATTGGTATAAATTATATTTGAAGAATGCTTGAAAAAGCCATAGCAAAAACAATTCTGTCATTTGCCTTTCCTTTGTAATTTCTGGTCATTTTATATTATTGCATTGTTGTTGTTGTTGTTTTTGAATTTGTTGATGTCGTTATATTGGTTGGGATTCCTTTGCGGCATGTCCTATTTACTACTTATAAATATAAGTACATACTCGTACATATTTCAGAATTTTCCAAAGGGCATTTCAACATTGTTTTGTGCAAATTAAAATTAATCATTTGTGGCTGCGGCTGGCACTTTAAATTCAATTCGCATTTGACATTCTAAATTTATTGCAAATAATCACCCATTATAGGGAAATTAACAAAACGAATGAAATAGTATTTGTGAGGGTTAGAATGTGGAATACCCTGTAAGTCATATACTTGAACGGAAGCTCTACTAAAGGTATTGAGTTACTATTAACAAATAATTAACTTTTGAAGTCATTAACAAAGTGTTTTTAAATACCCAAAAGAATTTCCATTTTATATATTTTGACATGATTTAAAATTGGAAAATTTAGCAGGTAGTTTTTAGTAATTTCCGGTTTTTATTTTTACAGAATAAATTTGAAATGCATGACAAAATGATCACATCCCTTTGCTAGACTCTATCTAAAAAAGGACTCTAAAAATATGCGTTAACGTGACCAGAACTATGTGAATGTGTCAGGTGTCACTGAAGTGCAACTGCAACTGCCACAACAGCAACTGCAACACCAACAGCACCAACAACAGCAGCAGCGTAAATTGCAATTGTTGCTTGTTTAACACATTGAATGCCAGTCAATGTCGAAAATTGGCAGAGGGAGCCAGAAAAATGTCATTTGAAATTTTGTAATTTCATAGAATTTTAGATTATTTATTGTGCCTTTGTCACCAAGCCTCTCTCTCTGTTTATGAGTGTGTGTTTGTGAGTGTACATGACTGGGAAAGTGGCCTATAAATATTCATAAGCTCAATTTCGGTTAGGTGTACGTTCTTTATTTTTGCCAGCCCGTTGCGAACCAACGGAATGAAGTTTATTTTGTTGGAAAATTGATTTACATGAAAATTGTTGTTGAAAATGTTCATATGCACATGTAAAAACACAAAGTGTGGCTTGTTGTTGCTACATAAATGTGGCATGTAGTAAAAATATTTAATTGAAAAACACACAACAAATGGGCAGCTTCATTTCTCTATAGATTGGGTGAAAGCAACACAAACAACCAAACTGAACTGAACTTTGCTCTCTACAGTTTCAAGTCGTCCTCAATGTTTGTTTATGTTTTGCCCCCAATGACACGCAATGAAACGTAAATCTATGCAAATTATAATAATGAGGAAATGATAATGACAATGGTAATACTGATAATGATGAGACCGAGAACAGAAAATGAGCACATGTCAGCCACATTTAAGCTAAACTACAAATTAAGTACAGCTTTAAATTTATAATGAAGACCTGTGTTAAAAAGTTGAAACTAATTTGTAAATTATATTTGGTCACAGAAATAGAAGAAGTATGGAGTCCATACCAGAAAATTTAAGCATAAGATTGCATTAGTTAATTAATACGAGTAGAATATGTTTGACAGCAATAACTAAATATCAGCAAATACTTAGTTAATATTGTATGTTAAAAGAAGAATTAAATTCATGAAAATGGTGTTGATTAATTATTCCATTAACAAATCAAGTTCTTCAACATAAATTGTGTTTTTATAATAAAAAATTAATATATAGATAAAAGAAATAATAAATCTTCTAGTAATGGGTATCATCTAGTCTAGTTTAATTATATTTAATTATATTGGATAATTTTATTAAAATATAATAACTGCTTTATGACTGTGACGACAGTTGTAATTTTGTTGCCGAACAGAGAATACAATCATTTTCTGAAACGACTGCAAACTCACTCTAGCCTTGGGAAAGACATAATGATGCCCCGCACTTAATTATTTTCCCTACTTCCACTTTCCATTCCCCCTTTCCGAATCAATGGCCATAACGAGCCGCAATATGAATCGCCACCCGCAATATGCCAATGTTAAGCTGCAGTACTTAAATAGAATCAATTAATAACTTAAAAACCACCTGGACAGAGGCAGTGAGAGATAGGAGCCTGAGAGGGTAAACTCCAATTTAGGGTGGAAGATGGGGCCTGTAAACCGTTGAGCCCTTGTGGCCGAGGAAAATGCGCATTTAAGTGAAATAAATGACTTTTACTTACTAATTAATGCCATCGTAGCCGGCGCCAAGTCCAACGTGATCGATGCCAGCGACTCGCTTAATGTGATTAATATGCGCTGTATATACATACATATGTATGGATGTGTGTGTAAGTGAACGTGTGCGTGTGTGTGTGTGTGTACCATTTGCATTTGTTGTTGGTCAGCAGGATATCGAATGACAGGGTTCACCATGGCCATCATCATTCCCATCGTCGTTGTTGTTGTCAAGTTCATTAAGGGCCATTGTTAAGTGAGCGCAATGTGGTTTTTGGGGATTGTTGTTGTTTTCATTATCGTTGTTGTTACCATCAGAGTTATAAGCCGTCGTTATTAAAATTTTGCAAATTTGAAATGTGTCCAGGCGGAGACAATGGTATGAAAAGAAAATGGAGAGATAGAAAGTAGACATCAAATCACGTGGCATTAGACAAATGCACAATAAAAAAACAAGAAAACAATTGAGAAAAATATATACTGCCTTAAGTCGAAATGTGAATACTCTACCATACAAATAAGGTAATGTTTAAATTCTTAAGGCTTATTTTTTCAACGTTTAGTTGAGTTATTGTTTGGATTGTAAAACGTTATTAAGAAACAGGTTGATTGATTAGCTAAAATATGCATAAATAACACTTTCTATATTTTATTCTAATAAAAGAAAAAAGATCTATGACAGACAGACGGATTAATTTTCTGGTTGAACAATAACATATAAGTATATTTTATTAAAATGTATAGGAATCATCCAAGAACAAATGTTGCAAACACTCTGACAGAGTCATAGCACTTCCTTATAAGAGTATAAGAAACTGAATTGTGTGAAAACCAGCGAAACAGGAAGTGATTACGTCCGTCATTTTGATGGCACGTCAAAAGCAATGGTGGCAAAAAGAAAAGCTGGCAGAACAAGCTGAGAGGCAATAATGAACTAGCTGAAACAATAGCCATGTAGTCAGTCAGTCAATCAGCCAGTCAGTCAGCCAGTCAGTCGGTGTGGTGCTAGTGTCGACAGACTTGACAGTGGTGCCACAAAGACCACAGAAAATCAGTAGCATTGATTGATTCCAATGTGACGAGAAAATTCCAAAAGAAACTACAGCGAAAACTCGTAAATTTGGTCGCTTAATGAAATATTTCACATCTTTACATTAATAATGAATTTAAAAATAATGGAAAGCATTTATCAATTTTATAAATTAAGCCACTTACCGACTGCATCCTGTACAGTTGAATTGTCGCTGCATGACAAGAACTTTGAGTAGAAATTGACCATGACGAGACCACCATTTTTGGCCAACGATTGCAGGATGTCATCCTGGACATTGCGACTCGTATTGCACAGTTCGTAAGCCGAGGAGTGGGAGAATATAACGGGTGCCTCGCTCACCTCTAAGGCATCCCGCATGGTCCCCTTGGAGACGTGTGACAGATCCACCATCATGCCCAGTCGATTCATTTCGCGTATGATTGTCTGCAAAAAACAGAGAAAGGGGGAGAAGGGATAAGCGAAAAGTTCGTTAGTCAGTGATTAGAGCTTTGGTCGAGTTGTGTGTGGCCTTAAATGGCTTTCGTATCAAAATGCCAATGCCATAAACTAAGCCCATGTCATAAAACATAAGTAATGAGCATTGAGAGAAGAGAGGCAGCACGACATGAGGACCAAAAACCAACAAAAAGGACATCCAAACAGTTTCATTATGCATGTACTTTTATTTAACCTTTGACTGTCACGATGTCTCCAAGTAAATTGATATTGCTTTCCGAGCCTTTGTGTATGTGAAAGTGTGTCAGTGTGTGTATCTTGTGTGTATTTAACTCTCTCTTTGTCTCGCTGTAATTTGTATTTATGCGCGGATTTATGGTTACGGTGGTGCGTTTGTATGGGTTTTTTGGGGGTGTGTGTGTGGGTGTGTGTGGTTGTGTGAGGCTTACATAATTACTAATCTGATGCAAGTTTGTGGAAATTCATTTCGTGACACAAATTATGAGCAAATTAATTACACTGCGAGAGATTATTTTAAGCTATGTGATTAAATACTGAATCCAGTGCTTTAAAAGTACTTAGTAAGGTTTAGCTATTGAATGACCTTTAAATATACACATATCTAATATCAACTCATCCAAGCTTTTTGTTACATTCTAATTTGCTCGTTCGTTGGCTTTCGACGATGAATGTAATACTTTAAATATATATTTGACAAACATGGCGAAAAACTTGTAGACTTTTAAATTCAACTTTAGTCTGTTAATTTTTTGAAGACTTTAATTTGTGAATTCAACCCTGGTATTTTAGTTCAACTAAGTCTTCAATTGGTGAAATCAATCCCAGTCTATCGGTTTAATTTCAATGCTTATTTAACAATTTATTTTTAAAAACAGTTCCACCATATTAATTGCTGATTTCAATGTTGCCTTAAATTAGCAAATATATTTTTATACAAATTAAGTTGGACTTCTCAGTGTATTTTACGGGCGATGCCATTTCACAGATAATTTTTAATTGCAGCTTGGCCAATATAGACGACAACAAACTGGTACATATAACTATATAGTCGATAGCCAGGGCTGTAGTCAGTGTCGAGTGTCGAGTGTGTGTTTATTTGGGGACAGTGTTGGCCTTAAATTAGCTAGCAAATTGCAATTGGCCGAAATGCTCAATTGCCATGATGTCGATGCCTGTGCACTTAACGGGCGTGGCATTAAAGCCGAGCGTAAACAGAACCAAAACTAATTGGAATCATGTGAATGTGTCTCTGTATCTGTATCTGGATCTGTATCTGTGCGTATATGTTCCAGAAAATGTGTATTAAATGCTTATTGTCGCCTAATTACGCAGACACAGGCACACAAATTGGCAAAATGTGGAAAGGGGAGGGTGGCTTAAGGACCTGATACTGAACAATGTGGGCGTGGTTGAGTGGAGTTCACTCGGCATTAAATCTTAATTAACGGTGCACGCAAAATGGCTTATGCAACTGTCAGTACTTATGTATGTGTGTGACTGTGTGTGTGTGTGTGTGTGCGTGTGTTCAATGAACTGTTTACATTACTGCAAACAGTAAATTAAAATTACCAAATTATTTGGTGATTAATTGCTAGGGCCCAATAATTTGCCAAACGTTATTTATATTTATGTTATTTAATATGCCGAATGTTCAATTAATTTCACGCCTTGCAGCATAATTTGCATTTAATTTAACAACAATGACTACGGCAATCAATACAATTGCCATAAAAATGTAAATATATATTTAATTTAATATTTATTTATCAATTGCTTTTTAATGTCTTACTTATATAATTGCACTTTTAATTGGTCCTATCACAGTGCAATGTGGCGTATGCTTAATGTGTAGAGTACGCCAATCAAAAGGCATTACAATGAATTTATAAAGAAGCAGTAATGTATTTAATTTTCAATTGCTCTGTAGATATAGATGTTATATACGATGGATATATGTATGTAAATTTAAGTAACTAAAAGTACTCGCACTGCGGTAATTTTGCCATTGCATTGTTCGCTCTTTTTGGTGGGAACGTTATTAAGGCAAATTCAAAGCATTTAAATTGCCAAAAGGCAAATAATGCTCTATGAGTGGCAGAACAATGTGAATCACAGGATCTGTTCCCAACTGAGTGACAGGCAAATTGAGGAGCAACTTTCCACAATGCTCATTAATGTCAGGCTTCTCTACTGGAGGGGTAGAGTACACAGTTTTGTATCGATATGACTGTCAACGGGAGGTAGATTTTGCCACGCCACATCTACGACGGCGTCAGATTCAACCAACAATGCCGCTGTCAGGAACATACAAAAAGTGGACTTTGGTCATCGTTCCATCTGTTGACGTTGTCCATTTATTGCTGCTGCTTTGGCCAACATTGACGCCCTTTGTTGGCCATTTCAATGGCTTTCTCTTCATTTCTCCCTCTCTGTGGGTGACTTGTTGTTGCACTGGCTACAAAATTGTTATTAATTTTTGAGGGTGTCGTGGTTTTATTATTTGAATGGTTTTTGTGTAGATTAGCCACGATCGCCATTTTATTTTATGACCGTAATTAAATACAAATTTTGCGACTGCCCAAATATCACTATTATTCAAAAATTTGTAATATCCAATTAGTGAAACTCTGGCATAAATGCACATTTATTGTGGCACAGATTTGTTGCAAACATAATCGCTGCGATAACAATAAATCCCCCGTCCAATTGAGAATTGAATTTAGTTTTCCAAAAATTAATTTAAATTTGTTTAAATCTGCGCAAAAATGGCAAAAACTGTGCAAAATAAATAAATTGCCAGAAGCGAAACAAATGCCAAGTTCCAGACCGTCAGACGAGTTGGCAGCCCCATGAAACAACTCCCACACAGAGTGAGACAGAGTGAAACAGAGTGAAACAGAGTGAGAGAGAGTTAGATATAGAGAGAGATAACAAGAGAGACGGAGTGGGGAAACTTATGCATGTGATGGCATTAACAAAAACTCATTAAAAACTTTAAATTGAAATAAAATAAAGTGCATATACATTTATTTATATTTTATTTACTTATAAATGCCCGACTGCATTTTACAATTCCGCGACAATATGCGATAAATGTGGAAAATGTGGGAATTAAGGAAAACTGAAAAAGTGAAAAAGTTGTAAGCTCTGACAAGCACAAGCGAAGCAGTACTAATATTAGCAAAAAGCTTTTTAAATATTGAATAGTTCATAAAAGGATGCAATGAGTTCACATTTATTTATATTTTAATTAATTGAAGTTCAAATGCAAAGCTTTTTGTTCATAAACAATTTGCATTTGATAAATAATAAACAGATGTTTTTTGCAAATGGCTAAAAAGATGTGTTTTATAACTGTATATAGAATATTTATTTTTGATCCAGCAAAGGACATTTAAGGATGATTTTATTCAAATTTTCTCTCCATTCGATGATTTCAATATTAATATTGAATCGTTGGGTATTCAAAGTAAAAAATACACAACAAAGAAATGGTATTATATCTGTACATAGAATATCTATTTTTTCTCCATAAAAGAACATATAAATAAAATTTTTTTAAATATTGCAAAATATTTAATATATTTTGGAATGGAAATAATTTGAAAAAACTCCACTAAGAATATTTATTCTTGATCCATCAAAGGATATATGTGTAAATATGCGATTATAAAAATATTCTTCCACTTGATAGCTTTAGAATCATTTTATTTTATCTAAAAATATTTTTTATTTAAAATAGTTGGATACTTATATGGAACAAAACTCTGGTCGAGAGTTAATCTTGAGCAGCTGTCGCCTTAGCGGGAACTTTTCAATTTACAAATAACATTTTCATTGTCAGCAAGTTGGTTTCTCATTTTGCAAAAATATTAAGAATAATGAGAGAGCGAGAGAGAGACTAAGGGAGGGAAGGAGGTAGAAGGGGAGATGGAGTTGTTATCTATCTAGTGCTTACGCAGCATCCAAGATATACATGCCCAATGCGGATTCCCCTTCAGCAATGACCTAATAAATCCGTTTTATGTCTTGACTTGGCGCCGCCTTCCGACTGCCCGGAAATGCCGGCGGCTTTGAATCCGACTCCGTCCTCGATTTCGCCCACTTTTGGCTCCCACGCGATTCATATTCAAATTCAAATAGTGGGCGTGGTCGTGAGCCGTCATTTATTGACTGCGCCATTAGCTGCACTAATGATCCATTCAGGCGCAACTGGAGCAGGAAAAGAAACCCAAAGCGACCCCATATTTAAATTCACAGAGGCTGAGGCTGAGGCTGAGGCTCAGTCTGAGTTGGAGGCTAAGGCTGAAGCCAGATTCATTCCAGACACGCACACAAACACATCGGCATTGTCAATATGCTTAATGGATTTTCAAATATTTAAACAGACCGACAACCAACAACCTTGCGGTTTCCCGCTCCGTTTGCTACCCAGTTAAACTCCTACTGTCAGACTAACTGAATGCTCTGCCAATAACTTGTCTTTAGCTTCATTCTCTGTCAGCATTTCAGTTGCTCGCCAAAATGCATTAAGCACATTTACGCATTTTATAAATACAAATAAACCAAATGTTATTTGTGTGGTTTCTACTTTGTTCAATCTGTAGCAGACCTTCCCTCTACTAATCAAATGGATTTAATGGGTATCAGTGAATAGGTTAGTTGATCGATTTTCTTTTAAAGACATGTGTTTATTTTATTTTGTTGATCGATGTTAGATTCTGGATACATTTAATTATGTTGCTTAGCAACCAATCTTCATTAAAGTAAACGCAAATTTAAGGAAGAAAATTGTTATCTATTTGCAGGATAATTGAATTGATTGTAAGCATTTTGTTGATTGGCATTAGTTTAATAGTTATTCGACACAATTAAAGTGCTTAAACTTCTTGATTATTAATGGAGTTTGTAGGTTTAAGTTAGCAAATCATTGCATCAGTTGAAATATAAAGCAAGGAGCAAAAAGAAAATACCATGTGATTATATCCGCTGGGCTAAATAAATAAGTGTTTATTTTACAGAAACCAGCTGGCTACAGTTACAATTACAGTTACAGCAACAGATATAGCTAACTAGTGATGCCTTCTGGTCTGGCTAGCATGGCATTGATTAGCAATCAAAGAGATAGACGACTACAGCTGACTATTTACCTAAGCTCAATTGCAGGGCATACAACAAGTGCACTTGAGGGTGACTCTTAACTTATGGCATACCCATACTTGTACTCAAACACTAACACTCACACTCACACTCATACTTATATTCGCACTTATAGTACGAGGTTGCAGCTTGCCAAGTTGCACGCATTGCGCGCTTGAAATAGCACAAAAATGTTACCCTGTTCCCCTTCCCCTTCCCCATCCCCATCCCCTTCCCTTTCCAGTTCGAGTTCCTTTTCCCGCTCTACGCTGATGTCTGTCAGAGTCTATAATTGAAGCTCTTAGTTGTCGGAACGGATGAGAAGGGAGATAGCTGAAGAAGAAGGGGAGCAAGGAAAGCAACAATCAAAAACCAGGGAAAACTGCTACTGAAATTACAACCCAGGGCATTCGCCAAGCAGAATCAGAAGAAAATATGAAGAGAGAGAGAGAGAGATAGAGGGACAGAGAGGAGAAGTTGCAGCTGTAACTGCAGTGGCAGCTGCAATTGCCTGAAATAAGATGTAAGAGCCAAGATATAGTCGAGAGCCAAGCAAGCAAAGCAAAAGTAACCCTGGCAAAATATGTGAGCACAGAGTACAGTGCAAAATGTTGCAATAAACTGCTTTTAGCCAGGTGAAATTAATTGGAAAAATATTTCAGCTATTTTAGCTGCTTTCACGATTCCTGAATTCCTCTTTTCACTCGGCAACTGAAGCAACTTAATTACGTGTATGCAAAGACTTGGCAGATTGCTTGCCAAATTAAAGATTACACTTTGCTTCAGTCAATAATCGCTTCAACTTGCCCCCGAAAAGAAATGAGAGACAATTCGTACTAAATTATGCATACGCCATGTGTGACACGCGCCAAGCAAGCCGTGACATGTTTCTTGGTCGAAACAGCTGACAGTCATTGGCCACACCTAACAATATCAGCTTTCAGGCTCAACTTCCTGTTGCTGTTGCCATAAGTAAACGACAGTTGACACTTTCTCTGACGCAGGCTGGCAAAGATGCCCAAAAATTAATTCACTTTGTTAACAAGCTGACACAAGGCACAGTGGAACTTAACTTATAAATAATCAGTGGAAAGCTAAGCGAAAGAAACTCAGCCATCAAGCATGTGCAGGCTTAAGAGTCACTATTTAATTAATATAAGTAGTAATATAAGTATCGCTGCAAGCAAAATTAATAAACAGGAAGTTACTTAATCTCTTATATGCTTTTGCCTCACACTCTTAGTGTTAGAGCTTTAACACGCCTAAGAAATAAGCTTTAATCATTCATAATGTCAGCTTTAGAATAGGTAAATTGATAGAAGTGGAACTCTCAAACTCTGTCTCCTTTCAATAGTCATTTTATTTATGCAGAACATGGTCAGCTAACAAATACTTCCAATATCGATTCAAATTTGTCCACTCATTCAAGAATTTAATGGCCATAAAAATTTGTCATCATTTAGTTATAGCTTTAAACGATAAAATCGCTTCTGTAAACAATAATTTATGATTAATAAAATATACATTAGCATTAATCAAATTTTATAATATCACTTCTCTCATTTTCCTTTTTCGCATGTGTCACGCTTTCATCTCTAACACGCAAACGAATCACAGGATATGCAATTTTTTTTGAGGAAATTAAATTTCCTCCTTGATACGACTGATAGGCCAAAGCCCATAACTAAAATTTTAGTCATACTCGTATAAATGGCAAAAAATGAGTCTCTGGCCACAAATGATAAGCAGCTGTTAGTACGTTGCGCATACGGCAAGTGTTACACGCTGAGCTTTAGTTAATGCATTTTTCAACTGAAAGTGACTTCGATTAGCTTGCTAAAAAATTCATTAAAAACTTTTAGCGAAGCGACAGGCAGACAGACAGGTAGGGGCCAAGAGACCAAAGCTGAAGGCTTCCCTAAGCAGCCAAGTTGAATATTTTATAAACTGTCGTTAGTGTGCATGATGCCACGCCACGCCTCCTATCCACGCCACGCCCACCCACTGTGTGCTGGCTTAGCACACGGTCTCTTG
This sequence comes from Drosophila putrida, assembly GCA_037043535.1. Classification (NCBI taxonomy): domain Eukaryota; kingdom Metazoa; phylum Arthropoda; class Insecta; order Diptera; family Drosophilidae; genus Drosophila; species Drosophila putrida. Next base: position 3,178,791 of record JBAMBI010000470.1, read on the forward strand.
CCAGGTCATACAATTTGTTGCAAACGGAAAAGCAAAATAACGTGCTACGAAAAAAAGCTGAAAATCTCTCTCTTTCTCGGAGACTGGAAAATGGCTGCCTCGTGTTGATGGCGACGTCTGCGCCCGCAGGGAGCCTCAACAACAACACTAACAACACCAACAGCATGGAGACAGTGAGACAGCTAAGTGTGTCTTGGCTCAGCTTGGCCAAGATAGATGGCCAAATATTAAGTGGGAGGTCAGACAGTTGCAATTGTCAGGCAGGTGGCATGTGGCAGGTAGCCGCTGCAAACTTTGTGCCACGTTACAAAATTACCAATGTGGAAATCAATTTCATCAATTTTCGCTGCTCCCGTTGGACGCAATAGTAAGTTTCCCACATAAGATTAAAGATGAGAAAAACTACTTGAGTGAATGTTTGGCTTGACAAGAGGTAAAGAGTTCCATATGGGAATTAAAAGATCAAACTGGCAGAGATTAGAAATCATAAGCTTGCGTTTTATATGCAGACTCAGATTAAAGCAGTCAGCGGGTAAAAATTACTTGGATTGATTTTAGAACTTAGTATAGTTCAAAATAAAGTAAGGATAAGTTTAAAGAATAATTTACTTCAATTGTTGAAATTGTTTCAATTGTTTTTAATATTTTTTGGATTTCTTTTTAATAATTGTATTGACTTGAATTTCATAAGTTTCTTCTTTATATCAATATATTGGTTGTTTCTATTCCATATTTAAATTCTAATTTTCTTTTAGGAGATGGAGTTTACAGCACAAATCCAGATTAAAAATTAGAAGTTCTATTAGAAAATCATATAAGCTAAGAAGTTGTGTAAGAAGTTCTTAAAATTTAACTGTCGCTCAATTGAAAGGGAATTAAAATTACAAATATAGATCGAGAATCATAAGCTCTGTAGGAAATCTCTTAGATTTGATTATTACTTAATCGATAAGTCGATTCTCTTGACTAAACTCGCACCTCTGACACCCTCTAAAACTCTGGCTAATCACATGTGATTGCAGCAGTTGGAGAAAGCCAAAAAAAGAACCATAGACAGACATTCAGTTTGCCAGTTGAGTGAATGTGAACGAGTTGTTAAATGGATATTGGAGTTCTGCTTGGGCAAACATCAAACGAAAACGAAAATTCATGGGAAAAGACTCAAATTGTGTCTTAAGCTTGACTCAACATGCATTAGCAACACGCAGCACAGTATTTGTGGCATGTGGCATAGTAGTATGCTTGCAACGGAGAGTAGGGAAAAACAACAATCCGCTTTACTGCCGTTGTTGTTACACAGTTGAATACATTTTGTTCTCTGTTTGTTTGTGTTGCAAAAGGCGAATACAAAAGCCGTTACACATGTGTCAAGATAATAACCTTCTCTGAGCCGCAGTCGATGCTTCAGTACGCTGTCCCAGTCCCAGTCCCAGTCCCAGTCCCAGTTCAAATCCCCAATCCGCAGTCCTCAACATCTATAGGCTCTGGCGCTGAGCTACAATCTCAGTCTGCTATGTCTGACGACAGGTGCACAAAATTTCCAGTTGAATCTCGGCCAGCTTTGGGCCAGTGTCACATTTTTAGCCCTTTCATACGTGCCCAGACAATGGCAAAAAAGGTCAACACTAGTTGGGCATTAACCCAGGTAGAGTGGGCAGGCCACTTTGGGGTCGTTTTGTGTGAGACAGAGAGTCAGAGGCTGTAGGGATTTGGCCCCTCCCTTCCTTTGGCTTTGAGTCCTGTTGTTCTTGGACAGCCAAAAGCTGTGTAAATAGCATTTAAATCCCAGGTATTCTCTGGGTTCGCTTAGCTGATGGTTCAGTTGAGTCAGCCAACATTTTAGCTTGTTAGATTTTCGAGTAGGCTGGGGTTAGACAAGGCTTTATGAATAGAAAGAACCAAATGGAATTGGCTTGTAAGATATGCCAATTCAATTTGACAACGAAACCAACGAACAAAAATCAACTAAATATTCACTTTCAACTTTAAGTTTGCACTGTAAAGCACAATAGACTCGATGTGGCTTAAATTATCTAAGCTCTAGAACCTGTTGCCATTCTCTCCCTCTCTTAACTCTACCTCTAATGAGGGAGCTTTTTCACTCATGTACAGTGTCAAAGGTTAAGCCACAGTGGGCAATGAACAGAATTTACATATCATGGATCAAACACAAACCGAGCCCAGTTGTTGGCGCTATATTTTCCATTCAGTTCTGACGATGGGAGAGGCGCTTTCCGAGTTGGGAAAAACAACACGCTTCTACATACATATGCATAAATTTTACGCACAACTGAACTGCGATGGTGACGTTGATGTATGTTTGTATCTCTGGATGTATCTCTGTGTGTTGTGTATGTATGTGCGTGTGTGTGTATCTGTGAAAGTGTGTGTGGTCTTATGTGGTTTTTGGTGTTAGCTGGACAGGGTGATAGGTATGCAACGATATGGGTGCGGAAATCTGCAGAAAAGCGGCAATGAAACGCACTGAAAAACCAACCGCCAAGGGGCGAGGTAAAGGGTGTAAAGAGGGAAAGGGGGATGTGAAAGGTAAGGGAGTTCAGCGACAGTTAAACAGACAGACAGGCTGACAGGCGTCGCTGGGCGTGCAAAATTCTGAAATGCCATCATTAATCTTTATTTGCGCCAACGACGAACGCGTGAATAATTTAGCTACCTCATAATAAATCATTGCAGCCTCTGCATTAGATGACTATCTCTCATATGTACATACATACATACATACGTGTGTGTATATGTGTCTTGGACTCTCTTTATCTCCCAACGGAAGTGCCGAGTAACATGCTTAAATGCTTATCAAATTTAATGCGCTTTTTCCCCAACTCCAACTCCCAAACTGATGAGCATTAATTAATTGCCAGGGCCACAATGGAGAAAGCCTACGACATGTCATAGTGAACATCTGAACATCTTAAAGCCCATCTCATTTCTGCTTTAAGCAAAGAGAAATTTATCTAATTATTTTTGCAGGTACACAGATAGGCAAATCTTATGTCTGGTTGTCTCTGCCTTGGCAATGTACATGCAAGTAATTTGAAAATGGGCACAATTTAATTTTCATAAATGTGCTGGAGTCTCACACGTGAGCAAACAATATGCAGGCCCTTCTCTGCGTGGGCAACCATACAAAACGAAATGTGTTTCCATAAGAAATTTCGCCATTATTTCTAAGCATAATTTTGTAATAAAAAAAGCTTTAAAATAAACTATGTTTATCTCTAATCTTCCAGTAATTTTTAGACATATTAATTAAAAGTAATATTATAAACAACCGCTTAAAGTGTCGGTATTCTCTACATGTCAGAGATTTAACTTTCTTGAACATATTTTCAGAGTCACAAAAGTTTTTTGAATTTACTTTATTTACAGTTTTACCCAAAATTATAATCTTTTTTACACTTTTCCCATATTTAAATTCAATCAAGAGTATTATTTAGTCTAATTATATTTTAATAAATCTTTCAACACCTGTATAAATTACTTGCACCAAAAAGTATGCTACTAATTTATATAAGAATTTCCACGAATTTTATGTGTTCACGCGGCGTATACATAATGTCGAGAGTGATAGTTAAACGCGGTTGGCGTGGTATTTCAACTGCTTTTGCATCTGATTTAATTACGAACCAACTTTAACATTCACATTTTTGAGCTGAGCGAACAATAAAGCCACAATCAACAGAAATTTCCATAGAGCAAATGTGTGGAGCAATTTTGATTACAATTCAACCGAGAGGACCGGGTACAACAATGTGCTAAATAAGTAAAAATAAACTAAAATTAAATGCGAAAAATGTTTTGGTCACAAGACAATTTTGTGTTGTATCTGTATGTGTGTTTGTGTGTGGCTGTGTTTTTCTATGTCCGACCTGGAAATTCATTCATTTCATCTGCTGAATAGGAATTTTAATTAAACTATGCAACTGCCTGACAAATTATTGCTCAAAAATTCCCAAGCTGCTGACCAGGTGAACAAGATGCCTCTACCGGTCTACCGGTCTAGCTGGCAGGCTGGTTTCCATTTGAGCAAAATGTTTGGCACTTGACATCATTGGAAATGTGTCAGTTAGCAAATGCAATAAAATATTCAAATGCACAATCAATAAACGGCACGAAAATTTGTTATACAGCAATTTGGACTGTTGCCGCCTGCAGGACTCTTACTCTGTTTCGGTTTTGGCATATCCTTTTCAATTTTATATCCTTAAATGTGTTAAAAGGGTTTGTTAAACTCCAAAAAGTATCGACTTGCAACCAGTATTAATTGATGATATACAAATTTTCAGTTCAAGTGTCGATTTGCAATCAGTACTAATAAATTATGTACAAATTTTGAGATGAATTTTTCATTGATTTCTCGAGCTTAAGAACAACTTCTTGAAAGAGCTTATGAATTTTATTTTTCTTACTGGCTTTAGTTTTATTACTGGTGAATAAAGTAATATGTCATTGCATCATAGGGTATTTTATAGCCATGAAATTTAGCTTATATTTCTTTGATTTTATTTATTTTTTATTTTTAAAAGGTTATCTTGAATGATTGCAGTTCGTTGCAGTTGCATTGCGGTCAATTGCAGTGTCAAACTTGCAAATATTTTCAATTAAATGCGTTTACCATTCCCCCTCCCCTTACTCTCTCTCTCTCTATCTCTCTCTCTTTTTCTACAACATTTTCGAATTTTTGCTGCACTTTTGTCTCGATTTAATTGTGTATGCAGAATATGCAGAGGCGTTTGTTTGTGCCACACACAGAATGGGCGTACATCAGGTGGGCGTCAATTTGCACCAATATAAAGAGAAAATACTGACATTTTATGGGTCTGCATAACAAAAACAGAATCATGCTGTAATTTTCATAGTTGACTGTAACGCTCACATTGAGGTATGCATTTAAATTGCAAATAAATATTTGCATATTTTCTAAGTCTGATTCTCGATGCAACAATTTATAATATTAAATAAACCCTTAGTTATTCGCTTAGTTTGTAATTCTATGCACATAAAAATTATTTAAAATTTCACTTCTTAAGGTGTGTATTTAATTTCTTTCTTTCATATTTTAAAGTATAAAACTTGAGGCTAAATAATAAGATACTTTATGTTATCTGACATTGATACTTCTCTTAATTTTTTTGTAAAATCTGTACTGCTCTTTGTACAGACTCTACGTGTTAATTTGCATCTCTTGAAATACTCTAAGAAAGTTTTGATTCGTGTTAGAGAATAACCTCATTTATATCAATCTTAGGCAATTGTCTGATGTCCTGTGTAAAACTAACTTTGTTCAGACGTGCAGGAAAATAAGTAAGTTCCAGGTATAACTTTCAACTCGGGAGTGCTGTCAGGATGGACTATCAATCATGGTAATCAGGTGGTAATCTGGATATTGCTTTCACCTGAACAACCCATTTTGGTTTGCTTAGTTGTAGTACTAATAATGGTATAATGTCCCTTAAACTCCCAGAATATGAAGAACAACAATTACAATTATTGTTATTGCACTTGCTGTTTGTATCACATATCAAAACACTCTGGATTTCAATTGAACATTATTGTGCTTTACAGAGCACAAAGCCCCCAAAAGGCTCTTCAGGTTCGTCATTCTCATTGAATAATTATATTACCATTGTCATAAGGCTCATCAATTATAGTGAAGAGGTTGCAGGTGAAGGAGGGATGGACGGTGAGAGGAGAGGAGAGGGGATGGGTCAGTTGCTGGTTTTCCTATAGTTAAATAATATGCATAAATGTCATTAAATTATTTCTGGTAAATTGATATTTGCTTATTGGATATTTAATGAAGTGTATTTGCAACATTACAAGGGTCTCTTATAATTTGTATTACAACGATTGGTGATGACAAGGGGGTAATGAAGGGAAAGCTACATTGTGTGTGGTCAGTTTATGCTCTGGAGTACTGTGAACGTTTCTAATTGTGTAGTTTGGTTATGTTTCCGTTTGCTTGAGCAAGGACAAGAGAATTAGCATATACTTGGAAAGCGGAAATTTAACAAGGTAGAGCCTTTCTAACCAAAACAAGTCTCTCTTCTGAAACTGGAGCCAACAAGGAGTTGAAGGAGATCATGAATTGAAAAAGAAAAAGAAAACTAGACTTTACAATTCGTATAAAATATTGCTTTAAGAAAAACATATGTATTCAAATTAATTAAAATATTTAAAGTGTCCTCTCCAGATTCTTGTAATATTAATATTAAATATTCTTGTAATTAGACATCCTTTAGAAAGCTTAATTAATTATTCAAAGGAGATTTTACTACCTACATTTGGTTTATTGCTGCCAAATAAATGTATAATTTATGCAGGCTATTTGAACAAATTATTGTAAATCAACAGCAAATTATAATCAAATATTTATTGATTCGACTAGTGGCATATTCTACTCGCAATCTGCCAGCTGCAGTCAAAATAAATACAACAATAACAACTGCCAACTAATTATGTAATGCAATTGCACCACACACACACACTCACACTCATATACACATACACCACAAAACATGGCGGCTTCAATTTTGCAGCTGCATCCAGCAACGCATAATTTAATTATAAACCTTTTATTTTTTTGTTGCTTTCCAGCTTAGCGTATGAAAGAGAGTGAGAATAAGAGGAAGGGGGTAGCCACATAAGCGCTACTAAGCTGAAAAATATTTAATTAAATATTAAACTATAATTTTGTTATAAAACACATAAAGTTTCAAGTTGCCGGAGCTGTTGAAGCAACGGAGCTCACAAAAATTGTTAATGACATTTGGCTATGCAAGTGACACGGGGGCAGGAAGTGACAGTGTAGGACTGGGAGGGGTGTTGAACTACCATAGGTGAGGGGGTGTGACAGTGTCAAAACTTTTTCAGTGGTTGCATGAAAACTTTATGTGGCTTAGTCTGTCTATGTGTGTGTGCTGTAAAATGCACAAAAGCATAATTAAATACATAATGAACAAGGTTACAATATGAGTACAAACACACACATATGTACTCCACACACACACATGCACCCACACAAATAATACGCGTATCGCATTTTTGTTGCATAGTGTAAAAGGCTTTATAAAATTTGTTTAGCCTGCTGTGAGAGAATGTTGATTTGTGTGTAGCTCATTATAACTACTAACAACAAGAACAACTACTTACAGCGTTGTTGTTGTTGTTGTTGTGTGCTGTTGCTTCCTGGCTTAAATTAGTTCTATGCAAATTTGCATGTTTTGTGCTCCTTTTGTTTTTGTTGTTGTAAGTAAACACTTCAAAGTGAAGCTGTGCACAAAAGGGATGCCTTCAGTGTGTATTAATGGCATTCATATGCATTATAAACTGTCGCGATTACAGCAGATCTTTAGATGAAATTGCTTCATTGAATCTTACATAGGAATTAGCAATGCTAATTAGGTTAGAGAATATGTCAAGATTTGATTTGACAATGTGTCTGAGCTTATAACTGAATCCAGTGAGAGCAGAGGCTTGAATAGTTACGGACTTGCATCGAGAGTATTATGGAAGTATAACTATTAATTAGCTTTAGCTTGTAGCACTAGAATAAAAAACATAAATAATTTATCAAGTCTATTGTGATTTGTCTACGAATCTAGATTGGAAGCAGACATAAGTATTTTAAATACCAACTAATTTTTTCAAAGTGACTCTTTGTAGTCTTAAACAGCAGTGGCTGAAAATATCTTCCAGCAAATTGATCCAATAATCATTAAACTTTTTAATTTGAAGCTCTTTTAATTCCTCAGTTCAAATGGGAAACTTATTCAAGTGATAATGATAGTAAAAAAAAATGTCAATAATATATTAAAGTTTCAAAAGTACAGAACATTTATAAAATTTACTTTAAACAACTTTAAAGCTCTAAAAATAAGTTGGAGAAAAATGTTTTAATAAATTTAAATAACATACAGTAGATAAATGTCCAATCTGTAGCTCTTTTAATCTCTGAATTTATATACCCGACAGAGATAAATTGTTCTATTGTTAGTTTATTGTTAATTACTGTATTTGCTTTATATAAATTTCTCTCGCATTTCTCTCATTTTTCTAGGATGCTAAACCCATTTTGTGATATAAAAGAAGCCAACATATTGAGAGTGGTTGCTTTGAAATCAGTTCCATGTGTAATTTGGCTTCAATCTGATTTGCAATACTCACTAAATTACTACTTTAATGGCGCTACATACTCAGATCAATGTCTGTGTAATACTATTTGTGCGTGTGTGTGTGATTGTGAGTGTGCGGGTTAAGCGTGTTTTATTGTCTTATACTATGTAGAAGTAGAACTCATTTAGACAAACGGACAATCTGGAGTTGTTAGCACACATGTTTACAATAAACCAAGGCAGTCAACTTGAGAGCGAGCAAACCAAATGGCAGCTGCGTATACTTGATGTATACACACACCCACACCCACACCCATACAAATACATGCACGACAAGGACAATGTGCGTCAAACACAACACACCACATACTTGTATAGTTAGAGCCACAGGAGCAAAGTCAGTCACTTAGTCACTTAGTCAAACGGCCGCTCGTTTCAATTTGTCAGTCATCAGCAGTGCCAAGTGCAGTGTGTCCCAGTATGTGTGTGTATCTGTGTGCTATTTGTATTGTGTGCTTGTCAAAGTCATCGTGTTAACATTAATTAAATCTATAGTCTTGCATGCCATTCTCCATTGTCCTGACCTCCTCTTTCTCTATTGGTTTTGATTCGAATTTTTCATTGGTCTTGCAGTTCTACAGTCTGCAATTGAGAATTATTTAGCAGACGTTTGTCAAACTAATTAAACCCGAGCATGTTTATGTACAATGTGTAAATATGAATGCACGGGCTTTGTTTCAATTGAAAATATATATACCTGTGCTTTGGGGCAAATCAACAAATACCATTACATTTGGAAATAAAACACAATGTGTATTGCATTTGATTGATTGGCTGTGGCATTAATATTTAAATATTATTATTATTATATTATTGTATTATAAATTTTCATTAATTTATTAAGCTGCAACGGAATTTAAAGTATTTAATAAACAGCTGTGCTTTCTTAATTAATGCATTTATAGGAATTGTGTGGTTTTATGAATAATTTGTATCATATAATTTATATATAAATATTTAATATTGTAAGAAGTACTTTATTTTTTTGATACATTTTTGTGAAATTAATATACCACTTTACTTTAAAAGGTTTGTTAAAAATTTTATTCAAGCGGAAGCAATTTTACATGACATCTCTTGATTTTTTTGCTTTGATCTGATTTCTAAGAATGTCGGTGCGAATTTAATGCACTTATCCCTCTAACATTTCAGCTCTCATCTGGTAAATATATATACTTTATTTATAATGTGTGGGCGCTCAAGAGTATGCTACATACATGTGCCCAGAGGCTACAGAAATGGAATCAGCAGCGGCAGAGGCAGCGACAGAGGCAGAGGCAGCGACTGAGGCAGAGGCAGCCACACAAAAGGCATTTGTTTAATTATTTAAATTTAATTTCATGTCATACCAAATTAGTGCCACTCATTTTCACTCCAAGCACGTGAAACATGAAAGCTTCTACACATGCATACACTTATTTAAGTGAGTGTGTGTGTGTGTGTGTGTGAGGAGCTAAAGGCCAACAGTTTTTAACTCTTTTACATTACGTGCCCGACCCGTTGGCTGGCTGAGGATTTGCACCCAACTTGACTTGACTTGTTTTCGCTGGCGTAAATAAATGTCATAATGTTTATACGTAATGCTCCCTCCATATTAAGATTAATATTATTATTATTATTATTATTATTATTATTATTATTATTATTATTATTATTATTATTATTATTATTATGTATTCGTCCGCTGCCTGTTAATGTGAATGACACCCAGGTGAGGGGCAAGGGTCAGGTAGTTAAATGCGTGACTGAATGCGCACAAGTGTGTGCATACAGGTGTGTAATAGACGTGTGCATACCAGGCTTCAATTGCACAAACACTCATATCCACACTCACATCCACATCCACATCCACACTCACATTCACACGGCCACTCACCAAACTCACTAAACTCATGTAGACGTTGCATAATTGAATTAGCCAAACAACGCAGCCGACGGCATGCAACAAAATGCCTCAAACAATGGCTAATAATGCAATGTGAATGGCAGGCCAAAAGGAGTGAGACGAGCGCGAAGGGGCAAAGTGGGCAATTGTGTGGCAATAGTCATGGGAACGACTCCTGCCACATGGGGGAAATGAACAATGAGTATAAATACTGGCCCCCCTATCCCCATCCCGCTAATGCTTATACAAAGCAAGGCTCTAGTTGAAAATTCCAAAGGGAAGGAGTGTAAACACCGTGTAATTGGTATAAGATTACACATCGTTTAAGACCAGCTATATAGTTGGTGTAGCCAATTCTATATAGACCACGTACAAGGAGTAAAAGCAAGTTATAAGGCATAACAATAATTTGCATAAATTTACAACTTTTATTTCAGTATAATATACATAAGTATATAAACGTTTTTATTTCAGAAGGTAATTAGACACTCCAACTTTTCTCGAAATTAAAAAACAGCTCACATAAATTAGTTGTAGTATCCTAATTATTTAACAGGTTATACATTAATTGATCACAGTTATCACCACAAATCGTTACATGTGAGTTTTTAAAACATTTCTGCACGTCTTAAGGAGCATTCACTGTAACTTTTTATTGAATAGATAAAGATCTAATACAAATTAAATTGTTCTTTATAAAGTGATATTTAATATAGTATTGAAATTTCAATTCGTTAAATTTGCTAACCCACTCTTTAAACATCTTTGTGAACGTATTAGAAAACTATTAAACAAATTTTAGCGAATAATTCAATGTATTTATCAAACTTTCAATAACATATTCGCGTAGAAGTCATATTTTCTATGCAAACATTAATAAACACACACACGCACACACACATGCAATAAGCAATTAAAATTCGTGATTTAAATACTAGTTTTATGGTCATGTTGAACTTAATATGCTATAAATTTTCATGTGCTTCCGAAAATTAATTGCCACTGGGTTTTTAATTAACTTAAACTAAAACAGCGCCTAAAAGCCAAACCGTGACTAATTTGTAGTCCTTCCCGCACTCTCTCTTTCTGTCTACTAGTCACATAGTTAAACATCCACCAATAGGAATTAATTTTCCACGCGCATGTTTTGTATTAATAGCTCATAAATAAATTTTCCAAAAAAAAAAAAACAAAAGAGCGAGGGGAAAACGTATTGCTTTATTTGTTAATTTTGCATCTGACTAAAAATTTAAGCATGCGGCATGGCAACAATACAAGCAACAACAAGAACAACAACAACATAACAGTAGCAATTTGTGTGCCACATGAGTTCAGTGGAAACAACAAGACCAAAAAAAAAAAATGATCAAAATATGGGAAACTTTTTGAGCTGCTTTAAATCAGTTAAACCAGTTTTTACTTAATTTTCCCTATTTTTATTTTGTATATACCCTGGCATAGGGTATATTACTTATGAATGTTATTTTAACTTGGCTGGGATAATGGAATTCTTTGTTTGACTAATGCTCATCTGACTTTAACTCTTAATTGTCATGTGATTAATTTGCTTAAGTATTTGTCAGTCGTTCCCTATTTTCCATTTTATTCCATTTTACATTGTTTTTCCATATTTCTGCTGATGTCATGGCGAACGCTCAAGTTTTACTATTATTGCTCTCACTGTTGTTATTATTGTTGTTGGCTTTTATTGCTGGCCAAAGCCAAAGAGCTGTGCTGTCATTTATCGATTTTATAGCGACTACACCTTTGCCGCCCCCGCTGACCTACCGCCCTTACCCCAACCTCTCTCTGGTTGCACCCATCAGTTTAACGTTGAACGATATCTATATAAATGGAGGCCTCTGTTTGATTTGTACGCATTAAAATGTAATCTGGTCAAGGTTTTTATCGGATTGCGATTATTGTGGAGCATCTTGTTTTGTTTATCATCTCATGTGGCTTTACTCTCCGTACGCTTTTCCAATTTGCGGTGGAAAAATATGTATTTTCCATTAATGCGCAAAAAATATTTTGATTGATTTTTGCTGTTTATATTTTTTTTATTATTATTTTTTGTTGTGCCGATGAATCAGCTTTTGGAATGCAAGATCAAAAGATGTAAAACGGTCTATCCGATAGATCTAGATTTTCGGCATTGCAAGTATTTCAAGTGAGGCATGAATATCTCATATAAATATACAAAAGATTACGAGTTCGGAGAAATTACTGAATACAGTTGAATTGCAATTGCAATGCCGGAAGTAATAACATGCTTCCATACTATTGTATTTTAGATTATAAACATTTTTGAAATCACACATCCCATCTATCTTAATATAAATCGAATAAAATTACTTGTTAAGTTTCTGTTTAATACCTTAATTTTCCATAGAACTTAAAAAGCTTAGCTTGATTTCAGTTCAGATTAAATTGAAACTTTAATTTCTCTAAGGGCGTAAAGTTTGACTCGTAAGTCAGTCTCTAGGTCAACAGAATTCAATCTTACCTAACTTTGTCAATATTTAATCGATATAAATTCGGAATTATTTATTCTACATATAGAAGTTGTTAGTTTTTAAACCCTTTTAAAAATAAAGATTTTATTTATATTTTTTAGTCTCAAGTCCTCAGTTTTGAACAAACAGTTCAATGGGTCAAAAGACCTCCAATTGCATAACTTCGTCAAAACCAGAGCGATTCCTATGTGGCATATAATTAAGATCAGATAATTTTTAACTTATAAATTTATTTGACATTTGAAATTAAAATGTTTAATAGATTAAATCCTATTTAATTAAAAAAAAATGATGTACAGTTTTTAATCTGTTTTCTTTTTACTTTTAATCAATTCCTGGTGCAGAATTATGTATGTACAGGCAAACCCGACAATAAACTTTCACATATCGTGTGTCTATGGCTGAAACCTTAGGTCACTTGCTCAATTTATTACACCTACACTTTATTCATTTATGACTGATATTTTGTAGGAAAATTCTTTAAAATTGAGCAAAGTTTTCCCCACCCACAGCTGAAAACTGACAAAATTTTGGTAAAATAAAACACAATTCAATTAGTTTTTCTTTTTTTTTGGCTTTTGTTTTTGCTTTCGTTTCGTAACCTACTCCAAAGTATCGTATGGAATCGATCAAAAATACATATGCATATTTGTTCACATTTAAAAAAATAAATTCAATACATTTACAAGAATATATAGTATGTTTGTATGTATATAAATATAGGTATTGTTTTTGTGAGTGTCTGTGTGTATGTGTGTGTGCGTGTTGGGTATATGCATTTCAATTGTTAGATAAATATTTCTCATTTCGAATGCATAAATGCGAAAATATACGAGTTTATACATAAGTATAATAGTATGAGTGTATGTTTTTGTGTGTGTGTGTATATTGTGTATATAAATAAACAATAGTTTGTATCGAGTTTTGTTTACTTCGCTCTTCTCTTGGTAACATGAATAAAAAATACAATTCTCAACAGCATTCTGAAGTGGTCTGAGACTTTCATTATATAGAAACGTAACATTCATATATATATATATAATATTATATTTTCTATATTTTATATCGTAGTAGTTAGATATATATCAACAATTTGTATAAGGTAGCAAGTTTTAAAAGTTAACGTACATATATATTTATATCGTAAACATAATCATACAATTTATTGTAGTTGTAATAGTTAAGAGTTCTCATTTATAAGTATATAATAATAACAACAACAATTAGGGCATTCGACATGGCACATAGTACAGTTCAGATTCATTTATAGATCATATAGTATATCTATCTATGGTCCAACATCCATGTGGACCTACAAAAATTGGAAATTTCATTTCCACAAAATGTGTGTGTGTGTGTGTGTTGTGCACAACAAAAATACTCAGTATTATTGCTTTAAGGCTGTGTGCCAAGCCTCCTGGCCCCTGGTAAAGATCTACAGGTACTCTATAGATCTACACAGTTCTAGAGATCCTATAGATTAGACAATATATATGAATAGGCATAGCGTACTCTCATCATAGGCATCAAATGTGGACCACTTGGACATATAGTATTTGTTAACCATAAAGCAGTTCGTTGGCTTCGAATCATCATCATCAGTTTCAAATGGTTTCGAACCAACGTATCAAAATAAACAAAGATTAAGTTCCCGAAAATCCTCAATCCTTTTTGTTGAGAAAATGCAGAACGTAGTGAAGCACGAGATCGTAGCAGTACTTGTACTCGGTCATATTCTCGACCAGCTGTGGACGGTGTCTCCTGACAGTCTTTACGGCCTGAAAGACATCGACTTCGCCGTGCTGTATGACCTGCTCGATGCACGCATTGGCCGCACAATAAACCCCGGCACGGCTGCGACCATCGGGCGAGACAATACAGACGGGTCCATAGTCTACTTTGTTGCGCCAGATCTCGACCATATTCATTAGATAGACCAGCGAATTGGTTGAGCTCGGCACCTTATGGCCCATTGGCCAGCATGTTAACTGAAATAGCTGGACGGTACGTGTTGGAGCCTTAACTCCGGCCATCATTTCCGTTAGAGAAACGATTTTCTTATTGATCTTGAATTCCCATTGCTTGATATTCGTATAGCTCTTCGACATGACATAGTGTACGCTAAAAACTGGTCCATATTTCTCCATTTTCGATTTGTTTGGCCAAAACGATGGATATTGTTGGGATTGCGATGGAGGCTGACATAATACCACAACAGCTGAGCATTCGTGATCGTAGACAAGAGACCAAAATTCTCCGAGCGTATGCTTCATAGGCCACTCGGTGACAATATATTCCCTGGGCTTTGTATACCCATCCACGAAGACAGAGTTGATGTAATCCGTGAAGGCGTTACCCTGGAAGCTGGTCAAATAGGGTCGGAAATTATCCGGAGGTACGCAGAGTACATCACGATTCTTCTCCCGATTATCAGCACGATGTCCACCCGCACAGTCACCGATTGTAAACCGTGGAGTTTGTTTACATATCTGATCATATTCGGATTGATACTCATTCATCTTGGTGCCAGAGTTACGACGGGCCTTGGCCTTTAAGCGATCGGAGAGCTCGGAGACGGGAAACCAGGTCTTGCCACAGATAATATGTTCCTCGAGTGTATCATAAATAAACTTGTATTGCTCCACATTCTCCACAAGACCCTTTCGAGATTGCCGAAGCTTCTTGAGATAACCAAAGACATTGAAGGATTCCTCCTCCTCGGCCAGCTCCAAGTTGGCATCGATGGACATGTAGACGCCAGAACGACCTCCTCCATCGCTGCAATGCACCAAAATAGGACCACGCATATCCACATCATCCTCATCCCTGATGATATTGCCCACAACGAGACGAACACGACGTCGGAACTCCAGCAGGGCATTGGAGAAGGGACAGGAATGGGAATACCATTCCGTATAGTGAAACTGGAGGATCAATCGCTCATCCGTGACCTCGCCCTGTTCCCCCTTCTTGTAGAGCCGAAAGGTGCGTATATGGAAATTGGCCAATTGTTCCTCCCTGACAATATTGATGTGTATATCGCCATAAGTTTCGTGTACCTCCATGTTGGGTGGCCAATACTGGACGCACATAACCTTGGCAAAGTCAAAGGTTTTCGTTAACATGACAATGGCACTGATGTTCTCCTGCCAAACCATACGCCAATAGGCATTAACAGTTTCCTCAACAGGACCTTGGGTCACAATATAGGCATTTGGTTTAAGGAGACTGTCCACATAGGAGGCATTCACGTAGTCAGAGTCGGCGACACCTGTTAGTTTCTGGAGGACAACACGATTGTAATCGTATGGAATGCACTTGGGATTCTGATTCTTCTCTTGATTGTTCTTTTTCAAAGCATGACGACACGTATTCGTTTCCACTTTCGCTGCTGTCTGGAATTCCAGTTTATAGAGCACAGGAAACTTTCTTCTCAGATCGCAGAGCTTGAGAAAATGCCTCACATCGATGGGTCCATTTGGTATGGTCTTTGACAGGGAATTGTTTTCATCACGGGCCTCCAGCTTAATTCTCTCAAAGGATAAGAGTCCACTGTTGAGCATGCTCAGCTTTATGGTATTTGGTATGGAGACAATTGCTCGGCTCTTGCGTTGTTGCCTCTCCACGTCATCGTAGCGTGCAGATGACCTCGACCTATGTTTGCCTTGCTTTGTGTTGTTGCTGCTGCTGCCACCTCCCCCACCACCCAGACTGCCATTGCCAGCTGTTGTTGTTGCTGCTGTCATGTTGCTGTTGCCGTTCTCTGCTGCTGCCGCTGCTGCTGCTGCTGCTGCCGCCGCCGACTCAGTCGACGCTTCTGCTTCTGCCGCAAGTTGCTGCTGCGTTGTCATCATCAATCACAGTAGTGTGCGTGTGTGCGTGTGTACGAGTGTGCGATTGTGTGTGTGCGTGCGTGCGAGTGTGCGTTGTTTCGTATAGAGGAGGAAGTAACCGATTAGTATTTGTTCACTTGGCTCAGCATTTTCTCTTGGATTAGTATTTCATTTAGCATTTCAATATGTTTTATTCTTATTTTTATTTTGTTAGTAAATTAATTGTGTGTATTTTGTTCACCTTTTAATGCCTTGCGCTAAACGGAATTTGGTTTAAATATATATAATGCACACACGAATTGTTTTTGTGTGTCTTGGCTAATTTTCTTATATCGTGTCGTGTCGTGTATATTTTTCCTCTATTTAATTCTATTTTTCTCTATTTCGCCTCTCGTGTATCGCTTTTCTTCACTTCACTACACGACTGCTGGCTGACTGGCGTGTATATTCTTTTGTCTCTACCAGTTTGCACTTGGCTGCCTCGTTGGGGCGAATTTCGTTTTGCGACTGTCCGAACATTGGGCGATGTTTTGCGCTTTCACCTCAACACAGCCAGTTGGAGAGCAAATGAGGAAAACGAGAGGCAGAGGGAGAGATAAGAGAGAAAAGCGCCTGGCAACATTTTCACCATGGCCCATGTGACTGGCGCTTTGTGGGTGAGTGACGGGTATTTTTAGAGATGCGGGTGGAACGGAAGGTTAAAAACATACATTGGTATGAAAACCATTTAGAGGGAACAAATAAAACAATAATACGCCTTAACAAAATCGAAAGGAATTTAAGCTTTGTAAAAATATCTCATTTAGTTTAAAATAACTAAAGAAAATATAAAAAATGTAATTGTATTTAAGGTATCTTGTAATTCTCCGCTCCAATTAATTGACTGTCTTCATTTATTACTGAATAATTAATATTAATTTTATTAGAAAATCAAACTATTCAAAGAAAATGTGGAAAACATAATTATATTTGTGGTATCCTATATTCGTTCAGCCATTTTTGCTCTTGTTTAAATAAGATTGATTTTAGTAAGGCAAATTTATAATTAAAATTTATTATAAAATCTAAAAATGCATGTTTTAAGTTGAAATATTAAAAGATATATGAAAAATTTAATTATATATGTTGTACTTAGAAAGTTTCACACGTCGTATGAATGATTTGTGTCAGTGTAACTCATAAATTATCACTTTGCATCTATTGCTTTTATATTTTGTTATTTTAAATATTTAGAAAAATGTTTATACAATATATGTATATTGTTTTGTTTGTTCTTTGTTTCCTTTCGCATATTTTCTAATTTCTAACACTTAAGTTTTGAAATATTTGTTATTTATTTAATAATACTTTTTTCTATTATTCACCACTGTTTGACGTAGATGTTATTTATTATTATTATATACATATTCAATGTTTCATTCAGTTGAATTTTTTTTTTCAAATGTTTTCACACTGTGCAATTCACCTTATAGTATGAATGAAAATTTCGATTTTCCCATTGCACGCTCATTTCGTTACAGCGAAAATTTCCATTTACCACATCATTTCGCCCTGAAATCCTCTCTCCAAATTGTCTCTCTGTCTCTGTTAGAATTTTTCTCTTGGCGCCTGCGCAATGCGAGATTTTCACTTTTCATTACGTAGTTTGTTTTCGCCTATTGTTTTTTTTTGGGATGTGTAATTGAAAATTCCGTTATTTAAATGAGGAAGTGACGTTGATTTTGTTGATTTCGATTCTCGTTTTTGATTATTTTTGTTGTTTGACAGTTTAATTTCCATATTTAATTGGCACGGCGTATAAAAATATTATGAATGATATGACCACAGTTTGATATACTCATATTCCCATTTTGATTGACTGCAGTAAATTTACATTTCCTGTTATGGTCAGCTGTTGTATTGTATTTGATCTTTTTGTGTGTTTATTTGTATTTTGCAATTTTCACACTTACACATTTTATTTCCGTATGCACCTCCTCTAAATAGCTTTTGGCAAGAGCCCATCGCCAAAGAGGAAGCGCAATGCGACCCCATGAAGAACAAACAACAACAGCAAGAACAATAATAGCAACAATAATAAAAACAATAGTACGGCATGTGTTGAGCTCGTAATGATGTTTGATCATTTATTTGATCATCATTATGATGCTGTTGAAGTGGTTGGCGGCTGGCGCTCTCGAGGTAATTTCGAATTTCGAAATAATTACACAAACGTATGTCAAAGAATTCTGAAATGTAAACAAATCTTTTGTGTGTGCACAGTGGGCTGCATTCTTAAAGCAGTGACTCACAAGAATACTGAGGGTCAATATGTGTACAATATATTGCCTTAATCTTTCAAAAGAAAAAAATCATTTAAAATATTTACGAAGGGAATATGTTTATCGTCAAGGGAAAATAATAATACTAAATATTTAAATATTGTTGCTATGTCATTTTAATTTTGTACGTTCTTCATTCTTTACATCTTCTTCTCTTAAATTTAAAACATATGGCGCTATGAAAATATTTTTTAAATTGAGTATAACATACAAATCTCTAAGAGTTTAATTATTTTTTAAGATATGCTATTTCTAATATTTTTGTTAAAATTTGAAATAAAAAAATGAAAAGTCCTTGAGACTTGATGAAAACTCCTGATAATATGTATTTTTTATTATTATTATTTAAGCAACTGTTTTGTTACGCAAGCTGCATCATTTTTGACTTAAATAAATATTTGTAAATTTATTTGCATAAAAGAATGTGTATTATAATGTAAATAATAATGTAATAATAATTCCTCAATAAAAGTAATTTGCATTTAATGCTTTTTCCCGCAACTTATTAAATGTTTCTGTTAAAATATGTGATTAATCAATTTGGGTTGGCATTTATTAATAACATCTAAAAGTTCTTTGATATAATCTAAGGATAAGATTTAATCAATATTTCTTATACCTAACTTGTTACAAAATACCCCATTATGTTGGCCACATAGCAACGGTGTAGAGTCGAGGGCAACGACAGTTAATTTAAGATATTTCTCTACCTTCGAGCCAGACGATAATCTGGCGTAAAGCCGCGTAGCTCTTGTAAATTGCTGTACCCACCTAATTTGAGAGCTGTTGACCCATTAGGGGCACACAAAGTGCTACCCTCCCTGTTAGCCTAAAATGGCGCCAGCACGCAGCTCAAGCACTTAAATATGCCAGTCCCAAAACTACCCGTCATACACACACTCACACAGACACACACACACACAGACACACGCATAGATAGGTATACAAACATTTATGGCTAAGCCAACAAAGCGTTGACTGCGGTTGACCGCAGGTTGCAGGACTCTCATGAGGACAACGCATCCTTAACGCGTCCCAAAATCCACAGTTAAGCTAGACATGAAAGACTCGAAACAACAACAACATAACTGAGCTGAGGCCGTTCCACTAATTAGCATTAAATCGGCTGAAAGCAAGGACAACAAGCACAAGGATCTATGGAAGGAGTAAGGCACTTACCTTGCCAAATAAGGTGAGTCCGCCATGCTTCATATTGAAGGTCGGCGCATCCGCTGAACTCGAGTCAGCCCATGGTGTATGGCATGTGGATGTCAGTGTCATATATCTTACACCAATTGCATACAGGGTACGTAAGACGGCCAATGAGCCACCCAGTGAATGTCCACCCTCGACACCGGTTAGAGAGCAGAGTTGTTGGTTCTTGTGCGCATCAATGATTTCTGAAAATGACGAAACAGGAAGAAGTGGGAGAGAAGTTATAGAGAAGTTGCTGTGTTGTGTGTTGTGTGTTGTTTGAGTCGAATTTAAACTTGGACATTGTTTTTGGCAACTAAAGCATAAGTAACAATTGTTGTTCTGGTCTGTCATTTGCTTTGCTGCCCCGTTGAGCTCTCTGTTCATTGCGGTCCAAGTCAGTCAGTCCGTCCCTCTGTTCGTTTGTCTGTCTGTCTATCTATCTGTCAGTTTATCCCCAACATGGCATTTGTGCTATGCTATGCAATATTTACGCTTGTCTTGGCCAGCAGCTTTGATCTCTTTCGTGATATTCTATTTTGTTCTCTTGCCAAGCACTTGTCAAAATACTTGCTTATTGTTCATTGTTTTTTTGCTTTCTCTCTTTTTTTTATTTGTATTATTTCTTGTTTTGTTTTTAGCCAGCAAGTTGAACAATGTTTGCATAAAGTTGTTACACAAGTTGAGTTTTTGTTTCTACTGTTCGCCTGGTTGAGCAAACTTTCCAATAGCATTCCGCATGAGAGTCATTAAATATTTCTTTATGTTTAAAAAAATTTAAGTTCACTTCTTTAAGAAAAGCACATACTAATTGATCTGTAATTGAAGCACATTTCATTTAGAGGAAAAATCATTCATCATTATATTTCCTACGTATTTCCTTCGTTTTATTCACAATCTTTAGCATTGACAGTTCACGTCATTCAGCGACTGACGTCAGCAGCTTTGTAATTGAACTGAAATTACGCACGATTGACAAGCAAAGTTGTCAACGGTATTTACCCATTTTACGACTACAGGGTATTATGAATTGAGTTATGAAATATATCGCTGCATAAATGGCAACAGTGACGTCTGTGCTTATGCAGAAGTCGCTACAGTGACGTCTAATTAAGAACAGATGAGAATAGCTTGGTGATTGGCAACAATTGCGCTTACATATTGAAGACACAAATGTAACGAAATTCCGACTCTAACGATTGGCTATAATATTAAAAGATTGTCATTAGAGTCACGGTTGCAAGTTTTGCCACTCTTGACAAAGAAACAAAAAATAATAATAATAAATAATGATGATAATAAAATTTAATACTGTAATGGAACAAAATTTAGATGTAGAATAAGTTGGAATATTAATTGATTATAGAAATTTCAATGACTTTTTATAATAACCGGTTGAGTTTTGAAAAAGTTGTGTTAGTTTTTTAAAATCCAATAAATCAGAAGATCAACACACACAATTAAAACATTTTGTTAAAAATTGTACACTTTTAATGTATTTATTTACTATTATTTGAAACTTTCGACACACATTAGTTCATTAGTATGACCAGCTTAGTTATCATTACACTATCGTGGCTGGCAACAATGGCCCTTAAGTAAGTGTCCTTGTGGACACAGTGGTGTCTAAGATTGTGTGCTTACACGACTTCAGAGACAAAGAGCCTACTCGGTTAAACTTAGAGAGCATAATACTGTGGTTGTCAACAATAGCAGTGACTTGTATGTCAGTAAGCAAATGCAATATTTAGAGCAACTTATGTAAATTTTGAGCACTAAATAGACAGCAAGTAATAGTGTTATTAGTGCATAAGTCATATGCAGATATATGTGTATTTGAAAACACACTCATATCGACTTCTATTGCAGATTGTTGTTGTAGTAGTTGTTGGAGTAGCATCTAACACGAAAACTATATTTCCTTAGAAATATGTTAACTGGAATGCAATCAGCTTCCACCTATAATATAGTGTAACACAACAATGCTCTATGATGACTTGAATTCTGATTAATGTAGCTCTTGAATTGTGGTTGTAAAATACCCTTCCTGGCATGGATATGAGGAAGGAAGGAAGTTCTGGGACATACGTACACACAGAAAACGATTCAATAATTTGTCGCTGCATTCAAATCAAGCATTGTAATAACATTTCAAATGTCACACACAGGGGGAAAACGAGTCAATAAATTGTCACAAAGGAAATTGGAGGAGGGTGTGGAGATAAAAGAGGAAACTGTAGAAGGAGCTCAGGTCCAAGCACCAAGGACCCGGACAGGTACTCTCTTGGAAGTTTTCAGGCAATAAGTAAATAAGCTGCGTAAAATCAAAAGGGCGCACTTGTAGAAGCTGTTGCCCTGAAGTAGCTGTTGTTGTTGTTAGTGTGGTTGTTGCTCCTGCGAATCCTGCAACTTCTGGCTTCTATTGTTGTGGAAGCAAGGTAAGCAAATACCTGCCACAAAACCTGCTCGATGTCGTCGTTGCCGTAAAACCCTAAAATATGGAGCAAATAAACAAATATTCTGGCAGGACCTTTAGTGCAGTTGACTTGCCATTCTTGTTGTTGCCGATGTTACTGTTGTTGTTGCTGTGACAATCGAAGGAGAGAAAGCAAAGGCACTAAAATGCGCCACGTGAGCTGAAGCTCAATTTTTCTACAGAAGTTCGAGCATAGAGACAGGGCAGGACAGGCACAAGGACTCGATTCCAATACTGGTCCAGCATGTAATTGTCTGTGACTGGGCACAAACAGCGACCAAGGCCCAAGCGTAATGTATAATATATAGCCCATGTATCGGATACGATTTGAGGCAATAGAGAAACGAATGCTCCAACACATTTCAAAATGAAAATCCCCAAACCAAAAGCCACTTGACGCAATAAACCAAATGTTCCCTTAGAAGGGCAAATCTAAAGATGTATAATACTATCCTTTTATGTTTCGAATCTTGTATACACTTTGCAGATATTGTGTTGCATCGTCAAAGTGAATAAAATGGACTTAATATATGATTTATTCAATTGCTGAGGGATTCGAGGAATTATCTGGAAAGAGAATGCTTTGTATATGATCTCATTTGAAATCTGACACACATATTTAATTTGAGATATATTTTGTGCATTGAATTTTAATGATTATTGTACAAAGCCTTGAATGAAGGACTCGATATTTATCTGGTGGAAGAAGACTTTGTATACGATCTCAATTGATTTTTAAGACAAATGTTTAGTTTGATATGCATTTCATACACTGAAGGTATTGAACTATTATTATCAAATAATACCTTTCTTTTATGAGTAAAATATACAGTAATTAAAAGATTTAAAGTTGTATATTAACCTTGCTTGCAAATACTTAGAATTAAAAGATTTATCTTAAGCAAAAAAAGCCCCGACTGAAGTATTTAATGTTTTATTCTACTTTGTAAGTAAATTTATAGAAATATATAATACTATTACATTCAAAACTCGTATTTCAGATTATGAAAGGAAATTCAAGAAAAATGTGTCAGCTTATATAAATATTTTCATATTTTCTTGTCTCAAAAGAATTCCCTGTGCAAACAAAGTGACGGTTGATGTAGACTTACTGAAAGGGCATTAGAATGTTTTACTAAACAGAATGCAATTTTGCTGTTCAGAGATCTGTGTCTTTCTCTCTCGGCATCTCAATGTAAATTGAAGTTTACACATTTCGAAGGTGGAAATTGAAAATTGCGAATGGAAAGCATTCGCACATCGACACATTGAATAACACTGGGAAATGAAAGAAATGTAAAGTAGCAAAATGCTGGCAAGTGACAGAATTGGCACAAAAGAAAATATACTTCTGGTTAAATCCAGGTTTCAGTTTTTCTCTCATTCTCTCTCTCTCTCTCTCTCTTTCTCTCCATTTATTGTGTTTATGCAACGCGAATGCAATGCTCATTTGTACATCCTGCCTGACTGCCTGGATGGCTGCCTGCTGTAACTAAGCAGCCTGGATTTAGATGGACGACCGGGAGAGGATTGGGACCAAACATGAAGCTCAGTGACTGACAGGACGACAGACCGACAGAAAGACAGGCAGACAGGCAGACAGGACGTCAGTCGTCGCGTTGTGTTTCGGTTCGTTAGCTTTGCATTTTTTACAATCACTTTGGCAGCGCTCAACATCTGGTTGAGACCCGGAACCCGGACGGACTCCTGCCGGGGGCGAAGGGAGGCGTGGCCACGCCTAGCTGCACTCGCTCAATGGTCACTTGCATTCGCATTTTATTTACACGACATGTGAGCTCAACTACAATTTCAACCAACCGAATTTATTTGCTGTACTTCAAATAAAATGTTGGTTTTTATTTTATGCAACACCAGCTGCAAAATTTCACGTGCCACACGAGCTAGTCCAATGGCCAAAGGGAGGAGGAAGGGGATAGGACTTTAGTTTTTGGCTAAGTGAGTCAGTTGGGAGTTTAAATTTGTGCTTGCATCTTTGATTTGGCTGTGTTAACGGTATCTCAAAGGGTTTACTGCAACTGAGTTTCACTTATTGAGTACACGAAAGTAAATTAATTGCCAGTTTGGGAAATATGGTACTTATGCTGAAAGTGGCATAAAGAGTTCTTCAATTTTTAGTATGGAATCACCAGAAGCGTATTTTATATAGCAGAAAAAATATGTTTTTAATATATTACAGACTGCTAAACTTCAAAATGTAAAGGATAAAAACTGTGCAGATATAGTTATTTATATGATACTGTGCTGGTGGGTTTTTTTGTTAGACTTGAAATCAAATTTTAGCCTTTATCCCAAGTCAATCCTCAATTGGATGTTATATGTATACGGATACCAAAATTTATTTCTAAACGATCATTCCTGTGACAACTATATAATATAGTAGTCTGCAAGGTACGATAGGCAACAACGATTATAGTATACACATATGACTTAACTTTTAATTTGAAAGCTATTTTTTTTTCAAAGTTTACCCTCCGCAAATTTAATCCAGTTTTTAATTAGTTTATAAAAAAAAGTTTAAAGTTAGTTATTATTTACTATAAAACGTTTTTATGAATATTCTTATTTCATTTGATAGCATCAATTTGATACTTTGATTAAAAATTGCAGTTCCTGTGCCAATCTACAGGGCTTCATTAATATTACGTACACGCAATTTATAAACATTCATTAGCACATCATTATCGTTCTGAAAATCTAAAGTTTATGCTTTGACTAGAGTTTCAGTATTCATGTAGTTTAATAAAAGTGAAAAATTAGTTTTAATTTCTCAGAAATGCACTTGCTTTATGCATGATTTTCCCTTTTGTTTTTCCAGCAATAAAATCAAACTATTGTAGTTGCAGTCAACTGAATCAACTAAGTGCTGAGTTGATTACATTTTCAATTTACCGGAAAGTACTTCGATGAATTCCTCAATCTAAGTTTCATCAGCTTATACTATGAAATTGGAGGATTTTTTCACAATTTAAAAATGTTCGCACTTTTTTTTTAGCCTCTGTACAAGTACTCTTGATTTTTCATTGGAGGGTGTGTAATGTCTGAGTTGAGTAATTAAAAACTGTCTACTTGGCTTCAGTTTTTTTCTGTTCCCATTCTGACTTTCTGTCTTCCCTGCTACGCAAATTGTTCACATTCTGTTTGATTCCCTTGCAACTTGAAAAATGGCTGCATTTGCGCAATTTTGTTGTTGTTATCAACAACCTCTTGTCAGCAGTCAAAACAGTCAATGGTTTACAGTCAGCAGTTAGTTGTTTTTTTCGGTGGATAAACATATGCGGTTCTTATCGCAAATTGCTGTTGCTGCAAGTATGATTATTTTTTGGGGCATGTATACATTTCCTATGGTGCCTTTTGGTGCAAAAACTTTTTCCTGTATATGATTTTTATAGCCGTATGATTTATTGACATTTCCATTTACGGCTGTATAAATGTTTCAACGCAAAATGCCGGAAGTTATTTCTTGTTTGTCGATTTTTCGCATTCGTTTTTTTTCTGTTCTCCCCGTTGGGTTTTCCTTTTTAGCGCAGTGGCAGCAACAAAAAAAAAACTAAAAGATTGCCAAGTCGCCAGTCGGCAGCAAATCAAAATGCAAAACGGAAAGCAAAAACAACAGCAGCAGCAGCAACAACAGCAACAAAAAGTTGAGCAACAATAAGAACAAGTAGAAGGAAACTCAAATGTTCTCCGGAGGACTCGAACATAAGTCAAAGCATGCAACTTGCAATTGCTTGCAACATCAGTTGCGACCCCTTGTGGCAACAGTCGACTGATGCTGTTGAGCAGCTAAACATGAACTGCGCCTGCCGCAGTTTTTGTGCCACCTGCTGGTAACTAGGTGAGTGCAGAATTTCAAAGGAAATGGCGCAAAAATATGGCACGCGGTAAGCAGTTGCCTCAAGTACAGGTCTGAGCACTGAGCAATAAGAAATGCAACTACAACTGCTGATGCTGCTGGTGCTACTTTTTTTTTTTGCATCTGCTTCTTGTTATTGCTCATTTTATTTTTTTTTTGTGTTTTTTTGGCATTTTTTTGGGTTTATTTTTGCCAGTCAAGATACTTTTGAAGAACTTGCAAAAGTTTGCGGAATTGCAGCAAATTCAAAGCATTGGCCACGAGTTGTGCACATTCCACGACTTCAAGCTTTGGTATGTCTGGTTTATGCGGCGTATGTGTAATATTTTTGGCATTTTATTTTGTATACTTACCCTGCGCTGATGTGCAAGTGGTTAACTGCGGTGAATATCGATCGGTTAATCTTTTGATCACATCAATCTGTTCCAGCGTCAATTGCACCGCATCACGATGTTGTGCCTCGCAGGGCACATAGGCTGCCCAGAACTGAAAGAAATTATAGAAATAGAAACAGAATTTAATAAAAACTTATATCTTTAAAGTTATAAATAGGTATTCAATATATTCGCATTGCAATTTTGCCTTTACTCAACAGTTTCATAGCTAACCACAGTATTCGTACAATAAGTTCGTTTACACGCCATTAAAAAAGACCTTAAAATGAATGAGCATCATTATATTTTTCAGTTTAGACACGTTCTCACAGTTACACACACGAATTGTAGCTGGTGTCCTTTTAGCCAGGTTAACAATACTATCAAATTGTACACGGACATTGCCGTAGTTATCGTTTATTGCAGCTTTTCATTATTTGCCTCAAAATTCCATGTGCTCAAATGAAGGTTCATGGGTGCCACACAGTGGCATTGCCAACCAACTAATGACATGTGACAACAATAGCAACTACAATAATGCCAACACAATTTCCAAATACCTTATGTAATCGCTTCGTCTGTGCACCGGTAATGAACGTTCTCTCTCTCTCAGCAGACTGCCTCTCTCTAACATCGCCAATGGCCATACAATTAACCCGAATTGAGAAAATGTGAATGACACTTTTCTCTCCGATAAAGCCACTTGAAAACAAAACCCGAAATTGTGCAAAAATAACCAGAGTTGTCACAGAAAAATGTTACTATGAATATAGTACAAGGTGGTATGAAAAAGTTACAAGTAAGCAAGTTGTAGATACTCCGTAAACAAGTCTGAATATCTTTAGCTACTCCGAAACGCAATCCACATATTTTCAAAAGTTATAAGCATTTTGAGATATTTACATTATAATAATTATTGATCTAGACGTTTGTAATGCCAGTTGTTGCAGATAATAAGAATAATAAGAATTAGAAAACATGCTTTGGAGGAATTGAAAGACAATATGCAGAAAGTAAAACATTTTCTTCTTTTTTTTTACTAAACTATTAATAAAGTTTTAACCATTTTTTACAGCTGTATTATAATCGAACATACCCACAATATCAATTTCGTGGGTATTCAAAACCAAACTAAAAATCAACAATATGCACCTGCGGCTAAAATATGTGGGAGTCTTTCTCTGGTCCAGGTGGATAAACTTTTGGGTTCTGCACAAATGGAATTTGCAGCTATTATTATTACTAAAGGGTTGTTAAGGTGGGGGAAGAAGGGGAAAGGACTGTTGGACTGAAGTGCAATGGTGCAAATTTACTAGTTGAACAATTAAAATTACACAAAATTTGAAGCGCTGGCTTGACCTAGGCATACAAATTCAATTGTTTAACACACTAGGGACTCTAACACATTCTCCCAAATTCCTATAGGGGTATATATGTATATGTTCCCTTCTCTCTCTTCTCGTTAGTTGATTCGCCCTCTGCACTTGTGCTAAATTGTTTTTAGACCACAGCAGTCGACTCGCTTATTGAAAAGTTGTACCTGTACCATGGCTTGCCAACCTGGCTAACGTAAATTTTCTCTATGAATAACGTCGCCTCAATGTATGCACTTTATCATCATCATCATCATCATCATTAGGATAAATGATGATGATGCTTATGGTAACTGGCAAATGAACATTTTCAGTATTTTACTTTTAATTTACTGCCCTGAAATACATTTTGGGATCTACGTGCTCAGAGAATTCAGCTTTTGGTCTCAGCCACGATTTCTGTTTAGGCTTTTGCTTCGGTTCCAAGTTGTGAGTTTTCAGTTCCCAGTTCTCCGTTCCGGGATTCTGGATTTTGGCACTCGTCCAGCCTGCTCACGAATTTATATTAAAAATTATTTATTGCATTTGCTGTTTTTTGGTCCTAGTTCTTGTCCTTCCTGTTCTTCTCGTTCAGGTTGCTGTTGATGTTATTTGTGTGCCGAGCAAAAAGCTAAAACTTTTTAATTGCTCTTTTTTTTTTTTGGTTGTTGTTGCTCCTCTTTGAGCTGCTCTTGTTGTTTCTATGAGTGTGTTTAGAATTGTTTCTTGCATTTTAAATGCTTCCTGTTCGATGGAGACGCGTACGTGCTTTTATTTTTCCCTAATGATATAACGTGATCTAATGGCTTGGATTCGTTACACGGCTCAAGAAGTGTCTGCTTATACTTATATTGGGACAAACACTAAAAGTACTCCTATATATTATAAAATAACTTTAAGAAGTCTAAGCACATTAAGACCAGTTTTTCTTCCGGAGGAGCAAATAATTGAAGGAAAATTGTCTAAAAAATTTAACAATTAAAGCCAATTCAACTCAACTGATACAATGTAGATAAGCTCATGGTTAATAAAGATGAAGAATTTTGACGTAGTGCTTAACATTTAAATAAAGTTCTTTAGTTGATAAAATTTATTGTTATTGTTATTGGAAAAAACCAACTGCGAAACAATATTGTATTATTATCATAATTCTCAAAAAATGTTCTTACTATTGAATATGAATAATAAATAATTATCAATAAATTAAAAATTGCAAAATGCGTAAATAAAAATTTATATTACTATTTTTGTCAATCAGTGTTCAATTAAATTATGCAAAATCATTTTGAATTTGAGTTCCATTGGTAACAAAGCAAAGTTTTAGTTAAGTTTCACATTCAATCCCTACATATAAATTTTATTATTGTTGCATTTTCCTGCACTTTTAATTCATAATATATTATTATAACCATTTGCTGTTATATGAAAACACAAATCAATTTCATTAATTAATAGTTGCTAATTGTAATGAATATTATAATAACACTCAAAAGCTGTCACGAACTATTATTAGCATTCAGAATGTTGACCCAATTCAGTAGGCAATATCGATTGAATCAGGGCCACTTCAGAGTACTTCAGAACCTCAAAGGAATGAAAGCAATTTGAAGTAAATGTTTTTCTTAAGGCTTTTCTGTTAACATTGCGATGCAGATAAGCAAAATGCCGACACTTGCACTTTAAGAACAGACAAACGACAATTGAGAGAGACACACACAGTCAGTCTGTGTGAATCAGACAGAGATTGAATTAGAAAAGTAGAGAAAGATGGAGAGAAACTCGATTTACTCTTTACAATTTGGTCGCTTTTGTGTGCGTCATTATGACGCGCTTTTTACGTTTTATCATTTATTTTTCTCTGTTTTTTTTTCTCGCTTTTCCCCCTTTTTACTGCTATGTTGTTTCATTTTTTGCTCTTCCCACAAATCCGCTTAAAACATTTTTGTAGGCATTAAAAAGTGGTAAGGAGAGTGTGGTGTGCGGTGTGAAGCGTGAAGATTTCGTTGCTTGATTCAAACCGCAGTCGGCAACAAGTAACGCGGCGTATGCGCAATGTTCTGGACTAGGCTTAGCATGTGTGTGTGTGTGTGCTTGGGTGTTGTGTTGTGTCTGGCATTGTTCTACGCCGACAGCTGGCAACAATTTGGTGTCCTTTGCTTTGCATTTGCAAAATATTTCGCTTATTCAAGGCAATTCACCTGTTGCCCAGTTCTAGAGTTAAGTGTCGCCATCAGTTTCGCCTTACACACTTTGTTTTGCTTTGGAATGAGGGTGTGAGCATGTTTTGTATATACACATATATATATTTGCTTGGAAAGTGTGTTTAAGCATGGCATTTTGCCATTAGACGCCCACCTGCAACAGCAGCATCAAAAGCATCACATGGGGCTTTCACCAAAGTGTCGTCAACGTCTCAATGGCAACTCGGGAGCTCGTTTGGTGTCCTTGGGCTGTTGCCCTTGTCCTATCAGCAGCATCCGCAGGAGCACCATCATTGTCATCATCATCAGCTTTGTTTGGCTCGAAGAATATTAATATTTAAAGTTGTTTGGCTTCAGCAACGAGCACAACGACAATGTTTTTCCCCAAGGACAACATTTTGGCTTGAAGTTAATTGTGAATGCTCTGGCAAAATGTTGTTGTGTGCGCGTGATTTGTTGTGAATGGGTTGCACGTGAGTTTGGGTGTGTGTGTGTATAAGTATGTGTGTTTGTTTGTATTTGTGTTTGTGTGTCGTTGTGTCGTTGTGTCTTGTGGTTGTGGCGAGTTGATGGCGTTGGCATTTATTAAATGCTGAAACACATAAATGCAGCTGTTGCTTTGCGGTTGAAATGGCAAACAGCATGGCAAGGATTTATGTTGAAAACAATTTGCTGTAAAATGCCCTCGAAATAGATTTTCTATTTTCTGTCAGCAATCTCATAACAAAATTCCTGCTCAAGCCTTCTCAATTGTCAATTTGTCTTAAAGCTCTTCATTATTATCGCATTTAAGTTCAATAACGGCATATTGCAGGCAAAAGCAATTGTTGATGCCTTACTTTATCGGATTTATTTAATTGCTTTAATTTTCAGCTGTGGCAGTGATAAAATAAATTGCCATAAAGTTTTTACTTTGTAATCCATTTTATTAAATTTTCTCGAGTGTTTGTTTAATTTGACTTGAAAGTCAAAATAAATCAATCAATATTGAAAATGCAACATAAGCTTGGACAAGGAGGCAAAGAAACATGCACACTCTCTACTTATTTTAATTAAATTTCTACTCACATTTTTCTTTAAAATCTAAAAATTATTTAGCTGAATTTAAAAAAGAGCAATATTTATTATGTTTGTAATGATGTGATGTGTAATGATTACAGTTTGCTATTCACTTTGAAAATGGAATACAATAATCTCTTATAATCTCAAGCAGATGAAAATAATATGTAACGGGTGCAATTATTGAAAACCTGTTTATGAATTTCCCTTTAGTCTCCTTTTAAATGTCAATATGAATTCAATTATGGACTTAAATGAAAAGGCAACACATCTGTCGCTTTAATAGATTCTATAATCTGCTGCTGACCAAATATTTAAGACAATAATTTCTGACTATAAGCAGGAAAGAGTACTCGTAAGTAGAAAAGCTGACCAAAATCATTTAACACTGTCGAAAGAGCTGAAGAGACCGCAGAAGTAAGAAAAATCCAAAAAAAGTGTGTTGTTAACCGCAGCAGACTGCTGTCTATCTTGGCTGGGGCTTCCGTTTTGAGTGTTGTCTAACCAACACTAAATACTTTTTAAAAGTAAATATAAATTTCAGGCCAACAAGATAAGCGCTGTCCAATTGTCTGTGCCTGGCCCAAAAAACCACCAGCAACGAGCAGCAACCACTTTTAAAATCCCTTCGCTACATGCATACTGAATGCGGCATTGCACTGGGGCCCATGTCCTGGCCCAGATAACAACACAAAATGGCGGCCAGTTCGTTGCGGGAACATCCGCCTCCGTCTGGCAAAAATTGAGAATGTGTGCGCATTCTATTAGGCTTGGAGTCAGGAGCCAAAAACGAGCAACGAGCAACGAGCAGCAACCAGAATGCAGTCAGCCATGCAAGCGGACAACCGTAACATGACGTTTCCGTGTCCGTGTCCTGGCACAGGAGTTGCCACTGCAACTGCGACTGCCAACAGTTGAAGCCAACTTTTCGTCTGGTCTGATTTTTCAACATTGTCGTTGTCGTTGTCGTTGTTACCTGTGCCCAACAATGTTGCTCTGTCTTTTTCTACCTTCAAATTTTTTGTCTGAGCTTCTATGAAAAATCGCGCCACAGGCAACTCCTTAGGCTCCAGCTGATCCCTCGAATTTTAGCTTCTGTTGTTACTTGAGCGCTAAAAAGACTGCAACTGTTGCCAAGCTGTATGCTTTTGAGTACTTTATGGCCTAAACGTGATTTTCAGCTTGTCTATTAAACATTTTGTCGGAATTCTTCGTTCTTTTCTTTTTTGTTCTTTTAAGCTTTGGACTAAGCTTCTTTCTCATCCACGACACGCAGTTGCTGCACGTTTGGCATTTGGGCAACAATTGTTGAAACATGTTGTTATCCAGTTAGTTAGTTTGGTAGTTGCTAGTTGGCATTATTTTTGTTGTTGCTGCTTTCAACTGTTATTGAGCTTAGTTTTCCGTCACGAATTAAGTGTGAAATGTTGCAGCTAGTAAAGCGAGTCAAACTTTTCTGCCATTTTTGCGTGCTCCGAAAATTTGAGTGGAAAATGCAAATTGCAAATGTAAGTAAAGAACAAAAAAGAACTTCAAACACATGTTGTGCGTCATTATTTTTAAAATAAAAAAGAGTTGGAATACAACTACTTATTCATACTAAAAAGTATTAAATTGTACAAACTTCAAATCGAAACAATGGCGAATTTTAATGCCTCATCATCTATTCCTGTTCTCAATATATTTGTAGAGAAGTTTTAATATTTTTATATTAATATATTTTAGAATAACAACTCATCTACTGTATATTAATTATTATAATTAATTTGAGACAATTTCTTACCTAACAACACCTTAAAGTTTTTGACTTTTGCAACATAAAATTAGCGGAAAAATACCTTCTTGATTGCAGAAACTAGAGAAACGTGCTTTCTCGGGAAATGAAAAGCGCAAGTAAACACGAGGAAAGTTCATAAATCAACGCGAAATAAACACTTTTCTCCAAAAACCACTTCAATATATCAAATTGTGCAGCCAATTCTGCAATGTGCCGCCCACATTCGCCACGTTCCATCCATTTGGAAAGCAAAAGGATGATTTCTCACGTTGGCAAACAATGTAACAAGACGGCTGCCTTTTTGGCACAGAAACCATTCCAAGAGAGGCTTTAAACTTAATGAAAATTAACTTTTCCAATGCATTTTCGCACGCGTTGCATGTGGCACATGGAACCTGCCCATGACTGTTACAATTTTAGCATTTGTTCACGCGATTTCTCGGTTTGCACCGCATTTTCACGTCTTGTGCCATAAATTTGATGTTAAAAAACTGTTATTTTTTGTTTGTGTTGCTTGTCGCACAGTTAACAGGTAATTGCAGTTTGCGGTGCAATATTGCAAAACTTGGAAAGCGGCAATAAACGTGAAAGGTCACAAACTTGGAATAAGTCGGAAAGCTACAGAAGTTCCTTGTTTTGACTAATGATACACCCTGTAATCTCTATGCAAATTAATTACTAGAGTATTTAAATTATTACAAATTATCGATAATGAAACAATTAATGCCTTAATTAACATAAGTGTCTCAGTTAAAGCATAACCATTCACATTGTCGCTAAGTGTATTATTAACTTTTAAAGTACATTAACATTAACAGCTTTATTAAAGTTAAATAAAGGAGAAATATTTGCAATTGAGATTAAGGCTTAACAGGCGAGATTATAAAAGATATTTAAGTAATTACAATTTATTTCTGAAGGCTCATTAAACTAGACAAAAGCAGAAAGCTCTATATGTATATATTCATGTATATAAAAAGTGAAATTCTTTTTTTTGTATGACTCGATAACTTTTCAAGGGTATATTTATTAAGTATTATAATACTAGAAGTATTGAATATACCCTCTTTGGCTACCTTTTGAAGGGTATAAATATGCTGCACTCAATTTAATTACGCTGGCAAATGGCGTGACTTTGAGGGGGTCTTTGGGCTGTTCAGTGGCTTTTATGGCGCCAAAAGTCGATGCTTATTAAAACTTAACACTTTCCGACTCGTGCCACGCCTCCAGCAACCGCCGACTTGTTTTAGTTAACTGTTACCTCCATTTTCTACACATACTTATTGGTTTACTATAGAAGTTGTTGGAGTGAAAACTTCTTGAATTTCATGTTCGATGAGTGGCGCAACATCTTACGAGTATTTCAGGCTGGTCTTAATGAGAAGGGGGCATAGCTAATTGAACTTATTGATGTTGCAGGCAAATGTTGCCAAAGGCGTCCTTAAGGACATTCACTGCATTTGAAAAATGCACACACATACAGATGTTTGTAAAGTATTGCGAAAGGGGTGTTAATAGAACTTAAGGGTAAGTAAGAGAGAGACTAATATAAATCAGTGGATATGTTTTTCTTCTTGGAGGAAATAGATTTTTAGTTAGCCTGAGGAAAATAAATACTTTAATTGATTTCTTTAAGTTTGTAACATATATGCCATACATTGCTTACAGAAAGTACGAGTAACAGTATTAGTTTTTAAATTTGTTTAAGTCGATACTTTTTTAAAGCATTAAAATATTAAGAGCCTAATTCAAGTACTTGCCCAAATTAGGCTTACATTTGCACTTAATACCTGGCATTATTATCAAGTACTTAATAAGCCATTAAATAACGAAGAAAAAATTCTGCTTACATCGAGCTGAAAGAATCAATGATGACCAATTAGCAAAAACGTTTTTAAGAGCTTCCATGAGCTTGTGTTGCATGGCAAAAATAATTAACGCATCGGTGGCAGGAGCTAAGGTAGAAACCGGAACAAGAACCAGAAGCAGCAACAGCTTCTTCCAGGTCAACGTAGGGCTTCATAAGAGGGTCATAATTAATTTTTTCTTATTTTTTCTGCTTTAGGTAAACTGATGCTGGCCAGTTGCCGGCAGAAAGATGAGCAAAGTCAAAAGCACAAAGGTTGCTCCGACAACGGGCTAAGCAGCAGTTAGATGAAAGAAAATGAGCTTAAAGTCAGCTCGAAAATTATACACTCTTTCCTCAACTATTGTTAAGAATATGATAAAGTTGTTAGTTAAATAATCTCTAAGAAATTGCATTTGTTGTTGTTGTCTTGTTAACTTTTTAAAATACTTTGCTTGCAACTTGACGAAAATACTGTTGTGTTTGCCTGCCAATTAACGCTTAAAAAGCGAGCAACGATAATTATGAAGGGGAGGGTGGAATTGAAGCCACTTACCTGTGCTGAAATACGTCCCTTCTTCAGTCGTGTGAGATCCGTGTGACTCCACTGGCTACGAGCCCAGGGCGCAACGTTGCGCAAATCCTCATCAAAGCTGGGGAAAAAAGTATAAGAAAAAGTTCATATTAAATATTAATTGCATTTGCTAATGTTGTAAACATTTGAAAAGCTGCTGAGAAAGTGCTGCTCACTTGAAGTCATTGAGTTTATTATGCAGGAACTTGCGTATATTCCAAGGTAAATCGTTATGCCCATCGATTAAAGGCACTTGATCCAAAAGCTGAACAGCAACTCGTAGGCGTTCCTCAAATGGTGCACCTATCAAAGAAATGGAGGGTGAGGTGAAGTCATAAAACTGAGTTAGCAACAGCTACTAACTAACTTAGATGCATTAACACGACACAAAGGCATGTCGAGAGACATTTTGAGCTTTGGCTACGTGTCGTATGCGTTATGGTAATTGATTTATTGTCTATGGTATGAGTATGTATGGCTAACTGGTTGAAAGCTACTCACTTGCTGCAACACGTAGCGCTAGAGGCACAGCAACACTGGCAGCGCCAATTATCAAGAGTATTGAGCTGACTGCCAGCCAATGCTTGGCTGCGTCGAAGCCTGACCACGTTACGTATACGTAGCGTATGCGCCAAGGCAAGTACCAGACGAGTAAGCAGCAACCAGCAAACAGCAAGCAGCAACCAGCATCAGCATTCATGATGACCAGGAGTATCGATTGTTGTTGTCGTTGTGGTTGTTGTTGTTGTTGTTGTCGTTTTTGTATTTGTTGTTGTTTTTATTGGCAGTTCAATGCCAAGTCGATTGTTGTGCAGGCAGCAGGAGGCAAGCGTCATCATCAACGTCGGTTGTCGATTGTTGTTTGGTTGTTTTGTGTTGCATTTTGTGTGTGTGCAAATTGCCGTGACAGTGGCATTGATTACAGCACCAACAGCAGCAACAACAACAATGTTAAGTACATGAAAGAAACGTGTAATAAGGGAATATGGTTAGTTAAACGCTTCAAATTGAATTTCTTAGTGGGTTTGAAGAGCCAGTACTTAACAAAAAAGGAAATGAAATGTGTGTGGTAAGCGGTAAGTGAGTAAACAAAGTTCCCATGTTCAATTGCAAATCTCATTATTCGGTTTTCGTATACTCCTCTCAATTCTAATTGCAAACCAAATTTGATTATGCAACCTAACTGTTTTGATAGCGTAGCAAATAAGTCAAGTGAGGCGAAAAACTAGCTGGATTGTAAAGTAATCCGTCTGATTACAGAGCCCGACCCTCGACTGATATTATCCTTCTCTCCCCCCTCTCTCTCTATCTCGCTCTCTGAGTCCAAAGTAAATTACCGTTAAGCAAGTTGCAAATGAGAAGCATGTGCAACGCTTCTGGCAACCAAATGCAGCTGTAACTAAGGCGAGTTGAGCTGAGTTGCGGGCAGGCATCAACGATTTGCATAAATTTTACATAACAGGACAACGTCCTGTCAGCCACGCAGTTTTTGGCGGGGACATGCTAACGAACTGCACTTGCAACCAATCCCCTCGCTGGTTCCCTCGATCATGCCACTTGCCACACGATGATGTACGTGATGAGAGCGCTGAAGTCAGACGGGCATTGGGCAACGTTTAACATTAAGCGGCCATGTTAGTACATGGGACGCAATCAAACGGCTAACGACTAAATAGAATTGTGCCCATGGGGGTTGCCGTCAGTTAGTTGCCCGGGCAAGTGCAATGTCAGGTGAGCAGAAAACCAGGGTTACAGTTGGCTCAGACGAATGAACTGCTTTTGATTGCAACGCCCTTTGATTAACAGAAGTCCTTTGGGAGAGGGACAAGCAATCAGATTTACAAATATTGCAACATTGCAATTCCTTCTCCTAAGTGGAAATTCACCTGAGCTTGGCTTCTATTGAAAATGGAGGAAGTCCTTAGGTCTATGAAATGTACTTATAACATAATATGTATCTTTTATATAATTATTTATAATATTAATAGGTGTAAATATAATATAACAAATATGTTAACAATATAAAAATACTTTTATATGAAAAGATTTGTGATAAAAACTTAAGTTTAAATAAAATGCATTCATATGTATATCATAAAAACATCGCTAATTTCGAAACTTTAATGAACTGACAAACTTAATAAATCTATTATAGAAATCTTGTAAAATATTTGGTAGCCCTTGTGAACTTACGAAACGAATTTGTGCCCGAACTGGATGAACCGCGACTTGGGCACTGTCGATGCTTCCAGGGCATGATGCTGGTGACGCTCGAATGCAGTTGATGATGTTTCTGTGGTGTAGCAGGAATTGTGCCTCCTGGCCCAACAGTGGCATGATGCAGCAGCGAGTGTGCCACATCATGCGCATGATAATGATGTGAGTGTGGATGCGAATGCGAATGTGGATGTGGATGTGGTTGGGATTGCGAATGTGAATGAGAGTGGGACAATGTTTGCGACTCGCGCTCTTTAAGGATTCCACTACTGTTGGCACTGTCAAATGAATTCATAGTGAAACTGGATGAGGCAAGTGCCGATGATTGCTGCATTTTCTGATATGGCACACGGCAACCGCCGCCATCAATATCAACCAAATTGCCAAAACTCTGACTATTCATTGGCATTGTCCAGTCCATGCTGTTGGTGTGAAAGATGTGAGCCGGTTGCCCCAATTGTTGCAGCACGCCAAGACTCTGCTTCGAGTCCTTATGCTGTTGCTCTGGTTGCAAATGCTGCTGCTGCTGCTGATTGCTGGGAAAATTGAGCAACGATTGGGAGAAGCAACGGCAACGTTGCTGCTGAAAGTGAGCCAATTGCTGTTGTTGATGTTGTTTCTGCAGGTAGCGACTATAGTGAGCCAGGTGTCTTGCATAATCGCTGCTCGGCCCAATAGTGTTGTATTTACTCAGTGCAGGGGCAACAGTTGCAGCCGTAACTGCAGATGTTGCTGCTGTGGCTGTGGCTGGTGCTGCTGTTGCTGGCACAAAGCACAAGCTGGGATCTGATTTTTTCGAGTACGGCGTAAAGATATTATCCTCCTCGTGTGCGGCAAAGGGCGGGGATGCTTTATGTTTATATTGTGGCTTGTTGTGGGCGTGGCCAGTTGCTTGGCACAAATCTGGCTTGATGCTGTTGCTGTTGCTGTTGGTGTTGGTGCACTTTAGCAATGTTGCAGCACATTCATCTAGCGCTGTTTTGGTGCAATCCTCAAGCAGATCACTGCTGCACAATTGTGCCATTCCCAATCCCATATTATTATTATTGTTGTTGCTCTTGTTGCCATTTGGCAGCTGTTGTTGCTGCTGTTGCTGCAGCTGCTGCAGCATTCGCTGGCTGCGCATGCTGCCGTTGCGCTTAAGGGTTGGTGGTGGCGGCACTGGTGGTATGACATCCACATCCGACAAGCTGGGCGTGTCACTCTGCAAATAGAAGATGAGGAAGAGGCATTGCCATTGGCATAAGAACATGGTTGAAAACAAATTGATAACCTGCAGCTGTTGCAAAAAGGGGGAATATTATATTAAATCAATTGACATGAGCAACTTCCGGCAGCGAGACATGAGAGATGAGTCTGCCCATGGGGACAGTTTAAAGTTAAAGCGACAATTTCCGGCGTTCTTTTACTAAGATTTAAATGTAAACAATTTCTTTGTAACTTTGCTAAAGATCAGACTTCCGATGGTGCTTATATAATACGCCTAAATAAAAGAAGAAAGTGTCTTCAATTTAAGATATTCTATTAAGTTCGATAAGCTGGCAGAAACTTCAGATTTGTAAGAAAAAATGGCTAATTTGGTTAGGAAAAAGCAACATGTGCCGAAAAATTTGCCTATTAGGCAATAAAAAGCCAATATGTGAGTTAAGTTAGGATAACTTTAAAAGCAACCGATTTTGACAAACTTTGCTCAGAATGTATTAAACAGTTACTGATACACAATTCATTTCATTTTATTGAGATATCTCAAAGGAGAAAAAAGTTGTCCATAGTTAAGGTTGGAAAGT
Source organism: Drosophila putrida (assembly GCA_037043535.1). Classification (NCBI taxonomy): domain Eukaryota; kingdom Metazoa; phylum Arthropoda; class Insecta; order Diptera; family Drosophilidae; genus Drosophila; species Drosophila putrida. Next base: position 3,218,269 of record JBAMBI010000470.1, read on the forward strand.
GACCGTTTTTTCTATAACTGGCGCCATCTAGAGATTGTTTTATGCAAACTGTTTGTATGAATCTATACTTTTATTTATATATATTTTAACAAATTACAATTCATTATTTTCTAAATCATCGGTGAATATTTTATAGTCAAACACTCTCGAACATTCATTACTTGGTAGGCATTAGTTTGACATAAATATACTATTCAATTTTATTAGGTATGCTTATATATCTATTTAATTTGTGAAAACTTTATTATTTTGTTTTTAATAATACTCAAAATATTTTGACCACCAACTCCTTCAAAAAGTATGCTTTACATTTGCAAATTGGCGAAATTGTATAGAAAGAGATTTAGAGAGCAACACATGCGCTTTTGGTTGGCCTTCGGCAACATGAAATTTAATTATGCCATAGACACAAAGCACACACACAAACAGACACACACATACACATGCGTACACTTAAACATAGACCGAGAGCATAAAAGACGTGCGAAAAGGGCAAGAAAAAGGTTTATCCTTGGACAGAGCTTAGTTCACAATTTCTCCCGGTTGTCCAGCTCTCCGGTTTGTCCGGCTTGTCCGCTTTTGACCAGTTGCCGAGCTTCCAGTTAGCCATCTAAGTGCACAGTGCGTTGTTGGCATCCTAATTGAATTTGCTACGGTCAGGCAACGTAATAATCCTCATCATCATCAACATCATCAGGCATCATCATAAACTTCATCAAGCTCTGTCCGACAGACGGAGAGAAGGACGGCCGCCCCGGGGATTTGAAATTGAATTCAGTTAGGGGAAATACATTTGCATTGATTTGCTTTTTATTTTTATGCGTCTGGCCGAAAACGAAACGCATTGACATTAATAAAAATTTCCTTTGAATTTTGATTGCTTTATGTTGTCCTTTCTCTCTCTTTCTCTTTAACACCTACTCTCATTCTTTTCCCTTATGCATAGCTTGTTATTGTTGTCGCCTGTCTGTCCCGTGTCCTTACTGATTATTTTTATTATTTACTTATTCCTGTTCTGGGCCCCATAACATGGCCTGGGCATGTCCTGTCGCGTCCGCTCCTTAAGTGGAAATTGAAAATTTTCATATTTTCATACTTTCATTACACGGCGCTGGTAATTTTCTTCGCCTGTCACGGGCTAAACTTAAATAATTTATGCAAATATTTTGCGGTGGCGTCTGCTCTTCTCTCTCCTCCCATAACTTTTTCAGCAGCCTGGCCAATTCGGTCTTGACGTTGATTTAATAAGACCAAGCCCTCGCCTGACCATCTTGGGTCCCTTCGAGGTAATTATATTGGGTGGCGATTTTTGTTTTCAATATGCATTAAACTAACTACATACTTCAATCTTTAATCTTAAGATGAACAAACAAGTCTGTAACTATTTACAGTCTCAACAGTAAGCTCCGCTCTGAGATACCCTGCATCTGTTCCTGTTCTAGTTGCTTATTTTTATCCCCTTCAACCGACGACGGGAACTTTTCCAAGCATTCACTAATTAAAGGCAGACAGCAAAAAGTTCCAGGCATCATAAATACACTTGCATATGCACTTTGAACTCTTTCACGTTCTTTCCCTCTCCTTTTGATTTTCACGTCTCATAAGCATATTTTAAGTAGGATCCATTCATGGATATGCATATGCATAACTCCCCCAGGCTTGTAGTTAACTGCGCCCCAAAGTATGCATTATAATGCAACAACATATGCAACAGTATGCTGTGCATATATATGCTTATTTGGCGTTTATGCCACAAATTGGACGCCATGTTTATGAGCTGCGAGGCAACTAATGACGGGCGAAAGGGGTGGGGAAAGGACGTGGTAACCGCAGGACGTGGCTAACCACAGCTAGCTGCGTTTTTAAGCATTAAATTGCTTGATATATTGTTGGCAAACCCTTATAGCATACATACATACTTATACGAGTATCACATACCCCGCATATCTATATCTATTTTCTTTTATTTTTTTATTTACAAATCTCTCGCGACTTTTAGCTTAGCTTTCGCATTTTCCAGTTTTTAGCTTTCCATTTTGCATGCGTTTTCGCTCTTTTGAAATATGCTCGTCTTTGTCTCCCTCCTTAAATTTCATAATGCACATTTTATAATAATTTTTCGTCTACTTTGCTGCAATTTTGTGCAATCTTTTACCATAATTTATATAAGTATCTGTGTAACTATGTGTGTTTGTCTCTCTGTGTGTGTGAGTATTCATCTCTCTCTCTCTCTCTCTCTCTATTTTTTTTTTACCAAGTTTCTTGCCACAGTTAACGATATTTTTGCAGCTCAGCGTTTCAAATATGCTTACAGTGGCGTCCATGCGGGTATGCATGCGTATGTGTGTGACTGTATGCGTGTAATGTTGAGTTATGGCAGTTTTGTAGTTTGTGAAAAACTTTTTTTATGCTCGTCTTTCGTAGCTGTTGCTCCGAGTTTCTCTCAGTTTCACTGAATTCCCTCATTTCCTTTGGAGTTCCTCTGGGTTCCGTCTCATTTTTTTGACTTTACAGGCTGCTTGGGTATTTAGTTAAATGTTCGTAAAATTGAGTGCTGGTTATATTTTACTTGAAGTTTTTCCCTCTCCATCCACTACGTTCATCGGGATTGCCTTTAATCGATTTAGCAAAAGCAATAAGCAAAAACTTTTATAAATGCCCAAGTTTGTTTCATTTTCATTTCATTTTATTTAATTTTTTTATTTCATTTTACTTTGATTATTGCTGTTGTTTTTGTTTTTTTTTTTTTTTTGGAGAAACTATTTCTGACAGTCGTAATTATCCCAGACCCTAGCTTTACGACTTTATCAGTGGTCGTTTGGTTGGGCTGAAGATGTAATTATCACAGAAAGAAAACTTTGTTTTGGACACGCTCATAAGTAGGCAATAAAAAATTTAATTGAGTGTAAGAACTACAAAAGTTACACATACGCCATGTGGGTCAAGTGAAAGCTGTTGAAAAGTTGAATGGGAGGGAAGTGCACTTGAATTTTAATGACAATAATAAAATACCAAAGGTAAAGTTTGAAGAGCTGCGTAAAATTTAAATTCTCGTTGTAATTTTAAAAATATTTTAAAATTGTTTATGCTCATTTTTGGAATGACATAAATGATGTTTAATTTTTGGCCTTTAACTTCTGACTTGAACATAATATATATCTGGTTTTTTGTGCATGTAATGACATTGTTTGCGTGGTTTAAATCTTCATTCAACGTTAGTTGACTGAGCTGTCACATAAATTGCGTATACGTCACGAGACCCGACATGGGCAACAAGCAGTTGATGAATTTAAAGCCTACGCTTGCAGTCAGCTTAAAACAACTAAATGGCACTAAATGCAATGCATGGCGTAAATAAAAAACTAAACGACGCTACTAAATAACGAGTATATTTGCCATTTGTAGAGCTCGAGTCTAGGCAGCATCCGCTTGGAAAAGCGCCCACGCATGCAACCAAATTGTAGCCACTGTTGCATCAACTCGAAAGTGGAGCAGCAGCTGCAATTGTTACACACACACACACACACACACACTCACGCATAAAGTCTATGCCCCTCCAGCTCTAAAGCATACATCAAATGTGTCAAAGAGATTTGTTATGCATGACAGCGGTCCCTGAAACAGGACTGGGCAAATAAGTACCATAAAAGAATGGTAGGGATAATGTGAATATGGAGGTGGTGGAAGCCATTTCTCCGTAATTGAAGTTCCGCTTCGAGCTGCGTGCTAATTGTGACAAATGGTTGCCAACTCAAAGGATGCTCGACAAATTTTAAAGCCCACATTGAGGTCACGATTCAAGGACAACGCCGTGTCCGCTGACCTGGGTGGAATTTGAATTAAAAATATCAGCTAACTATTGGGAGTAGAAAAACCTCTGTTTTGGATGCATTATGTAATGCTTTATTTATCCAAAGCATATCCAAACTTCTTCAAAAATTATTTGTTGGTATAATTGGTATGTGTTTAGTAAGCCGTTATCTACCTGAAATAAAATAGGTGTTAGTAATCCTAAACATATGTCGTTTCCATGAGAGCCTAAATTCCCTTAGATCAGATTAGTTTTCTTCAAGACAGTTAAGAATTCATCGCGGCTTACTTCCCCATCGCCATCCAGATCGGCCTCATCGATCATTTCCTGCAGTTCCTCATCGGTGAGTTTCTCACCCAACTCTTTGGCCACACGCTTGAGATTATCAAACGAGATCTTTCCGGTGCGATCATCGTCAAAGAACGAGAACGCCTTCATCATGTCCTGTTTGGTATCTTTTTCGGCCATTTTTAGGCGCATCAAGGTCAAGAAATCGTTGAACGCAATGCGTCCCGTCTTATCCTTATCAATCTCATCCATCATGTTCTTAATCTCCTCCTTGTTCGGCTCAAAGCCCAAAGCACGAATTGCGACTCGCAGTTCTTTGACTTCAATAAAACCAGTGCATTCCGTGTCGAACAGATCAAAGGCTTTCTTGATGTCAGTTTTCTGCTCCAGCGAAAGGTCAAAGGTTGGCAATGATCGCTTGCTCTTTGTCTTCCGACTTCTTACATTCGAATTCGAGCTGATTGTGGCCGATGAGACGGCTCCGCTCAAATTTCCCGAATCCATTCTTTGTCCTTTATATATACTTAACTTTCTTATTGTGTTCACGAAACAAAGTGTCACCAAACATTAATAAACAAATATGTTATGTGGAATTATTCGTCGACTTTCCCAACGTTCCTTATTTCTGTTTATTTTTGTATATTTTTATTTTATTTTTTTTGTTATGTAGTTGGGATGAAAAATTTATTTTAAAAGTGTTGTTGTTTTCACTCCTTACATTTGGCGACTGAATTTGTGTAAGAATTTGTATACAGATTTACAAAAAATAGAGAAAATGGCTTGCTTTGATTCAACAAGTTAAAGTTGAATTTTGAATACTTATAATTTATATATATTAAATATATATATATTAAATATATTAAAAAAAAAACCAAACCAAATTTTTTAAAATTTAATTAAGAAAGAATAGGTATTAATCAAATTATTTGTAGATGTTTCGATCCGTTAAGAGAAGATTTTTACCTCTACCTATTTTAAAATCTACTAAGAATTACAAATTGATCTTTTTTCTATTTAATTTAATTGTAATGAACCGAAAGAGACTTTCAGAACTATAAAGTCAAAACCAGCTAATAACGTTTAGAAAAAGAAATAAGGGAAAATATTTAAGTTTTTATGCTAGGTAGACAGTACACCTATTTTCTTTGCTTTCCTGTTTCTGTCTTAAAAAAGGCATCTCGATTTAAGTATAAGCATTGAAGTTAGGCAACAAACTGTTTTATTTTCTTTTTAATTAACTAATTAAAGTAATAAAAATATCTAATTAAATGCTGGCCCTGAGTCACATTCCACTTATTTTTAGATGAGCTTAAGCTAATATAATCTCTTAAACAGCACATAAACAAAAATTCTTCGAAGCATGTTTACATGATTTGCATATTATTCTTTAAATTTATTCAGGAAAATATATTAAATTTATAGAAAAAATGCTGTGGAAACTGTCAATGAATGTTTAAGAATGTGGCAAGAATTCCGAGTATCAAAGATACAATAGATCTAACGCAGAGGAACTTAGACAGACACTTTGCAAGGAGGCGAGGTGGCAAGGTGGCAAAGTGGCAGAATGGTAAGAAGCAAATTTCAGGTGCCATGTGGCAGATGCCGTGGCGTCAGTCAAAGCTTTGTTGCTGCTGCTACGTGCCGCGAATTGTTTGCCTATCAAATTTGACTGCAACAGGCCAAAACAAACGATGCTACCCCTGCCACAGAGCAGAAAAATGCGCAGCACGTGCCGAACGCTGGTGGAAGGGGCAAGCTAGGGAGCGAGGGATGACTCGTAGATGCTGCTCATGATTCCAATTATATAAACATAAGCTTTTGTGCTCAACTCACCTGCAGTTCACCACCACACAAAGAAGTCAACGATAATTTACGATTACGCTCTCGCTCCAGTCTCATAAGTATCTGTGCATTCTGTTCACAGGTGTAGGTGTGTGTCTTGCGACGCCTCTCCAAACTGTATTCATAAAGTGGACGCGCTGCATCCGGTTGCAATTGAGCTTCATCACCAGCATCGCAGCTGCAAAGCGATTGATTACTTCGTCCCTTGGCCCTCTTCAATGAACCGCGATGGGAAGTGGAAAAGGATGCCGAGGAACAACTATTGGTAAGACCACGTTCACTCACATAATCCGAGAAGGTGACCACATTATGATTGCTGTTGTTGATGTTGTTGTTGATGTTAATGATGTTGCTGCTGCTGGCATCATAGGCTGTTGCTGGTCGCAATGCTGGTCCAACAGGTGCAACACAAGCTTTTCGCTTCGATGGTGAAACATAATAAATGTCATGTTCATCAAACTCTACACTGTTGAGACGTTGTGGTCCCGTTGTGCCCAATCCCAAAGCTGTTGTTGCTGTCGCTGTGCTACTGCTGGTGCTGGCAGCGCTGTTACCGCCGCTGCTCAAATTGCAACCATGATCCGCCAGCGAGTGTAGCAACAATGGATGCGTCTGTCGATCACGTAGGGAGTGTTGTTTATGGAGACGTGGTGTGGATTGAATTGAATCATGACCATTGGTACGACGCAGTTCCGTCATCTTGTCACTTGAGGTATTGAAGCTCTTTAAAGATTTGCTCTGATTCTCCTCTGAGTATCCTTCTAGCGGGGCGTCATCCTGGAGCTTATTGTCATCACTTGACTATCTCATGTAATATTCATGGTTGCCGCTGAAGAAGCTGCTGCCATTAGCATAACACGTTACTTCCTATAGGAATATATGTATATACTCTTGTACTTTAGATATATATTTTTAATTTTAAACACTCCTCGTCGCTTTTGGTTGCCAGCGGGCTAAGCCGGCTAACGATTTCCTTATGTCAATATACCAAATTCGCAATCCGCTTTTCCCCGGACTAACTGTTTCGATTGTTTCTTGTTTTTTTGTGCTAGTCAAGTCTTGCAATCCTAAGCCAGCTCCAGTTCTCACCCAAATGTTGCTGCTGACAAGAATGTGCTGCTGTCTCATTGGCAGCCGCTTAGCAATTCGATTTGCCTCTTTACCATTTCCCTCTTTCTTTTACTTTTCCTTCTTTTTCTGTAGACTGTTTGCTCTGTTAATAGAGTCGGCTTTTCTCGCTGTCTGCTGTCCTAATAACTGCAAAAAAGAGATGTGACAGAGATTGAGAATGCGTTAGAAGTGAGTGCCAAAAATTGTGTTCTTTTTGGATTTTCATTGTGTGCTTTATGGCCGTACAAACAGGATAAGTACACAAGTGTGCAAAAGTCGCAGTATATATGAGTATGTGTATGTATTTTGTATTTAAGTATGCCGTTTAATTGGTTTTGGGTTTTTTTCTAATCTCTTAATATGCGACAAAATCAATCTTCATCTTTGAACCAAAATTATTTCCAATTTTTTTGGAATATTATTTATTTCGAATATATATTCGTAGAGTGTATACCAAGCGATACTATGTATACAAAAATATAATATGTAATCAAACTAAAATGATCTAATCAGTGAACAAGAAAGGGAAAGGAGATGTATTATGTGCACTGCCACAGACAACAGAGAAATATTATTCCAAGAGCAATTAAAATCAATACAAAAGATACGTTTGAGTTTTATTAATTTTAATTAAAAATATTATTTTTATTTGGCATTAATTTAAAGTTGTCTTTTGCATCCTGCTGCCAGTTGAATGATTTAAATTATACAAATCCATTGATTTAATTTAACTTTCTATAGAATTTTTAAACATAAAACACATCTCCGCTTTTGTACTGTGTACTGTGTTTTAAATACTCAACTTTGTCAACTATTTAAACCGCTTATCAGCAGGGCAAATGAATTAACTCATTACATGCGCTCATTAAGCTATATCCAAAGTTGATTAAGGCCTTGAAAAAGTTTGAAAAGAATGTCCCTGCCAGGAACTTGCCCAGCAATTGGTCCTGGCCAGAGGGAATAGAGGGGGAGGAAAATCTCCAGACATAGCTTGGCAGACACGAGAAGAGACAAGAGTCTGACAACTTGAAGTGCCACTCGAAATATGCCCAAGACAAAATGTTTGTTGTCGCCAGGCGAAAGCAAAAGTTGCCGTGGCAAACTTCTTAAAAATACTTAAGAAACGATAAATATCACAAAGTATATACACACACACACACACACAAACTCGCACATATGATGTACTTAATGTGCGTGTGAGGGTGTGTGTGGGGAGTGGCAAATGTTTTGACTCTTGAAAGTTTGCTAAAGTTGCCTATTTGTTACTCTGCGTGTTGTTCAGTTGTTGTATCTGTTGTTGTTGTTGTTTTTGGGGGCGTGTGCCATTGATAGCGTTGCCACGCCTGTAGCCAGCCACTCCCCCCTCCAGCAACTCTCAATGCGACAAATTTGCTATTGTTGTTGCCATACTCATTATCTTTTAACGTTATTATTATGTTGCATACTTCTGAGCTCAAGCCGTCGCAGTTGCTGTTCTCCAATTTTTGCTGTTTAGCTTTTGCAGCTTTAAGCAAATTCCTTAAAATTCCAATTTACAAAACTTTTTAGCCTAGGCAGCTGTTCAATTATATGAATTTGTTGTCAACGCTGTTGTTGCTGTTGCTATTGGGTTGCTTATTAAAAAGTTGCTATCGCTTATGCGAAATTTTTGGCAAATGTTCCGCCCCATCGGAATGGCGTCTCAATTTGGCATTGAAATCATAGAAAAAGGACTCAAAGGAGCAAATTCACACAAATTCAAATAAATTCCAGCGATTTCAAACGAATTTCGGATGAATTTGTCTGTCAATCAATAAAGGTAACTGGCAAGGCTGCTGCTGCCAATTTCTACTGTGCTGTCGGAAATTAAAAAAAGGAATAGAAAAAAAATAAGAAGTGAGTCCAGAGAAGTCGCTTAGAAAGTACCCTACATCAGAAATCTGTTTCTCTCTCTCTTTACTTTCAAGCTGTGCGCTTAGCATGTGAAAATTGGAAGAATATATTATAATACATTTAATAAATAAATATTGGTTATAATTTGGAATTTATTTTCTTTTATGGAATTCCCTGTTTTAACTTTATTATTCTCTGCATATTCCTTTAAGTAAGAGGATAACAAAAATCCAACACAAGCGTATACAATCAATAAAAAATTTCAACTGACAGCTATTGACAGACCAAGGCCGAGATTTACAGCTGTCTCACTTAGCTTGACTGAGTGTCAAACTCACAAATAATAATAATATTATATTTATTTAAAGGAAATTAATATCATTGAATTTAGTTTATATATTAAATTTGTAGAGGATTAAGTTAAAGTTACTTAGAGTTAAAGTCAAGTCAATTTAAAAATAATTTAAAGAAGAACACAGAGAGAAAAAATTAAAATACTGAGAAAATGGAGATGCCATTTAAGAAACTTTTATATGCCGTATAGTTTATGGCAGCTCGGCTAAAATTTGTATTAATTAATTTTGGCATTGATTTTGTGGATGGGAAAAGAAAAGACTGTGAGGGTCAGGTTCAAAAAGGGTTTTATGTGTTGGGTCATAAAGTCTAAGTAGTGACAGTGCTTAAAGTTGGCCCAATAACAATAAGGCTGGCGGAACACGAAAGGACAACGACATCAACACACATACACACACACAAAGAGACACACACAGCGCCCACGCAAATGAAAATCTAATTTAGAGCAACACGCATACATAGAAAGAGAGAACAAACAAGGGAGACAAATACACATATACATATGTGTATATATACACATGCTCGAATGATACATGAGCTCATGGCAGCAGTAAAAGCTTCGGTTCGCCTTTCATTTGCGTTTAAAGACCCAAAAGGACTTCCGCCTGCAGTGGCCTACAAATTAACATGCCCCCAATCTGTGACTCTCTAACTGAGTGGGTGTGTGTGTGTGTGTGTGTGTGGGAGAGTGTGCTGTCCCACCGAGTGCCATGAATTATGACGAAAGCAGCTGCAGACTTAATGGAAAATGTTCTGCTCTCTGAAAGAGAGGAAGAGAGATAGAATAAGAAAGAGCAACGCACGCAAAGCGTAAATTAGAAAAAAGTAAATTTCATATAGCCTATGCTGCGTATGTGTAATGTGCGTATGTGTAATAAGTTGTTCAGCGCGATTCTCACTTGCTAATAAATAAGACACGATCTATGGGATTGGATTTGTTACGGCTATTCGCCAAATTCACTTGCAAGTGTGGTTGCTTTCGTGGCTCACATTTTCGTCAGGGCACTTTTAATTTTTGACACGTATCTCTAGCTCAAAAGAAAACATGTTCTTTGACATTGTAAAACAAGCCGAAACGAGCGGTAGATACTCGTATTTTAAAATTCCAGCTGGCAACGAGCATAATGAGTTTTCTAGCGGCAGGCCATAAATACATTCGTCGAGTCGTATATTCGGTTACACCAATACTTGTATCTTTCTCTGTGTTTATGTATATATGTGAGCCCCATAGGTGGGCTATAAAATTTGTTTAACACCAATGCGGCGCACGCACACACGCACCAATCAAATTTATTTTATTTCATTTTTTTTCTCTGTTGTTTTGCTGCCGATGTCGTTTTATGACAGCGCAGCAAATTAATGAAATTTGCGCAATAAATCATTGGCAAAGCGAATAAAAACGCACAGTAAATATGTTAAACAAATAAAAATATGCGAAATAAATGTAAGAAATACATAAAGAAAAAATAAATTAATAATAAAATACTGTTGTTGTTCAATGTGACCAGTAAATTATATGATTGCCATTTAATGTGATCATATGCTGTGGGCAAATCAAAAGTCAAGCATGGCAATTATATAATTAAAATTGTGTGGTTTCATTTAATGCAATTTTATTGCACTCATTGGAAATAGTGTACATAAGCAAATAAACTCAAATAACATGATTTTTTCGAACCTTGTGGATGTCTTCGGAATGAAAGGTACTTTATATGTATCATCAATTAATTTTTAAAATATTTTTTAATATTGTTTTCACATTTAATGAAATAAAACTTTTAATTATAAATAAGCTAATTTTTGGTAATTTGTCCCTGTTTTAAATTTACATTACAATTCTTAAGAAAATAATATTTTTATCAACGACAAATTAAGGCTATTAAAACTTTTTTCCCACATTAACATTTCTATAAATTTTTAATTGAATCATTACTATCTTTTGCGACATTTTCCGCTGCCAGCTAAATGCGTCAGCTGTCTGCTATTTTCTATTTCCTTGGCTTTATTCCCTAAACTCTTATTTTACTAAAGACTGGAAAATGGGTATAAGTCGCAGCAGAACACAGACCAATTCCAATTTCAATCCCAAAGCCATTCACAAGTCATATTTTTGGACTCCAAGTGCGTTGACTGCACTTTTGGTGTCGCGCATAAAACTTTTGCCGCGTCCTTTCTTCTTTCCCCCCACACTGGTGACTGTTCTCTGGATACCGCAAAAATAGTCATCTGGCTATGTGCGAAAAGTGTCTCCCTTTTCTCTTTTCGCGCTGTCTCTAGCTTTCTATCCCTTTCTGGTGCTCTGTTTTAGTATCTGGTAATTCAGCTTGCATCCGTTTCTAAAAAGTTGCGCCAGCTACCAAATTCAAGTGGTTGGGGCCAAAAGGCTTTTAGCTGACTTAACACCAGCTAGGACACACACTCTAATATATTGCCAGCACCATTGCAACCATACTCCCTACAATATATTCCCCTCTCTCTTCCCTCTCCCACCCGTTGTACCCCTACTTCAGTTTAGTAGCCTCATAAAGCTTGAGCTTAAGCATGTCGCCCAAAAAAAGGGTTTCCTGCTTTGACTTTGGCCAACAATTTGCACAAAAACCGCCCGCATGAAAATTGTGCGTATGTGTGTGTGTAAGATTGTGTGGGTGTCTGTGTGTATGTGTATATGTGTGTGTGAGTGAGTGGGTCAAAAAACAAGTTAACAATGGCGCTTGTGACTTTAAATAAAGAAATAACTTGCGCATAGTTCAAGTCAAACAATGCGCGACTTTGCGCTAAGAATTTAACATGGATACGCTTTTATATATTACTCTATGAGCCGTGGGCGTTACACTGGGCGTGGCACTCGCTTCACTAACAATGAGCTTTGCTCTTCGTACAAGTTCCTCATTTTTTTGTCCCTTTCTCTCTCTCCCCCTGTTCTCTCACTCTTCATGTCGTTTTTATGCCGTTGTCGGTGTCCTTTTTGACAGGCAGCTCCAAAAACTTTAGCACTTAATATATTTCTTCTATTTTTGTGTCTTTTGGCCTTTGTCTATTGCCTTTTGGCTTGCTCCAAGAAGCTTAGCTTAGCTTTTAAACATTGTTGTTTCTATATTTATGGCCCACGCATTTCTACTGCATTTTGACTTCTTTACGTACCTCGGAGTTTCCGTTCCACCTGTCTTCCTCGTTGCGGGTCTGCAACTCATAAAAGTCACCCAAAGTGCGAGCTGCAATTGAAAATGTAAAGAAAATATATATTTAATAAAAAATGCAAGCTCTAATGGAGGGATTTTTTGTGCTCTTTACTCTTGAGTGCAGTGGATATTAAAATAAATATTTATCTAGAAAATTGAAGAGATTTTTTGTCTGTGTTGAGCTTTCCATTTAAAAAACAATTGAATTTTCTTTTCCTTTTTTATATTACACTTAAATATTCTTTCACAATTTTAAGAAATATTTAAATATTCATTTGTAAAGTGAGACATTTTAGCATTGTTCCCAATCAATTAATTTGACAAGGTGACATTACTGTATGAATCTGATATGTTAACTAACCTGTATTAAGTTAACAATTTTCTAGCGATAAGTTGCCAAAAACCTTTCAAATATTTATTAAATTAAATTTAAATCGATATTAATCTGCAGTCAAATCGAAATTCCATCAGATAATTGTCTACCACAGGTTGAAAACATGATTGTTAACCACATATTTAGTAAATCACATCTAATGCGCTTAACTTGCAGATGAACAATTCACAATACTGCAACTATTGTGCAATCTCATATACATATTTTGCATAAATAAACACATACAGAAGGCCTTATTTATATCTACAGAAGTGTAGTACATTCATATAGTATGAATGCAGTTCTCTGAGTCTGTATGAGATTCCATCCACATTGTCATAACTAATACAAACTTATTTATCCCTGGGGTCCGATTTATATTACTTTCCCGTTAGCCATGTGGCATCACCTCGTACCGCCCACAGTTTTGCCATTTTCAGGCAAGGCGGTGGTCGGGGGCGGAGGGTGTGACCAAGGCCCATTGGCACAGTTAGAGAAACAGATGCAAGTGCTAGTCGAGTACAGGAGGTTACAACTCCAAGGTCTCTGTGTGCTGTAAATTTATCAGTGTCAAAAATAATAGCGCGCCCGTTTTCGCTTTTAATAATTTCCCTCGGCAACGAGGCAGCAGAGTGCGATTATTTGGAGCGGAAATTGCTGCTCCTCGAGTCGCAGAGTAGAGGCACAGTCAACGGCAACAGCAACAGCAATAGCAATAATAAAACAAAGTAAACTTTGCTCAATAAACACACTTTGCTTAGCTTCAGGATACCCTCTGTAAAGTAAAATAGAGTTAAATTGAAGCTAGAAAAATCAAAGGATAGCTTTGATCTACTGAAGGATTGTAAAGAAAGTTTCTTATTAATTAAATGCAGAGAGTTTAAATTATGAAATTATGATAAAGTCTTTAATTAAAAAATTGAACAGGCAGTTAAACTGCAGATAGTAAAGAAGTATATGTCGATTCTGTCAGTTCTTTCAAGAAGTCAATCAAATTTAAATAAAGAATTAATATAAATGCGGAATCTTAAGGCAAAGACAGTCAGATATTCCAAGCTCTGATCAGATACTTATTTAAGAAACAGATTTTTATAAAGATATTTAAATATTACGTGTCAGAGCTATTAAGATACATACATAGTAGAAAAGATACCCTTTAGAACTCGCAGTGCAGGGAGTAAGCAGGCTGACAACAGCTGGGCATTAGAACAATGGACTAGCCTCAGTGCATTCGCTGCAGGACACAACAAAATAAAATATATATTCCATATAAATATATATGGAAGTGTATGTGTGTGTGGTGTGTGTGTTTTTTGGTGTGCCATCTAAATAATTTGAGTTCAGAATGGCCGCTGCCTCGCGGCGTTTTGGGTAATGGAATTTGTGCAGCCCAAATGGGAGCTCAGCTTTTGCTTCAAATTTCCACTTTAGCCACACATTTTCCACATTTGCTTTTCGTGTTTTTTTTCGATTCCTTTTTCCTTTAGTCAACGCATTTGTTTGCGTTTGCTTGTGTCAACATCAAAGCCATCATTAATTTAATTGAAGCTCCCTTCGAGCTGACTTTCCATTTTATTTTTATACACTGGTTTTGAATTTTTGTTTGATTTCCTACACACTTTTTTTAAAAAATTTTCTATATTTAGTTTATTTTGATGATTCTTTAATACACGCCAATTACAATTGTTCCAGTTATCGGATATTCTCCCGCCAAATATGGGAGAAATATGGTTGGCGTCGAAAAGTCATAAATTTTGTTAGTTTAACTTAAATGAAGTTCAAACAAAAATACGAGTCAATGCATGTATGTAAATAGTGGGTATCAAAGTCAAATAAATTAAATTCAATTAATTTAAATGAAATTTAACCTCGATGCATGTGGTAAAAGCAAAGCCAGTCATGGTTTTTTCTATAAAGATTTATATAAGCCTTATATTAATTACTTTAGAAATATTTAAAAAGTCGAATATCATTTTTAATAAGTAAATTGCCATCAGTGTCGACTAAAAGTTTCTGCCACAAAATTCAAGTGCTTTGGCTAAAATTGTTTCCATTAAGATTTCACTACCCTGCAGTTGTGCACATTAGGCAAAAACTTTTAACATAAATTCAAGACCTTCTCATACTCAATGTCATAAATATGGCCATACTTACATCGATAAGAGGCCCAACAAAACTTCAGAACTGTTCTGTTCTGTTCTGTTCTGTCCTGTCCTGGCAGGCTGAGAGCATAAAATATGCAGCAGCAGCAGCAGCAAGAGAAGAAGAAGCAGCAGCTCTGGTCGAAAATTGCCAACTTTTTGTTTTTTAAGCTATTGACTAAATACTTTGGCAAATTCATAAATTGAGGCACATCATAATAGCATAAATATTTAAAAGATGCAAACCAAAAGAAAAATTACTAAGCAAAATGCCCGAGAAAATTGAGTTGAAAACTTTTGCCTTTATTTTTTCCTTTTCTTCTTCTTAAACATCAATTTTTCTTTTCTTTACTTTTTTTTGTTTTTTTTTTTTTTTTTTTTGGTGCGTGCTTGGAGTTTTGTTCATGGGGTCTACAATGTTATTGACTTGATTTTTCAGCCTCATAAAAGAGAATAGCAATAACAGTTTGGATAAGTTGTAATTGACTATGATGGACCGATAGATATCCTTTTAATTATTTTTCATAATATGTTGAAAAAATTCAGGAAACAAAAATGTTAAACTTAATAGTTTACTTTTAAAACAAAATTAGAATATTTAACTTGTTTTTATATTCTTATATGGATTATATAGGAAAGAGAAGGGAAGATATTAAGAGTTAATAAAAAAAAACAATATTAACTTAGAGATGTTAATATTTGTATGCTTAAAGACAAGGAAAGCTAAATAACTAACTAACAATCAGATAATTAGACTGACTACAATTCACAAACTGCAGATCAACAATCGATTACTATTTCGCAACAATTAGTTTATTATGTACTATTTATATCCCGTCTGTTAGCCAGGCTAGCCTTTTAACATACTTTTGAATGAACAGGGTATAATAACAGTCGCAAGTTGGCCAAGTTGCCACGCTTGCTTATTCATGAGCAATCATCAAAGCTCACTTAATGCCCCATATTGGCCAGGGCTTAAGCAGTTTGACCATTTTCTGAGAAAAAACTTGGATATTTCAGAGCGTCATGTAATAATCCACATTGATATTAAATGGCCACAAAAACAGATATTCCGCATCAGAAATGCGAAGAGTTGGGGGGGGGGGGGTGGGAGGTATATCATTAATATGCAACATTGAACTTTGGTGACTCTGTCTATCACCTTGCCACTCGATAAGGTGAGACAGTGAGACAATTAGGGCAGCAGGTGGAAGGGGATGGTTGAGTCCATTATTACACTCACACTAAAACATTCTCATACATACACACACACAGAGAGACAAAAAACGACATTAGACTTTAATAAGCCAATAAGTTTGCACCCAGGTGCGTCGACGTCCTTGTTGCCACAAAAGGCGGCACTGCATTAATATTTATGCTCGTATTACGCTTGATTGTGCCAAGGACTTCCAGCTACCAGTTGCCATTGTTGTTGTTGTTGTTGTTATTATTGTTGTTGTAGGCTAGACCATGCGTGCGTTATAAATAAAATTAAATGTATCAGTTAGCCTGAATTTGGTTCTAGGCCGTGTCGATAAGTCGACTTTTGGCCATGCCAACTAATGAGATTCCCATCCTTTGGGTTACCTCTTAAGGGTTCTTGGCTCTTGATGTTTGGGGTTAATGATGTGCCCGTTAACATTTAATGTTCTTGAAGTACTTTACAGCAATGCGTTTATCCCAAAGAGAACCACCCAAGCTGCGCGTTCCAAGACATTCATGTTAAGTTTCACGCCCTGCCCAGTGATTTGTGGTTATTACTGTGAAAATGTTTACGAAAAACTTTGAAGAAGTTTCCTTAACCATGCGATGATTAAAATGACATTAGAGCTGTGCAATCATTTGCCCTCATACTGCCATTTATTGTATTACCAATCTAATGAACAGAAAAACATTAAATTAAGTCAATAATGTTAACAAGATCAGGCTAGATTAGCTGTTATCGATACATTGTTATCGAATTTAACACAATGAAGTGACTTCTTTAAAACGCTCTCTGTTTTTTTATTCTCCTTTTTTAAAATAACAAATTTTGTAAAATAATATCCTTATTTTATTTCAGTTCGGAGTGCTTTAAACTCAACTCACTTTGGCATGATTGCTTCAAGAATCACGCCGCGGATTTTTCTTATTTTAGCACGTAACGCTCACATTTAACCAGGTAAGCCACTTATCTAAAACTCTATCCAATCATTTAGCTATGAAGTTTATCTACTCAAATTTGCTCAACTGGTTTGGTCTCTATCTACCTTTTCGTATTCTCAGCTTACCTCAAGCTACCTCAGTTGAAAGTCGTTTGTTCCCTTACCCAATATCTTTATCAAAGATTTTTGTGTTACATGCACGCGACTGAAATGAAAATAATGAGTGGAAGAGATGAAAGATAAGGGAATAGGAGGGGTACTGTTGCCTGTCACAGGCAAGGACAGGAACAACAAGAAAAACAATAACAATGCAAGGAATTAACTCGCATGCTTGGCATAATAAACATAACAGTGCAAGCTTTTGTTCTCTTCCCTTTTTTCTTCCCGTTTTCCACTACCACATCCACTTCCTTTTCCTTTTTATTTTTTATTTCCTCTTCTCGCCGCTTTTGGTTTTCCATTGTCTGTTGCTCCTTTTGCTTAACATTTTATGTGCTTCAGCTCGCGTTCGGGCTGTTAACATGCAGACAAGCTAGCATGTCGCCTTGGGGCGCAATACATGTAAGAAAATGGCAAAAACTTGTAGCCTTTCGACTCGACCAAGATCAAGAACGAAGAGGAGATGCCTTTAAGAAACCAGTCTCGGGTTGCACCATGATTGCACGGCCAACATACTCGCAATTAGTGCGAGACTCGGAAGGCTTAAAGGCTTTCACTGCTCAACTAATTGAGTGGCCATAGATGGGCCACGCGGCGTATGAGCAATGCCCCCTATAAGAATACCAATTAAAATGTTTTATTTGCTAAGCAACTTAATGCGTTCTCATTTTTCTTTTGTTTCTTCTGCCCTTTTCTTTTCTTGGCACTATGCACCACAATCTCAGCCAACGGAATTTATGAGCTCAGCAAATAATGTGATATAATAACCACCACTTATCTAAAGAATCAATTGTGAAGAAATTGAATTATGGATAATATGCTAAATAATGTTATTAAAAATAATAGTATACACTGTAAATTAAGATAAATTTGAATAAATATGAGTACAGCTGACCCTGCTTCAATTATTATAGTATTATCAATTTTGTATAGTTCATAACAAGTAAGCTAATAAAATCTTAATTAAGTCTACCTAAAATCAAGTGAGCAAGTCCTTGCAACTGTGGTGCGTAAACTTCGAAAACCTGCTCTCTCTCATTCTCAGCCAGGGCTGGAAGCTAATTTCCCAAGTGCATTGTACGAGAAGGACGATGGTGCGAGAATTATATCAGTGGGTCATGTCAGAGTTGGCTGCGCATAAATTGACGCAATGGCAAATTGTAGAAGAATAAAGTTTGAGGAATAAAATGATGAAAAATGGAAGCGCATGAGACTAAATGACTTTATGGTTTGCGAGAAAAAATGAAAGATAGAAAAAGAAAACTACAATGGAGTAGAGCGACATGAAAGGAAATAAAATGAAAAGCCAACAAATGCACAGCGAATCATTGAAAGTCTGAATTGTGATATAGAAATAGATATTTAAAGAAAAAGAAATATAAATGTCTAGTAAAATTAGAGCACACACTCGTAAAATCTCAAGCTTTTATATATTTTCCTTCTTTTTCCTTACTCTCCTCCTATCTCTTTTCTACCCTTTGTCTTTCTGTTCATAGCAAAGCGTTCAATCAACGCCAGAAAAAAGTCAACTTTAGTTTTGGCTGATATGAAACAAGCTCCATTATTCATACACATTCTCCCATATACCTTTGCTATCTCTTACACCCTCTCTCATTTTGTCCTTTGCTCCGTCGCACTCTGTATCTATCATTCATTCCGAGTTACGCAGAAAGTGAAAAAAGTAAAAAAGGCAAACTTTATGCTCACTTGGCCTGTGGCTTTAAAAAAGGTTTTTGCTTTTTGCGGGGAAAGAATTCTGGACTGATGGGACTGTCTGTCTGTCTGTCTGTCTGACTGTCAGTCGCATTGTTGCCTTTTGCTGGCGCTGGCTCATTGTGTCTGTCTGGCAGCCATTTTGGCCCAACACACCAATACCCTCACACACACACACACTCACACACACAGTTTGCACTTACGCGCTCTTGGCATGCTCATAAAATTTTATGATTTCGATCAACTCGAGTGCGGAAATTATTAAGAGTCGAATCTGTTTCAACATCCTGCGCACTCTGACGACTGTGTCGTAGGCCCCGCTAACTGTATATATAAATATATGTATATATACTTGTATATGTGTGTAACATACACTCAGAGAAAAATGATGTGAAATTCGAATAACTAAGAATTTAGTCAAAATAATGTTAAACTTTAAATTAAAGCTAAACATAAATATATGAATTTTGAAAAAATTCTACATTAAATATAAAATGCTAATATGCTTAATTTAAAAATTGCAATATTTAATTTAAGTAGACTTTATAGATTAAGCCTATATTAATTTTATTTTGTATATTTTTCGAATTGCATTAAGTGCAATAATAATTATTTCGAATACCCTTTCGGTTTTTTATAGAGCTGCTGAAAAGCACAGAAAAAGGGCTTTCACTTAATTATAAATTTAATAACCATATAGATTTTAATTTATTTATATTAATGATCTCTGTATTTCTTTATCTGTATGAATAATTTCTTATTCATTTATTAACTTAATAGTCATTTTAATGTCAACTAATTTAACATACCGTTTTTCTTTGAGTGCATAGATTCACTACCAAAAATTTCATATGACAGCTGCCAGAGGGCTAAGTGCAAGGCAGTCGAGCACAGAGACGAACAGAGAGACAAAACGAGAAAGCGACTGGGAGACCGAGAGATAGAGAGAGAAAAAGAGAGGGAGAGAGAAATTCTGCCTCTGTTGCTCTTGGCAAAGTGCCCGCCATTTTAATTTATATTGTAGCTGTGTTAAAGTTCAAATATAATAAAAGAAAAACATCGCATGTGAATTTACCCCTCCATCCCTTGTACTTCATTCTGAGTGCTTGACTCGCACTGTAAAGTGCGTTTTATCTTTTGGCAGGTGGCCTGAGAGCGGGGAGAAGGTCGAAAACATTTCTCGACAACTTTTTTGCCAATGGCCAATTTCTTAGCGCGTTGCGAGTTTTATGAACAACTCTGCAATGAAATTTCCGTTTCCTGTGGCCGCCATTTCATTTACTGGAACGCCATTCAATATATACTTAGAATTTTCAATTCTTTGGCCTTTCTTTCGAAACATTTGATGGTGTGGGCGTGAATTTGAGTCTTTTTTGTTTATGACATGTGCTTGTTTAGCACTAAAATGCTGATAGTTATTCAAGATGAAGAGCAAAATCAACTAATACCATTTATTTTTATAGACATTGGTTATTGAAAGAAAGATTTTGGAATCTGTTTAATGTCTTTTTTCTACCTCATACTTGTCAGTTTTTTCCTTACAGTCAAATAATTAAATTACATAAGTCGAAAAACAACTAAATCAAAGTCCCACTTTTATTTTTAAGTGCCATTTTCGTGTTTAGGGAGCCAAAGTCCATAAGAAAAACAAGCTTTGATTCACTTTGCAAACAAAAATTTCGATTTTGTAAACTAGTGTTATCAAAGTTTCATTTTATGTATAAGGCTTAAGCTGCAAAATTCAAATAGTTCCAGTTTTAAATAAACTGGCTACCATTTTTTGAATATTATTCTGCCTTAAAGCCTTTTATTGCCCAGAGTTGTATTTTTCAAAATTCACTTGCTAACTTTTCCACTCTGCAATAAGATTCATTTCGTAATGTGACCAAAAAAGTATGATTAATGATTGTTTTGATTTTAGGATTAACCAACAGCATTTACAGTTTAATTTTATCTTTTTGTATTTTTCCATTTTTCTCTGTTGTTCTTTTTTACAAGTTAACAGTAGAAAGTTAAGTTTTTAGACTGTTTAATACAATTAGAGTTTGCTATTTTAAGATTTCGATTCCTTTTTGGCAACGAGAGCACGACCAAGAGGACATAAATAACTTTTGAAAGGGTCGTGACCCAAAAAGTAACCTCGATACACCGAAAATTTCACGCGTTCATGAAGCCAAAACAGTTCAAGCTTAAAAATAACAACAATAATAACGGAAAAGCAAACAAGAGTGTTGTAGATGCAAGTGGATGACCAATAGATACTCTGTGCCTAGCTCTCATGTATCCTTACATGTAATTGTTTTCATAAAAACACCTTAAAACAGATGGGCTAAAACTACGAGCGATAGATGGCGCCAGTGTGTGTCAATATCCCTGCGATTGCTTTGAAATTTTTAGGATATATAAAAAGCGTTATTTCTATAAATAAATATAAAAAAAATTATGGGGTCGTAGCTGTGTTACTCTGCCTGTTGCGTACATTCGCTCAAAGTCATAATACTCTTTATATCCATCTTTTATGGGGTATAGGGTATAAAAAATAAGCTGAAACAAGTTGTGACCGCTTCACAGCTTCGTGATGGCTCAGTTTCCTCCCAATGCTCCTATAGACGTCGCTAAGCTGACCCATAAATTTTGGACAGCCTTTAACGAGCTGCTGCTCCTCACCTGCTGCCTGTAACCCAAGTATTTAGTAAAATGACCACAAAAGTTATTTTAAAAAACATTTTCAAACAAATACAGACACACACCCACATACAAATACACACACACACACATGTATATGTAAACTGGTAAAGTTTTTCGGCAGAGATAAGCGTGGAGCAGCTGTAAAAAGCGCATAAACATGCGTGTCGGGTCAGTTTGACCAACGAGCTAAAAGTGGAGTTGGAGATTTGATGCTGAAGTTGATTCAACCTCACTCCACTCTCCTTGATGTGTGCACTTCCGTTTGTTGCTGTTGTTGTTCTTGCCACTTTGAAGGTACTTAGGGCGTTTTGAATTTTTTATGAGGATTTTCCCTTGCCCATAATGTTCGAAGCGTATATTGAAATAAATGTGAGAACTTTAGTATGCACATACATATATCCGTACGTATGTGTGTATGTGTGTTTGCTTGTATTATCAAAAGAGTGTACACTATACAGATTTACATACTTATGTATATTGATAGTCTTGTTTGTCTTGCAACAGTTTGTTAAAGCCAGAGAAAAATATTGAAAGTATCTATTTTTTTTTTGTAATGTTTGTAGGTTTTTTACTATAAAAGTACAACAGAGAACTTTAATCAGCTGCATATTATATATACATACCTTTTAAAACTATATATTTTATTTTAAGCATGAATATAAAGAATTTAATTAAAAGCTTTTCTCTTTGTAGAGTATCCAAGCATCCTGTTATTGCTCTTTTGATTGCTCTACTTTGATTAATTGAATTGTTTACAGTTGGTCCTGCTGCTACTGAAGGTGCTGATATTTTCCAAGCACACAAGTTGGCCCATGTTTACCTGTAGTGTTTATAATATTCCCTTTTATACCATTAATAATGTTTGGATTACGGCTTTAATGATGAATCTTTAAAATGCTTGCAACATTGATTGGATTTGTGGTCAGCATGGGCTTTAAATTTGTATGCTCATTTTTAAAGAAGAGATTTCCTGCATCATCTAACTTTTTACTGGACTATTATATCCTGTTACACCTGGTAAGAATGACGAATAAACAAATAGCTGTCTGCCAGCATGTATGAATGATCTTTAATATAAATATATTTATTTAATATGTTGATTTGAAACGTATGCTTGAACATGGATTTGGCTCTTACTCTTTACACATACCTACTTATCAAGGCCTAATTAACGATTTGATTTACTTCATATAATGTACAGTTAAAATAACTCATAACGATTTATATTAAACAAAGCATCAAGCTTTTGTTTAATCACTTTTGGTTGCATTTGTCATATTTACATGGGGCAACTTCATGGGCGTCCTCAGTTATGCGAATAATTGTGGTAAATTCTATTAATGGAGATTGCATGCCATCATAAAAAATAATAATATTATTATTATTGTTGTTGCTGTTGTTGATGTTGTTGATGTTGTTGTTGTCAGACTTTGAGTTATGCATTGTTTCGCACATTTGGCGCGCCGATTTATTTTGTGGCACTCATAAATTTGACTCGCGACTCGTCTCTGCGTTGGGGCTGCTGTGGCCTGTGGCAGGACTCACATCACGTGTTGCATGTGGCACACACACACATACACAAACTCATTTGCACAGTGGGGCTGGCACGCGGGTTTTGCTGGTCGCATTGCGTCGTACATTGCCACATAGCAGTTGGAATATTATTCATTTTTATTATATTTTGTCGCCTTAACGACCATAAATTGCATTAAAAATGCTGTCATTGAATATTGCCTCAGATGATAATGGAGGTGCAGGTGTAACATGCTAAAGGACCGCTACAGTAAAACGTCATACATAAAAAACATGAATTTCATTTGTTTTGTATTGGTTGAATATTGTTGAATAAGCCAAAGGTAATGTAATTGGGATGAAATAAAAGTATATATAATTTAAGAGTACATGTTGAACAACCAAGTTAATAATTTTATTTAATAAGTTCCATAACCTATTATTTTAAAAATTATTTTCGATTGATTTCCTTTCAAAGTCATCAAAGTGAGTTGTTACTGTATATTTGGACATACATATATCAATAAATTTAATTTATATTACTAAAAGCAAACAGAGTTTGCTTCATGTGGATGACAAAGTTTTTATATTGTATTTGAAATTGATGTAAAAACACAGGCAAACGGTGCAAAATAGACGACGATGATGATGATGACAGAATGAAATGGAGTAAAAAATGAATGAGGCAAAATATTTAAAATATATGTATAATATATTTTCTTTTTTGTTGGGCTTTGGAAATTCTTGTGCGTCGCATTTGCTTGTTTTATTATTTGTCGCCAACCAGTGTTTGTGGGCGTGTGAGAAGCGTAAAAATCGTGTGAATCGTGAGAATCCCTTCTTTTTGGATTTTTATGGCTGAGCAATGCTAATGGCTTTCCAGACAGATGAATTGAATAAGCAAATGCCAAACTGACAACCTAATGCAAAGGCTAGAAAGCTGAGTATGCGTGTGTGCGTGTGTGTGTGTGTGTGTGGGATGAAAGACTTTTTGAATGTATGCAAGCGGCAAAAATTTCAAAATGTGTTTTAAGCCAAATGCCAAAAACTTGGATAAGGCAGCTAAGAAAGCTGAGAAAACTCTGCGACAACAGGAATGGGAAAAATAAGAAAAATAAGAAAATTGGGTAAAAGAAATGTGTAACTTAACCCGCATCAAGAATTTGTCACGATTTGTAGTCATCGTCGTCCTCGTTGTCGTTTGGCATGAAAAATGACCAAGTCTCTCCACGTTGCGTATACGTAATGTTTGTGTGAGCGCTATATGTATCTCTGCGTCTTGTAAGTCCTGTGATAACTGTATGGTTAGATTTGGCTACTCCTCCCCCCTATCCTACACACCTCCCGCCACTCTATTTCCCCCTTTGTGCGCCACTTCAGAGAGCACTTCACGCTTTCAGCTATTCCGAGCTTCCAGTGAACTGCTTCACACATCGTTTGTCACATTGTTCGCAAGGATTTTTCGTGAGCTCAAAATCTTTGCCCTCTTCTCTTGCTGTTGTCATTGGAGTTGTTGTTGTTATTGTGCTTACAAATAGTGGCAGCTATTGTAAGCGTTGTTATTGTCAATGCCATTACTATTTGCTATTGTCATTGTTGTTCTTCTTGTTGTTGTTGCTAATATTTGTTGTAATTTTTCATCTCATGTTTTTTTGAGAATGTGTGTGAAGTTTTCTTTCCACTTTTCTGCTCCATCTCTGTGTGATGTTTGTAGATGTTTTCCTTTTTTGCCCATTAGCACTGTCGGAATATAGGTGTTCTGTGTGTGTGGGCGTGTCATGTGTAATCAATTTTCCAACCATTTGTGTGCAGCTGCTGCAAAGCACCGACAGTTCGTATAGTTTGTCAAGGTATGTATATCAGAGGCCCCAGGTGTAAAAGCAGTTCAGATTCCAGAGAAAATTTGTATATTTTTGACTTCTGATCTGAATATGAGTCAAAACATCAAAGGAAAACAACACAGTAGTAATAGAAAGAGAGTGCTTGCCTTTACTTTTTAAAAAGAAACAACAAATGGTATACTAATAGAAATTGATGATAATCTTGTTGTACATATTGGATAAAAATTGTTGATATCAAGATTCTGAGATCGACGCAGAACTCTAGCACATTGCATATAAATAACAATATACTAAATGAAGCTTTACTTCATAAACAACTTTCGAAGTGTACTTTTTTTTCCAAGTGGGTATACTTATAATATATAAATATGAATGTAAGCCAAAGCTTAAAACTACTTATACTATTGTTGTTACTCCGTATAAAGATCCTCTTCAAGTTCGTATTGTGAATAATTTTGCATCAGAGTTGCAACAATGTTATACCCTTAAACCACTTCAGATGCCTGCAAGTTGAGCATAACAACTGGTTTACACAGTCAATGTCAAACTGCCGTCTCAATTATCCAACAATTTCAACAAATTATGCGCCAAACATCTCAAAAAAAAAAGAAAAATTTGTGTACTACAAATTTAATTACATGGTAAAGTTTTAGCAACTTTTCGTAAAGAGAGAGAGAGAGGGAGAGTAAGAGAGATTAAGAAGACAAGACAGAAGCGCTTTATGTGCTCAAATTGAAAATGGGATAAACATTGCGCATATATTTCATGGCACACAGTGCGTATGATTGACATTAAAAAATTAATTATGCAAAGCGCAGACAGACACACATAGAGAATGATAGAGACAGTGAAGCAGACAAAACGACAGACAGACAGACAGATACCAAAAGTCGTAAACCTAGAGGCAACTTTTGCAGCCAAACGTTGAGTGCGTTTGTGAGTGCTCAGTGAGTGCTGACTGAGTGCATTTGAATGAGTCTGGCGTGAAACACAAAACGTGCACTGAAATTTGTTTTTTGAAAAACTTTTTGCGTCACTTTTCTCATTTGGCAAATGTGCCAAGCGGGGCCAAAAGCCGTCGCCAAAACGAGGCCAAACAAAACTTTGTCTCTCTTCTCTTTTTCGACCGCCACACACGTCGTATGCGCAATGTCAGCAGCAAACGACCCCAAAGTCAAGTTTTAATTGTTTCACGAATTGATTTAAAATGCTGCCGCTTCACAATGCGCAGTGGCTGGCATTCATTTAACCAGCTGCCTTGGCTACTTCATTAATATGTCAGGCGTCTGCACCCAAACAAGGCCCTAAATGGCCGCGTTCGTGTAATCAGCAGCGAGGAGGCGTGATTGACAGGGACAGCCAAGAGGACACCGAAAGGACGTCAAGGGAATTAATGCACAGTTTCATTCACTGTCACACTCCCCCTCACTCCTCACTCTCCCTTTGGCATATTTTATTTATGAGCCAACAGCTCGGATGAAGCTGGAAACTCAAGTTGACGCTGGACAGGAGCGTTGTCTGTGATTGCGGATCCTGATGCTCAGTTTCTCCAAGTTTCAATTAAATACTCTGATTTTTGCAGTTGCCTTTTCTCTCCTCAGACAGCGCTTATTATTTTTATTTTTATTGTTATTTTACAAAAAGTCGTAGGCGTACCATTTAATTGTCGACATTCAACCAAAGACTGAGCCAACAATTCAGCTACACGGCGTATACTTAATTGAGCGTTTTGTTAGCTCAAACTGTTGTTGTTACTTGTTTGTATTGTTGCTGTTTGTGTTTAATTAAAGGGCGTGGCTAGCTGAAATCAATGTAGTTTATGGCTGGCACAGAGAGCAAATGGGCGTGTGATATGATTATGCAGTCAATTGCTGTTTTGCTAATAAGATTACGTGCAAATTAAAGGGGAAAATCCTCTTGATTTTAACAAAATGTTATTTCACATTTGGAGTAAGAGAGGAGTTTTTAATTACTGGAAATTGTTGCATCAATTCTTTAAATATATATCTGTACATTTAGCTTGATATGCAACATAGGCTCTACAGAGTAATTATGTTGTGTTTCTAGATAATTTAAGCCATTTCATATATTCATTAGGATTACAGGGTTGAAAATATTATTTTTGTTATAACTAACTTACTCCTTAATTCAAGAGAATTGTCTTTATTGCTCTAAGTTTCTTTATACATTTACAATATTTTTTAGTTTGGATTCTTTTAAACTGTTCCATATTTTATATCATTTTTCATTAAGGGGTTTCTGTGGATCTAAATAAGTGCAACTTGCCAATAGAAATTCCCTCACACCATATATTTCTAACATAAGAGTGACTTATTCATTATTTTATATATATTCGTTTTTGCCTTAACTGCCATTACCTACTACCATATTCTGCAATCTTAAAACCCTTTCTCAATTTCTTGTCACTTCTAATTAACACATTGAAAAATTAATAAACGACTCAACTGACCTCAATTGGCACACGGCAAGGAAAGCCGCAGTCTCTATAGCCATCTCATGTCTTACCACTCCCTCTTCCTCCTTTCTCTCTCTCTATATTTCTCTCTCCCTTACTGTCTTTCTATCCTTTCTCTGTTCGAGTTGAAAAATTGAGCAACGAATTCCTAGAATATTTTTAACTGTTTCATTAAAATTTCATAAGGCCAAATGAAACATGAGAAATACATTTTATGTGAACTGCCAGACTGCCAATCAAATTGTAATAAATGCAATTAAACATTTTTGGCTGTTTAACAATTTGTGGAAATCAACCTGCGAATGTCGTACTACATAAGTAATTGAGTAGGAAAAGGATAGAGGAAAGAATTTTCGGTTAGTGAATACTCTGGATTTGGAAATTGAGAACGAAAAGTTGATTGAACTCTTAAGGGATGTACAAAGTAAAACAATTTTTAACATTCTAATTGGTTTTCACAGGAACTCTTACATCTGTAGAGTACCTAATCGTTATTTGCTTCATTTTTTAAGTCAGTTATGCCAGTAATTTAATATCTATCCACACTTGTAATCTAGCCTTTCACTTTAAGGGTTGCAGGGTATTCAAAACAGTTAACTTTTGTTCCCTCACTTATTCTCACTCACTTGCTGAGACTGTGGCTATCAATGTGTCAAATGTTAATGCAGCTCGAGGTCGAACTTTGGATTTGCATTTCCGAGGGGCACTTAAGCCGACAGGCAGGATGTCAGAATGCCAGGATGGCAGGACAATGGGATGGCAAAGGATGTCAGCATAAAAAAGCATTGCACAAATTGGCCTGGCCACAGGCATGCTGTCCATGGCGGCCATTTTGTAATAAATTTAACAAAATGTCGTCGTGTTGTGTTTCCTGTTTGGCACTTTTGTGAAATATGTGTGCCATACACACACGACATCCGCTTGTCACACTCTCAACTCTCTACTTTTCACTCTCTCTCACTCTCCGCTATTGTTTATTATTTCAACTATGAGATAAGGCGACCGCTGCCACGCCCCCAAACAAGCCCACATTTATTTGCATAAAAAGCATTCGTGTTCTTGTTGTTCTTTTTGTTGTTGTTACTGGCATTCAGAAATCAAATAAAACAAAAACTCGACGAGCTAAGGAAGAAAAAGATGTAGCAGGGGAAGTCAGTTGTCACAGGAGTCTGCATCATCATTCCTTCAGCTGCTTTATTATTGTTGTAAATTTTTGTTATTTATCTTATAATTATGCAAATGGGCTGAGCCACAGTCGGGCAGGCAGCCAGGGAGCGAATGTCGTCTAAACTTGTCCCAAAATGCGCTGCGTGTGCCACAACACATTTCCACTTTGCATATTTTCTGTGGCACACATTGTGATGTCAAAAAGCCAAAACAATCTAAGACAGTTAACGGTCTTTTTCAGAGGCGAACAGAATATTCAAATATTTCGAATCTATTTCATCAAATTTTCATTAATCTATCTATTTTATCAATCTATTTTTTCAAAGATATGTCAGCAAAAGACTTTGAATTGTGACTTCAATTTGATGTAAGTTGTTTTCTAAAACTTGAATTAACGAGTTACAGAATTTTCTGAAAGACAGTTTTAAATCGAACTGTTATTACCTTGCTTTCTTTTTATTCTTGTTAATGATTAAAATTGCGAGAAAAAATTATTATCTAATACATTAGATAGCTATTCAAATATAAGTTTTGGCAAGTTGTAAATGTTTCTGAGAAACGCCTTAAAAAATTGTATCGCTCAACAAAAAAGCAAATTAAAAAATTAAATCGTTTGAAATTCAATTTATTATGTCTGAAAATAGACCAATTAAAAGAAGTAAACATTTAAAATCGTGACAACAGTAGTTTACCACATCAAATGATGTTTTGTCTTAAATAAATTTAATTTAAGGACCTACAATTGAGTATCAACATAATTATCATATCAAGTTGTTTATTTGCTCAAATATTATTTTCTCTTAAATAACCTCTTTAATTTAAGGACATACAATTGTATATCAACATAATTAAAATAAGTTTCGTATCGTTTCCAGCGAATCGAATTATAAGCTCAATTTTATTTCAAATTGTTCATTCAGTAACGAATTTCTTTGCATTTGTTTTCCTTTTGAATTGTTTTCGATGTCGTTGTTTGGGTTTTTGAAATTAAGTTCGGTGTGTGGTTTCTATTTTGATTCGTTGCCAAAATAACAAATGTAATTATTATGCCCGGCGACACAAAAGTTGTCCCAACTCTATATCATCAACAGCTTCATAATGATGATGTTGCAGAAGACGATGATGATGGTGATGATGAGGCCTTTCAATTAACCGTAATTCAATTACATATGTTTAGTCCCAGTCTACGGCATATGGTAGTACAATTAATTAGCAAATGTTGGTCAAGCAGCTAACACAACTTGGGGCCAACAGAAAAAGAGTGAGAGAGAGAGAGAGAGAGTGAGAAAGAGGGGGGGGGGGAATTGGTTGGGTTAAAAGAGCATTGGAATGCCGTCTGATTAGGCAGTGGGGCTTTTGTGATTTTCCAATTAACTGTAGACTCTTCCCTTCTCGCACAGAAAAAGGCCAAAAAGCTATCGAATCGAATTTGAAATGCAAATGCAAAAGGACAAAGTCATTGGGGAAATCCACTCGGGGACCAAAGAGAGCCAGTGCCAACATTTGTTCAATATGTGAAAATATTCTCCGACTTTAGGATATGTTTTCTTTTTAGTATATTCCGCTTGGTTTTTTTCCTGACGTAATTCAAAGCCAACTTGCCTTCAATGTCTGCAGCTTTATACTTTTTTCCCTGGATTTCCCCTAAATTAGGCATAAGACAGAAAGAGAGAGAAATCCATGGAGAGAGAGAGAGAGAGAGAGAAGAGAGAGAGTAAAAGACTGAACTCTGTGCTGTGTTGTGACATGTCGTGTTTATGGGATTTTGTTACTTTTGGGTTCGCCTGGGCTGAATCCGAACGTTTGCTTGGCCTTTTTCTTTAGAAAATGATTTCATTTTATTTTGAATTTTTGTGAAATAAGATATTTATTTGCTTCTTAGTCGCTTTTTGCTTGCCTTTTGCAAATTGTCAAATAAATAGATGGTAGGTTCACTTCGTTGGTTTCTTTCTTTGTCGCTTTGTCAGTTTGTCAATTTGCCCTGAAGTCAATTGCTTGACTCTCTACTCTCTATATATTCTACTCTCTTCTGTGGTGGATACCTTGGGTCAGTCCTTCATCTTCCTTGGTTTTGGCTTCGATTCCCATTCACGTTCACATTTGTCTGGCTTTGTGTGCAGTGTATTAAAGATTTGTCGAATGGCAAGAGAGAATTAATTTGCAAGGTATTAAAAAGCAAATTCAATAGAATTGGGGAAAACTGGACAGCTGGACAGCTGGACAATTGGATCCTAAGTCAAGACTGGGCCTTTGACCCTTTGTTGTGGCTATCTGAGAGACATGTGAGATTTAAGCAGTTTCTTTCCACTTTGCTATGACTAAAAATGTTCATAAACATGTGATAATAAAATGTTTCTGATTGAAAAATAAGCTTGAACTATATATGCTCTCTTGAAGCTAATATAAGAGAGAGATGATAGAGTTTATACTTATGTATTTTCTTTATCAAAACTTAAATTTTGACTTTGTGCTAATCGGAATTTATTTCCTTTCTTCTTGCTACTCACGCCCACTCCCAGGAATCGTTCTCAAACTGCACAAATTTTCTGCATTCATTTCGCTGCTCTCCAAATAATTATCGCTTAATGATGTGCACAAGCACAACAACCACTACAACAATAACTGCAGCAACTCTACATAAATTTTCTGCTCTTGGCACTGGCGGAAAACTTTTCTTTTAACTCCTTCACCCTTGGTCTTTCCCTTATTTCAACTGGAAATCAGTTCAACGAACTGCCACTAAACGATTTGGCTACAAATCGGTTTTTACAAACTTCTACTTGGGCAGCGTAAAAAATGCTTATTAATTCAAAACATGTATAATTTAAGTATTAAACGTAATTGAATTTTGCAAAACATTTCAACTGAAAGTAATGCAAACATAAACTATATTAGTATCTAACTACTTTTTGTTGAATACTTTTTAGCTGTTATGGTTTTTGTTATTATTATTATATTATAATTAATGATTTAATTTTCCAATTATACAATGTATTTAAATATTTATATAAAATACGAAAAATTTAATTAATCATTACTTTGTAATCAGTATAAACAATTTGTAAATGAAACGCAATTCACACCTTTAAACTAATGCAATTTGTAATACGGAAAGATGTTTACTAAAAATATTAATTACATCTTTCTAAATAAGAATAAAAACAGTTTAAGAATATCAATTCCTCCATTTATTTTAGGTATCCAGTATTCAAAATAATTTTGTGTTGCGAAAAGTATTCGGCAAAACAATTTAATGCATCAAATTATCTCTGAAGATTCTAATATCAATTATATTAATACTGATCAAGAATGGGGATAACTTATACATTCTATTTTCTGTCTGATACATTCAGAAAGAACACAATTTTATGTTTCACTAATTACAGGGCATTAAATAGTCCATAAGCAACACGAGTTTTATGATATAATTTGACATAATTTAAAGTCATTAGCCTATTCACATAGAGGGCAGTCTTATCGTCGTATATTTCATTTAACATCAACATCGTAGAAAGCTTCAAGATAAGATATCAGCAATCACATCATTTCGGTTTCGTATTCGTAAGCTGAACGAATATTTTTGTGCGGCAACGTATTTTTAAAATTTGCGTTTGTTTACCAATTTTTAAGAAATGTATTTTGTAATTTTATTCCACAACTTCTCTGAAAACTAGACAAACTAGTTTTGGTGCAAACTTAAGACTGGTAGGCAGTTTAAAGCAAAGTTGGCGGAATGCATAAAACGATTATGCAACCTTTGACTATAGTTATATACTAACTAAGATTGAATAAACAGTTCC
Organism: Drosophila putrida; assembly: GCA_037043535.1. Lineage (NCBI taxonomy): Eukaryota > Metazoa > Arthropoda > Insecta > Diptera > Drosophilidae > Drosophila > Drosophila putrida. The sequence goes on from JBAMBI010000470.1 coordinate 3,250,739, forward strand.
AGAGCAGAGAGCGAGTAAATTAAAGTAAATTGTTTGTATCCGTTCAAAATGCACACAAAATCACATTTGTTTTATTCAGTGTAAGCATTTCAAGCTATTTACTCAGCGACTATCGCTTACTCGCTCGGTATATTTTTGATTATCAGAGGTAAAATAGAGATAGAAATACTGTAGAGACAGAGCTACAGTAGAGTCAAAGTCAGATCGCCGACAGTAATATTTCAGCTGTTGAACGTAGCAGAGGTACAAGTAGATCATCGAAATGAGTTACGAGCAGTGGGATAATGATGAGGAACTCAATTACTTTCGCGAATATCTTCGCATACCCACTGTACATCCAGATCCCAATTATGGTGGGCATAACATATTTTTTTTTAAAATTCTTTATTTAAAATTTGTAAACATGTGTAGAGCCCGCTGTCGAGTTCCTAAAGCGTCAGGCTAAAGACCTGGATTTGCCCGTTTCTGTCTTCCATCCCTTCGATAAAGCAAATCCCGTCTTAATAATGACTTGGACTGGACAGGAACCGGAACTGCCATCCATTTTACTTAACTCACATATGGATGTGGTGCCCGTATTCCCAGAGAGCTGGACACGACCACCATTCAGTGCTGAAATGGATGCTCATGGTAATATCTATGCTCGTGGTGCTCAGGATATGAAGTGTTGTGGTTCTTGGTATTTGGCAGCCATCAGGGCTTTGAAACGCTGTGGAGTCAAGCTCAAACGTACCATACACTTGTCATATGTGCCAGGTATGTTCTAAAGATGTAGATCGCATGCTTTTCAACCTAAATATAAGAAATACGGGTCAGCTCTTATTTGTGACAGCATTGAAAACCCTTAATATCATCTTATCTGTCGGATCATAATTTTAATTGCCTTTAAAAATTGTGGACTTCAAATCGATTATCATAAAATATCTGTGTTAATTCTACATATACATTTACATGCTAAGCAAATGGAGTAATTTTTTGAAGTACCTGTAAATTATATGATAGAAGACCATTTCCTTAATAAGTATTTTGAACTAACGCTGATCAACATCATTTAGATGAAGAAATGGGAGGTCGCCGTGGGATGCGAGTTTTTATCGATACCGACGAATTTCGTAATCTGAATGTGGGATGTGGAATCGATGAGGGTCTTGCCTCGGCCGGAGAAGAGATTCCACTTTACTATGGCGAGCGCACCGTTTGGCGTAAGTAGAAATAATAATAATAGATTTTAAAAAACTAAGAACTATATTTTAATTACAAATCTACTCAATAGGAATGACTTTTACGGCAAAGGGCAATGCTGGTCATGGTTCCTTATTGCTTGATAATACAGCAGGTGAAAAGATTACCTATATTCTAAACAAAATGAATGCATTGAGACAGACACAGGTGGATCGTCTGCGGAATAACCCAGAATTAACAATTGGTGATGTGACGACCGTAAATTTGACCAGACTCGGTGGTGGAGTCCAGAGTAATGTGGTGCCACCACTTTTGACAGCTGGTTTCGATACCCGAATTGCTCTGGATGTTGATATGGACAAGCACGAGGATCAAGTATGTTTCAGCATATTTTCAAGAATAATTTTATTCAAAATTAATTTCTTTGATACTTTTACCTCAGTTGCATAAATGGTGTGAGGAAGCAGGTGGTGGTATTGAGATTGACTTTGATCAGAAACATCCATATGTAAAACCCACTGTCCTTGATGATAGTAATCCCTACTGGGTGGCCTTCAAGAAAGCGACAGATGGCTTGTAAGTTGAGTTCATTTATTGATAAGTTCTTTTAACTATTTGCTACTCTTTCAGAGGTCTGGTTATCAAGCCCCAGATCTTCACTGGCGGCACCGATAGTCGTTATTTACGTAGAGAGGGGATTCCTGCATTTGGTTTCTCTCCAATGCACCACACTCCCGTCTTGTTACACGATCATGATGAACATATTAATGCAGATATTTACCTGAAAGGTATAAAAATTTATGAGAGGATTATTGCAGATTTGGCTAATGTTTAGCTTACAATATATGCAAGAACTTTCAAATTTATAAGCTGCTATAATATTAAAAAAGATATTTTAATATAGGTAACAAAATGGAATAAAAGTTTCAAATATTTTGCATAAAACTATTGTGTTGATGTATTAAAAGAATATCTTTCATTTATTTCTTTATTCTTTTGATTATTCTAAGTAGTTCTCCTTTGCGATTAATGCCAATCTATCGTTTATATCGCTATTTATTACACATTCTACTTATTCACAATTATATTGTAATATAAAGAAATCGGATTGCGGGTATTTCTTTATTCTTTTGGTTATTCTAAGTAGTTTTCCTTTGCGATTAATGCCAATCTATCGTTTTTATCGCTATTTATTACACATTCTACTTATTCACAATTATATTGTAATATAAAGAAATCGGATTGCGGGTATTTCAACTGATCATAGTGTAATTAAATTGAATAAATCTTTCAATCTGACTTATAACTTAACGAACAATTTACTTTCTGTACTTAATTCTTGATTAAGGCAAAGCTTATGGATATAACTCAATGGACTGAGCTCAACATATATTTATAGCAGCATATTGGTATACCCAGTAAACTCACCTATGCCGAAAAGGGGTACATTCAAACTATTTTTCTAGTAAAAATAAATAAATATTATATCTGAAATACTCAGAATGCAATCAAAAAATATTATTCACAATCACAAATATGTATTAAATTGGCATTATCCAGGGTATAGAGTCGTCAGCAATTTGCCAATTCACTTTGTTATTTATTCAGCTTTTGAAAATTTAAAATTCATTTAAATTCCCATTAGCTGACGGCCAAAATGACAAATTGAAATGAATTGTGAATTCTGAACTCGGTTTGCCGATGTTTGCATTCGTTTTATACAATTTGCGAACCGGTTGAAATGTGAATTATAGTTAATTTCTTTGGAATTATTTAAAGCGCCGCCAGCTGCCAGCTTGAGAGCTCATCAATTACGACCCAGCGGAGAGGACACCACGGGAATGAGTGGAGTAAAAAAAAAACTCAATTAGAGCGCTAATTAATTTATTTGCTTAACAAGCCATGTTTGGCCGCAAACTCATTAAGTTGTCACATGTAATCAGCGTACAGTTTGTCCAAATGAAATAGGGGAAAAAAGGGGAAGCCCAAACTCAAAGCTAAAAACTAAAATTGAAACTAACTGACCAGCTCCAGCACAGGACATAGACATGCAGCTCCACAAGGACATGGACAGTGAACAAACTTTGCAACATTGCAGCCGCTGAACTTTTAAGTGAGTGACTTATTTTTTCGTCCTGCCAGCTGCCAGACAGCATGACGAGAAGGGGGAAAGGGATGAGAGGAAACGAAGGAAATGATGAGTTTGCGAATGTAGATAGCTGCAAACTCCCACCCAGAGAGGAAACTTTTTATCGATGCCAACCAACCAAAGTGTCGTCATCATCTGCTGCCTTTGACAAAATACAAACACAAGGCTTCAACTCAATTGAGGTGACCAAAAGTCTAAGAGGGTTACTCGAAATAGTTCAACAATATCCTAGCGAAGGGTGCAAGGAAATGGGTTTAATTATAGGCTTAATTCTAGGAATTTTTAATGGGATATATGATTATAATTAGCTATATATCAGTTGGAATGATACTTTATTTACAAAGCATATGAGTCCCATAGAGTTTGATAAAGGTGTATCTCAGAAATCTTTAGAGACTTTCTCTCAACCGACTGCCTTAAATTTAATTTGAACAACAGGGAAATTTATTTTAATTTATTTTAATTTATAAAAAATTAATTAAATTTTATTCAATAAAGGTAGAGTTTTATTAAAGCTTTCAACAAATATGTTGAAATGTGAAATTGGATATTTCTGTCTTGCTTTGCTTTTTTGGGTGGAATGTCGTTTGGTATTAATTTAGAAGGTATCCCTGAATATAACCTTATTGTTATAATTAAATAAGTATATTTTTTTCTAAGCATACAGCCAAATAACTGAGCCACCCTCGCAAAGCACTTAAAAAAGGTGCTCCGCACCGTTGCATTATAATTAAAAACCCACAAGTTTTTACTGTCCATCATTAGAAGTTCATAATGACAAGGCAACTGACACGTGTAAGTTTCGGACATAAAATTTGCCACGGCCAAGAACTATCTCTCTTTTTTCCTCCCTTCCTTTCTCTCTCTCACTCTTTCTCTCTATTTCTCAATATTTTTAGGGTCTGTTCATGAGAAAGTTTCCAAGCCACAAAATTTAACTTTGGCCATGGATAATTTTGTCAAAATGCAACGTTCGATATGAAATGGAGACCAATATGTACTTGAGGTTAGGGTCGTTTTTGGGTTTCAGGTTTCGGGGTTGGGTTCGGGTGTGGGTGTGGGTTTTGTGGCATCTTCATGTGGGTGGCATGTGGTGCAAATTGTAGGACGGGGGCATTGTGTGTGCTCTGCATATTGATGACGTGATTTGCATTTGAATGTGCAGCCTTCATAACGCTGTCGACCCTGGTAAGGGGCAGGGGCAGGGGCAGGGGCATGCAACATGATTGCTGTTGTTGCTTTTGTTGTTGTTTTTATTATTGGTGTTGTTGTCGTTTTTGCATATTGCGCTTTGCAATTTTCACACGTTGATAAACTTGTTTCAACGTTGAACAGTTGCAGTCGTCGAACGTGTTGCAAGCTTACCTACTTCACCTACAGCCACCTGCAACCACCTGGCGGCACCTGTCTCCTAGCTGCCACCTTGCTGTCTCCTGCCTGTTGTTTTTGTTGTTATCCTGGCTGGCGCTTATTGTTGTCTGCCTCATCATTGGCGTCGTTGTGCCATCCTGTCGTTGCCCGGGCAAATTTGTTTTTTAGCAAATGCGTTTAATTGGCAAAAAAGGATGCCATGTCGGCACACTACGGCTGCTGCTGCTGTTGCATGCAACATTTGTTGCATAATTTCGTCATCAACTGCTGTCACATCCTGTTGCCACAACCATTGTCCTTGCTGCCTAATTGCAGCACCTCTAGTTTGTGTGTTTGCTCGACTTTCCTTCTGCAAATTGAAGCGATATTGAACAACGCATCAAATGCGATTATTACTGTTTCCACATTTATCGAACTACAAGTTGAAAACACCGTTAAAATGGCAACACATTTTGGCAATTTCGCAAACATAAAATACGTTGGACAGCGCTTATTATGGAAAGGATAAAAAAATGTCGCAGCAAGTTGGCAGTTGCTCAAGTAAGAAATTGATAATAATTTAAGCCATCTTCTTTACTTCTTAAAGAAAATCAGTGACAATGTTATTCTCCAAATAAGAAGGAGCTATCACAAATACATAAAAATTAGAGTAGAAAACTCTCAAATTTTGTGGGAAACTGTTATGGTACTACTCTAACGATACGAGACTGTTTTCTCCTTCCATAATTTATTATTGCTGAATAAAAATCTAATCAACACGGTCTTATCGATCTCTGAGAACCCATCTACAAAACTCAAGCTGAAAACAACTGATAATGAAATGTTTGCATTTCAGATTTTGCAGCAAAAGAAATTTTGGTAAACAACTTGTTTACCATTCGAATTGCTAGCTCTTAAGTCGTTCCAATAGATTTTTCTGGGCATAAATATTGTTTTTATTAGTCAATAGTTATGCTGGAACTTGGTTTTCTAATATAACAGTTGTAATTTGAATGATAATTGTGATTAGTTACAATAACAACTTATAGATTCAATTCAAAGCAAGTAAACTATTGTTGAGAGAGGCTATGAAGTGTTCCTTCCAGTAGACAATTAAAGAGCTCAAAGATTTCTTAACCAATCAAAGGTAATATTCTTATTTTTCTATATTCAAAACAAAGCTAGTAAAATATTATTGAGAAAGGCAATGAAATATACAACTTAGTAAACAACTAAAGAGTTGAAATTTTTTTAAACCAATTAAAGGCAATATTCATATATTTTCCTCCTCATCTATGTGCTTTTGTGCACAGCAGTTTGTCGGTCACAAAAGCATTGTTTAATTCAGATTTTCCCTTTGAGTTTGAACGCTTTTCACCGCAATGCAAAGGTTAAGTCCATAGCAGGCAGGAATTGCCATACAACGACTATTCGCAAAATGCGATACCATGCAGAGCCTTTGTCTGACGCCAATTTGCTTGACAATGCAGCATGAAGAAAGGCTTCTACTTGAATTATCCCCTCTCACACATCTCTCTTCTCTGTCTCTCATGCCCTTTCTGTGTGCCTCTTTTGGTTGCAAGAACACCCGCGGCGTCAGCTCAGGTGTAGCACTCAATAAACAACATAATGACCAGAACTGACCGCAGGGACAACGAATCGGCAGGCGGCAAGACATGGTTGGGGGTTAAAGGTCGCCACGAAAGCTGCTTGAGCCGCATAACTCATGACAAAGAAATTACGGTGCGAGGGCAATAAAAAAGTTTTTGCCGAGCATGAGCTATGGGACGAGTTGGGACGCTTCCCATTATCATTGGTCGTATTAAAAGTTTTGATGTTGCTCAAATTATTTCGGGAAATTGATGCCCAAGGATTAACTTTGCCACAGACAAAAAAGCAGAAAACTGGAGACAAAAAAAAAGTAAAGGAAATATAATAAAGGACATATTTTGACTGCGGTCGTTCGCAAGTTTGTTTTCCCTCCTCTCCATGTCTCTCTTTCTCTCAATTTCTCTCACTCTCTGGCTGTGGGGCACATCAAACAAACAGTGGATCACACCGCTGGGAGCTGATGTGCCTGATGTGCTCAGTGTGCCACGCCTACTGACAGCTTGCCACTTCCACAGCCACATGATGATGAGCAATGATGATGAATTCCTTGCCTTTTGCCTTTGCGGTTTTCCTCTATGCAAGGCGATAAATTTGCTGCCCTGCCAGCAAAAAAAAACACAAAAAAAAAGTAAAAGGAACACTTTTTTTTGTGTGTTTACTTTCATGTACGTACTCTCATATAGTTTCAGTTCCCACGCGCCAAATGCTTTGTGGACTCACCATGCCCAGTTATACAGCGGGTTCCCTCAGCTCTTCGGACTGACATGCCACTCATCAGCTGGAAGCTATTCGCGTAACTTTCGCCGACCCCATCTCCCAATCCCTTCAACACATATAGCCCAAAAAAACTTGATGAACCAGCAACTTTTGCATTCAGATGAATATTAAATACACTAACTTTCAGGCAATATACCTATTTGTATTCCAAACATAAAAATGTTAAGTCTCCTGAATCTAACAAACACACTGTTTACAATCTTGATTTACAATGTATTCAAATATTATTTGAAAAAAATCATTAACACTATTGTTTAGAGAAATAGCATATTTATATTATGTTTTTAAAATAGCTAATAATGTTAAAAATGGATAACAGCATACTTAAATTCTATCAATTTAGTACAATAGAATTTGAAGAATTTTTCTAATCATGCATAAATTGAAGTTATTAACTACTAATAAATAAAAAAAGGCCAACTCATTATTTTAATCCTATAGTTAGTTAACTGACAGCATTCCCTCTTTTATACCAAAAACTAATTCCCTGACAAGTTTCAATGTGTATTACATCACCAGTTTGTTATTTGGTCTATAAATATTCTGTAATACCTTCAACAAAGTGTATAAGTGTACAGCAAATGAGGAAGACGAAACTTGCCATTCGCTGGTTGCATTACAAAGAAGTTTTCATTTCCCAACGCGGCCGCAGGACATTATTTCTTTTGTTGCCTCCTTCTTTTCTCCCCTTACCACGATTTAGAAGACCTTGCGGCATGTCAGGCCATTCCCATGAATGTCTTCCCCTGCGTGCACCTTCTCTTATTCTGTTATGTTGTTTTTCTCTTTTTTGGTAGCTGTTTTTTATGTGTCTTTAGTTAATCGCTTTCTGTTGCATTTCCCACAACTTAAGAGATAAAGTTGTAGCCCAAAAGTTACGACAACATAACTCAAAAAACTTAAGATTTGAACAATTACTCACTACAAAATATTAATCACTTCCAAATCCAAATAAAAGTTGGACAAATTTGATTGACTGGTTGAATAAAGGAATGTGTTTTGTGCCTAACAGGATGCAAACGTGATTTCCGAATCGAACTTCGATAAGTTTTTAATTGAGAAAATTTTAGTATCTGTTTATGGATATGGAAGAAAATGAAAAGTATTTTAACAAGTTGCTTTGAGAACCTAAGTAATGAAACCTTTAAAGTTGACTCATCTTAGACTTAGTTTACAATCATTAATGCCATTTTTAAGATATTTAAGAAAAAATAAGATAAACTTTTAAACTGCTTACAAATTTTGTGGTAGAACTTATGATTTTCACTTTTCAGCAAGTCTTTGGGAAAATCGTAAACAGGCAATTAAAATTGATGTAACTCATAGAACAATCACAATTTCTTTTGCCCATGCTTAACGTTTCGGCAATTATCAAATCCATTGCATATCTCTCTCCATTTTTACTCCCCCCATATGGATTACTTTATGGCATTGTTGGCTTTTAGGAGCTATCAGATTCATTTCTTCCATTTCCGTTTCTTTTATTGCATTCTCTCTGTTGATCTGTTTTTATAGCGTTGCGCCTACAATGCGCCTCCCTTTCAGAGTCCTGTCCTTTCTGGGGTCTCTCTCCCGATTGTTTTTCCTTTTCTTAGCCTTGTTCGTTACGAGGTGCTAAATCAAGTTAACGTTTAAGTGGCCGTTTAGTGCCTATGTTGCTGCAGTCCTTCCACTCATTTTCCCTCCCTCTCTCCCCTGTTTATTATTATTTTCCTTTTGTCATAAAGAGTTTTCTTGCATTGCCTTTTGCTGCTTTTTATTGACTGTAAACTTTATATTTTTAATATTTTCTTTATGCTTTTTCTTTATTTTCGTTGTTGTTGCTGTTACTTTGCAGCTTGTAATTGTTTTTTAAACAAAGTTTATAACTTTTATACAGTAACGTAACGATTCTTTATATTCTCAACTGCTTTGTTGTTCCTCAGCTTCTTCTTGTTGTTCTTAGGGGTATTCCCTTTTCTTACAGCTTTTTTTTTTGTTTCTTGAAATTTTAATTTGCTTGTCTGCCTTTTAATGGCAGTTCTTATGCAGTTTTTTATTTTTGACGGTGTGTGCATTGAAAAGCGGAAAACTTCAATTGCATTTTCCTGCTTTCCTTTATTTTTTTAAGCGTACCAAATACAGCAACAAAGTAATTAAAAATATGGAAATTCCCTGCTGATTTTTTGAGCTTATTTCAATTTGGATATGCATGGAAAAAGAAACAAGAATTTACACTTAAAATGCTCTTAAAGAATATGAAAATTAAAACTTGCGCCTTGTACTTTATAGATGATGAAGATTTCTTTAAAGTCCATGAGTGTAAAGTTAATAAAGAAGAATGGCTTTGTTTTGCAATGGAGTACTTCTCAAATTATTCTAATTATAGCAGGACAGGAGAAAAGAAGAAAAGAAAGAAGAATTAACTAAAACAAGTGAAAGACACACACGATAGAACCTTAATAGAAACACAAATCTTATCCAATTTTTAGAGTAAAACAGAGTAAACTTCAAAGAGCTTTCAGAAAATATAAGAAACCCATCATATAGTTATTTTAAAAATTGTATTCTTTCTAGATGGATCATATATTTGCATTTGGTGGCTTTCAAGGTCATATATTGCAGCACCTTTAACGAGTTGGCAGTTCCATTCCCATGATGAATTTACTTTTGGTACACGCAATTTCAATTTCGATTTCAATTCAATGCAAGTGCATTTCAATTGCATTTATGTAATCAACAAACAGAGCACAACCCAATCAAACACCCAACCAAACAGCGTTACACCCCTATAAGTACCACATACACAGATATACACACAAAAACACACGCACTTGCAATGGAAAAACTGTGGAATCGTGTTGCATTATTGATGCTCTCGTTGTTTTGAGTTGAATGAACATATTTTGCCTTGACATACATTGCATTGTTTAGCAAACACGAGTGTCAGGACCTCACCCTCTCAACGCATTCTGTACAGCCTCCTAACACTCTCTCCGACCTCTCTTTCACCCCATCCCCCTCTTTACGCTCAACACACATGTACAAGCGCTTGAGCCCATTGAAATCTCCTTCCTCTGTGCACACAATTTTTGTTCAAATAACACGAGCTTGTACAAGAAAACCAACAGTGGCATCAACATCAACAACAGCAGCAGCAGCAGCAACGGCAGCAGCAGCAGCAACTTGCAACAACTAGCAACAACAATAATGACATTTTGACTGACAGACGCAACAGTAACAGAGGCCCAAAGACAGTTGGACAGTGGATTAAGAGAGCGAAAGAGAAAGAAATACAATGAGTGAGAGTGTTGTACAACAAAAAACAAACTTAGAAATTTAAAGTCTTGCGGCACAACTTAAATATACTCTGTAATAAAAACAGAATAAGTATTTTTACAACTATTAAAGAAAGCAAGAAGAGTTAATCATTTTGCCGTTCATTACTTTCATGTATAATTCAACCGTATTATTTTATTTACTCATCCAGACTTAAACACTAATGAGTAAATTTTACTTCATAAAGTTGGCCTTCCATTTTCAAAGAATCAATTTAAATACTTTGTAACTAATACACCCAATCAAGTAGATAAGGATGGGTATCCAAATGGCGCTTACAAGGCGCGCTGACGACGATGTTCAAAAACTTGTCGGGCGCTTGTTTGGTTAGGCTCTTGTTGTTCTCAGGTTGTTTGTTATATATGTTGATGCTGTTGTTGTTGTTCATGTTGTTGCTGCTGCTGTTGTTGCTGTTGCTGTTGCTACTGTTGCAGTTGTCGACATTGAAGTCTGTTCACAAATACTTAACATGACGCTCGCTATTTACACATACTTGTTGCAAATTGTTGTTATTGCAATTAGAACTGAGAGATGTCGAGAAGGAAATTGTGTAGATAGTGAGAGTAAGGAAACACGATAGAGGAAGAACAGGAAAAGGACGAAAAAGGATTTCGGTTGGGTTGGCTAATAAAGCAAGTGAAGGTTTCTCAAGTTCCTTTCTGTTCCAAGTAATTTTATTGAGTTAACAATTGAAGATATAAATAAACATTTGTTAGCAATTGATAGAGAGATTGAAAGTTTACTATATCTAAAGTGTACAGATACACAAGGTTGTTCCATAAAGAAAACTTTAATTGACAAGATGGAAAAGTCGACAAGTTTTCCCGAGTGTATGAAACAAACACAATTTAAACTTTTGCAATATACAACTTGGTTTATTCGACAACATATTTAGATAACTATTTGGCTTGCAAATGGGAATAAATGCAGGCATTTAAATAAGTATGTTTATTCCATTGATCAACATTGTAAGAGGTTTTGGTGAATTTTTGATAAATTGCAATGAATTGGGAATTGATTTGACCGTTATCCCTTGGAATTCTAAATATATTTTAATAGTTTTCAATGTTCCATTAGTTGAAGATGACGAGCCCAAGTAAAACCTAAAATGTAAACAACATTTTGCTTTTGTTTTTTTATTTTTATTCTTGCTAATTGACGCTTGAATAACCTAACTGGAATTTGATAGAAAACAAATTCTGGGTTAAAGTTACGGCCAATTACAAAAAGCAATCAACCTTAAATATTGTTTTGACTTATAAATTCGTAAATATTGTAGGATATTGTAGCTGTAAAAGTGCTGAGCCGTAAAGGATATTCGTATGTTGGCCAAGAAACTGCTTCTACATTGGGCTGGCTGGCTGGCTGGCTGGCTGACTGACTGACAGCTGCACTCATTGAGGCAATTTGCTTAAGTTACAAATTGAAATATTTGCATTTTATCTTAGAAATGCAAATGCTTCAACCCATGGTGTATACTTTTACTCCCACTGTTTCTCCTACTGTTTCTCCTACCGATTCTCATCCTGTGCAAAGTATCTGTGCAAACAATGCCAAACAAATTGGCTATTCAAATCCGCAGACAACTTACGCTCCTCCTACCCTTTTTCACTCCTCCACACGAGTTAAGGTCCTGGGAATGGGTTCACAATTTATGCGTTGGCCCCGACGCTGAATGCATTTTGCAATTTTCATGGGCTGCCAGCCATTTTTTGCCTCTCTGCTCTCTAGTTGGCAGGGCTGGCAGCAAAAAAAAAAAAAATAAAAAGAAAAAACCCATTAAGATTACTTTCTATGGCCAGATTTGAGTCGCCTACATCTTGTGAGTGAGACAGCAGCGCAGCGTCAAATGCAGAACTCAACTCTTCTCAAAGCAGCAGAACAGAGGCCTGATGAGATTTTTGCTCCTTTTTTTTTGTGTAGTAATACACATGCAAATAAACAGCAGAGTATGCTGGGTATGTGGAGCATGTGGCATGGAATGTGTGGCAAATACAGTTGATACCAAACGAGCTGCGTTGATTCGACACGGGGGCTACAAAGAAGACGATTGATGAGCTTAGAACAATGCAACTGAGGCAGAAGAGAAATGTCTGTTTTATCTGTGTAGTATTTAAGATATCACCTGGACTTTTAAATGCCTGCAATTAAAACTGTCCTTAGATATAAACGCACCTTTTGTTTTTGCATTCACACCAGTGTTTTTAAGTCATCTTTAAGGAGGTTTAAGAATAAAATTAAGAAAATACACTTAGCCCAACAATATGCCTTATGCTTTCTACCTGTGCTCATATAGTTATTACTCTTAAATTATTTTTTTGTTTTTAAAGTAAAAGCATTCATTTGCGAAAAAAATAAGGTGAATTGAGACACTTTTCAAATAGATCTATCCTATAACAAACTACTTCTATGAGTTATGGATTGAAATTGAAAATAAGGCGCTACATGCAAGCTTAAGTGAAAATTAAGATTATCTTTTTTTATCAAGGAAAATAGCTCAACTATTGCATATTGATAGATACAAATGCATCATTTGAAAAACGTTATAAATATTTTCTGAAAAATAATATATTTATTTAAATTTAACTCTTATTGTATGATATTGACTTTAATATTTCCTGACCCTATTTTATAGATTTTTTAATAAATTTGTTTCCCGCTTATTTGGTCAGCTTATCCCGTTTTTGTGTCGAGTAGTTGATATCACTGGCTCACATTTTCTTCCTTATTTCTCCTTTCTCTTCTCTCGTCATTAGAGTCAAAGCAGAATTGCCAAAAATTTCAGCGCTGTCCGCTGCATTAACTTTTTGATCATTGCTTAGATGACTTTGCAGTTTTGGCGCTCTCTTGTGGTAGCCATTTTGGGAACATAATCGGACGGTGGCCATTTTTAATTGAGCGTAAAATTGGTGTGAACATTAAGGCAAATTAAGCACTAAAGATTATTATTATTGTTTCCTCAAGAGAGCATCGAAAAGTGCTCATATTTGATTAGCAGTGGCTTCTACCAAGGTGCAGTAGAGAATTAAAAGATATTAAGCTATCTTTTACTTTAATTTCGCTCAAAAAGAGCATTTGAATTTCGCTTCCTTTATAATTTCCAATTTTTTCAATTGCTTTTTCTTTTCCTCATTCTCTTCGCATGGCATTGTTTTTGGGCAAATTAAAAACTTTCGCGGTTGCTTTGGTTTATGCTCTTTTTCGTTTCGGCGCAAAAAATAAAGACAAAAATTTTCAATTCAAAGGCAAATTGTCTTTTATTTCAAGCTCATTAGCTTTTAATGCAATTTCATGCGGCTCAACGCGCCTCAATTTTTGCCACGCGTAAATGTCCACAGAGCGAGAGGACATTCAGATAAAGAGAGAGAGAGAGAGATAGAGGGGGAAATACATACAGGAAAACATACAGCAAAAATACATATTTATATGTAACGTAAAACGTCGCACATCATTTGCATTACATTTTCATTTCATATGTGCAATTGTTGTTGTACCATATGTTTTGTGGATTTAGAAAATCGACTTTTGTCGTCATGAATTAAATTCTTTTCTCCATTTTTGAAGAAGCATGACAAGAAGAGGAAGGTGAACAAGAAGAAGAACACAAGACAAGACGTTCCAACATTTTATGTAAATTTTCTAAAATATTTATGGAAATGTACCATATTGTGAGAGGCTGCGTCAAAATGGCAGCCAAGTAAATACACATTTACATATGTGTGTGAATGCCTGTGTGAGTGTTGTATATCAGAGACAATCATACACTTACACACAACATACACACAGACAGTTCAGAGAGAACAGACATCAGCATAAATTTTAAATAAATGCTACAGAAAGAGAATATTAAATGCTGTTTGTTGTTGCCTCTTTCTCTCATTTTTCGTGCTCATTCTTTGTGACTAAATGCAGCTTTTGGCTAATGTTCCTTGAGACAGTGTACAATTTTTTTTAAACCAATATGAAGACGTAAGCTGATGCCAAAAGGTTACCTATTTGAAAGGTCAAAGCAGTTTAAGCAACAGATCAAATTTCAGGGACTTTAAGTTATCACTGATGTTGTTATAATTCTTGAAAGTGTCCTTAATATCGATGACGTTTGCATATTGCTTTCATCTGCTATCAACATACAAACCTACACATATACTAAATGAATACTTTGCACATATGAATATTTAGAGTTTCAGAGAAAGAGACAAAGTCCAACACTTTATTTGAGCTGAAGTTGCAGTTTTTCCTTTGTCGAATATAAATAAAGTGAGAGACAGAGAAAGAGAGGGATGCAGAGGGAGAGAGAGGGAGAGAGAGGGGGAAAGCAGCGGTATGCAAATGAATTTCCCAAGTGCCATGGCGACAGTTTTATTGAGCTTATCTGAGCTTCTCTATTGTGGCAAGAGAAAGAAAAAGAATATGGCGACTAACAATTGGCGTACGTGACGATAAAGTGAATGCTATTGAGAGTAGTTCATAACAAAGCTGCATATAAGTGAAGCTTTTATGCATAAATAGGCACGTGTTTAGCTGATCATCAGTGCTTTCAAAAGTTCACATAGTATTAAAACGTGCCAAGCTCTGTAGACAGTGTAGATTAAGGTGTAATGTGGGTTAAAATACAAATTTTATTTATTATTTACACTAAATTCTTTCAGTTGTAGTAATTGTTTTCTTTTAACTACACTTAAGTTTAATTGAATACCAATTGTCTGGCAATTAATTATTGCTTTATGTAAAGTTTATCTGCATTTGTTGATTTGCCTGCCATTCTCATCAGTTGCTTAGTTTTCAACTTCTCTCCACCTTAGGGCAAATTCAAAGCTTGAATTACATTTGAAATGTATTTAAATCATTATTCACCCACTTTGTTCTATGTCAATATTTCTCACATCTAATAAAGTTTCGCATGCTATCAAAAGTTATTCCATCTTAAACTACTATCAACAGACGATGCCACGCCCATTACCTGCAGTAGTCTGCCCTTCTGCGTTCTGTGTACATTCCTTTACTTCGTATCAGTCTAATGCGCTTAATCAAATGTTTATCTTTCAGCAGAGCAGCTCTGCCCTTTCAAACCCCCTTCTCCATCAGAGCATCCAATTTTCCTACGTTTGCGCTCTTTTCGTTTTCCTGGTTTTTGTGATTTTTCTCATTTATTTTCGTGCGCATAGATTATGTAAATTTTACTACTTTCACTTCGACATTTTCATTATGTCGAAAGCGGAGACAATGTCTATCTCTTACCTTACTGTCTTTCTGCCTTCTTCTCTGGGAACGAAGCTTGAGCTAGTGAAAAATTACGCTCTCATTTTGAAAAAGTCAGAATTCGTATTTAAAATACTTGCACATAATTTATTTTCTCGAGAATACAAATCATTTCATTTTCGTGCAAGTCACGACGGCCCAAAAGTGTAGCATATCTTACGGCGCCATGCCATTAAAGGGAACACAGAACCCAGAACCCAGATCCCAGCATACAGTTCCCAGTTCCCAGTCATCCTCCATGCCTGACAGCAAGTCCATGCCTCTGATGATGGTTATATTACATTAACTGCAGCCAACAACAAAATAGTTCCGTGTGCCAAAAGTAAAATGAAAATAAAATGTAGCCTAAAAAAATAAGAAACGGTGCTTGTGTGTGTGTGTATGTGTGTGTTTGGGAGAGGGGGAAAATAGCACAGAGTGTAGCACAATGAATATGTAACTAGGAGGAAGTCAAGGGTGCTCGACAGCGAGATGCGCTGCGTTTAATGTCTATAGTAATTTGGGTGGAAAAACAACGATGTAAACTTTAGAGTGAGGGCATGATATTCTAATAAGCTTGGGCACTGCGCCATCTAGCGCGTGAAAGGGGCATTAAGTGATAAATGAGTTCATAGTAAAAACTGCATATTTAAAATAATATTTTGATGATCTATAAATTGGGGAAAGGTAAACATTTAAAATAATATTTGTTTAAGCCTCATAAAGATAGTCAGATTCTATTTATTTTATAAAGCATTGATCAATATCAAAGACAATATGCTTATATCTGGATAGCTTAGGCCGCTAGTATTTCAAAATGTTATTAGGTAAAGGAAATAGAACGAAAATGAATTTATAAAATGAAATGGACTATTTTGGAAAAAGTATATAAATTCCGCATCTTTATAACATATAATGTCTTAAAGTTATTATGTTTTGTTTTAATATAAGATTTAGACAATTTTCTTTTAGCTTAGCAAAAAAGCAATGAATATTTATTTTTTATCTCTGGGACATTGTTTAAGTCGACAATTTCAGAAATATTCATTAATAAACAACAGTATTTTACTTTACCAACAAAGCCATGAATATTTATTACTCGATTCAAGCAAACTTTTAGAGAAAACGGGGTCAGGAATAAAGATTAATTCATAAGAGAATCTTTTAGATTTTTAATTAAATCTCAAAGTCAATATGCTTTGTTTTTAGAGTGATACATTTATGTTAGTATGAAGAGAATAATATTATATTTAAAATAATATTTTTATGAAGAATATTTATAACAGATTTCTTGATGAATTTTTAGTTTAACGCTTTGAGCCACTAAGGTAATATGCTCGGCATTTTAAAGCTTATCCGTGCTTTTACTGGGGAACCAGAAACCCAGTCAAGTGTGGAGTAACATGTGCCAAGCATTTTGTTACGCCCATTACTGCGTTGTTATGTGGGCGTCTCTTTATATGTGGTTAAATGTGTGTGGGTGTGTGTGTGTGTGTGTGTGTGTGGGTGTGTGGCTTAGTGTTGCTCTTAGTGTTGTTGACGGGGTGTTGGGTTGTGATATCTATGTGCTTATATGTGGGATTGTCTTCACACTCATTTGTCTAGCGCTAAAGTTGTATTTATTTTAATGCAGCCGACGCGGCGTATGCGTAATTAAATTTCATGTACCGACACAAATGAAACCAGGTTGTCTGAGAGTTGCACAGTGTAAATAAACACTTTCTGTGATGCGGGCTGCCCCAGACTCTAGGCATTTTGTATTAGTTGAGCAGTAATTGAAATTGTGAAAAGTTAACTGTTTGGAAAACCCCCGCATCCTATTTTCCACATTTACACAACTTGCAGGTTAAAGTTTTAACAAAAGCTCTTCAACAGCAAACTGTCTATTCAACGTGTTTGAGTGACAGTTGTGCGTTCAGGTCAAAGTTCAAACATGCATGCATGAAATTTGTGCCCAGCTCACATTTTGTTTGCATAAGGAACCTCCTTCAGGAGGAGCCGCAAGCCAAATCAATCTCAAAGCTGCAGTACCCTTAACTGTTATCTTATCAGGCATACAATCACCGTTGTTGTTTTCCCAGCTTGTTATTGTTGTGGTTGTTGTTACTGTGTAAATATCAACAACTGTCTATCTGTCTGTCGGTCTGTCTGTCTGTCTGTCTGTCTCTCTGTCTGCCCCGTATATCTTCCCCGTCTGGATATCTGTCTCCTCGTGACAGACACCGGGGTTTCCACTCAACGACCAGCGGATCGACACTAATTGCTTGACCTTTTTTGTAACGTCTGTTGTTGGATCTGCTACTGTGTTGACCTTTGAACACCAGTCGACTTTGCAAGCATTGATGCAAACCACAGACTCTGACCCGCTGTCGACGTCAACAACATTGACATGGATAACCACTTAGAGTAAAGTACAAAACGGCGAAAACCTCAACAATTCAAAAGTCCAAAGCTCAAAATCCATCTGAATTAAACAGTTTGAAAAGCTGTTAACTTCACAAGGTCATTAGCCATTTTTCTGAATTATGAAAACGTAGAAATTCTCAAGTGACCTAAATAAAATAATTTTTATACAATTCAGAAAATTTTCAAAATTTTAGAAATATATTTTGATTTGGATGAAGTTTTTATGATAGAAAACTGAAAAATGTTCATATAAGATATTAAAGTATTTTATATTTTATTTTATTATAGTTATAATATTTATATTTTTTATACCACTTATAGCTTTTCAGTAATTTTTGATCTTTTCCATAAACACAGGGTCTCCTGCTGTCGAGCTTGCTCCACTGTAGCTAAATGCACTTTTAAATAAATTTCATATGACAAAAAAAACTGATTCAAACAATTGTAAGTATTTTGATGAATTGTAGATTTTTATATTTAATAGAGTCACAAATGCGTTTGTCTTTTTTTTAATTCTCATGATATATCTTTCTAAATTGACAAAACTTTCAATATTTCTCATATGACAAAGCAATCAAAATCTGTTGTCAGTGTGGATGTGACATCAACGGCAACGCAATCAACATTTTGTCAGTCATTGTGTTAACATTCATTTGTTGCCCCACAGCGTGTGACATTTGCATATTTATTCTTAGCCCAAATCTAATAAAAACATTGCAGCAAAAGCGAATGCATAAATCAAGGAAAAAGCAGGAGAACTCAGGTGGAGAAACAAAGGGAACATCAAATGCCAAAAGCCAAGCGCAATGTGAAATCCCACAAGTGCATAAATTTTAAGCATTTACCCAGGGTTATGATGCTCCCACAACCTGCAACTTGCAACCTGCAACCTGCACATTCGCACAATCTCCTCCACTTTCACACACACACACACACACATTCACTGGACACACCCCTACACACACTCAACCACACTGACACACACCTGGTAAGCCCCAAGCCAACATTCTACACGTATACAAATTTCTGCAGAGGAACAAGGATATCAACTTTAATGTGCAACGCGGCAATGAAAACACCTTCAAGATGCAACATGTGTGCTAGTCTATGTATTGGTGTGTGTGTGAGTGTGTGTGTATTTTTGCCTTTTGCACCTGCTGAGATTTTTGGACATGCGGCGCATACCTCAACGCCAACTTATGGCTACATTTTTTGCCTGTTTTTATGCAACTTTTGCCATTTCTTTAACCCCCTACTACTTATCCTTGGGGGCACTGAGATTTCTAGGGACATAAAAATCCCAAAAAGTGCTGCTAAACTTTCGCTTGAGCAAATAAAAATGTGCCGTGGCAGCTGCAGCAGTTATTTTATTTTTTTAGGAGTAGGGAATTGTGGGAGAGAGAGGAAGGGATATGAACTCTCAGCCATTAGACTGTACCTCATGTCAACTGGAGTGGCAATAAGTGCCATGCATATTGTCGCAACCAGGTGACGCCACACAAACTGACAGCATAAACTGCAACTTGGCCTAGAAACTTGGCTTATTGGCAGCGTCTCTGACTCAACGTCCTTATCACTTGTCCTGCGATAACAAAAACCACTTAAGAAATGTTTAAGCCGTAGCGTAAAACTTTGTTTAATCTTGTGGAACTTGCTAAGTTTATAATAACAAGAATAACAAGATTCATCAGTCATTAAATTGTCAAAGTATTTAAAAGATATAATTGTACTCCTTGTAAATTCTGATCTAATGGTAACCCCTTTTGTTTCTCAACTTATTCTGACCGTATTACTTTAATCAAATGCAGAATAATGCTGATCAACTATTATAACGTTTTTAATTTTATTTTATTTCCATTTGTAATATGCTTTTAGGCAAATTGTAGAATTTTATATTGCAGTAAATAACTCATTATTTTATGTAGGTCTGAGCAAGGATTCATTCTTAATTATCAAAGTATTTTTTACTCATCGTATATCCTATATATAGTATTTGCAGATTACTATTCCATTTAAACAAATTTTCTTTCATTTAACTATTATATTTTCTTACAGAGACAAATTCAGTCAATCTGTTATTATATTTTTATAGATTTTCTACATATATTACTGTCAATTCAAAAGCTATACTGTAAACAATATGTACAATTTCAGCAAGTTTGTTTGACTTTCTACAATATTCAGTAGCCCCCGTCATGCATTTGTAGTATCTCCCCTTTTCCTATCAACAATACATGACCAATTCACACGATTTTCCTCATAGTTCTTTTCATTGTACTATATGAATGTGGGTTTTCCCTTCTCGATCCTTCCGGCAATTTACGCGCTAGTAACGATTGTATTGCAATTGCTTGACCCACATGTCATAAACAATAAAATATATTAAAATATATACGCGGCATATGGGGAAAGGACCCATTTAAAACAGGACAACAAGCCAACACAATGAACACAATGCACCACAAGGGGCGCTGCCTGAAAATTTAAACAAATTTTTACACATTTCCTGTTGCCCATTCTCGTTCTCATTGTCGTTCTCATTGTCGTTGTTGTTGTTGTTGTTGTTGTTGTTGTTCATATCGCTGTTGCTGTATTTCGTTGCGTTGTGCTGCACTTGCAGCTTGACACAGTTCTCTACCACACCCATTTATTTGCAATGTCAACGAGAGTGCAAAAATTAAAAAAGAACATTGCTAGAATGTTGTAGTTGAAAGTGCTGAGCCATGAGATGCGCTTGAAAGTGAACTGAATTTGGTTTTAATGTAAATTAATAAATTTACGACGACAAATTAATGTATTCAAGCGAATAGAAGGATGAGGAATCGTAAAGATTCTTTGATATTTCCCAGAATATCGATATATCAATAAATTCATATTTTACTAAATAGGTTTTTTTCTATCCAAATCGGAATTTCAGCATCTCTCTCTATATACTCTGTAAAAATAAATTTGACTTTTCGTGTTAATGTATTCTTTTCTTCATTACTATGCCCTTGATACCCATGTGCTCTCACCGTACAGGGTATTAAGAGTGCCCATTCTAGAGGCTCCAACTTGTTTCGGGGTCTCTGCTAATGGCCAGTACATGTTGCAGCCCATGAAATTTGCATGTAATTTTGTATAGCAAGAAGAAGACGAAGAATAAGTTCTGAAGAGGCGTGGCATTTCATGTATTCATTATTTCGACGAAAATTCAAGTTCTATTAGATACTCGTACTGTTGCTGTTGCTGTGGCGACCTTGTTGCAGAAGACCTTGAACCGAGAGCCCGTTGCTAATTCAATAGCGTTCTATGACAACGCCCTTTCGTTGTCACTGCAATTTTGTCGGTAATGATTTCTTTGGCTAATTAGCAATGGGCAATGGGCCAATGTCAGTTGTGGGAATGGCCAAATGGGCATGACAAATGGGAATGAGGGACTTTTAAATTAATTTCATTGGCCGCTGCCAAGTGATCCAATTAAAGCCAAAACTGGTAGACCATGTTCTGTATACTGCATTTTATTGGGTTTTAATTTCCGTTGTTGCCGCCTTGAAGGTGCCACACACACACACACACACACACACACACACACACACTCATTTCAATTCTTGTGCAACCGCAAGGCGTGTGTGAAAATTGAAATGTCACCCATATCCCCATTTCTCCTTTAGTTCTCTCTCTCTTTGCTTTTTCGCTCTCTCAATCTCAATCCCATGCAGCATGCCATGTCGTGGTTCGCTTTTGCTGCTTGTCTGCCGTTGACAGTCATTGACAGCGACGAGGCTGAGAAGGAGAACGAGCACGAGGACGAGGTCGAAAGCGAGGACAATTTTAAAGCGAGGAGGGCATTTGTGTGGCAACCTCTGTTAGCCACATTGCATGCAGGCAATGTTGCATGCCGAGCTGCACTTAATGCTGACTCAACGCTCTACTATATAAGTTCTTATTTGCCAGGAGACTTGGCTTCCCTCGACTTTGCCATGTTTCGATACTTTCGCTTGGCAGAGAAGCTCGTGCAACTTAATTTGTGCCCTACATCGGTCATAGCAGACATAGCAAAAACACTTAAAAATGTATTTAATTTTTTTTCAAAGAGAAATAATTAAGTAGAAACAAAAGACTCTGTGAAAACATAAACTCTCTTGTAATTAATAGTAGGGAAAAGTGTTATACACACTTTACACTTCTTATACTATTAAACAAAAATATATATAATATTAATATTAATTTATTGTATACTTAAATAATTCTTTGACATCGAAATCTATTATTTAAGGAGAGTCAAACAAAGAAGTGACTTGACAAAATATTGTAGAGTGTTTACAATTCGTTTTGATCTCATATGCGAGTCTAATTTTTTATACATTTTTTTTATAGCCAACTACAAGCTGTCGCCGAAGCCAACAACTTCCCCGTTTGCCCGCAACATCTTTAGCTGCTTTTTAGCACAAATCCTTTTTTGTAGTTTAAAACGTTTTCGACAGGATTTAGTTGCATGACTTTTTGCTTTTAACATTTTGCTTGCTAACATTTCTGGTTGTGCTGGTCAGTCCTTAGCCTCCTCCTTTTAAGCCTCACTCTTAAACTTAGCCACTGGACTGCTGAATGTCCTGAAGCTGCTCTGATCCTGTTTCTGTACCAGACACGTAGCTCTATGGCCAAACGTGCGCGGCATTTCCAAATACAAATACATGGCCACATTTTGTAGTTACCACCCACTTACTTAACTACCCCCAACCATACATTCCCCTCCCGCTCCACTCTCTTAACCCCTTTCCACTTATAGATTTTCTGCTGTTTTGTTGCAGTCTCAATAAATTGTGCTTTCGGTTTTATTTGTTGACCACTTCGTTGCGATCGAATCTTAAATTCGATATATTTCGCAGTTACGATTTGTTTTGGCCATTTTGTGGGCCAGTTACAATCAGTTCTGTTGGCCAGTTGGAAAAATCAGTTATTATGGGGTGCCTTAATTGTTGCACTGTTGACACTGTTAAGCCAGAGCCAAGTAAACTATTTAAAGTCCGATTGCGACTAGGAAAAATGCTTTGCAGATACTACTAACTGCTAACTGCCAACTGCCAACTACCAAAAAGCAACTGCCGCCATTTGCCTCTCACAATGTTTGCGGTAAAACTTTTTGCCCTGCTTTGTTAATTCGGTCAATATTTGCGGACGCACGAAATAAAAATGAAAACTCAGCGCAAAACTTTTCGCAGCGCTGTCGCATTGGCCAAGTTAAAGCAAAATAATGAAAAAATCTATTTAACCCCTTAATGGTTGTTGGCCCAAACTTATACCACACTTTTTTCCCCCTCTCTCTCTCTCTCTCTCTCTCTCTGTCTCTTGTTCTCTGTGTTTTTCATTCTGTACTGTGTGGTCTGTAGTTTGTTTTGCTTTTGCGATGAAGAGCAGGAAGCAGGAAACTTTAGAATTGTTTGCAAAAGCCGCCCACTACAGCAGTTTGATATGTACGAGATATATGCTATATTTTCATTTATATATGTATATATAAATATATGTACATTGAGTACACACCATGTGCATACACAAGCAACAGTTGTGACAGCTGTCAAATACTCTGTGCACTTTGCTGAGATTCTTCTTTAAGTTGTTAAGATTTTCAGAAAAATGTTGCCTTTAATTCAACCTATTCACTTAATCTTGCTGTAAATTCAAGTAAATTATTTAACTTACTATTCACATATATTTAAAAAATTTCTTCATTTAATTCTATACTAACAGAAAAAATATAATTTCTGTAACAGAAAACTTTCAAAATATTTTGAACTATTTTAACAATATTTAAACAATTCATTTACTTTCTTTTTCATTAGTATCATGAGTTATTTTTAAAAGAAGTAATTTAATTTTAAAGATACTTTTCCTAAATAAATAATTTTATTTATTTAATATTTGTATTGCTTTTTATTTTGTTTAAACACTATTTAATTGAGAGACCGTTTGAAGTGTTTTCCTCTTAGCGCTAATTACAAGTCGAGTTATTTGCACAACTTACCTGTTAAGTATTCAGTTTGGGAGCCACGCTCCAGTTCTTCAGCTCAGCTCAGCTCAGTTTGGTTCAGTTCAGTTCAGTTTTTGGCTCAGCTCTGGGAAAACTGAAAGCAAAAAGCAAAGTTTTATTTTCTTTATTTGGCGTTAGTTAAATTTGTTTGCAAATTATTTGCTTTTCTGTTTGTTGCTTTTGTTGTTAAGCTGTTGCGTGCAAAGAGCCTTAAGTTAATTAGTCTAAGTTAAGTTTCAGAGTTTTCATATCGTTCAAGAATTTGGTAGCTTAATTTAAGTTCCTTCGCTCCACTAAATAACTTGAGGTAGATGTATTTAAATTGCAGAGCTAATATTTTATATATAGTCAGTTGGAAATAGTTGTATCAATTAAAGATGTTGTACAAGCTATATTTATAAGTATTTGGTGAAGCCCCAAATTTGTTCATTAAAAGTATAAATCTTCAAGAAATGCAACTTTTGGCTTTAAATTAATCTTTATCTTATTTCTTTTTGCCTTGAACCGCTTAATATTATCAACAGAATTCTATGAATTTTGTCAAAGCTTAGATTTTTAAGTGGCGACCTCAACAACTACAGGAACAACAAGCAGCTGACCATAAATAATCAAATCTTATACACAATCTGCAAACAGATTTTGCGTTTCTAATAAATTTCACTTTGCGACTAACCGAAAAGCCACGAAAAAACGAAAGGCAAGAAAAAACTAAATAAATATGCATACAAAAACGAAGATTGCCAATGAAGGCTGTCCAGGCAAAAGCTTTTTGCCAGACAAGAAAATATAAAAATTTATATTTATGTCAGGGCAACGTACAATACAGAAAATAGAGAATATGTATATATATATGTATATATGAATGTATCTGTGTAAATCTGTGGACTACCAGGCAATTGTTGTTGTGTTGGTTTATTGGAAATTGCGTTAGTACAAAACTATACAAAAAGGGAAGAAAAAAGTGAAGAAGAGGCAAACAACAAAACAGCGAAATAGAAGCGACGACAAATTATGGTTCACCGATTTTATAAGCGATTTGTATACCCTATGCTTGGTGCATTTTTGAAGAGGGTATAGTAAAAGCCGAGCTGTGTAAAATTGTTAAAGCATACAATTTTAGAAAAATTTAAATAATTAAGTATTAATACCTCCAATTCCATTTGAACTAAAAAATCGATATATCTTTTATCCTTATTTAAAAAAAAGGATCTGTTAGGTATCTATAAGTCAATCAACTTGATCTCAATAAAAACATTCTATTTTTCGGATTTTCTTGTGGCTTTTAGCATTCCATCTTTTTTCATGTTTGGTGTCTGTTGTCAAGGACGGACTTCATATTTATGCGGTGTGAAAATGTGGTTGGAAGTCAATAACATAATAAAAACGTTGACGTTGCCGTTGCCGTTGCCTTTTGAAGGTCGCACGCATCAGTGGAACAGCTGCTGAAAGATGATGTGATCCCAAAAAGGAGAATGTCTATGCCAAACTTGAAGGCTGACTTCGAATTGCTAACCTTAAGGCACACTCTCTCTATCTCTCTGCCCTTCTATCTGTGTCTCTGTCTGTTGTCTATCTGGCACAGAACAATGCGAAAACAAAACTTTCATTGCATAACAATAGGCGCAATGGCGTGCCACAAGCAGCATTTAAATATAAATACCTGCAGCTCGAGCAGAAAAACCACCAGAAAGCCGCCGCTGGCCAAAAAGTGAAAAGTTTTCTGCGTTTTACAGGCAATTTTCCCATCTCTCCTTGTTTTTCCCTCTCTCTCTCTCTCTCTGTTTCTCTTTTTCTCTCATTCTCTATTCATTTATCTCTGTCCTGCTCACTGACATTGCTGCTGAGTGTGGCTCGTGGTCGTTGGCACGTGAAAGAAAAAGTGCAGGTGGCTTTTGCTGGATTCGCGTGGCCAGCAGAATAAATAAACTTCAACTTTTTGCTGGCCACAACAAACACAGCATCGCCAACAATAACAACAACCACAACAACAATAGCATCAAATATCTAGGGAAAAAATCTAAAAATGTAACAATAACAAATGAGAAACTGAAATGGGCACAAAAATTGAGAAAAAAAAAGAAGCGTAAAAAAGTTTTATTTATTATTTTGGTTACAAGCAGAGCGTGAAAAATTTGTTAAGCTTTAAAATGTTGTTTTTTTCACTTTTCTCCCTCTCTTACTGTTTCTCACTTTTTTTTTTTGTTGCCGGTGTTAAGGTGGCAAATAATTGCGAACAAATATAAACAAGCTGCATCAACAGCCAGGGGAAACAGATAAAGCAGATGGCAAGAAATTAGGTTGAGAGCTGGAAGAGCAGAGTAGGATGAAGCTGATAATGCGGAGAGCTATACAAATTAGGTCAACTGAGGATAATAGGAATACCATAATAATATCTTTAACATAGATTTAAGTTCACTTCGAAATATATTTTAGTTTTTACTTTGCTTGACTTAAAAATACTTTTTAAAATCGTCAAGCCATAATTGATGGAATTTCAGGTTAAATAGATAAAATAGTATATGAAAATTAAATATTGTTTGTTATTAAAACGTACAAATTTCAGCTTGGCTGAGTTAAAGCCAGTAAAAATACTAAAAAAATATTCTTTTATAGATTTTCTATTTCCTTTTTTGTAGTTTCTTCGAGCGCTCATTAATTACTGTCTGTTTTTTGCCCGTTACATATTTCTACATCGTCTTATTTGTCCCTAAGCCCTAAGCATTGTAGCTTTATTTTCTCTTTATATATCCACCTGCTTTCATTAGTTTACCTGCCTTATCCGACCTCTCTCCTTGCTCCTACTAAGCAGCAATTGCTGGGCCACAAAATAATTGCCTACTTTTCAGAGGGCGCAGAAAACTTCATTTGAATGCAAGGATTTTCCCGTGGGAGCAAATGTTGTTACCAGAATTTTCTTCTTTTTGTAAAATTATACAAATTAATTTGGGAGCGACAATTGTAGAGTTTCGGACCTCCTCCTGTTGCAGGAGGCCTCACATTTCCCGATTCCCTTTTCCCCCTTTGTCCTGTGCCCATTTCGCGGGCATCGCATTAATTATGCTCAAGTGTCCGCTGGGAATGTGGCCAACACTTGTTATGTAATGACTTTTGTTGGGTTGGGAAGCGGCAACGAGGCTGGCGGGGGCGTGGCATTCTGTCATCAGCGTCGCGTTGTTGGACAAGTTTTTGATTTGATTCTGCAAACTGTTGGCAGCCAATGGGGATTTGTATGTTGCAATTTAAAAGCGACCGAGACACAGCGAGAGAGAGAGACAGAGAAAGAGAGATATAGAGAGGGAAAGGTGAAATCCTTTCGCTAAATAAACCTAAGCGTTGGCAGCCCTGGTTAAAATTTATCGGCGCGCCAACTGCAAGGCAATATATCACAGATTTATGTCAGCATCATGAAAATAGCACACGCAGATACAGAAACAAATACGTACACACATTTACGCACACACACAGACACACACAAACAGCAAAGACTACGAACAAACTATAAAAACACAGCGAAAGTAAATAAAGAAATAAAAACAAGGCAAAAGCGAAAACAGAAACAAAAACAATAACAACGAAATCGAGCCAAATGCGGAAACGACAATATTAAAGCTCAAAACCAGAGAAGACACTAAAAACAATAAAAAAAATATAAATTCGTGAGTTTTGTTAAGAGTTTATGTGTATGTGTGTGTGTGGTTGTGCAAAGCCCTTGGCAATTGGTAAACAAATTGTAAACCTTATCAGAAATTGTATATTAGCGTTACATTGATATATTGAGGGAGTGAGCAAATAATGAAATACACAGGATAAAACTTTAGTTATTAAGTCAAGGTATATTTTAGAATGTTGACAGCACAATTTACTTTACTTCTGGTTTTTTATTTAGATAAGCGAATAAAATGAAAAGGCAATCAGCAACAGTTGAAAATTTCAAAAGCATGTAAACACTGTGTAAGAAACTAATTAAATGTGAAATACGCTTACGAGAAAAAGAGTTTAAAATATATTTACCTTGACTTCTAGAAATATATAATATGTATATTAAAAAAATTAACTAGAAAATATAGTTCAAGCTTGGCTTTAGTTTAAGAAAGTCAATATATTCTGTAAAAATTATAGACAAGCTTATAAGGTGACTGATAAATTAAGAAACTCAATATGTTCTGTTCATAAAATATTCTAGTTAAAATCTATACAATCGAAAAGCAAAGACTCTTATATGCAGCAGCTACTGTCAATCAGCCGTCAACCTTTGCTCCTGCTCCTATCACTCCCTCTCCATATTCCTGTACCACAGTTCCTGCCCCTGCCACAAGCTTTTCCGGATCTGTGGAGCGTTAATTTACGCAAATGACAAAAGCATGTTGCAAATGGAAAGGCTGTCTGTCAAAATGTGCTTAAGTGAGGTAAATGCATTTACAAATGTGTGTTTTTTTGCACTAATTGTTTTGGTTGTTGTTGTTCTTTTGGTCATTCACCTGACACGAAGATTAATAATGATCCAGCATAATTACTGAATAAACGGAAGCAAAGTAAAAGAGGGGAACGGAACTGTAACTGTTTGCAGTTTTAACGCCTGCACTTGACACTTGAAGTACAACAATAAATTTAAAGTCAGTCTGCAGTGAAAGCAGTCAAACACATACGTACACACACACACACACACAAATAGAAGCAAACTCTAAGCGGAGTTTAGGGAAACGAATGAAAACTATGCGCTTGTGATTTATGCATTCAAAGTTATAGAGAACTGGAAAAACCCTGAAAACCCCAAAGATGGCTATGCAAAACTTCAAAAACAACTGTCGAGGCGCAGTTACAGCTGAAGTCGAGGGTTGGCGGTTTTGGGTTAAGGGTTGCAGGTCGCAGGCATTGCCAAAGCCGCAGCAACATTGCGGGCAATAAAAAATTGTCGCAGGCCAGGAGGACAAGGATTTAGCGATATATAGAAGTACATATAGCATATATAGAAAGCCACATGTGCTGTAAACCAATTGAAAGTGCCGTAAATTGGGTCAGACAGGAACTACTAGCTGAGCTCTGAAATCAAAGACAGCTGCAGCGAAAAGAAACAACTCAAATTGAGAGTGATAAGTGAAGAGATATCCTAGCTATAAAACTATATTTCCCTTTGATCTAATTGATTGAGCGGAAAAGCTTATATTCAATATATTAATGATACTTTCATCTTCATTCTTTTGCAAATAAAAATTGTACAATACGAAAATTGTTAATCCTTTTGGAAAATTTGTTATTTAAATTTCAGAAAATTAAGGAGCAAATAGCGTGAAGATAAATTTTTAAATAGAAACAATTAAATATTTATTTTAAGAGCCATTCTTTGAAATAGTTTAGTTTATACAGTCTTAATTTATTTATTGCAGGGTATTCGACCACAACATCCAATTGCTAACTCCTTGGCCCACGCGGCATTTGTGGCGCAACAAATCTTTGAAGCGTGGCAGGCATCGATTGGTTGCCTACAAATTGTGTTAGTGCGGCAAGGTGAACGAACATGTTGCAAGTGTGGCACATCGAGCTCAGGCTGCACATCTATTTATCAATTTGCAATTGAACAAAAAGTTTCGCTAGACAAAAGAAAAATCACATAAAATTACATTTTATTGATAGTAAAACGAAAGTAAAGCTTTGGCAAACAAAGCGCAAGCAGAGCTGAGATGAAAATAAGTAAAAGAAGAAAAGCAAGTGGAAAAGAAAAGCCTCACTAAATTACTAAGCACACACGTGTGAGGCTGCTGAGTTGCAGCATTTGAGGCAACCTTACTTTATGTTTTCTCTCCATTTTTTTCTTAGCGCGAAACTTTGCGTTAAGGCTGCAAAGTTTTTGCTAGAATTACTTTCAATTCTAAACTTGGCCAAAGTCGTTGAAAAGTTGGCTACTGCAGCGAAAGGCTAACGTAGCCGAAAATAAATGTGCTGTGAAAGTCAATCAAGTGTTGCAATTTGCAGCGAGTGCTGCATCGACTGTCTCACGGGCTTTTTTGGGTTACCTTTCAAAGTGGTTAGTGGTAAGCAGCTGCAGCATCTGCATGTGAAGCGGCAACATTGCAACTGACAGGTAACAAGAGGCAAGACGAACCTGACCAAATTAATAGCCAAGTCGATTGAGCTTTTGAGACGGACTTTGGCATCATTGTGCATAGCTAATTGAAGGCTATAGAAACTTGAAGCGAATACCAACAGAAATAATTTGCATATTTCAATTAACTTCAAATTAAGAAACTTAATTCATAAAGAAAGTTGAGAGCAGACTATTAAGTATAATTAAGAATGATTGTTTAAGCAAATCAACAGTAATATATGCTGAATAAATCACCGAACAAAAAATTTAGTTTAAAGCTTTTCTTGCTGCTCATATACATATATAAATTTAAATTCTGTATTTGCTTTTGTGGTACCCAAAAAAATGTTCAGAATATTGGACTTTTATCTCTCTTTCTTGCTTGATACACAAAGCAAACCACAGAGCAAATTGAAGACTCAAAACCAAGCCAAATAGTTGCTAAAGCCTCTTCTTTTATCTTAGATTTTCTATTTCACGTATTCTTATCTATGGACATTTCGATACCATTCTCTTCTTAAACCGCTTTGCTCGGATATTGTTTTTTTTTTCTTGGCCACATTTGGCGTTCAATTATAAATCAAGCATAAACCATAATTGAAAGATCAAACGCACAAAACTGGAACATGTATTTGAGCCAAGTCTATGTGTGTTGCTGTTTCTGCTGCGCATTTGTCGCAGCTTTCAGGATAAAAATATACAAACGCACACATGGAAATCCAATGGGAAGGCGTAAGCGAAAAATGTTGTGTGCGTTAATAAATTACAACAATAATGACGCCAAACATGATAACAACATGTCTGATAGATGGCTGGGGAGGGAATATAATGTGCCAGTGACTGTGATTCTGTTCAGGGGTATGGGATGAAGCATCTGAGGGGGAGAGACTAGCGATTGTTATTGATCATCGCAATATTTTGGGCATTAAGCAGAAGCAAGTCAAGCCAAACATATGCAGCCAACTGAGTGGACAAGGGAGGTGAGCGGAGAGTGTGGTTAAGGCCAGTACTCCTTGTGCATGTGTGTGTGTGGCTGTGTGGGTGTGTGGGTGTGTGGGCCAGGCTTTTATCCATTTGACTTGTTTGCGCAGACATGGCAAAAAGGATAACATTGTCCTGTGGCTTCATGACAGGATAGCATTGAGGCAGCCATTCAAAGTGCTGAAAGTCTAAGCCATTAAAGCATATTAGTTTTTGCCTCGTTGTTGTATCTCCACAGTATGTGTACTGTGTGTGTGTGTGTGTCCATGAGTCTGTCACACTGTCTGTCTAGTTTTGTGTTCGTATTTTTATTTATTTCGGTACATTTTTGTTTACGCTCGACTGAACAATAAAAGTTTTAAAGGATTGACATGCTTTTTGTTGCTGCCATTGTTGTTGTTCACGGTTTTTGTTGTTTTCCACCATTTTGTTTTTTGCATTGCCTGCCAGTTGTTGGGATTTAATTTTACGAGCGGCGCCAAAAAGCATGCAACAGTTTTTGCAGAGACACGCAGACCGTGCGTATACGCAATATTTGGTCATGTCGAAAATTTAGTTAAATTTCAATATAAATTTAATTGAAAGCTATAGCAAATAAAGGAATTGAAGTCTGTATTTAACCTGAGATAGAATTGTCAATAGTTTAAAGAAACGATTTATTAACAATTTCTTTAGAAATAGTTCAATAAGCCTCAACTGAAACTTAATTGTTAAGCTTCTCTGTCTTTAAACTCATCAAAAATGATCTAGTTCCCATTTATAATATATTTTTCTTTTACTAGGGCAAAAAGCTGAATAAAATACCCCATAAAATCAAAGAAAACTATCACCTAATTTAATATGTGCTATCTTTATTTACTTCAAGTCGTTAAACTTGTAATTGTAATTATGTAGGGTGATTACTAGGCTGTAAATCAAAGATATCTATGTAATGAATTTCCATTATGTAGCATTGGCCATTAGTTAATTAGCAAATCCAGTGACTATAGCTTCGTAGTCATTGAGTCTTAATTACTTATCAATATTTATGTTTTTGTTTTGCTTACAGATTTCTTCAAATTGTTCAAAATAGTGCACAATCAAAATGAGACTTAAACCAAAACTATGCACTTTAAATTCACGGAAAAATTCATTTTATACTTTAACGTTTTGAATACCCAGCGACCACCCAATAATGCCTTTGTCCCGCTTTGGAGTCCCCTCCACTACAATTTCCTGAAAATTAGTTATGCAATCAACTCTACAATAGTAAACACAAAAAACAGCATTCAATGCAATTTATTTTCGTAATAAAATCGCAGTTTTATTACAAAATCATAGCTGTGAAAAATCTGGTGCACGTAGCAAGCAAATCTATAGTATACAGCATTCATTATTCGTTGGAGCTTATATAATTGTACCATGTATATATAAAATATATAAAAGCATACGTACTACAGAATAGAATCAATTTAATAATATCTCGTAGATTTTTGTAAGGGTCAACGAACAAAAGCTCTACCGTTCTATTAAAATTGAATAAATAAAATAAGAACACAAAGTTCTTTGTAATATCAAAATATCAAACTTGCTATTGATTATCTTATACCTACAATAACAGTACATCAGAAAACAGCTTATAAGAACTATAGTAATTTTAATGATAATACCTCACCATATTTTTTCGATCCTTTAGTTACAGAGTATCTGCTTAGTTAATCACATCAGTATAATATTCTTAGCTATTTGTCGTACATTTTTTTCAGGAATTTGTTTGGAAAGTTCAAAACTTTTATGAAGCTATTTACAAACCAGAGAGATATTTTTTGTAGGTTTTAATGTGCGCAGCTGCACCTGCAGCCCACGCGGAGAATTTATGTGTTTAATATAGAGAGACGCCAATAAATACGATAAACTGGCCCGCAGGCAGCTAACAAATCCCAGCAGCTGCCAAAATGAACCCATTCAAAATAGTTATTCTTCTCGTTTTTGGGCCATTTTATCAACTGTAGGCGCGCTTTTAATCCAATAGCCCATAATAATTTGTGTAAATTTATTTGCCAGTGCTTAGTAAACGAGGACAGAGAACACAGGACACACGCCACAATTGTAGGTCTATAGAAAATCAACATCACGCATACGCCACCGATCCAGTCGAACAGTTTGTTGGTCGCTTGTGGTCACGGTCAGATAGCGTGTAAATAAAATAAATTGCAATAAATAATCTGGCCATGTGCCATAAATCTCAGTTAAATGGACATTTGCATCTTGAAATAGTCGACAGCCGATGCCACCGCAGGAAAGCCACAAAAAAAATTGGAGAGTAGAATGACCAAAGCCACAAAAAGGAACTCATCTCATACTTGAAACAAATCAGCAAAATGATAAAATGCCTCGAGACACACACGACGAGCAGCTAACATAAGATATACTGGCCAAGGTCGTTGCCAGACACTGAATCTGTCAGGCCTTCGCATATATAAATTCTTATATACGAGCATATACTTATTTATGGTTAGTTTATCAAAAGAAATTTATATTTGCTATTTTTTTTAGGGGAGAATAAGTATAAAGTTTATATTTGAAAGAAATTGTTGTCTTAAAAATGAAAGATCTAAATCTTTTTTTAATACATAGAATATTAGATTGCCTTAGGAAATTGTATTATGTTAAAGTAAAGCTGGTCTTTGGATATATAAAACTCTGCTGAGTGGTTTTAAAATGTTAAATTCGGTAATATAATATTTAAATATAAATGCACATTTTTTAAATTTATATTTGTGGAGTGATTGTTCAGTACTAAAAAACACAAAATGAAAGCAATTACTTTCAGAACTCATTTAAGAATTCTAAATAGTTTGTTGACTAGCCTGTAAAGCGGCTTTAGCAAACTTGTAAGTCATAGTTTGATCTACATATTTTTTAGTGATATATTTGCATAATACATACGCATACCAACTAAAATCTATTTCTAAAATGTAACCTCATAAATGGCAAAAGAATTGCAAATAGCAAAAGAAGACTGCATCTAAGCTACATTTTAATCTGTTGCTTAGTGTAATCTATAATCTTTTTAAATGCATCTGTACACGCAAAACAGCTTCTCACTTAAATCTCTGTCAGCTCCGTCGAGCAGAGTTCCCTCTTTCCCTTCTTCATTTCTACCCCCTTCTCTTTCTGTCCCTTTTCTCTGTCTCCGCCAAAGGGGCAGACTTAAGTATGTGTTGATTATGGCGTGGATTTTGTACTTGATGTTGTTGCTCTTGCTATTATTATTGTTGTTGTTGTTGTTGTTACTGCTGTTGTTGTTGGTGTTGGTGGTGGTGGTGGTGGTGGTAATATTGTTGCTAGTGTTAATGGCGACAGAAACTACATGCAACTGCAGAGCAGACATGAGGCAAACTTCTAGACCATTTACCATATTCCACAATATAAGCAAACGTAGTTTTTTATGCAAATATTTAAGAGCATCATCGAAGCAGAGGCGAAGAGTGCAACACCCAGTTGCAGTTGCAATAATGCTAAATTTATGTAAGTGTGTGTGAGTGTGTGTATCTGTGTTATCTACTGCTGTCTGAAGAGCCTTGGTAGCTGTAAGCCATATGTAGATATATGTATGTGCATGCGTGTGTGCATATGCGTGTGTGTGTGTGTACACAACACTCGACGATAAAATCGTCATGTAGTCGTAATGTCTGCATCAAATTGCATTTGCCAAACCAACTATCCCATCCTAGCCCCTGCCACGCCTCAAGTGCCTTTGGGGGCATATGTGACGTCGTCGTCGTCGTCGTCGTCATCGCAATGTGTATTTATGCATAGTTTAATGCGGTTCAATGTCTGGTAAGGACATCAAAACACGACACAGGGCAACGACGCTCTGCACCCGCTGCTAAAGTCATAATCATAATCGTAATCATAATCAAAGTCAGAGTCAGAGTCATCCGGGGATTCAGGAGCCAGAAGTCAAGTGTAAGGAACCAAGAATAATAATCAACAGGCGCACAGCATCAAATCGTTGAATAGATATTTTTCTTACTTTATTATTTTCAAATTGAATTGACATGTCGTTAGTACGAATCGAACGAGCATCAGACAAATCCGATTTTCTTTAAAATATCATATGGAATTTGCATTCGATTTGTGCTCAGTGCTGCACTTGATAGCCAAATGCAACATAGAAGAACTTAAGCACAGATTAAGAGGGCACTCAGGGATGGGATTAAGGTAAAACTGCTGAAAGCTTTGGTTATATGAGAGAAGCATTAAAAATAAAAGTAGAAAATATAGAAAGAATACAAAATTGAAGAAAATTGAGTTTGCTTAGAATTTAGAGAGAAAGTCATGAAGAAAAAATGGAAATGATTCGAGTATATCTACTACATTTTCATTATGACATAGACTCAGACTCTAGTTAATAAATTTGAATATAACGCGAATTTTAATAAATTTAAAGCGAGTTCCAAATTCAGCACTCTTTAAAGGCATTTCTAATATGTGTTGTCCAACAGTCAATGCAAATATTCTTCTAATTTACTTAGCTTTCCCATATCATATCTCTATAGATTTGGGAATACGTAATTTTTCGGGCCTCACAGCATTGACAGCATTGAGATTTGAAGGAGAAGCACTTAATTTGAGCAATCAACACATGCAAATTACGTTGATCGAAATAAGAGCAGGTCCAATATTATTTCATTTCAATAAACAATAAACCATTTTCTGCAGCAATAACAGGCTATCAATAACAAAAAGTACTTCAGTTTTACACACACACACACACACTCTCTCAAACATTCACACATCAACTGCCACTCGATATAAGTAAGTCAAGGCACATGGCTAGAAACAATTGATTATTGTATGTCATAAACACTAAACCCAGAACCAAAACCAAAAGCTGAAGCTGAAACAGAACCAGGACGAACCACTCTACGCTCGAGTAGAGAAAAGAAGAAATTTTGGTGCCACAAGCCACACACACAACACACACACATACACACATACAAAACTGTCAAATGCAGCGAATATAGCTGAGCTACACTCGACCCTGGCTCGAATTGTCCGAAAGCAAATTTAAATGTTAATCAACTGCCGAAAGAAAAAGAAAAAATATATATATGTAACAGGCATGCTTTAGACTACGAAATTCCCTATAACTAACTAATGAACAACACCAAAGCAATCTATAACTTAATATAACACTTATTTCAAATTTACAATTATTATTAATTAATCGGAACATAAAAAGTAGTTGAACTTGTCACCGAATGTCATTCTTGAGATAGACAAAACGATTCATAATTAGGAACTTTCAACCTCCATTACCCTCTCTGCGATTACAGGGTATAAAAAGATGAAATTGAAGAGAAGCATAGTATTTCGCATGCATGCACATGAAAATGAATTTGATATGGGTGGCTGATGTGGATGTGGCTGTGGATGTGGAAACGCGTTTGTAGTCCGCAAATGTAATTGACAGTTCCATTGGAAAGTGTAAAAGCAGAAGGAGGAGGAGTTGAAGGCGGAATCTACTTAGCATAGCCCAAAGGGTTCCGTCAGCAAGTGCACAAAACCATGGACAATAAAAGCCCAGCAACAGAAGCGCAAAATTATTTTTATTAAGAAACAAATTAAATTTATAAAAAGAAAAAAAAATAAACGTATTTTTTCTTGCTATACTCGTCACAGTCTTTTCCCCGGTTTGCATTAAAAATATAGTCGTTTTTCAGCATTTTCCAGCCCATGTTTTACTTTTTTCTACCTGACTGCCAAATGTATCACTTGGTTGCTCTCTGGAAATTTTCAATTTTTTTGTGGCTTACCGTGGACTAAAGGGATGAGTGGGAGTTTGTGAATGTTCACCCCAACGCCATAATTGAGATATGAAGCCCCAACGAGAAAGGTATTATATGCTGTACAGATACGAGAACTAAGTATACATGCCGTCCAAAATTATATTTTTTTTAACATTCATGCGCGGTCAAAACAAAAATAATAAACAAAAATCGTGGTAAAAATTGTTGGATAATGTTCTTAGCTTGGCAAATATTACAGTTTTGCCAATTTAAAGTGACAAATTTTATACTTGATCGAATATTGGGTTTTATAGTTTTGTAGCAGTTTTTTAAAGGCTGCTTCGCATAAACTCGTCAAACTTATCAGACTTCTCATATTTACGATTTAGCATTCCATATCGTAGAGCAATCAAAGATTTTGTATTTCTCAACTTTTTGAAGGTTTTTTCCATGCGATTCTTCCCATCATGGCAGGATAGGCGAGTGACCTCCATTTTTTCATTGATCCAGTTCTTCAATCTAATCAAGGAAATGTTACTCAGAGTTTGACAATTTTTACTTCAGCTTTTACTTACTTCGAGGACATTTTACGTGTAAGAAGTTAGAAAGAAAATTCCGAGAATTATATAATATTTGATGTTCTAAAGCAATGAGAATACTACTAATAATATATTTCATACTGATACTGATTGATGGAAAAA
Source organism: Drosophila putrida (assembly GCA_037043535.1). NCBI lineage: Eukaryota > Metazoa > Arthropoda > Insecta > Diptera > Drosophilidae > Drosophila > Drosophila putrida. The sequence goes on from JBAMBI010000470.1 coordinate 3,288,318, forward strand.
GGAAGAGAACTTCGATTTAATAAAATTTAACTAGTTTCTTCTCTTTCATCCATTTTCCCTTTAGTTAATCTGCTTTGCTTTCCCTTTCTCATTCGTATTTTTATACTAACTCTTCTTTTGTTGGGTACTTAGCAGTCATTGCATGTTTTTCTCTGCGCTTCTCATTCACTACCCATAAATCTGCCGCCTCTCTACGTGCTTCTCATACTCTGTACTTAAGCCAGCAGCTGTTCAGATCCCTTTGCTAATTCATTGAATGTTCTCTCATTATTTGGTCTTTAATTGCAACAATTTCCTGATTTGATGGAACTTTCTTCTCTTGTCTTCTTTCCTTCCTTCTATTATCTACCTCATGTGTGTGTTTGGGTCATAAAAAGAGGCTCATAAAATGTTCCACAGCATCGCAAGTCGTGCATTGCGAGTGTTTCAGTTTTATGCCAATCCCCACAGGCATGCACTGCCACGCCTTCATCCCTTCTTCGACCAACTGCCGCCAGTCAAATCAATTGACGGAAAATAAAAACAAAATGAAAGCAAATACGAGTACAGACACAAATAACACTCTACAAATACAAATAAATCGCAGCATTTCCGCAATGCTCATGTTCTCCCGCTTTTATGATTATTATATAAATCTGCTGCCCCATTCTGACCTCGCAATGGATCTCCACCCCTAGTCCCTGACCCTCCCTCTGAAATGTCATAAAAAAAGCAAATTCAAATAAAAAGCGAGCGCTCGCCGGATTTCGTTGATGATGAAGCCAAACTGTGCGCTTCATTGGTCGTCCATCAGTGAAAGCTGCGTCAAATGGACATATGGACTCGTGGACCAGTGGACACATGTGCCACATTTCACAAACCGTTTATTTTGCCACCTCTCCCCCTCCCTCTACTAAGTTGTGGTCAATATTCAAATGTAGTCTTGACCACTGGTCCACTTATTAAGCCATTAAAGCATAATTTTCTGTTTGCCAGCTGCAAATCCAAGTGTTGCTTTGTATTGCTGACTCGTGGCATGCCTCCTGCCTCAACACCCCACCTCCTTTGCTCTGCCCCCTGTCACAATGCGAGTCTGAGCCTTATGAATTATGAAAGTTTTGGTTGCGTCAGCCACGCGTGTTGGCCATAAACGCCCGGCTTTATGGCCCACAGAGCCACGCAAATTGAAAGTGAAAAGTTGAGTGCAGAGTGCAGTGAGTGTGGCACTGTGGCATGGCCTCGTTTGTGGCATGCTTTGAGGTGAGCTAAAGCAATACCAAGCAAATAATCGGAAAAACTAATCTTTAACTCGCATAGCTCTAAGCAAAGCAAATGTGCATCATTGAGTTAATATGTTTCAATGGAATTCTGTCTGTGCAAATTCTTAATCTTTTTCCTTTAAAAATATATCTTTCATTTCTAAGAAAATAATACAATCATACTTAGGTTAAACATTAAACATTCAGGTTGTTAGAATAAATAAGTAAGAAGCATTAAATACAATATTATAACTTTGTTTTTCCCATTAAAAAAACTGTTCTTAGTAATTTTATGTTTGTCTCGTATTGTTAATACGATTTGCAGCAAATTTATTATCCAGCAATTTGTATTCTGAGTTTTAGTTCACTTAAGTTAGCTACTTAGATAGTTGCTGTAGCAATCTGAGCTTTAGATTAAAAGTAAGAAGAGTTAAGTCGACTGAAGAGCATTTCTCTCCTTCCTATTTCTGTCTCTCCAACTCACATTTATTTTGTACTTTTTTATGCTTCTTACATGAAATGAAACTTAATTTCAACTGCCCACGCATTTGACATGCACTTTACATCTTAACAGAGTAAAATCTCAGTCCAATTACCAACTCACTCACCATAAACCAATGCCAGATGATATACATTCTCACTTATTTATTCATTTGTTGATGACAGTCGTGGGAGAGTAATGCAAATATTTTAAATGTTGCCTCCTATCCATGTTTGTTCTTTTAAATTTTTTTTATTTATGCTATATTTGGCAATTAAATTTTATTAGGGAAAACGCAAAAATCCAAAGGCGTTCTACAAGAAACGAGGAGAGGCATCGACAACAGCGAAAGGAGCTGTTGAAAAAAACGAAAGCAAATGGAAGGCGGCAACAACACAAGTGGGCGGGGCCAGAAATAATAATGGCGTTGATTTCATTTCATTTCTCCATCCCAGTCATCATTTGTTTCTTTTCCTCTCTTCTCTCTCTTTTACTTTGCTTGTCTACTTGTTAGCAGTTGCTCCGACATTAACACGTTAAAAAATCGTGCTGCTTTCTTTCCTTTTCGTTTTTTATTTCATTTTTTATTTGTACTATTTCCGCTTTCGCTTAAAGTAAGACATAAAATACAAAAAATTCAACGAGTTTTTTGTCGCCATTTTTTTGACACTCCAATTTTCCGTTTGTTTCATTATTTGTTTGCCAATGCTTACGGAAATCATTCAGATCATCTATTTTCTTATTCCCACCTAATGAATTGACAGTAAATAACCCAAAGGCTAATGCAGAAAAAATCTAAAAGAAAACGCGAAAGACATGTTTTTCCAATTTAACTCATTGATTTGTTTGCTCTTGAAAAATAATTTAGAAAATTGTTTTAAATATGCGTTACACATCAATCTAGTTTTTGATATTTTGTTTCGTTTTAAGAAAAAGTTAATTGCTCGGAAAATTGAATAATAAATTAGTTTGACTTTATAGGAATCCATGTTAATATATTTCATAATTTTCTGTCTGAATCGCTTCTATACAAATGCAGTCTATACAAATTTCGAATTCAATTATGCTAACTCATTAAATTATAATTATGTATAACAATAAAATTAGCACGTTTCAAGTTCCATTTGAGCAAACAATGGGCCTTCGTGGTAAACAATTGACTGAAATAGGAGATACGCCCACACATTACGCATACGCAGCGTGAACAGCGCAAGTGGAAAATTGTTGGCCACAGGCCAAATACTCGAACGCAAAACATATTTGAGGCAACAGAAAAAAACAAACAAACAAGAAATATCAAAATGAATACCAGTTTTCATGGAGCCATGCCCATGGATTCCCTTCCCCTTCCCCTACAGAGCAAAGCACAGAAATCAATGCGTGACTGACGTTTATGGAACTTTTTAGAACTCTCTAAATTCCAGAACTCCAATTGCTGGCAATTGGCCAGCACCAGACAAAAACTTTATTTTACTGCAAATTTTAGCAACAATTTTTTATACGTGTTATTTAAAGGATTCTTTTTTTAGCTAAGCGAAAACTTAAAAAGAGGATGGTTATAAAATTTTATGTCAATTGAAACATTCACTGAGAGCATATTTCCTTTATGGCTTTATTTTATTTACCTACTACGACTTTGGTTGCAGCTGTAGCCGTTGCTGTAGCTGGAGAAGCAGCTGGAGTTGCAGTTGCAGCTACTTGTGCTACTTGCCACTTGCTGCATTTCCGCATTGCGCACCAAGGACATTATTCATTGTGCCTGGCGCTTTGGGAGCACTCGAAAGTGCAAGAGCAGATAATAATTCTTACATGTCGCAGAGTTGCGCCGAGTTCTTGGCCACTCGCTGGTCCTTTCGCCAGTTTCCTTATCATGCAACACGCCCAGGCACTTCCTGTGGCCAGACATTCCAACTAAACAGAGACAACAAGAGTGGGCGAGAGAGAGAGAGACAGGGGGATGGCTCTGCTGGTCTTGTTATCAAGAATCGTTGTCACTGCTCAAGTGTCGTGGCTTGTAGTTTTTTTTTTGTTCGTTCTTTTCTCCCCATCTTTTGTGTTTTGCGTCTTTTGTCTTTCAGTTATGCATGTGCGTTTCCTTTTGGCTGGCAAAGTCCTGGAGCTTTTATGACGCGCCAACTTGCCGAGGCGAGCCGAGCCGAGCCTGTTTGCCATATGAGCCCCTAAGGCATTTGGCAAAGACAACGGGCGTCATAAAGTGGCGCAAAGTTACAGTCAAAGCTACAACTACAATGTTCACTTGTATCTTCAGCTTGTGCTTCAGTTTCGAGTCTAATACTTTGATAATCCTTGAATCCTTGGCTCTGACTCTGACTCTAACTCCAGCTTCAGCTTCTGATTCAAATACATATGTCGAATATGTGCTGCCACAATAACTTTTGATATGGCAGAGTACTCGTTATCCTTATCCTGCTTATGCTAGCCTCGATATAGATATGGAGACAGTCAGTCAGCTTTGTTACTCGAGCTTTATCGCATGCTTATACAAGTATTAATATCCCTCTGTCTCTCTCTGTGTGTGTGTGTGTGTGCGCAAATTATATGAGCATGATAATATTATATAACACTGACTCACACAACTACAAATGCCAACAGCTCTTCTGTGTCTGTCTCTGTGTCTGTGCCTGTGTCCGTCGCTCTATTTGTGTCTGCTTAGGTCTTTTCTTATATTTCTTCTTCTTGTCAGGCCACTCACTGACATGCAGTTCACTTTGTCTAGTTTCAATTTCAATTTGATTTCATTCTGCTCAGCTTCAGCTTCTGCCGCAGTCGCATCATTTTTTGATTCGCTTATTTGTTTGACTTTATTGTCAGCTTCTTTAACCAACTAGTTGTTCCATTTGCAAAGCATCTTTGTGACTTTCTTCAAGTATCAAACTTGATTTAAATGTTGCTTTCAAATGTATTAAAATATCTAAAGAGACATATAAGTATTTTCATATTTAAATTGGAATTTCAAAGGACGAGCCTTAACATTCTAACCACTGTAGAGTAGGAAAATTTTGCTGGCTGTCAATCATATAGCAAATATTTGTATGAATTATGGGAGATGAGAAAACCACAGCGACCACACAGAAGCCCAGATGCTTTCAGCGCAGACAGACAGACAGATGGGCCTAATTGCAAATTGATAACAATTTCCAACGCTAATCAGTTATGATGGCGTCCCGAAAGAGATGCAAGAGTGTGTAAGGAAAAGAGAAAGGACCAACGATGGACCGGAAATGCACAATTTGTGTTTCATTTGTTATATCAACACATATATGTGTGTAAATTTAGAGCTTATTTGCTTGTTGATTTCCGAGCGATTAAACTATTAAATTTCCAAAATTTTGCAGCACTGAAGGCAGGAACTGATATCAGTATTGACTGAATTTGAGTGGACCACGTTGTACAAACAATTCGATTGGCTTTACCTAGTGCAGGTCATAAATTTAATTGATAATATTGTTGACACTTATACCGGCTGCAGTTACAGAACTGAAATGGGACAACTCAGGACATCAATATTTGTAGACGGATTTGCTAGCAAACATGGCTTCAATATAACCTGGCTGGGAGTGTTTGACAATTAAATATTTGGCCATGGCTTATAAATATTTTATGAGACCTCTGTTAAATTTATATATGCTTGCTCCTGTACTTATGCATAAATGTATGTTTATTTGAAGAACTCTCCGCTGACTGGCACTCAAATTATGCATAACGCATGAGAGGCACCTCAAGAAGAGACAGGAGGAGAGAGAGAGAGAAAAGAGAGAGAGAGATGGGGAGAAACAGAGAGAGGGAAAAATCTGGTAAGAGAATACTCATATGTTGTATAACTTTACATAGACAATTATTTAGAAGTGCACAGCCACAGAATCGCAGCCAGAAATCTTTCCATCTGCATGTGAGAGTGCCAAAGACTCGAGCTTAAGTGACACTAACAACTCAGGCGTAAAAGGGGGAGAGTTTGGATGGAGAATGATTCAGCAGGTCCAGGATGAGGACAAAGTCGAAAACGAGGTTTCCTCTTGCGTGTTATGTTTTGGCTGCTGAGAGCAACTCAATCTAAATGCGGTACAATGACATCTAAAGTGTTTGGGCTGGCTTTTTTCCTTTCCCTTCCCATCTGTTCTCTTCCCTTCCCTTCCCTTCCCATCGTGTAACTCCCTCTATCCTACAAGCTTTGCCAGGCTCTGACATTAGTTCTGCTTTCTTTTAAATGTGTCACGTAATTTCACTGTGCTCGACTCGACTCAGTGCCACAAACTATGTGCGATGTGTGGAACTGCGGGGACTGTCAGACAGTAAGACAAACAACGATTGTATATAGCCTGGCATTTAAGTAAAATGTATGTAGAGCATTTTTGCCAGAAGAGAACAGTTCAACTGCGTGATTCCACCTCAAATGTATGTCACTTGACATTTAAAGATAGTTAACAGTTTGTAGAACGATTGCAGAGCTTAACTTACATACAAAATGCAATAGTTTTGAAGTGAAATCACTTTGCACAAGAAATAGACTATGATAAATTGGTCTACAATTTCATTGGACGTATACATAAATAGATGCGCTACATCATCAGGAAAAAAATGTACTCAAATGTGATTTGTCGTTGTCAAAACTCAGATTAAAAATGCTATAACAGAAGGACAATAAATTTATAATTCAAGTGAGTTAAAATTTGTATTGTTTTTTTAGTTTAAACTGAATAAAGTTAATAAAATATAGAAAAATTACCATCTCTCCTGTTACATATCTAAATTAATAACTAAAGCGAGCAAAAAAATATTTTATTTTATCAAGTTACATAACTAGCTGTTAGTTTTGCATTTAACATGCATATAAATGTACTTTACTCTTTTTAGTTTAATTTCTGCCTTCCATTTGTTGCATAATCCCTTACACGTTGTGCGAAAAACCCCTTAAACAAATTGCAGCTCAGCATAAAAACCACTCGGAATGTAAAACACACACATTAATAGACATTACGGCCAATGTATGTATCTAAAAGCCTCAATGTGCTATCAATATTAACTCTATTCAAATGCAGTCGCCGAACTCGGAAAAAACGCACATACAAATCTCACAAATCAGCACTTAACGTTAATTACGAAGTATTTTTTTATTCCTGCTGATGTGGACTTTAAATTATATTCCAGTAGTTCGAGGGAAAATGCAGATTAATGTGATACACATACACACACGCACACACACACATGTGTGGCTTTAAGTGGGTGGGATTTGCAACTTTTGTTGGCAATTGGCGACAACAACAACAACTGGAACAAGTGCAGTTAAGAGCCTGCAATTGACATTAACTGTGGCAACTTTTGTTCTTACCTCAAATCTACCCTTTTCTAGCTCATATTAGACATACAAAAAACTGTGCTACAATTTGTTGTTTGCGGAAAGCAACCAAAAAAAAGAAGTTCTTGAATGTATGCAAATTAGTGCAAAAAAGTTAACTAGCAAAAACGTTGGAGTTAGCAAAAGGGAAAAGTGGAGTCGAGTAGCTGTTGTTGACTTAATTGTGCACGCATTAAATTGCTTAACTAAATGCCACTTCATTCAGACCGACATTTCCCCGGCTCAACTTTGTCCCGCCGACCTCTTCAAAAATTTGTGGCCAAATTTAAACTTTTGCCTTTGGCATGGAAAAGTAGTATGTGTGAAATTTCGTGTGTTTGGATTTGTGAGCTCTCAGGCGGCAAAGGATTAATTGCTTAACCAAAAATGAATAGACAACAGAAACAAACGAGCTTGGAATATCATTGGTCTCTTTGTTAGAGGTTATAAATTTCGGTTTACTATAGTCAAATAGGGTTGCCCTGGAAAGAGTTATATATGTAACTATGTATATGAAAAGACTAAGAGAAAACTCATCTCTTTATTTATATACACCAAATGTGGACCATAAATATTTTATTTTCTTATAAGCTCCGTCAGGGTATTTTATATTCGTCACTTTACAAACAGGTTTCCTTCATTTATTCGCTTTATTTTCGTTAAGTTTTTCCGTATTGTATTACACAATCTACATACACGTGTCTGCATTTGTTTGTTTTCATTTCGTTTTCCATTCTAAATTTCGTAAATTTTCCTTAACTATTTTTGTTGTTTTTGCGCTTGTTGTTCTCGTTGTTTTTTCTTTTTTTTTTGCTGCTATTATGCTCAGTGTTAGCATTGTTAGTTTCGTTTCCATTTTACATCAAAACTACTGGTGAATATGTCTGGCTGTTGGCTAGGCGGGAATTGTACAATCCCCTTCCTTTGCTAATGCCCTCGTCCATCTCGTTCCCTCATCATTACATTTCATTAAGTTTCAAAGGCAGTCGGAGGAGTCAGCATTGAGTCTGGCGTCATTTCTGCTGCTGCTGCTTTTGTGTTTATTAAACGTTTTCGGGGCGCGTGTTCATTCAATTTGTTTGCTGTTGTTCTCGTTGTTGTTGTAAATGTTATGTATACATGCCTGCGTCTAAATAAACAACAAACACAACAATACAACGTATAGCAACAAGGGCAAAACAACACATGAAGTGCTCATGCTGTGCTCGCTATGCTCTGACTGTTGTTGCCTTTTCTTCCATTTTCTTTCTGTTTTGTTCTTGTTGTTGTTGCTGTTGTTGCTGTTATTGTTGTTGTTGTTGCTGCTGAGAACGCTCTTGGAAAATCATTTTAATTGTTTTGTTTAAATAACAGACAGAGCTGGCAGGCAGAAACCAGTGTCAGCGAGTGAAACATGCAGCGTGTGTCTTGTAGGCGTATACTTAATATGGCGCATACGCCACGTGTGCCTAAGTATGCGTCTGTGGATGTGTGTATTTGTGCCTATGGCTGTGTTTTTCTGCGTGAATGTATGCTTCTTTAATTTTTGGTATACGTGTACGCTGGAAAGGTGTCACGTAAGAGTCCCAATTTCGAGTGCGTTAACTATATGACTAATCTTCAAGAGAACGTATGCTGAATAATTGATATGAATATTTCTCTTAAGTTTGGGAATACATAATTATGTAATACACCATTTATTTATTACTAAACAATTGGGTAAAAGCCAAATTCGCTTAAAATAGTTCTAAGAAAATATTATTTAATTGTTTTTTTTTGGAATACAGTTAACGAAAGTACTCAATAAAATATCTCTATTTTATTTTAGCTCAACTAAGTGATCATCTTTTTCTAAGTAAGAAGTAAATATTTTACTCTTCTAATTACGAAAATATAACATAAATTCTCTGTCAAAGTTACTGTATTAAATATTCGATTTTCTAATACACATACTCTTGTTTAAACATGATGCTTAGTTATTTCGTGTGTTTTTGTTTTTGTGTGACGCGTTGAATTGGAAACTTAACCCGAAGGCGTCAAAGTATAATAGAAGAAAGTGTTTTTGTGTCTGACAATGAAATTGTAAAGTGAAATGCGATATTATTTTAAATAGATGTTGTGCATGTATGTGGGTGTTTTAGCTATAGAAGTCTATGTCTTAACCTTTGACCGGACAAGGCCAAGTGCAAAAGTTTATCAATTCCCTTTGGCGATGGTGGCAGGACGATTATTGAAAATGCTTTGTGCAGGACACGTAGCAAAGGAAAAGGAATAAAACTTTTTTACCACGACGACGTTGGCAGTACGTGATCGCACTGAAAAATGGCGTAATTAAAAGCCAAGCAAATATGTTTAATATATATTTTTAGACAACTTTGGGCCGTCTGATATGATAAATCCACTTAATCCAATCCAACAAACAGAATTGAAACGATGCGTGCGTGCAGGAAAATTGCCAAGTTTTAATTGTGAAAGTTTAGCTGAAATTGAGAAAAAGGGAAAGGGCAGGAATCTGGATGGTTGGATAGGGAAAAGAAAGGGAAAGAGAAAATGCAGTCCACATTCGTAAGCTCGTAACTCACAACGAAGAACTCACAGAACTCACACAGCAGGTGTGGCAAATTGTGTCTCACATTAAGGGGCAACCTACAAACTACGCAATGGCAGCTTTCTGATATTCCTGTTCGTCCTGCCTGTTGGTTGTTGGTTGTTGCCTGTCGACTGGCTCTCCTGTCATTCTGCGTTACTTGTCATCAACTTCATGCGTTTTGACATTTTTATTAGTTGAATACTCCTTAGCAGCACGCTCCATTGCTTCAGAGAGCTGAGAGCTGAGAGCTGAGAGCTTCAACTGCCCTGCTTTGGGGGCCTGAGCTTCAGACATCTAATAAGTGTTTACTACCCAATGAGGATGCTTTTCCAGTGCTTTAAAACATCATGGGGAGTGCGTGTGTGTGCTGTTACAATTTGCTGCCCTGCTGGATGCTGGATGCTGGATGCTGGATGCTGCTCCCTCTTATAGACGCCTGGCAATATTCCCAGTTTGCCAGTCGATAAAGAATGAACAAATTGTGCACGATTCACATTTTTACAATTTCTGCGTTAACTCTGCTTTTATTTTTTGTTCATACTTATATTTGTCTAACTAAATTGCTTACATTTAAACATAAATTGTTCGTTTGAAAATTACACCAGTTTATAATGTTGAATGCTAGCAAAATGATTATTGATATTACAGACAATATTATGATTATTTCAATGCCTGAAATAATACGATAGCAACTTAAACTGTTTAATAATATGCACTTATCGCCATAATTAGCTACTTCCAATTAGTTTCTATCAATTAATGTGTTTAATGTGCATCTGTTCTGATTTCATGTTAAGCAAATACAAGCAGTTTGTGTCGGCATGTGTATTTTCATTTTTTTTGCGGTTTTAATTTATGCATTTCAACCGCTTTAATTAGTTAAACAAAAATAATTGAAAGAACAACATAAGAATTGAAGGAAAACGACAGATGCTTTAAATAAAATAAAAATTAAAATTCCTGGAAGAACATTTTATCCACTTTCACCATTTACAATTTCATTATGTTTGGTGAATTCAAAAATAAATCCAATTTATTTATGCGCGCCTGGAATTGACGTTAAATTATTCGTTCTTTTAAACTGATTGAGAAAAACTGCAATTAAATTTTATTTACATATTTTTTTGCTAATAATTTAAAATTGATTCAATATTCAGTCTTCTACCTTTGCAGTTCTTCTTTGGAATATTTATACAAAAGATTTTAAATGCCCAAACATGATGCTGTAAAACTAAGTTCCCAAATAGAAATTTCAACTTATTTAATACCATATAGTTGCAAAAATTCACATGTCCCAAACACCACATAAATTGCTCCTAAATCCCTCAAATATTTCATTCGACTTACGCTTATCAAGTATGCCTCAAAATATTTTATTGAAAATGTTTTGAAATTGTTTCGAAACTAGTAAAAACTTGCCCAAGCAAATTACTTGCGTTGTATATTAAAAAGTATATGAATTTGCAACCGAACTATTTTATTCTTCATTTACAATGCGCTCTGCAAAAGTATACTTTTAAAAACAACATTTTTTAGACTGAAGAGTACTCAACTAAGAGACACCCAGCACTTAGAGAATTTAAATAATATTCAAATACATATCAACATAAATAGGTAAAGACTAACTAAATTAAGATGCCTATTTAAATAGCAGATACTTTCCATTACCAGATGTACTTTAAATATATAACTAAAATGTATAATAATCTGTTTTAAGCATTTGCAATAGATAGGGTATAAAACTGTTTTCTACTTATGCTAGATAAAATTGTTGACAAACAGAATTCAACAAAAATATTAAATTGTTACATAAATCCAGGAAGATTCCTTGACAACTTGCTAATGCTAATGGAGTGCCCAGAGTCAGAGTCCTGAATCCCAAGTCCAGAATGTCGAGAATCTCGGCCAAGGCCCCGTGCTATGGATCGTTCAAATTGCGTGAATGTTTATGATGCACAACAGAGAAGAAAAAAAAAACCAAAACCATATAACGTCAATGTCCATTTGCAAAAGTTGTCCCAAGAAACTGATGGCAATTGGGGGAGGGAAGTGAAACTTTTAAGCAGCTGGCGTGCGTCTAAAGGTGACCCAAGTTAGGATAGGTGAGAGTGTGGGAGAGGAGTATGTCGGGGGAAGTCGGTCAAGTTCTGAGTCCAAATGGCAGCGAAACTTTTAAATGAAATTTTTGCGTTAAAGTTTTGTCAGGTAAGTTGCGCCCGACTGGCCTCGACTCGACTCGACTCGACTACGATGCGACCAGCCTGGCTTAGGTCAGGCAGCAAAGTAGCGGTCTACCGCAGTCACACACCCACACACACACACGCATACACACACCCACACACCTACACACAGCTGTATTGTCACGTAGCTTGGTGACAGATTCTAACAGTCAGGCAAAAGCAAAGGCAAATACCATTAAAACAACAAACGGCAGCAAAGCAACAGGAACAACAGCAACAACAGCAACAACAGTAGCAGCATCGCATTATGGCAACTAAGGATTCCCAGGATACTGAGAATACTGCGGATGCTGATGATGCAGGTGGAAGATAGCACACCTTGTTTCCCCTCTGTTAAGTCTCACAGCAAAAGTTTCATTTTAATGTCTCAGCAAGTGTCGCTATCATCTCTTTGTTTGCCCATGTTTACTGCTCTCCCAAAAAAGGACACCAAACAAAAAAAATACAAAAAGTAAAATTAGCAACATATGCGAGTCCTTTAAAAATGCTTATACAAAAAAAAAAAAAGAAACACCTCTTTGGGAACGCTGCAGCATTTGAAGTAATTACAACATTTCTTTTGCATACATGGTTATAATTCTTATGTGCCTTTCTCTTTTATATGCATTACGCTAATGTTTTTAAGCTCCTGCACAAATGTTGTTATTGCCCCCCCCCCCCCCCCCCAAAAAAGAGAGGCAGAGAGAGGATAAAGATGAAATTATGACACTCTGATTCGGTTTTGGGGCTTCTGCTTTGGGTGTTTGGTTGCGGCTCTAAAGCCGAAAGCTAATGCGTTTTTAAATATGCTGCAGCGGATGCTCGGTTGGCATTAATTAACAGTCAGGACTCTGGCAGCCACAGTGCTTATTGTGATGACTTTCAAAGTGAAGGGGGAAACAGAATAATGTAGGAAAAAATCGGGTAATGGCCATAACGCGACGCTTAGTTTAATGGGTTGCAGACTATGTAGCTTAATATGAAAGGCTGGCGTTTTGAAATGGGTTCAAAATGTAACTACCACAGATTGATAATAATTCCATTATAGCCTTATTTGATCCTAGATACATTTAAAGAAATTATTTGCGAATAATTCAATAAGTCTACTGTGAATTTGTAAATATACACAATACATTAAATGACAAACATTTTGTGCAAGGAATTTATTAAGCTCTCTGCACGGTTAGACCACAAATAAATGAATACATTGGTGAGTGAATTCATTAGAGTTTCATTAATAAATAAAGGAATGCTGACTTTTAACTGAAGAATGCCAAAGTTTGCAAAGAGTTTTGTGGTCACTCTATATAAACGGCGCATCTTAGAGTGTGTACTTAGTGATAAGATTATTTCAAATATTCGACTTACCTTTTGCTTTCTCTTTCCTTCTCGGTTTCTTCTCAGCAAGCACACGGCGAATACTTAATGTTTTAATTAAGTACTATGCTCTTAGAACACATACACAATCACGATACATAACACACTTGGCACTAAATGTTTTTTTCTTACTTTATTTCAATTTCCAAACGCGTTTATGTTTGCTTTAGCTGCTGGTCGACAAAAAATTCTTGGAACGGTCAGCCTGTAATAAGCCGCACTTGTAAAAGACACACACATAAAAACACAGAGACACACACTAGCACATGGTTATAATGTATTTGTTGCGCTATTGTAGTCTTTTATTTTTTTATTTGTTTTAGTTTTTTTTTGGTGTCCTTTGGAGAGTGCCTGTCGTCGTCCTGTGGGTTTGTCGTGAAAGGCAACAGCTTGAAATGCTATTAAAATATAATCTGCTGATAATCTGCACTTAATTTCGTGCTCCGGTCGAAGAATCTGCAGAGAAGTGTGTATGGAAAGTCCGTGTTTCGTCAGCTGTGTCGTTAGTTCTTCTACTCGCCGCCTACTAACGTCGTCGCCTTAGTTGTACCCTTTAATTTAAGTTACTTCGTTTTGTGGTCTCTATTTTTGGATTTATTCACTTCGTTACTCTTTATCTATATATGAGTATTATTGGTTCTTGTTCTGTCGTGTTTCGTTTATTTGTTTTGTAACCTTTTCATTTCTCTCGTATTATGAGCTCTTTTTGGAGTTTTACGCTTCGCTGACTTTTAATGTTTGCTACGTTGTTCTTGCAACAAAAGCAGCAGCAACAACTACAACATACAACAATAAGTTCGCTCATGTGCGTGCGTGTTGATTTCCTTTTACTGTTACCTTTTGATATACTCGTACTTTCTTGTAACTTTCCTTCTTTCTCTCTCTCTCTCTATTTTTCTCTTTTTCTCGGCTATTGAGTTTTTCAAATTTATTAAATTTTCTTTTCTCTTCTTTAATCAAATTTCCACTTGATTAGAGTGACGACAATTTCGTTGATTTCCTGTTGCTGCTACTGTATAAATGTCTGTGTGTTTGTATTGTGTGAGCAAATGAAAAGCAAAAAAAGTTTTTATTAGTAAGAATTTTTTGTCAATTGTCAACATTTCATTAGAAATTATTATTAAAGTTTCCTGTACTCTATAAAGTTTTTATATAGAAACTTATTTAATATAGATAGTTAATATATTAAAATTATTCAGAAAAATATCATCAATGACATTTTTCTTCGTAAATCGAAAAAATCTATTTTCTAAGGGCTGAGACAATACTTATTAGTTACAAAATAGCTAAAAATCGCATTTAATCTAAGTGCTTTTTGGAATATTTTTGCAAATTATTCTCCTTTTATTTCTTCAAAGTTGGTTTAAATAAAAAAATACTTAGCGAGAATCTTTACTTCAAATTCAATTATATTTCCTCATGGATATCATTGTATTTTAAATTTCAGCTTGGAGCTGTCTGTAATGTGACTATAACCAAGAACCGCAATAAGAAAGCATCTCTGGTTAATGGAAATCAGCTTATGGCAATCTCATTTCCTTTTAAATGTAATTCGTTGCTTTTAGCATGTCACATTTTGCCTCCTCTTACTTAATTTTTTATGTCTGCTATATTTGTATATTTTGGTAACTGTTTTTAATTTATTTTTGTACTTTTTTCATTTTCTCTATCCCAACCACGAGATCCTCTTAACGTGGCCATTGCTCCTTTGCTTTTCGACTGTTTTCGTAATACCCCAAAATGCAACACCATGGTATTAAAAGGCACACTCACCCGCCCACACACACACACACCCACACACGCACACGCACACGCACACGCACCCACACACACACATATCGCACATACATATCAAAGAGACAGAAAAAAGTGTGATTTTATCCATTTTTTGCGTTGATTTCATTTAAAGTATTTTTGGCCGTTTGTTGCCTGTTTGGTCTGCATGAAATTATAATTGTATATTCGCTGCTTGCCGCAGACTATAAAATATTTAATTTCCTTTTCGCGTCTGAGGTTGATGTAATTCCTTCCGGTTATTTTTTTCCGCCTGCCAAGTGCCGCATCGTGTTTCTAATTTGTGAAAAACCTATTTAGCCACAATTTCCGCATGGCCAATATACACAGCTCGTATCCCCGGCTACATTTTCCATCAATTCCCCCCCCCCCCCGTAACTGTATAAATTCCTGTTTTCGCATTTCTAAAAAAAATTGAATCACTTCTCCTGCCTCTGCCCCAAACTGTTGTTCCCTGTCAGGCCTTTGGTTTGTTTCTGGTATTCATGCTTCATTTACTTTTGATGGTTTATACACTTTGTACTTCCAGAAAGGCATTCGATTTTTACCACAAATGCGTTGACATATAATATAAATAATCATTAAAAGAATTGATAAAAGTCATAAACTTAAGGAACATTAAATTCTCCTCGCCTTAGAAGGGAAAATGTTTGAAGAATACTTGCAAATTTAAGAAACAATTATTTAATATATCTGCACATTACAAACACAAGCATAATTGATTCAATATATAACAAATTCATTTTGCCTAAAATAATTTACAAAGTTCATACTCAATGTTCTGAATGCGATGCTGGTTGAATTTTAGATATTCAATGAATTTAATAAAACTGCAAAATACGTGTATATCTAAAATATGTGCAAGCAGATAAACAAAATTATAAAATAAGTCAATTAAATGGACATTTGCTCAACTGAGATATTGCCCTGGTATTTATATTTATTAAACAAAAATGTATTGGAATTTAATGAATTTCGGAGTACTTTCAATTGTGCCGGTTAGCTGAAAGAATTCCATTTAGCTATTAATGAATAAAACTAACAATATTCCATTTTACAAATTTAATAATTGTACATTTTGGGTAATTAAAACCCTATACAGTAAGCTGTATAGGTAGGCAGTTTCCATGAAAGGATAATGACATACTCGTTTCAATTTATAATCCAATTCCTGAGAAATGTCTTATATTTTCATTAATTTATTTCATCTGAAGTGTATTTCAATAAAATACATTTGCGACCGCAAAAGAAAAATCACGACGATTCCTCATTCCGCTTTTCAAGCTAATGACTAATTAGTTTGATGTAGACACATTTTATTAGCTCTTGACTCTGCTCTCGGTGTGAAGCTCAAAGCGGGTGCTAATTAAATAAATTATAAAGCTGTCGAGTCGTAGTCAAAATACGAAATAATGAAAATCATAAACTCTTTTATGTTTTCATTTAAGAGAGCGAAGCACACACATTTTAATGAGGTGCCTGGTCTGGCGGGGAAAGCGCACTGCATTAATTAAAAAGGGTTTTCATTCGCGGCAGCCAGAAACTGTCACTCAACCTTTGACCCCAGGATATGCCAAAGAAGGAGCAAAGGTATGGCAAGAAAACTAAAAGAGAAATTTAAAAAAGCGCTTTAAGAACTCGCACTGCACGTCTTGATGATGTCCTTTTTCCATTTGGTGTTCTCGTTGTTGTCAACCTCAGGCCTACGGATACAATTTCTATTTTTTTCTGCTGTTTTTTTTTTTGATAGCGCGTGTGTGAGGCGTCGTCATCTCACGTCTCTTTTTATCTTTTGGTCTCTTTCATTGTGCTACGACGCTTTAATTTCCGCTTGAATGCAAAGCAAAAGGTTTTTGCCTTTTTTTTTTTTGAGGCAGCACCTCGAGAAAGGTTCCTCCTCCATCAGTTGCATGTTGACTTGCCTTGACTCGCCTCTCTCGACCTGGCAAAGCCAAGCAAAACAAAAGACACTCCACACATTTCAGTTTCTGTTTCATGGCCAATGTGCGGAACTGCTAACAAAAATGGCCAAGGGGCAACCTTTTCAACTTGATTAATTTTCACAATTTAAGTTGATGAGCACAGAAATTTCAAACTGAACAATGGAAAATGGTAGCCATCGCCACCAAGTCTTCAGTCAGTCGTTCTGTCTGTCTGTCTGTCTGTCTGTCTGTCTGTCTATCTGTGTGTCAGATAATTCCTTCCACGCTTTGATTTAACTTTTTTATTGCATTGGATATTTTATGTGGACCGGACTACAGCTGTATATCACTTCTTAGATTGCTTTGTAAATGTGTTGTGATTAGAAAGCGTTGAAAGAAGCCAAAGGAACCTTCCACTTGATTTGATTTATTTATGAAAATTTGGTGACACTTCAAGCTAATGGCTAGAAACACATGAAAGTCCTCTTTTAGCAGCATATTCGATTTAATTTTCACGAATTATTTACAGTCTCTTGGCTCAATTTGTTTGAACTCTGTCAAACAAAATACAAATTTACTACTTATAATAAAAATATAACTTTTAAGTTTTACTCTCAGGAAAATATTTCATTTACATATTTTCAACATTATTTCCAAGAAGTACGACTTTAAAATAAATAAGATTTTGCTTGCAGCACAGACATTACTCGTAAGTAAACAATTTTGTAAACATTACTCATACGCCGGGTATGGTATTTGTATGTCAATTTCGGATAGCAGGCTATTTGCTTTACAGTTTTCAGTTTGCTTACAAGTTGGCTCAAGTGATTTATTGGTCGAATTGGATTTAGTTGGTGCTGTTTGCTCGTTTTGCCGAGTTTAGCACTAGGCCAAAGGTAAAAGAACTTTACCATTTGAAATGCTGCCAATAAATATAAAAAGAATTGCTCAAAATATTTGCCAAAATTTAAGGCACAAAATTGTTTTAACAATTTTAGAATTTATGCTGACCATTTTGGGGAGTTATTTATTGTTGAGAGTTTCTTAAAATTATATTCTTAGTTGATTGAGATGGGAAATTATTTTATTATACAATTATTTTGTATGTTAAAACTCTTCTCTTTATTTTTGGTTGTTTATTTTACTTTAAGCTTACATTTTATACAGAAGCTTCAGAATTTGATATTTTTCTTTCGTAGCTCTTTTGTTCTAACCGAAATTCTTTGCACGTTGAGTTTGTTTACTGGAGATTAGCGTAAAGTTTCTAGCTCAGTTGAGACCCTGCGGCGGCTCAAAGGACTGTTACTTTAAGTTTAACCGGTTCACAAGGCGTTCGCGTAACCTGAACCTGTCACTGGGGCTCTGTTTCTGTTTGCTTTCTCGCTTTTGCCCAAATTTACACACACCAACGAACACTCACGCCATGATTCGCACGCACGCACGGACGCACACACACAAACACACATGTACAATTACAGCATACACTAAAACCAGACCGAAGAGGACGCGCTGAGTGTGCGTATATGTGTGTGTGTGTGTGTGTGTGTTTAGAAGTCTCGAAAGAAAAGGAACGCGTGCAATATGCTCCCTGCTTGAACGGATGCTGAAGCTTGACTGAAATGCCATTTACCTTGCCCAGCATCATCGGCATCATCGGCCAGAACCTAGTACAATACTACACATTTTGGCATCGGCAAGACCAAACGACGAGGACGAACCAAAAGCTGGCCAAAAAGGCACGAAGAAGATGCTAGCAACGAGTCCTTTGGTTGTCTCTTCAACATTACAGCATCCCTGACTTAGCTTTCACAAAGAAGCTTTTGCCAAAGAGAAAACCTAAAGCTTAAGAGTACGCTCTCTTCTTGCACTAAAGCTTACATTCCACATTCAGCCAACAAAGAGAGCAAGGGAGAGAACGAGAAAGCTTTAACAGCTTTTGTAAGCCCATTTGCTTGTCTTAACGTTTAAATTGTATATGCTTGCCAAGGCTTTTTATCAGAAAAATCATGTTTGTTTTTTTAACAAAGAACACAGCTGTGCAGTTTTAAGCTTCATTTCTAACGCTTTCAATGTATATGTGTGTGCGTTTGGATATGTGTGTTTTAGCCAACAGCTTAGACAAGTTTTTCACTGGCATATCATTTATCTAACAGGTGGTTTTGCCAAGTATTTATATCATACTTTTTGGGAAAGCTTAGATGGGCAGGTAATTTGTGCGCCTGTCAAATGTTTGAGGGAGCTCAAACAAATTCTAATCACAAATACCTCGTATCAGACACTCACCTCAAAAGGCAATCAATGCATACCCAAAGGTGGAAAAGCTATAGACGAGGGGCAGAGGGAAAACAACATTTATCAGCTAAATGGTCAGCGACCAAATTTGTCCACTTGGCTTGACTGGCAGGCCACGCTAATTAAACTCCTGTGACAGTAACAGTAACAGCAGCGGCAGCAGCAGCAGCAGCAGAAACTGATACAAGTCCAGGGAAAATCAACGTGCTTTTCTGCCATTAACTACTTTGTTTGGAAAGGTGGAGGGGAAACAATCACAAATGATTGTATAATGCTAGGAAAATGCTGCTTAAATGCATCCCCTTGTCCTGTGATTGACACGTAGACGCAATCGAATTGTGATTTGTGCGAAACTGGAACTCAAAGTGAATGTAAAGCTAGTAAAACTCTGGCTACCAACACAAGGGAATCAAGAATAAGAGCGGCACAGGGATGAAAAGAGGAAAACGGGAGTAAATAGGAGCCAAGCACTCAGTCAAAGTGGCAGCTTCTTTCTAGACTGTGTGTTGTTTGGCCATTAAGTGGCAGCACATGTTGCCATTCCACACTCAGTGCTCATCCAAGCACATTATACCCACAGGTGCATACCCTACACTGCCCTACATAGCAAAGCATGAGGTTGAAGAAATGTAGCGTATCATTTTGATGAATTTCTCGGATAATTTCAATGCTCATTAGCTGTGACATTGTTTCCCAGTATGAGCAAATGATAAAATATGAAAATGTGCAAAGCTTTCATAAAATATTGTTGCTCAAATCACTGGGAAAACGTTGAGTAATGGGATGTTCCTTAAAACGTTTTAAACCAAAATCTTCAAGAGGTGCAAGCTTTAGATAAGAAAAAATTATTATTTTGATAAGAGATAAAATGCAATAGAAAATCTACATGCAATTTCCAATTGAATTACTTTAATGAAACTGAATTTTGAAAAGTTTTACTTTAGTATTTATTCATCAGATTCTTTGCCTTCATTTGCTTTCACAAGTTTCCAGTTTAAAGTTGTCATATTGTGTACATTGCTATAAGAACCAGGGCGTAAATGGAGAGACAAGAGATTTCACAGGAACACTCTGCAGATTATTAAAGCATGATATATGAAGCTGAAGGACTCATAATGGGCATCTTCCTTCACCTGTATGCGTACCATGAGGAATAAAATACAGAAAAAGATGAAGGAAAGGAGAGAAACACAGATCTCGAGTTGTCCCGGCAACTGACGCACAGCTCTGTCATATATCATAGATTTTCTTTCTGTATTATTGTATGGGTGTGTGTCTATCAGTATTGTCATGCTGTCACACTGTGTGTATATGTGTGTGTGTGTCTGTATATGGTAACTGGCTTTGTTTTTATTTTTTTTCTCATTTTCCTCAATTTGGTCGCCGTTGTTGTCATTGTACTCGTAAACTTAAATTGTTATTTCACCTTGAAAGCGCTACAAAAAAGATTTACGGTCACCCTGGCACCTCTCATCCTCTCGCTATATTTCACTCTCCTTCTTTGCCCTTCTCTCTCTCTTTGCCTTTCTTTTTGTGGTTTTATTTCTCTGTCATTTTCATGCTCATTACTTCGCATTTGGTGTCGCTTTAGATTCAGCTTTAGCCGGCCCTTGCTTTCAATTTACAATACCAACAACACCAATAGCAACAATAACTTGCTTAGCTCTATATTTGTTGTTATTGTTCTTTGAAAGCTTATTTTGATTTCTATTTGTTTGTTGTTTTGGCTGTTCCTTCTTTCTGTTTGCAGTCGCCTTGTTGCATATTTATTACACTTTGTATTATGATGTCTAGAAATTGTCTGCAGACAATTTATGGTTCACATAAGTACCCCAAATCCTTCGGAAAAGGGGCAGTGGGTGGACCAACAGAGGTGTCATTTTGGGATACAACAAATGGTCGGTCCATTAAGACAATATTTACCTATGAGTCATTGACGATGCACCCAACAGAATCGAATGAAAATTATTGCCAATTGTGATATTACTTCGGATAATAAATATATTTATTTTTTCTGAAAATATTTCGAAATATTTATTTCTTTATGTACTAAAAATAATTTTCTCCTATTACAAACAGCAGCTTTTAGTTCTCCTATTATATTTTAGACTTCACTGTTTTATGTGTCTTTAAAGTGGCTGAACTATGGCCCTAGTGCGAAGCAATAATGTGACTGCATTTTTAAGATAGATAAATCATTTAACTTCGCAAATATGTATATTAACATTTATGATTATATTTTCTTTTTCAATTTAATTTAGTATTTTCCACCTACATAAAACTGTATATATAAGAAAAAAATTTCAAAATTAAATTCAAATATTAAAGTGATATTTAAATCAATTGTTTTTGTTTTGAACACCTTTTTATTTATTTTATTATATTAAGATTATTAAATCTATTCACTTCTTAAGCGAAATTGAATTGACTAGACCTTTTTATTTATAAATCTTACAGCTGCCTATTATGTTATAATCATTATCATTTCATTTTAATTTTTATTATCATGCATAAGCTCAACAATTTGTAGTCTTCTTAATGGCGACACATTCGCATTGTTCACATTGCTCAGCTGTTGTATCCTCATTTGTAATTTAGCACAGCTTTTCTCAGTCATTACAGTCATAAATAACACACATCATTATTATCGCATTACTCGGGCAACCAGAAAGCAAAGTAAACTATAAAAAATTGACTATCGCCAGAGAAAATTTCATTGCATATTTTTGTGGGCTGCATTGTCAACACGGTTGTCCTCGCTCCTATAGCTGCCGTTGTTGCTCCTCCGGCTGCTTCTGCTCTGCACCATATTAATTAAATACAAAATGTTTACACTAATAATTTCAACATAAATTCCCCCCGAGATCGCGCCCTTGCAACGCGAATGGCGAACGGAAGCGCCATAAATTTCTGGCGTCGCGACGGTTGCGTTGCAAGATGCAAGATGCGAGAAACGCGTACGCAACGGCCACAAATTGTGAGTTATCTTTGCCGCGGGTCGTGGACGGCATTGGACGAGCTTCGATGCAAGAGAATGCTGTTCTATCCAACCCTGCTCCTACCCTGCCTTGTTGAGCGAGTTGCATGGCATCGTTTGTTGCCTTTTGTCGCCGTTGCATGCAAACACATTAAATTAAATTATTGTCACTGGGAGACTTGGGCTGCATCCTCGGTGCCTTCGTTGTCCTTCGCCTGCTGTCGTTGTCGTTGTCGTCTTAGTTCAACTTCGACATTGTCCTTTCGCAGAGGGTGTAGGGATGTAGGGTGTTGGCTTAAATGGGCGCTAAATAGCTCCCCAGTTGCGCGAGTGACATAAAAACCCCTTGTGCTGCTAAGTATGCTACACAATTTGGCTTTGGCAACACGTTTCATTAGGCGCACCAAAAGCGCTACGTTGCGTATACGTATTGTTAATAACATGTTTGGTTGTGTCAGCAACCGTTGAGAATGTTAGAATGTCTGGGCTTAAGCCTGAGAGACTCCAAATCACAAGATAGTGTTGACTTTTTAATTAAATTAAATTATACACTCAACTTCTTTGTAGGAAATTGCCTTTAATGAATTTTTGAAGGACACAGTTTTTTTCTTTTTAATGCTTGTCCGAAATTGTTATATACCGACTTTCAAATTCCAGTGGGGGATGTACATAATATTATGTAATAATTGGGTATAAATTTCATATCATAAGAGATAATTTTTTTATATATTTTCACATGTATTTAACAAATGTATGACACATTCCTGAAAATCCAACTTCACTGCATCTCAAGCTTGCTCGCCATGTTCAATGTATATAATACATTAAAAAATGCCGCTGTTACCAAAAATTAAGAATATATCGTCTTGATTACAGAAAAAACTTTGAAAGGTTTTTCACAAATTTTTATTCTTGTTTGCTTTTAGAGTTACTTTCGTGTGCCATTTTTAATAAGTGTTCTTTGTAGTCCCTACATCTCTCTAATTCCTCCTCTGGCTCTCACAATTACGCAAACTTTTCATTGGTATTGTAATTTGCTCAGTCGTTCGCTTCGCTGAGTTGCCTTTGCTTGTGGTCAGCACTCCATTTTTTTTAGATGTAGCTATTGTTTTTGTTGTAACTGGTTTTTTTCAGAAATTTGTAAGAAGCGTTTGCCTTTGACGCCAGCATTAGCAGCTACTCCACGTCGCCTCGACTCCACCCACTTTTTGGTTTTATATGTCGGGCTATTAACGCAGCGTCGACGCATGAGGCGGAAGCGGAAGTGAAGGCGTCGCTGCCACGGCTTTGTTTTCCACTCTTTTGCACGGTGGCATTTTAATGAGCCACTGCCACCACTTCCCCATCATTTGAAGTTGGTTTCGGGCAAGCCAACGAAGTGGGCCAATTTGTTAGCCTCATGCAAATTGCGTGGCCAGAGCAGTTCGCATATTAATGTTAAAATATGGCCAACATCAGGTAATGTGACTTTGATGCATTTCGCATGCACAAAATGTGACCGACCACACAGAAATTTGCATACAACAATTTTAGCAAATATTTAATTGGCTAACAACGAAAAGCACTTTGCTTACGCTGCGTTCAACCTTCGAGATAATGAATGCATAGCTAACCAAGTTTCATAAAAATCCTTTGTAGCCCTTTTATCCTGCTCCCAAAATATCGTTATAATTTTGACTTGTGTATTTAAATAAAGTTCAAAGGATAAAGCGAAATTCTCACCAAATATTTTCTAAACAATTTTATTCATTGTATTATTATAATTTATATTATTATATTAAAAATATTTTTATTTAAAAAAAATCATCTGCTATAAGTTATCCATTTTAGTTAACAAAAACAGCCATTAACTTAGAATCGAGTCTATAATCTTAAAACCAACATTACCTAAAAAGAGAAGCAAGAAAATCTAATTAAAGCTCAATGAAAATTAAACAAACTTTCGGGAATTTGGAAAACAGAAAGCTGCTGGCAACACGATAAAGGAGACCTTTACATGAAAAGTTTGCAAAGAAAATGTGCAACGCATTTTCCATTAGGCTAAATGAAAGATTTTTCACTTTTACTAGCACTGAACCGGCAAACTGAAGAAAGTACCGGCAAATGTGGGTTAATTTGCAAAAAACGTGCAGGTATTTGAGAGAGTGTGAGAGTGTGCGTGTCTATATATGTAAGCTACCAATAGAAATACACACGCTCACATACACGCACACTTACATAATTGTAAAGTGTGCAAAAGTTTCATTGTTATGAGTTCCCTTTGCGCTAAAGTCAAAGTTCCAAGCAACAGCGAGAGAGCGAAAGAGAAGGAGAAGAGAGCAGGATGGAGAGTGTAAAGATCTGAACAGAATAAAATAGTGATAGCAAAAAGCTTTTTGTCGTTCAAAGCGTTACGCTCTACATCATCTGGCTTTAACTATTGTAATGGGCCATGGCCAATACAAAAATGGGAACACAATGCTACGAAATATGATGTTGACCCAGGCCAGGACATTCTGACGCCAGTTGCTTGAAAACCAAAGCAAAGTTCGACTGATGCAACCAGCACAAATTTCTGAAATTATCAGGAAGGATGCAAAAATTTTGAAAGAACTTTTTGGAAACGAGTATTGTGGAACAGAGTAAACAAGACTATTGTTTACAATTTTCGTTATAAAAATTAAACAAAACTTTTTCGTTTGATTTTAATTGTTCAATTGAATGACTGAAAAGGAATTTGTGGAAATTCTTTAAGTCCTTCAGTGCTCATTTTCAATATACCGACCAAAAGTTATTTGCTATCAATTTTAATTTTCCGTTTTTATTATAAAATATCAAAACAAATCAAAAAATATATCAAACGTTTGTATTAATGAAATTAAAAAGCAGTTTCAATCGATATTTATAATAAAAGCATTAATTCATTTTCTTATCATATTCTTTTTGGCCATAAAAATGTAGTTTTTACAGGTTACATTTAAATGTTATAAACTTCTGTATAAATTTTATAAAATATTGCAATAAAAATTCTTTAACAAACTTCCATTCCCAAATAAATTATTTTTCAAGCTATGTATTACATATTATAATAATAAAATAGCGGAAAATGAAGAAGATAGATTATTTTGAGCAAAAATATTTTTTTCAGTCAGTTTATTTTATAGCTAAAGAAATTTGTTCTCTAATTTAAAATAATCAAATCATTTAAAATGCAGGAAGTAGTTGTAAGGAAATTTCCTTAATAAATTATATCCAATTTCGAATTCTTGCTGAGCTAATATCATTGTATTAAAAAGGCAATTTATTGGCTCTGGGTACCAATTGTTGTAAATATATTTCTTGGTCAACTTATAACTAATTTATTTCAAGCATATTAAATTTTTGTACAAAAATTAATTCATGTTGGCAGCAGAAGCAGCCGCCACAGCTTTGAAACCAAAAGGAAGCGAGTGTAGAGAAGGGACTGTCAGGAAGGGAGAGGCAGAGAGCAAGAATAGGGAGGGGTTGACTTGAGAGCCAGCTGGCCAACCGACATGCAATTAATTGTGTCATTGTAGCCATTAACCAGACAGTTGAGCAGTAACCCAATTTGTTCGCTTGATTGTTGCCCCCACTCTGAAGAAATGAGAGAGGGAAAAAGGGAGGAAAAGGAAGAAGGGTAAAAGGAAGTGCCTGACCAGCCCTAATGGCTTCGCAATGGTATCCTTAAAGATGACTCGAAGTAAGACTAGAAAGGCAGCTGCTGGCCGTCTTCTGAAACCTGTCTACATAGTTCACACTGTCCAGTTTGCCATTGTGTGCCATTTTGCAATTAAGATGCTCCCCGAAAATAAAAGAAAATGTTGCTCGAGATGTGGGAAGGGGGTAGGGGGTTGGAGGTGTAGCAAGAGCCTAACGGAAACGCATGAGTGTTAAAGTTTGTGCGAATTACTAACAGTAGTCATATGTCTCTATATGCCAGTTGTTATACATAATTAAACAGGGTTTGGGTTAACACACACAACTTGAATTCCTAATGATGATAATGTCGTTTCTCTTAAGTCAACAACAAGTTGAGTAATATTTGTCGTTTCAGGTGGAAACTTAAGGAGCACATATTAAATTCTGGCCATTGCTTAAAACATTTCCAAGAAGTTTTTGGTTAACCAAATATCATAATAATTTTGATTGGTATCCTGTGGCTTTTGCATTGCATCAACTTATTTTAGATTTAAACAAAAAGTAAGTAAGTATAACATTTGTTGTCCCCACTTAAGGGTTAAGTTCAAAATAGGGCAACAACTTTGACAAACAACTTTTCATATCAGTTTCCAACTTTCCATACTTTAACATCCCTTTGACCATATACTCCAAGTATTTGAACTATGACATAACCAACAATAATCCCCTGGCACACGCAACGTTTGACACATCGCTAAGCTGATTACGTTTCAACTGAATTTTAGAGACATTTCAAGTTAGTCAGAGCTTAATTATGAGTTGAGCTTGCCACAAAGCCTCAAGTCGATTGCGTCACCAACTACAGACAGACATAAAATGTTGCGAAACTGAAGCGTTCAGCTTAAATTTTAAACACACTCGCACTCATTAATCTATTTACATAGTGTCAACAAATTAGTTGATCCAATAAGTTTTTATAATATGTAATATGTAATATGTAATAAAACTTTAATTAAACACTTTATATTTAAATACAAATACATATAAATGTAAATATCAAAGCTAAAAAGCATACAATTTTTTAGACCTATGATAAAACTTGGAAATTATTGAATTAACTTTAAGTTTTCTTTATTTCGTACTGAATTTCAGTGTCAGTCAGCTTAAATGCCACCTTAATATTTACTTTAAAAGCTGCTTGCCAAGTCGAACTCGTTGTTGCTCATTACGCAGAGCGCAAAGAAACCTCGACGACAGCTGGCGCCATATTAATGCATCAAATGGGGGCACAGCAGCAGGACGCAGGACATAAGCTGACCACCCACCGAGGATGTCGCATTATCGGTCTCTGGGTCGACCTCAGCCAGGACCTCGGCCAGGACAAACGGTGACGAACGAAAGCAACGCACTGACTTCTTTTTCTTTTTTTCAGCGTTGTCTTTCCTATAATATCGCAGCAATAATTTGATCGTTAAAATGGACACTGGCTTTTAATGGTTTGTGTGTACCTGCCACCTCCCCCCTTATTCACTTCCATTTCCTGCTCCTGTATTGTCCTGGACTTTGGCCAGCTTGCACGCATTTCATTTGCTCCCCGGCTGCAATTAAATGTATTTTTACGATTGTGCAGCATTTGCAGTGTCCGCCTGGTAATGAAATTAACAACGATGCCAAGAGGACCAAGGACCAAGGACAGAGGACTTTTGTGATAAACGATCGCCATTGCCAGGCTTTAAAATGCCACTTACGAGTAACTGCCATGAAATGCTTGTTGCGCGTTAAATGCCCAAGAAAATATAATTTTTTTCCTTCCTCCCCATTGTTGTATTTTTCCTTTTCATATTTTTGTTGCTTTGTGTGCCACGTTGAGGGTGTGGCAGGACTCGATGGCAGCCATAATTGCCGGTAGTGTGAAGCGCCATTTTGTTATTATCACTCTGGCAAACACACGCACTCACACATGCAAGCACACACACACATACACAGGGGAGCCAACTGTCCACAGGTGGCGCTTTAATTTGCAACTTTCACGCGCCTGAGTCTGCTGTCATTCCCATTCTCCTAGCAAAGTGAGCCACTATGTCAGCTTGCCATGAACATGCACCAGTTGCAGTGACAGTAGCAACAACAAAAGGAGACCCACATCTTCTCTCTCTCTCTCTCTCTGTCTCTCTCTCTCTCGGGAGTAATTAACACTGCGTCGTTTTTGCCACTAAGTAAACAATGTTTACCTGATGCAGTTGTTAATAATTACCAGCGCCTGCTGCATTGCTCTATGTGCATGGTCAAAAAGGCAAGTCTGGTTATCGTAAGAAAGAAATATAGAGTTATGAAACGGAAATTTAACAAACTGTCGACGACAAGTATAATTCTTGAATACATGCTGCTATTAATTGGCTTTATATTGTGCCCTAAAAACATTTACATAAACAATAACATCTACAGACATAAAGAAACAACGCTGCTGCTGCCGTTTTTGTTTCATATAAATATTTATTTTCGGTCTTCACTCCTTTTTAAGTAAATAAGAGGAAAACAGAACATCAACAGATTATGCAGAAAATATAAAATAATTTAATATTGCTCTGTATTTATTACATATATAATTTTAATATATATCAATGAGGTTTTTTTTAAAACCTATTTATGCTTTAATATTATTATAATCTTTTATAAAATCATCATCTCATTAAAGAGCCCTTACATAAAATTCGCTGATGTTTAAATTTGTCTGTAGTTAACGATCAGGTCAAATTGTAAGAGTTTAATTATTCTACTGAACAGATTTCAATAAATAGATACATTTTTTGTAATACTGTCTCTTTATTTTAACAATAAAAGTTTATTTTAAAATATATTATCTTTATGATTATAATATTCAAGACTATTAGGTTATATTACTGTTCTTTTTTTCTTTTCGACACTTTAGCTCTTATCTCTATACGTTTTAAATTTATCTCCCTCGCACTCTTTCTATTTATGTTAAAAAAATTTAATTATTTCTCTTACTTTGAGTTCCTCTATATTATGTATATACTATTTCTGGGAGATAATCTTTCAATAAAATCATTTGCAGCCCAGCAATCAATTTTCATAATTTCATAAGAGTAAATTGGCTGGCTTGCTGACAGGCCTCAAACCTCTGCCTCAGTCCTTGCCACTGCCAAAGACTGTGCCCCACTGCGTCGCTCATGCACCTGTCGCGCCTCGGGCAAACAATCAACTAAAGTAACATATACATATCTACACACTCACACACACTCACACTCACACTCACAGACTATCTACACCTACAACATTTCGTGGCATGTGCAAAACTTGGCGCCCAGTTGCAAGAGCAGCCACTGAGGAAGTGTTTCGCTCCCTGTTGCCCCACGTCAACTTGCCACCTGCCAACTGGCAACCGAGCTGCCACCTAGACTCCAACAAACATTTTGACTCCTCCACCTCCTGCTCTCGAAGTTTTTGTTGCTGCTGATGTTTTTGGTGTTGTTGGTGTTATTTGCAGCTTTCATGCATCGACTGCGTATTTTAGCCGTTGGCTGTGACGCTGACGCAAGTTTGTGCCCTTTTCTCTATCTGGCGTTGAAAGGGTGGCATAGGGACTTAGAGCATGAGGCATGCCACGGTTGCAACGCAATTTTTTTTATAAGTAAATAACCAAACTGAAGTGCAGCACGGCAGTTGCAATTTTTATGCGCAAGCAACATGCCAACAAAAAAACCAAAACTGAAAAAAAGTCAGGAGGAAAACCGCTGCACACGTGTTCCAACAAAAGTGTGTGTGCGCGGGTGAGTGTGCGTGTGTGTGTGTGTGTCTGTGAATGTATGGGTGTGTATACATATGTGTGCGTGTCTATTTGTATAGTTTCTTTGGGTAAACGCGGCTTTTGCAGCTGCCTTTGGCCCCTGTAGCACAGTGGACTGAAAAGCATTGGGAATCATGTAAATGTATTTTTAAATATTAAAAATTAATATTAAATACCGAAAACTGTAGAGATTTTCCAAATCTCTTGAGAGAGATTTTTGCGACAAAGTTTCGAAGTCACACAAACATAAATTTGTTAAAACCAATATTGTTAAAACCCATATTGTACATACTTTCAGTCCTGTTTTGAGCCACTGTCTTTTTGCACATTTTGCAGGCTTCCTTTTTTTTCTTTTTGCTAAACTGCAGGCAGCGTCGCCAACAGTTTTTAAAAAATGAAAGCTTACACCCAGTTGACTGCCCCGCCCACTTACGAGACATGAGGCATGCCACAGCCGCGGCAGAAGCTACAGCAGAGGCAGCAGTCGCGGCAGCATAAATTTCCATTACCGTTGACAAATATTTACACATCGACCTCAATTCATATTCCTTTTGATGCAGTTGCTTTTAGTTTGGCGTTGCAAGCAGACATGTTGGATGATGATGGTGGTGCAATTGGTGGTTGGATGGATGCTTATTCAACTTTATGGTATTTAATGTATGGCCAGTAACTGACAGCAGTCACTGTGTGGCTATTAAGTGTCACTGGGCTTAGAGTAGGCGCTGCATTTGGTGGAAGGGGAAACTATTCGAATTGACAATCGTTGGAACGATTTCCCTTTACAATTTTGTACAAACAAAATGATGCTCCAAATCGCATGTTGCATGTTGTTGGTGTTGGTGTTGCTGGTGTTGGAGCTGCCCCCGGGTGGCAACGCGGAAGTATCTCGTCATCGTTTAACCATATTTGCAGAAGCAGGACGCATGGAATGCTATCATCAGGCTGTGGCTGCCACCGAGCATATTTTGCTCGAGTATCAGGTAATCCATGGGGGACAAGGAGAGGCACACATCAATTTCAATTTGATGGATCCACAACGACGTCTCCTTGTCACGGATCTCAAGCAGGGCAAGGTCAAGCACAAACTGGTGGCCAATGAAACGGGCATCTATAAATTGTGCTTCGACAATACCATCAGTTCCTTCAATCAGAAGATTGTCGTCTTCAATCTAGAGATTGCACCTGCCAATCATGAGGAAGTGGAGCGTCAATTACTCATCAAGGAGATGACCACCGACTATCACTTTGATCGAACCTTCAGACACTTGGGTGACTATGTGAACAAGATCTCGTTGAATTTTATGCGGTCACGACAGAGCCAGGATTACATTCGCACTAACGAGGCCCAGGATCGCAAGTTGGCCGAATCTAATTTCACTTTGGTTAACAGATGGTCCTGTGCTCAGTTTATAGCCATGATAATTGTCGGCATGCTTCAGGTCTTTATGCTGCGTAGTATTTTCAATACCGATGGCAGATTCTACAAGTTCTGGAAGAAAATTTAAATGCAAATTTGTTATCAATTCACAAAACTGGGAAAATTAAATGAGTAAATTAACAGGAAGTGCATTAAAAGGAAGTCTGCATTAAAATGAAGTGAATTCAGCATTCCATGTAAGCCAGAGTAATTAATAAATACTGTTAAATCACGACTCTAAAATGATAATTCATCTTTAGCAGTGGACATCACAACTTTCGCCTTCCGAAAAGTTTTATTTTTGTTTTTTTCTGACTTGTGCTCACGTAATACAATGAAATAAACCTTTAATTAAGAACTTTTAGCTAACCAATATGTGACTGGAATAAAAGTTTTAACTTCTCAATTAGTTCCTTTCTTTAGCTACTCTCCATATTCAGTCATGGTTAATTTTGATAGCCCACAACTTGTGTCACGAAGTGAAATCAGTGTCAAGCTTTGACAAATGCAACACCTAAGCCTCTAAGAAACTGGACCACATTACCTCCTTTCATTCATTGAGACTCTTTTCTGTGACAGTTACCATTCCAAAAGTAGGGAGCAAACTGACAGCGGTTAGTATGGAGCAAACAATGAAAATTAAGCCGAAAATTGTGAAGGTCAGCCACAGAAATGTCTCATGAATTATTAAAAACGAGTCCAGTCAACGAGGGACGAAAAGTGTGTGGTCAAAGTTGCCACTACACTTGACCCTAATCCTGGCAAAATATGCTTCTACTCCCCCTCTGTCAATGGTAGCCAAAAACTAAGCCAAATGGAATGAAATTTGTAGCAAGACAAGGTTTTCTTCCCATCTCCTAGAGCCACAGACCCAAAAGTATTTTGACATGTCGACAATACCAAAAACTTACGGACATTGTTAGGAATGGGCTCGTGTCACGAACTAAAAGATTAATAAATACTTCTCCAAAAACAGAATTATATATTGCTTAAAATTTATTATAATTAAATTTCTCTATTTTTAATAAACTTAGTTATTATATGGCCTTAAATTATTCAGGTTATCGAATCACGAGGGGATTCTCCCCTCTAGACAAAAATGACCAAGGCCTTTTCGAAGTTTTTCGGAAAATCTTCACTCGCTCCAAGTAGCACTTTAAATTAATGAACTGAGATTAAGCAAGACAAATTGTTGTTTCCTACCGAAAATTTTCTATAAACGCAAATTGTTTTTCGCTTGGACCAAAGGAATTTATTATTTTGTTTGCAGCCGCCCATTTTGCTGTCCTTAAAATAAATGTACAATTTATTGTTATTGATATTTGTGTAAAGATTTTTCACACACACAAACAAAGACAGTGAGCGAGAGAGCGAGAGCGAGAGAGAAAGAAAGGTTGACTGAGAGAGATAGCAGAAGACATTGCAATTAAGAATTTAAGAGCAAACGTGGCCACAAAATGTTGCACCACAACAACAGGAGCAACAACAACAACAACAACAGAAGAAGAACATATTCCAGGCAAGTTGTCAGCGTGTTGGTAAGCAAAATCTTACTGCAATTCGAATAAAAATGCATTTTGCATTCCATTTTCTCCTGGCTGCCGATTTTCCAACTTTCCCCCCTTACTTTCACTTCGATACGAATCTCATGTGCGCACATTGCAGCCAATTGTAAATTTCTCTGTTGATTTCTTTTACAATTTTATTTTTATTTTGCTTGCCGGATGCTACAGCAAATATTCATTGAATTTCCAAGTGACAAACGACAAGTTGTCAGTCAGGCGCCGAAAAAAGAGGTAGAAAGTATCAATAACAGCTGCCGAAGTCTAGATACACTTCGGAGAACGCTAAAACTGATCAGTCAAAGATAAATTCCATTTAAAAAATATACTTTAATGTTTTACACAAGATTATGTTTACGTTTTACATTTAAATGCGGATCGCATATTTAAAAAAATTTGATATGAGGAGCAATTAAAGTAAACAAATATCTAGTATGGCTAGATATTTGAATTCAAGCTGAAATTATCGGGGCACTTACTTGTTTCATATTTTATATGGTTTGTATTAAAATTTGGTTATGATAGAGATGTATCTCTAAAGAAAGAAAGAGCTGTACAGCCTCCAATAATTCTAGTCTGAGAGCAGTGGCATTTAGAAATGTTTGACCAATATCTTTTTATATTTATGCAATAAAATAAAACAAATGTTGCTGAAAATACATAAATACATCATAAGAATGAGTCTTAAAGCTTGATTACTAAAATAAGTAGCCCATAGTCTGCAAAGCTTATTCAGCTAATATGGAAACATCAAAAAAATAAGACTTTACACTTCATTACAAATGAATCTATAGAGAGTTTCGATGCTGTAGCTGATAATGTTAATGTTCTAGCACATTCCAGTATTTATTATATACTTGTTGACCAAATCTGTATAACTTTGTTTTAGGGCATTGAAAAGGCAAAGTCAAGCTCTTGAGCAGCAACAAATTTATTACGCCATGTTGCATGCATGAAGTGCTTAATATAAATTCCAATCAAATGCCCTGAGATCAGAGTTGGACTTGGGACTGACTAAAACTACGTGAGCTATGCAGTCTTATGCTTTTAGAATCGGACTCAAAGTTTGCATTCAACCAATGCAAATAAATATGCAGCAACAACATCAACAGCGAAAACAACAGAAAATTTACACACACAAGTACAACACAGACAGATGCACATAAAACGTAATGAAGCAACAATTTTGGTGGCACGAGAAATGAAACTGGAACTGTACATCGTCGTGGGTCTCCTGTTGCAAGGACATTTGGCGCAGCTTTAGCCAAAGCGCTTCGAAGTACTTCTTAACTAAGCTTAAAAGCAATGCCAAACAGTGACAGCAACAGCAACAACAACAGCAGACAACAGCATCAACTGCATCAACTGTTGCAGCTTCGATTTGCTGTGGCAATTTCTGCTGTTGCCTAGCCACGCCCACCGCTTGTCCGCCCTTCAGCAGCTTGACAACTTTTCAGTAATGATGTTGTTGCTGTTACTGTTGTTGTTGCTATCTTATTGCTGCTGCTGTTCAGTGAAGTGAGCCAAAGTTGTCGTCGTTGTGGCTATTAAATGGTTTGCAAAGGTTCTTCAAAGGTTGCGCTGCGAATTCAACTGGATTAAGTTTATGCGTAACGGCAACTTGCGGTTAAGATGGATATTACGTTTATAGCTAGAGTCAAAGACGTCATCTATAGCTAGTCTTATAATTCAAAAAGCTCCAGATACCGCAAATTGAAACATTTTAATAATGAATAAAGTAAATGGTATTTTACTTACATATGAAAGCAATGCAATATGGAATGTCTAAATTTTATGATTGTTATAGATAAAAATCCACCATATAAAAAGTAGGTTAGAATTCTCTGATTGTAATACTTTGTTATCTTTAATGTGATTGTAAGCCAAAGAACACTAGAATTGAAATTAAGTTAAGCGAAATGAATCGGAAAACATATACTTTTTACCCTTTTTTAAAAAGTACAGAGAAAAGATTGAAGAAAATATGATTTTTAAAAACGTAATATTTTTAGATGTATCTTGTGTCATCAGTTTAGCCTTAACAAAGTTATGTAAATTTTAAGTCTGGGTATCCTTTGCTTTGGCTGTAAAAAAAGGATACAAATATATTACAAATGATGCCAAGTATATTAACACATTTAACCATTTTTTACCTTAATTAAACTTTCATTCATTTCTCTGAAAAGAACAGAGCCACATGAAAAAACAAGTGTAAGAAAGCATACCATTCAAATCCAATCAAACTGTGAGATAGACTAATTTAATAAGCCACAAAACAGTGCTTACAACGAATAAAGCTATAAAGACTTCCTCAGCTTAAGTCCTAACAGAGAGACAAGCTTAGCCAAGGACACGACGAAGAATACACTAACTATTTTGGGGCACCCTAAGCGCATTGCGGTTGCCCATGGCCACCACTTACACAATGTCCTACCCCAATCTCCTGTTCCTTCTCCCTTATCTCCCGTCTTAGTAAGTGGCAATTCCAATTCAAGGAACCCACCCTCTAAAAGTAAAATGAACTTTTCACCTGGTCGCGAGTCAAGGAACTTCGATGAGTGCCATTCGAGGAAGTCAGCCCTCCACTCCAACTCGACTTGAGTCGAGTCGAGTCGAATTGAATCGACGTTGCCTTCATTTGCGGTTAATTTTGTCTCAGTCTTAGAGTTGCCGTTATCCTTGAAGCAGTTGTCAAAATCCTTGCCATGGTCCTGGTAAACTGTCACAAGTAAATGCCAGTGGAGCGTGGCAATTGAAGTGCAGCCTCCGCTGCTAAGGAAAAGTTGTTTTGGCTTAGTGCAGCTTTTAGTCCTTGGTGTTGTCGTTGTCGTTGTTTTTGTCCTTGTCTGTCCTTTTATTCGCCTAATTTCCGTTGCACACCCGCATCCTGGCATCCTGGCGCTAATTGACGCCGCTTAGCGTCGTTGAAAATCTATAAACATGAAAGTCGCAACTGAGAGGCGAGTCGAGTCGAGTCGAGTCGAGTCCTTCGTCCTGCGTCCTTAAACATAATAAATCTGTTTATCTCTGTGCTTTATAGCTGCCAATGTCCTGGCATTGTCCTGCCTCGAAGCTCACAGCCCGCTTAAAAGTTGCCTCTGCTCAACCTGGAAAAGCGATAAAAAGTTTCCTTATGCGCCTTTTGTGTGGCTTGTTTAATGTGTGTGTTTTGGCAGCCAAATTTGTGCGCTATTTGTTGAGATTATCCTTTGGACAGATACAGACAGACAGACACACAAACAGAAGCCACAGTAAAGTCTCGCTACCTACAAAGCTAGCAATTAAAGGTGCTCACAGGAAATAAGGGGAGCAATAGAAACCGATGACTACAAAGGCATGAAATTTCCACTGCCAAAAATTCCTTCATGTTCGGTCAATTTCTCCATTGAGACTTTAATACTCTGGACACGTAAAGCCAGTTGAAAATCGCGTGGCTTCTAGGCAGGTTGGGAATCTCCGTGTCCTTCCATATGCCTGCGGTCAAGGCAATGGACACCGCAGCTAACAATAGCAACAACTCCAATTTCCCTCCCATTATCCCTTTTCGCTTTCGTAGCTTGTCGGCAACCGCAAAATGGCAAAACAATCAACATGCAACGAGTCGTATGTGGCTGCCACACATGCAGAATCCATAGAATGTGTTGCCTCAAGGCAAAGAGACTAGGATAAAGTAGGAACCTAAATAAGGATTTGATTGACAAGCCCAATGCAACGCTAGTTGCCAAAAGGAGAAGCTCAGCTAGTCAAATTTCGCATAAAATCCCCTGGACAGAAGGGGAATTTGATCACATGTTCTTTAAAGAGGATTTCCTAACAGATTACAACAGTGGGCAGCATTTATACTAACCAACTTTGAGATATGCTCAGAAGTATCAAATTCATATTTATTTCTTTTTTTAAAAAATATATACACAATTTCTTACATATTCACTAAATGGCTCATTTTAATTACTTTCCGTATTACCTAGCCGTTCATGAAGAAGTACTCAATAGGAATAGGAATAATAGGATTCACATTTATATGGGTTGGCTTTATCTTTAAAAAAACCGTTCTCTAAAGTTTATTTTAGTTAAAAGCGTTCCAATCCTTTAGATTTTATTATTATTATATGTATCTAAAAAATATCTGGAAAATATATGAAAAATATGACAATCTGCGCTTCATCGAATCGACAGTTGTTACTGATAACAATTAAAATATTGAAATTTAATTTAATTTATTATTTTAATTTTCTTGATGTGATAGAATAGGATTTTTAAAAGTGTTCAATATAATCTAAGAAAGGTCATAAGCTGCGACTTAAAATAATAATTATGTTAAGTACTTATTTATTTAAAAGCTTTGAAATAAGTAGTATAAGATAAGTATACAATTTTTTTTAAGCTGTTAATTATAAGTTGTATTTTAATTTGCAATTTCATTGCAGTGCTAGTTTTCTTTTTGGTATGATAATCTATAAATAAATAAACACAATAAAAA
Organism: Drosophila putrida; assembly: GCA_037043535.1. NCBI lineage: Eukaryota > Metazoa > Arthropoda > Insecta > Diptera > Drosophilidae > Drosophila > Drosophila putrida. The sequence continues at coordinate 3,325,446 of JBAMBI010000470.1, forward strand.
TAAATCAAATATAAATAAAACAAAATAAAACAAAACAATCAGAAAGGTTGTTAAGACTTTTACTTCTTAAGGATTATCTCCCACTTCGTTTCCTAGGTCATTTCTGAGCTAATTCATTTTCATCTTAATTGTATTTCTAGTTTCTCAATTTGAAGTTCGAGGGCGTGTCTAATATAAGAGCCCAGTGTCTGTTGTACAAATCCAATTCACAATTGGCCCAAAAACTTTGTGTTTACTACTTCGCGCCACTTGGCACTCGCACAATTTGGAATGTTGAATGTTGTTGTTCCAAGACGCCAAGGAAATTTGGTCAAAGGGACTTTGATGAAGTTTGCTTTCTCGGGTTGCGGCTTAGTCGACCGACGCGTCGGAAGTGGCAGCCAAAAGTCGGGAGTCAAGAGTACTTCGCCGGAATGGTGTTCTATGGTCTCTTGGAAGTCCAACCATGCGAATTCAACAATTGTTTTCAAGTTGAGAGTTGAGCTGAAACTATGAGTCAGTCAGTCAGTGTTAAGGCATAAACATGGCAACAAAATGAACTCGTAGTTCTCACAATTTTCATTTAAGCCAAAACTTGGCCCAGACTGCAAATGGCATATCCGGAATTTCCACTTCAAACTTTCATAATAAGCGCATTGAATTCGCATTAATTGAAAAAGTCTATTCATATTGATTAATAGAAATTTAATAATGTTGCCAGATTGTTGCCATTTTTAACGAAGAGGTGTGAGAACTCTCTCTCTTTTTCTCTCTCTTTCTCTATTTGTATCACCTTAAGGTGATTTGGGCAACTTTTATTGAAACGATATTTTAATATATTCATTGCGCAAACTTGGATGGAATAAAAAAATAAAGAAAACTAATAAATGGCACACGGCAAATGAAGGAAACTACATAGGGGGCGGGTATTGGAAAGAGGGAGTGGCAAACAATGGCAGCTGTTGCCGGGATGAAACTTTGGGCATCAAGTGAATAACAAGTGGACAGGCAGCTGATGTTGACATGGCCAAGAGGGAGGGTGTGAATAGGGAGTTGGCAATGGCGACAGTTTAAGTGTCGACTCTGTAACGGTAAATTGCATGCAAAAGTTACCGCTAGATGGCGTCATTCGCAGAACAAAACTAGCATCAGCTGAGGCTCCTGTCGTTTGCCCATTTTGATGCTACATCTGACTCTGTGTGTGTGTGTGTGTGTGTGTGAGTGTGTGTAGAGTACACTCGAATGACAGAATACGAACAGTTGTCGTAAAAGTACTTACATATGCCACAAGGAGGGAAGGGGAGGCTCAGAAATGATAAAGGATGACACTGAGCGTTATAGAGTTGTCGAGAAACAAACTAAACCAAGAGAGATACTCATGTAAGTGAAAGAAAAAATTGTTGAATGAAAACTAAATGCGTAGCGTCCACTTTTTATACAAGTTGGAGACTTTTTAGAATTTTTGAAAGTTTTTTAGATTTTTTGCTTTGAGTTTAAAGATCTTCTTGGAATAACTCAATGATTAATTATCTAAAACCAACAACTTTCTACATTAGTGGAGCGGAATTTTTATTGATGAATTAGATAGAAGGAGCAAACTGTAGTATTAATCATATCTTAAACTTAATTTCTTACTTCAAGAGTGAAGTCAAAAATCGTACCAAAATTCATCAAAAATATTTAAATAATAATGACTATGTGACGTTTTATTTATCTGTAATTAAAATTTTATCAAAGGAATTGTTCTTTTTTTAAGTCAATTTAAGGTGATATGAATTTAAGTCACTTAATTTAAATAGGAGAAATCAAAATAAGAAGAAGATTACTAATTATGACTAGATTTAGATCAAGCAATATATAAACATTTAATTTTTTGCATCGATGTAAAGATGCAATAATTAAAACAAACAATAAAAGTATTCGAAAAGTTAGTTTATAGAAATTGTATATCATAAAAAAAAACATCACATATACATATTCCTATTTGAAATGTCGGAAAAATTAAACTAGAAATTCATTAAACAGATTATGCCCGTCTGTTTGCCGTCAAAATCAAATAGTTTAGTATTTGTTTCTGAATAGTCTTTGATCATTTTTATAAACTCGACATTTTCTAGTACAAAATTGAAACACAAATTTAGTACGAAATTATTGTGTTTTTGTGGTAAGCGCCAAGTTGCTTAGCGCCTTAACGCCATCCACAAATTCGCTCCATTGCCGTTCCTTGCATCGACTGAGAAGTGTACACTGTGCAACCTCCAATTTAAGACTAGCCATCCCAAACTCAATCTAGAATTTGGGAAAGGAGACGAAGCTCGACGCTGTAAATGGAACGCGCAAATGTTAACAAAATTCTTCTTGGATGATATGGACAAAAAGCTGCAGAATCCACATTCACATTCCCATTCCCATTCCCATTCACGTACACAAAAGTCACTCTCACATTCACTTCCAGCCAAATTAGTGGCACTGGATACCAAATTAAAGCACGCTTCCATACCAAATATGACAACATCAACAACAACCACAACAAGAGCAAGAACAACAGCTGCAACAACAGCAACATCAACAGCACCGATGGCTTCCACAAGTCATACCAATAGCAGAAATTTGGCCAAGACAAGCCAACAATTGACGATCAAGGAATCAACTACCAATCGAGAATGCGAAAGAGAGCTACAAAAAGCAAGAGATCGAGATCGGGAGAGAAGCAAAAGCAAATATGAATCAAATATGGGAGTCTTTAATCGTTATTGTGTGCCACAAAATCAACATTCGGTGGCGGCACAGTCCGTTGTCCCACTCTTTACTCAGGTACAGCGGGTCAACAATGATTTGACGGATAAAATCACCAGATTGTCAAGACGGAGTACATTGAAATTCAGGGAGTTGGCGGCAATGCAGGTGCAGGATAAGAACGCAGAGGCGTTGCAGGAATTGCAGACGTCGATTCCAGAGATAAGCAAAATCTTTGATGTCCACTGTCGTATTGGCAGCGGTACTTTCAGCACTGTTCTACTGGGTACTTTGCAAAAGGAACGTCAATTGCCAGAGTCCCAACGTCGTCGATTTGCCATCAAGCATCACAATCCCACAAATCATCCGGAGCGTATCTTGAGGGAGTTGGAGTGTATGTTTCGCATGGGAGGTAATCAAAATGTAATTGGAATCAATTGCTGCATACGTTACAATGATAATGTGGCATTTGTGATGCCCTTCATGAGTCACGATCGATTCCATGATATCTATCGCAATCTCAGCTTGCTGGAGATCAAGGATTATCTACACAATCTCTTGATTGCCCTGCGTCATGTCCACAAATTCAATGTCATTCATCGGGATGTGAAACCCAGCAATATACTCTACAATCGTCGAACGGGGAAATTTCTGCTCTGTGATTTTGGTTTGGCTCAGCGATTGAACGAGGATGGCAGCTTGATTCTGGCATCCGACTTAAGTGGAGCTGCTGCATTAATGAAGGACATGGATGCCGCCCAACAGAACCTGTTGCAGCACGACGGCAACAGTCTGCAAGCAGAGGCCGAGGCAACAGCAATTCGACAGAAGCAGCAGAGAGCCGTGGGTGGAGGAACAACGGCATTTGTTGAAACATCACAATTATTGCTGACAGAGCCTACGAGAAGAGAGTTAGCAGCCCAAAAGGCGGATACGCAACGTCTGCTCAATCGATTGAGATATGTGAATGCCAATATCGATCCCAATAATTATGTGATATCCACAAACTCTTCAAAAAGGAGGTGCATGCATCCAGGGCAGGCACACCAGGCTATAGACCGCCTGAGGTGCTGCTACGTTATCCATACCAGACGACCGCTGTTGATGTGTGGGCGGCAGGTGTGATAATGTTATCAATGCTGTCCTCGTTGCATCCATTCTTCAAGGCGCCCAACGATTGTGCCGCCTTGTCGGAGATTATGAATTTATTTGGGGATCTCCAGGTACGCAAAACGGCCTTCATGTTGGATCGCTTGGTGTTGATCACCCAAAAGGTTGCAGCTCTCGATCTGCGACGCGTCTGCATGCGTTTCCGCTATGCCAATCATTTCCTGTCACCGGAAATGCAGCGACGTCATCGACGATCCGATGGCAACACTGAACTGTGCCGTCTGTGTGAACAATCCACCTTTAATTGCATCTGCAAGCACAGTTGTCATCAATTGGAGACCTACGCTGGGGTTGATATTTTCCCTCATCATGCATATGATTTGTTGAGTCGTCTGCTTGAGGTGAATCCCCAAAAAGAATCACCGCCGAGGAGGCTCTCAAGCATCCCTTTTTCAGTGAGCACCATCGCATTGCCTCCGGCGTTCCCCTCCATCAGTTGCACCAACAAACTGCAGGATCAGCAGGACAACTACGTGTCCGGGATTCACTTCAAACCACCGGATCTCGTATTCTTACTCCCTTTGTGAGCTATCCACATGTTGGTGCAACAACAACAACAGCAACATCAGCAGCAGCGACAACAACCGGCAATGTTTGAGTCAAGTTCAATTAGTTGGTCGTCTATGTACGTCATTGAAATTCTTAATTCAACGGTCAAAAAAAGTTTGAAAAGAAGTCGAGTTATGTTGCGAAAATTGTAGTGTGCAAAAAACCTTAAAATTGTATCAACATATAAATAGAGTCTTTGGTGTGTCGTTCTTTTACTATACTGTCATATTCATACTATTCAAACTGTTCTTCTTTGTCTTTGATAAAGTCTGCTTTAATTTAGTCAAGTGTCTATTCCAACCGTTACCTTGATGATTTTTCTTTTTATTTTATTTCCTTTGTCTTAATGCTTATTCAAATTTTTCAAAACTTTCTTTGCAATCTACTTTAAGCTGCATTTATTATATTATGACAAACATTTTTCCAATATTTTACAAACATCAATTTCCCAATTGGTTTTTCCAATCAGATTTCCCACATTTTTCTTCGTTTTCTTATCAATTTTGCATTTATTGACAGCAAAATATTTGCCTTTGTTGTCCTTGTTGTCATTGTGCATGACTCAGAGCACAAATGGTCGACTTGCTATTGCTGATTTGTCTGATCTCTTGGCCTTATGCAAGTCACAATTCAAAACGTGATGACAGCCTTAGCAAAATATTGAAAGTGGGCAATATCTTTGTGTGGCTATGAACTTTTTTTTATTAAAATTTTATTAAGTTAGTATTTTAAGAACTTATGTATGGAAATGAAATCTATAACCAAAACCCATTACGTATGAATATGAGGATTTTAGGTGCAGGTAAAGCGCTCTCACTGACCAAGTGCAGCTGTTCTCCATTAGATGCTTCTACGTGACTATTGGAGTTGTAAATGACTGCAATGGGCTCTGCCCAGGTCGCAGTAACAGCCTTGAAAGGATCTTCTATACCGATAAGTTGGGCTGCAAAGTCAACATCGAATGGTAAAAGGGTAGTTTTTATTTTATTTTTATTTTGATTTTTTTTATTTAATGTCGACTAATATCAATTATTATAAAAGAGAAAAAAGTATAATATGTATAATTATATATATATTTATATTTTGGGCAAGTTCAAATAAAGATTAATTTTTCTATCTTATCTATCTATTATCAAACATCTAAAAAAATTTAGATTTGCATGGATTTTTTTTGGAGTTTTCTAAATGTTTCCAAAATTTTCCACTCCTTTTGAATTTATCTAATATATAAATAATTTGGTTTATTTATAAAAATCATGTTATTACCTTAAAAAATTGTTTGTTAATTATTTTTCTCAAAAATTTTATGACGCTTATTTTCAGCACATTTTTATGAAATCCCTTAAAGTATGCAACAATATCGCCAACAGACTTTAACTTTCACGAAGATGGCGCCATCTTTCGTTCGCTAGCGCCGCTATTTAAAAACTTCTATTTTTATCAAAATGTCATCAATTTTGTGTAGTATACTTTTAAGCTGTTGCATTTAAGGCAATTTTACTGGAATTTTTTAAAAATAATTAAAATTTTTATTAATTTTTTGGTCAGAATTTGCATAGAAAAATATATTTTACTTTAAATATATAAACAGCCTCATCTTGTTTCACAAAAAATAAACAAAATACCCAAAAAATCGAATAGTTATAATTCATATTCCGATTAAATCTACTTACAATTAGCTATGGAATTTGGTTTAAAGATACTCCTTAAAAGTCATTAAATAATTGCTACAAATTTTAAAATTGCTATGGCTAACCATAATCGCAGAATATATTTTTGTAAACTCACGAAGTCATCAACTTTGCAAGTGTTGACTTAAAATTCCTTTTCACTGGCAATTTAAATTCACCCTTTTGTATAATATGAGCTTAACATTGTGAAGCATGTTGTCTTTTTAAAGCAACGTAAATAAAGTAGACGCCATCTGAATTCCATTTGTAGGGAATGGATTTTAACACGCGCATACACACTCGAGGACTCGTTGACTCTCTCACCCGCCCAAAAGGATTTCAGCAGTTCGTTTGAGGCTTAGTCTCAGTTGCCCTTTCCTCTATTCTTCCTTCCTACAGCATCTGTGTGCAACCGGACTCCAGCTCCCAGTAGAGTCATAAACATTGCTCACACTGCAATGTGCGGCATCGTCATCACAGCCGCAGCCACAAAAGCCGCGTGCGCAGCTCACCGGACACAATGCGGCTTATCAGGCAGTCAAGCAAGTAACAAAAAACTGTGGCCATCTCGTGTTATATGTGTATCCTTCATTCCTCCATATCCTTGGATCCTCCATTCTTTGGTTGCTTTCGGCTGTAGAGGATGCCGCTTTATGGCACATGATAGATTAGCCTGGCCACAGGTGTGTGTGGCTTATTACAGCAGGACGTTTTTCCTTTTTTGTGTCTCTCTTTTTTTTTGACTTTGTTGGACGCTTACTTGTAGATAACAGTAATTAAGTAATGAGAGACGCTCAAATGTAGGCAACCTTTTTTACAACATTCAACATGGAAGTGTTTTTAATGGAAATATTGCTACAAACAGACTCAAAATGCGAAAGAAGTTGATAGTAATTATATTATAAGTCAAATAAATAAAATCGTGGTTGTTTTGTCAATATAAAAAATAAATACTTAAATCTTAAACTAAAGTAATTACACATACTTGAATACTTGGAAATTAATTAGCACTGTGAAATAATTTATATATTTATCATAATAAAAAATTAATCTTCCACTCTTAACTGTGACTCAAACTGAGCGAATTATTACTAAATAAACGATCATCTTTTTGACATTGCACAACACTTGACCTTTATAAGTACAAGACAAAATGGGTGCAAACGCAGCAGCTTTATTCCAACTTGTACAACACTTCTTTTACTCTGTAACTATCTTTTTGATTTTGTGCAACACTGGAGCTGTGCTTCAAAGACCTTTAATGGGTGCAAAATTCGCAGCATGTGCGGTGCAATGTCCTGTCCCCAAACATCGCTGAACTGTTGACTTATCCATTGCTCATGCTTTCATATCTATCTGTATTTTTGTGTCTTTGTCTTCTGTCTGTCTGTCTGTCTGTCTGTCAGTCTTTTGCGCTGTCTAGCTGTTCATCTATCTGTCGTTTTGTTTGTTTGTTTGCCCGCCTGTCGCGTTTTGTTTGCCATCCACATGCGTTTCTCCTGTTAAGGCAAGTTAATGCGTCATGGTTATCTTTGCACGCTCATCATGGACATCGTGGAAAGGAGCACTCATATACACATCGATGTGGATAATGATGATAATGGTGATGATGGCGAATGATGATAATAATGATGCTGATGATGACGCCAGCGCCAGCTGCTGACAACGTTATTGGTGTTGGGTCAGTAAATGAAGAATGATGGACCAACCAAGCACACAGTCCACCACACACACAGACACACACACACAGACACACACACGCAGTCTATTATACACACCCACACACACACACTCTCTCACAGTTGCTTGCACTGACTACACTCGCTGCAAAATATTTTGTCATCTTTCACGTGAAGCGCTGTTGCATCAAATGGGATTTATGCGACTTTTGTTCATTGGCACCAGCAGCTGTTGTTGCTCTTGTTGTTATTGTATCTGGATTGTTTTGTAGCTTGTCATTGCATTGCACTTCTTGAACTTAAACATTAATTGGAAATTTTTAGCAATTTCCTCACTTTCCACGTGATCTGGGCTGTCTTTTTCCTGTTTTCTTGTGCTCTCTGTTGTTGTGGCCAATTGTGAAATTTGCTGTACAAAATATGGATTTATGTCAACAGCAGCAGCAGCAGCACTCTACACAACAACAACAGCAATGTCATGCTGGCAACATTGCAGTCATTTTTCGCGCTTTTCCTGCATCGTTGTTGTCGTTGTCGTTGCTCTTGCCGTTGCCGTTGCCGTTGCTGTTGCCGTTGCTGTTGTTGTGTCGACATTGTCAGCTGCGAGCTGTTGGCAATGCATCACTGATTATGAAAAGCTTGCTAAAAGCTGGACTCATGATATATTGCTTTTGTTGTTGCTGTCGCTGTTGCTGTTTTTGTGGTATCATTGCAGCTGTGAGGCGCTTCTATAGCCATCACCATCACCATCATCATCATCACCAGCAGCAACAGCAACAGCAGCAGCAACATCATCACATGAGCACGTGAGCCAAGGCGACAATGATGAAGTTTTATGCTTTGCCACCTGCAACATACACATTGGCTATACGGGGGAGGAGGGACTGGCAGATTTTGTAGCTGATTGTTGTTGAAAGCAACACCAGCAACAACAGCAACTACTGCCACAGCAGAACAACAACAATGCCAACAGCTGCAATGAAATGGAAACGTTGGCGATTTTCATTTTTGCTCTTTTTTTATTTTATTTTTTGACTTTGATGTGTAGAAGCAACTGCAGTGGCAACAACACTTGCTTCGCCACGGTTAAGCCATCAGCGGCAACGACAACAAGAACTACTTGGATTGCATGACAAGAAAGTGTTACCACAATATCCTTCCTTTCAACTTTAGCTTAAACACCAGAATTACTTTGATGACGTGTTGTGTAAATAAAGATTTGTTCGCATTTAATATGTAGAGAAACACATAAAATCAATACAAAAGTTCTGAACAATAATCTGCAGAAACTTTTGATTATCTGAACTGAAAATTCAAATTTCTATTGTAACTACTTATATAAAATACTATTTATTAGAATAATACAAAAATTATTAAAATGTATTAATAATATAAAAAAAAACCCAACATATGGAACTTTAGGAATATGTATCTTTTTAAGCTCGAATATCCATGGATAGTAATAATAATAATTATTTTTAAGAAATTTTCATACTGTCCCTTTTAAGATGAGTATAATTAGATTATTATAAAAACAGTACATCAACATTTATTTATTTTAAGGTTTTTAAGATATATTTATGTTCTTTCACATTCATAAAATCTGAAATCCTTTTACATTACATAATATATTAATGAAAATTACCTTACTGTCATAAGAAATGACATGATCTGATTTAACGATATGACACAATACTGATGATTAAAACATATACTAAATATCAAGTAAAAGCAACAAATTTAATTATTTATATTACTTTGATCTAGATTTTGATAAAGATCCTACAGCTACTACATTACATGTCATGGAATTTCTCTCACTTTGCATTTAAACCTTTGTTATTGTGTTGTTAATTCGAGCATTTCAAATTGAGGTCAGTGTAGGGTGTGAAACAAGATGACGTCAGCTGTTATTAAATGACAACGGACAGCAATAACAACAACAACAACAACAACAACAGCAACAATAACAACAACATTAAAAGTAATCCAGAGCTGCAAGTGACAAACAGGACAAACAGCAAGATTAATTAACTGACTGGGCAAACCCAAAAAGGACAACAATCCCAACATGCAGGACCACAACAAAAGCGTCTGGTAAATCACAATAGCTGGCGACACGTCACAGTCACAGTCACAGTCACGCTATACAGTCACAGGTTGCAGCAGTTGCCTGTCACAGTGACAAAGCAAACATATACCCTATAAGCATAGAAAGATACTTAGAGGGTATTTGTAAATGAATATATTTAATTATTACTATTATTGACTTGATTTTATTTTTAGAATAAAGTGTAGTTGACACAACAGTGTAAATTTAATTAGAAATATTTACTTATAGTTACAATTTTAAAATGTATTATTCAAATTTGTTTTTTTTTTGTTATCAGCGTCAGTTTTAAATTTCCAAAGGAACAACACTAATTTCCATTTTAAATTGAATTAACTTTTAGAGAAAACAAAATGATTAAATATAAATTTAAAATCATATGCAAACTCCCTCTTAAAGTATCTCTTGGTCTATCATTCTTCATCTTGTAGCTGCGGTTTTGGTGTTTTTAATTTTAATTACCTAGGAAACACACAAAATCGCCAGACAAAGGCACAAAAATATAATTTTTGTCACATTGACGCATCCTCGCAGCTGGTTTAACCAGAGTCCAGTCCACTCCTGTGTTGTCCTGCCTTGTATCCTGACTGCCTACCTTCGCCTCCGTACTATCCAAAATATGTTTGGTCTACAGGTGCGTGTGGTTCGCATTTATGAACTCGTTACACGTAATTAGGGTCAGTGTGTCTGTGTTTTTATCTGGCTTATCTCTCTCTCGCTCTCTGTCACACTCTCTCCTTTTCTATCTTTCTCTCTTAGGAAGACGGACAATTAATTAGAGTCGGGCGACTGCAACAGCGGAGGCAACAGGCAAATGCCCAACGGATGTGAATATGCCGAATGGTCCTATTGAAATACAAAACGGTATTTGGGGTCCAACGCCACAAAAGTCATAAAGCGTCTTTTTGGCTGGGCTTTAATTAGGCCGTCATGTAAATTAGCCAACAGCAGGAGCACAACAGCAGGAGCAGTAGAAGGAGGAGAAGGAGGACACTGTGGCAATGGCTCAGGTGTAACACATGGTGGAGTCATGCCAAGTAGACGTCGAACTATTTGTTATGATGTCAGCGGGTAGGGTGTGGCCAACTCCTCCCTACTCCCTACTCCCACTCCCAGTCCCCACTCACACATATTGTAGCCACCTTATAGTCACATTAATTGGCAGTGGCCATTCCATTTTAATTAGTTTTCGCAACGGTTCAAGAGCCAGTTCCTGTTGCCCTGCGTGAATTATTATGCCCAGCGTAATATATTTTATAAAACGCTGACTTCTGCCTCTGCGTATAAGTATATGTGCGTGTGTATGTATGTATGTGTGTATGTAGAGGGTGTAGGCGGAGTTGGGGGTGGTTTTGGGAAATTATGCAACAGCGAATATTTACGACACCGCTGCCAATGCCGTCGAATTTAATTGAGTTGCAGCGGCTGCACTCTGGAATTTTGGCCCGGATTGCAGCTGCCAACAGACGCAGCTCACATTCATTTATCAATGCCCACTAGTGGGGGAGGGGGGCACAGAGGCGAGGGAGGAGGCGTGGTAGTCGTGGGATAATGAACAGAGAGCTATGGGCTAATTATATGGTAGGTACTTGGAAATTAACAGTTCAAATACCAGTTGCAATTCAAATGATGGTTAACTGAAACTGTCCCAAGGCTCTGGTCTGTGTCAAGGATCAAGCAATAGGACATGTGACTAATCTATAAGCAGACAGTTGCTAACAGGCTGAATAAATTAGAAGAGTGGACAATTAAAGAGGAGAAAATGGGAAGTTTTCGAAAAACTCAGAAACAGCTTTTGGTACTAACTTGGCAAACAGTTCGACTTATTTTGTCTTGATATAAAATGATTTACATTTAACTGAAAGTTAAAATGAAATTCGAATATAGTCATTATTATGATACTAAATAATTTTAGTACTTTAATTAAAATTAGTCAATAATAGAGTACTGTATGTCAGTTCAACATAAAAATTTAAAATTAAATAAAAATACCTTTTATTCTTAATTATAGAAAGAGAGCCATAAAATATATTTCATTTTTACTTAATTAACAATAGAACTTTAAATTGCACTTGAAATGCTGTGTATGGTCGACTGAGCTCTTTATCTATAAAGGTACCTTTCTTATAAGTAATAAAGAATAGATAAATTTAATGAACAGACAAAGGAAGAAAATTAAAGTACTCTCAAATATCAAGAGTTATGACACAAGCTTAAACATAGACCAACAGTCGACCTAAAAAAAAGGTTTCAAAGATTAGGAAACCCATCGAAACGATTAATGGAAACCTCAAAAATGTAACTTGAAAGTGGTCTAATAAAGAACTCACTCCCCCAATGATCACAAGAGAGAATTTAGAGGTCAATGTATTATAGGGATCGCTACTCGAAAGGAAGTCCTAAGAAAGGTAATAAATAGACCCAAATGAAGACCCTCAATTGCAAGCGTGTGAATAGAACAACACCTGTAAATACTGGAACATCCCCCGTAACGAAAAGTCAACATATCTAAGGTATCTAAGCCAAGGATAGAAGAATTACATTGAGGACTAAGCCAATTGCACAATGAAGTTGTTTTGATGATGCCAGGGACAGCTGCCACTGTCTGTTTTTCCGCCCTTCCTTCTCTTTCTTTTCCTTGAATGTAAAACTATATATTAATCAATATTTATGGCAGTTACGGACATAATAACAACACAACAAACACAAAAATGAAGAAAAAACTAAAGTCATCTATCACAAGAGTAGGCGAAGACAAACAAACAAAAATGCATCAGAGAACATAAAATGAACAGCTCGAATTGAAGATGAATAGAAGAAACCTGTTATATGAGCCAAGTGCAGGGTAAATAGGTCCAAAACTAGACAGGTAAAAGTAATAGTAGAAGTATAGGTAAAGGTAAAGAGTTGGGATTCATGCTTGTGTGCACTTTGACCACAAAAAAGGTCAAGACGCTCCCAAAGATACAAACAGACAAATATTCAAACATATACAGACTGCAAAGACAAACAAGCTAGTCAAATATTTAGATACCCCACAAAAATATAACAATTGGGTATTCTAATATAAATAGAAAAAACAGAGGAAAACTTCTTAAGAAAGTGTGTTAATTGGATGGAACTACTATATATCTATATATACATATCATACATACTTAGTTTAGCATACTAAATTGCCTCTGATAACAAATATATCCTTTTGGTGTTCTTTATTGCTTAACAAATTGCATTCATCCTTTCAAAGTGTTCAAAAACGCGATAATGTTAAATTATTCTGTAGACTTGGGAATATACAATATGATATATTATTATATATGCAATATTCTTAAGCCCTACTTATTATCTCTATATGATGGAAGATCTGATATGCAATACTTAAGAAGTACTCCTTTATTCAATAGATATCCTAGGGTATTTGCTGCTCTATCAACCTCCGTAAGATAGTTTCTTCTAGCTTTTCTCTTTTCTCATAGACAAGTCTCGCTCTTAAGGGCTGTCCAGCAGCCCGTAACAAACTAGATAGATAGACGGACGGGATATTATATGGTATGGTTTGGTATTGGTATGGGACGGGTTGGGACTGACAACCGTAAAAGTGTTGCCTTTGCAGTGGAATGGAATGTAAAGTCATCTTCATGCATAAATAAGCGCGCGCCCCGTTGGCTGAGGCAGCTTCATATATAGTATATACATATATTTAAGTCTGTCTTTCAGTCTGTCTTTCTGTCTGTCTATCTGCTTGTATATACCATATCAATTTCCATATTAAAATAGTTGGAAGGCAAGTGAAATAGGTATAGGAATTGTGTGTGGCACAGTTTTCTTTGATTTGTGTTTGTATTTGTGCCACATACGTGTATTTTCCCACATATCATTTTGCCAACATTTTCTTCTCAACATCCAGAAATATTTCTTCTAATTGAATGCACAGCCAAGTAGTGAGTCAGTCATTCAGTTGATTCACTTGATTCACCTTTATTTTGGGGTAGAACTCAAAAAAACTTCAACTCTGTCTGCAGTTTGGGAAATGCTTAATTTCATTAAATTTCATGAGTTGTGCCTTTTTTGCGGGTCTACAAAGTTGGCTCTAGGTGTGAACAACTACAATATACATACATCTATAATGCTTCCCTGTTCATTTTATTTTTTTGGGTTTTTCTTACAATTTGAGTTTTATAATTGATTGTTTGGTTTTCTTTTTCCTTTTCTGTGTTTACTTTTTGGGAACGGGACTTAAAAATTTTCTGTGCTGATGCAGCAATTTTTCTCATTCTAAATGAAGTCTAATCTGAAAAAGTCATATTCTCACAAGAAACTAAACTCAATTTTGCCAATAAAAATATAATTTAAATGATGTCTCCAGTGTAGTTTGAATTATATTTAATTATGCAATGAGTCCGAAAGTCAAGCACAAGCTAAATCGTTTAATTATTTATGTGAATTGTTGATCAATCTTTGCTCTGAGTATAGAGTGACAATCTGCTGGACACAAATCAAAGTTTAAATAAGTTAGAATGTGGTTTCAAGTAAAGCTTGACTAGGAGATGCCCTGTAACTCTCTCCAACTTGCTTAAAAAACTTACTTCTATCTTCTATGAAAGCATTAGAACACATTTTAAAGTAAGTGCAGTGAAGCCATGTTTGACACTTAAATTACTTCAGTGTTTATCAAGCAAATCTAATAAAATTAAAAATGGAATGTAGTCTACTTTTCCTTTATATTCGAAGATATTCAATTTTTGAGACTCAGTTTTGAGAGTTTTATTATGTATAAAATGTGAGTTGGTTGCTGAATTATTATGAGATCTTGTCTTTTATAAAATATTTGCATTGTAATAATCCATGTGTGGAGAATGTATAATAATAGTATATATAATAGTTTGCTTTAGGCTATACTAACCATTTCACACTGACTACAATATACAGGGTAGGCAAAGATGGCAAGACAAACTTTTATTGCATTTAAAATCTGTGTGGTTATTTCTGTCGTTGTTGTCGTTTTTTTGTTTTTGGCTTGTTTTTTTTTTGTTTGACCATGGCTAACGTTAACTGCTTGGATTATTTGAAATTCAAGTGTCATCAAGTCGAGCGTTTTGGCCCACAGAATGCAGCGTTTGTGGGCGTGGTCATGTGGGCAACTCTCGGAGCAAAGCAATTTATGTGCATTTATAATTGAAAGGGACAAAACAGGAGCGAAAAAAAAGCTGAAAGAAAAAGAAAAGGGAGAGAGACAGAGAGAGTGGGAAAACAAGAGTAAAACAAACGTTGGAGACAACGACACAAATTGAATTGGCTAAAAAGTTTTAATTAATTTATTGTTACTTCAGCTGGCAGCTTGTATTCATCCTCAAACCCAACAAACTCCCCTCGCAGAGGGTGAACTAAACCTAGTTGGCTGCTCATTTAAATTGTTGTCTTTTCTATTGTTGCCAGGACACTTTTCATTTTCATTTCGCATATTGTTGTTTCTATTATTATTGTTGTTGTCGTAGATGTTGTCGAGTTAATGCATGGCTGCAAAAGTTGGCTAATTGTCTAGTTTGTCTGTCTGTTTGGGTCTAGAACCCAACTGGCTACAACTCAATTGGAGAGGGAGTGAAGTAAATTGTATCTGTGTCCAATATTGGCCTGGGTAATGGCCAGCAATGAGTCAGCATCTTTTTTGCCCACTTGCTGTATGTGGCAAGTGGGTTGTGGCATGCTGATCACAAGAACTGCGCCCCAAGCATCTCACAAGTTTGACCCAACACATAAAATTTTACTTTGGTTTTGGATTAAGCCAAAGAAAAACTGAAAGTTTTCTAATTGAGAGTATTATCCCTTGCCTGACAAATAAAAAGTAGATACTTGGATTTGTAATGAAAATGTAAATTCCTTAATCCATTTAGTAAAAAGATAGAACATTAAGGAGCGATTAAGAAGGCTATAACTAAAATAGAATGCCAACTGCAAAGTAAATACAGCTTCCAAATAAGTCAAACGGCTGCAGAATAATTAGCTGACAATGTTCTTCTTATATACAAAATGTTAAATTCATAATGATTATTTTTCAGGGCATGAAATCAATTTAAATTACAGTTTACCTTATTATTTGTTTGAAATTTCTTGCAGACTTTATTGAAGAATTCATAGTTAAGAGTAAGGGCAAGTTGGATTATTAGATTCTCATTTAAAGATGAGAGTTCTTAATACCGTCTTTAAATTTCTATCATTATTTAAGCTCTCTATTTACTGAAATTTCATTGAAAATAGTTTAAACTGCCTTAAATTACTAAATCTTACTCTTTATGTAGTAGCTTAAGGATTTCTAAAACATCCGAAGGGCATAATTAAATATTTATTGATAAACTTCTCCTTGACTTAACAAAATAACCTGAATATTTATTTTTGTTTTGCCATCGATATGATATCAATAAATTGTATGCAATCGACTCCGCCTCTTGCTCTCTCTCTCTCTCTCTCCATCTCTATCTCTAACTGACCTGAACTAGACACACTTTAAATCAAAATGCAGTAATTGCCTTGGTAAACAAAATGGCCATTTTGGTACAGCAAAGGCACCCAAAAATGTTGCTGTGACATTTTTATTGAATTTTAATTTATGCCTTTGACATTTCTCTCTAAACAACACAAAGAGCACAACGACAACAATAACAATCGAAACAGGTCGAGTGTCTCCAAACTGAAAATCAAAATCCCAAATCAAAGTCAATAACCTGGCTAAGAGGCGGCTGCTGCGTTGCCTGTTGCAGCAATAGCTGATGTTGCAACAAGCACACAAAAAAAAAAACATAAAAGTAACAGAAACAGAAAAACCAATTTTAGTTCTTGAAGCGTGACAACAAACGACATTTTCAAGGGACTTGATAGAGTCTTGGGCCCTTGATCTGAGGTCGCCTTCTTTTGATTACCTGAGAGGGACAAGAGGCTGAGCTCTTGGCCAACTGGGAAGATCTTTAGAACAGAGTTCATTGACTTGACCACGTGCAGGGCGGAGTACAATAAATGCACCTAGAGATCTTTCAGATATGATAGAAGTATCTATTAAACATTTATTTAAATTTATGGCTACTTGAATGCGGCACATTAGCGAGCTCTGTAGGCAGTCCGATTTTTAATATGAATTTATGTAAATCCAAACTTTATTTCTTATCATACAAGGCAAAGAAATATAAAAAGTACAAACTAAAGCTCTGATATTATTGCAAAACAACAATAAGATATCAAAATTTGTAGATTATGCTTTCTATTTCAAATTGATTTAAATAGCGTTTTACTATTTCTTTCTTTTGTTAGAGCTTTCAACTTTATTTGCCTTCATGACTTTGACTTTGTGAATTAATAGAAATATGGACTTGAATAACGCAAAATTGATATTCAAGCAATTAAAAAGATAAGGTGCATGCCATTAAAACGACTTTTGATAAGTTCATGTTCGACTTTAAGTATTTAAAAGCGATAAAATTATTATTGCAAAAAAGCTTAATAGTTTTATATAGCTTGGTTATGAAATATAGTTTTCTTTTTGACTTACGAATAGGCAATTTTGGTTCATTGAACTCACAGCCTAGCTGTGACAGCTGATAATCCATTGGAGTTTGCCACTCTTAAGGCGTTGCATGCATCAACAAGTTGTAGCAACATTTTCGCCTCAACTGCAGATAAGAAGGAGAGAAAATACAATTTTCACACTCGACGAGCTTGGCAAACATGGCGTTGGCTAATAACATAAGCGGGCAAGCAAACAAACAGTTAGCACACACACACTCTCTCTCTCCCCTCTTACTCTCCACCCTGTCTCGGGCCTGGCTAAGCAGTGGCAATGACAGCTTCATGAGGGAGAGAGTGCGAAAACTAATAAAGACAAGTGGCAAGTCAGAAGCAATTGCCCCAGCTCTAGATATGAGACTCCCTCGTTTTTTTTCCTACTCCTCCTCATCCTGATTCAATCTCTGCCATATCTTTCACTTTACTCCTGCATGCACTTGTCCTCTTCTGGCCATGGCCAAAAGCCTTTGAGCAAACACATGGCTCTGTATGTGGGACCGTCCCATTAGTGCCGTGCGCTAATCGCCATTGTCCACCCTTGTCAAAGTCGCACTAGGGGAAGTACCAGGACCAGAAGCTGGAATTGGAGCAGGACAAAGCTCAGAACTTTTGCTCTGTTTGCTTTTTTCGTATCTGAAAATCGCAGCATTGAAAGCATTTTATCTAAGGAAAAATGCTTTCATCCCTTTCTCTTTCTTCTCGATTCCTTTTCTTTTGCCAACTAAAAGCGCAAATAAATAATCAGCAACAGTTGCCAAATACATCAACACTTTTTCTCCACACACACAAACATCCTCACTTGGGATAGATTGTGGGCGTATGGGCGTGTCTGGTAGTTTGTCACCGTGTAATCCGTTTGCTTTTTGGCATTTAAGACATTTGCTGGTTTCTCTCACTCGTCTAATAAATTGCAATAGATTATTGTCAGCAGCTTTCAATGTGTCAAGTCGAGCAACCCTCGCATTTGTTATTGTTCTTATTACACTTGTCCTCCCCCATCCCCCTCCAACTCCAACTACCACTTCCCGCCCATGTATTCTTTGTAATCTTTAAGCTGCATTACGCATTCAACAGCACTCGGCATTTGATATCATATCGAAACAGATGTAAATCGTCAAAGGGCCAAACACAATTTAGTTAAATCGCGCGTAAGCAGCCAAAATGGTCCAAATAATGGCCAATATCTGAGGCTCTCACTCTCTTTCCCTTTTTCTCTCTCTTTCTAATAATTTGGTTAGCAAGCAAAACCACAATTGCTTATGGTTTCGTGAATGGTTTGAATGGCTTTTCTTCGAGTTAATTGCTCTCAAGGAAAAGCCACAAAGCCGCTTCGATAAGCTGCCCACGAAAATCAATTCAAATTGTTTGTCTCTATGAATTTGACCAACAGTCAATGAGCATTTCTGAATGTTAATTGGGGAAGTGAAGGATTCCATTTGCTTGCAATAGTTTCCAGACTTTCTCACTTTGATTACTGCAGACAGTGTCATTTCCTTATATACAATACAATTTCTGAAACTATCCAGGACAATCACAGTCTGTAAAATGATTCCACTATTCATACTTTAGACCTCTACAAGAATTTGACATTTAAATTTTAATGTTTACTATATATTTTAATCTTTTATCTTATTAAGTTTACTGCTATTTAATTTTTTAATCGAATTATTAGGATGTATCTCTAACAATCAAAATTCAGCAAACCATTTTTCAATTAGCAATTCCTTTTGGCAACTGTCTGATACCGAAATGTAATTAAACTCCATGAAATATTCTTAAAGTATCTTCAATCAATTGGCAAGAAATATTTCTTTAAATTGGCCTTTTTGAATTTTGTTCAATATTTATAACATTTTTTAGTTGTCTGCAATTCTTGACTTATTTTGATAAGCTGCAATTTTTGCAGTACTCGTAATCACCTTAGTCAAGCTCAAATTGTTTGTTTATTTTCCTTAATACCTTTTATACTCACTTAACTGCTTTTACTTCAGAAAAATGCCCAAGAGCATTCAGCACTTGTTGTACTCCCGCGTATATATTGTAAAGTTGAAAGATTGTTTGCTTTAAGCCAAAACTGGGAATTGAGTAGATTCTCCGTTGGTCATCGAAATTTCAATTTTCCATTTAGTCCTGCACATGACATGGATCCTTGCAGGGCAGCAACTTTTAATTGCTGCCACGGATTTGTTGCAAGAACAACGACGTCGTCTCGTTGGCTAGTCTCGTTGGCCATGGCCAAGACAATGAGCAAACATTGAACATCAGTAGCAGCAGCAGCAGCAGCAGCATAAAAAGTTTCTGTAGCATAGACAAAACTACTAAATGTCAAAAGTGTCAAAATTTCCTAGAATTATGTCTTGAGAACATCAAAAGTTGCTAGCTAGCAAAGCTCAAAGCTAGCTCCAGTCTGCGGTTTCCTCCTGCCTTCTGCCCCTTGCCGCTTGCCTCTTGCCAGTTGCAAGTTCGTTTTGGTATGGTTTTTTATGCTCTTTTAGGGGTATTATAATATTGTCACGTATTGTGCAACGCTTTGAAATATGCGTATAGATTTGACTATTTTTATAAAAACTTGTCTCTCAGCTTTGCAGATATTTTAATGAAACTTGAAAAAGGTTATTGAATATTCTGCAGTTAGTCTGGATGCCAAGATCGACCAGATCAAATCACTAAATCTTTCGGCAGTCAAATGAAAATCGGTGGAAAATCAACTTTAACTATAAAAAAAAACCTTAAACTATTTTATTTTAATATAAATGAATTGAAAACTTTATATTTTTAAGATATTTCAACGAAGCTCACAGGTCGGTATCTTGTATCTATATTTCTTGAGACTTCACAACCAAAAATACAAGGTTGTATATTTAGTATTGTCCTATAAATCTTATGTAAATGTTGATAAAATCATACTACTAATTTAAGCAGCTGCCATAGTACCGACCGTTAAAAGATCATGAGTTTTTTTTATATATGTATTTACTTTGTTTGGTCTCTGCAAGGGTATAAAATCTTTGACACGCCAAATAACGTTTTTTTTTGCAGCTTACAAGCCGCAAGTTTCTGCTAGTAACATTTTCGACGCATTAACAGAGGAGGGGTATGTTAAGGGGAGAGGATGTTGCAGTTGGGGTTGTCTGCAGGTAGCAAAGAGGAAACGGAGCTGGGGCACGTTTTGCTTTTCTTACTTTTCTGTGAAACAAAAACGAGGGAGCTCAAAGACACACCTTACTCAAAATGTGTGTGTGTGTGTGTGTGTGATAGTTGGCCATGCGATATGTGAAATTGAGAACAGTAATGACGTTGTCAACGAAACGTTATGCCAACTGACAGACACGCCAAGAGTCAGAAGAGGCAAACGGAGTCACGTACTTGCAACAGTAGCAATGACTATGACAAGCTGTTCCAATTTGAAGTCAACAATTAAATAAACAATAAGGAGCTTAGAGCTAGTTACTACTGCATGTTGCCAGCAGCATGTTGTGCAACATGTTGAGCTAAACTTGGCAACAGACGCCATAAGGCAAAGCGACCAAATGAGACACCTACAAGCTAAAGCAAAGCAATTACAACAGATGAATAAGAGAGGAGGGAGTATCAAAGAGAGACAGGGAGAGAGAAGAGTTCTGAGCTCACATAGAATAGAGTGTTAAGCTCAAGCCGTACAATATGTGGCCAAGAGCATAAGTAAAGCAAACAGACAACAGGCAAAACAGAAACCGAAGCAGGCCAAAAGCATTGAAAGCGAAGACATGGAACAAAAGATGTTTAAGAGCAGCATTATGGGAGAGAGGAGGGGGTGCTGCTGCTAAACTGGGTGCGTCTTGCAACAGTAGACGGGCATGGAAACCTGTTCCCCCGAATGCCTCATGATGACCATGATGGTTCATAGCAACAACACCAACAACAACAACAACAACAGCAACAGCAATCTCAAGTCAAGTCATAGCATGACTTTTTAGTGACGACACAAACCTGCTTTGCAGCTTGGCAACTGAAACAGAGGCTGCGGTTGATAGAAGGGGGGTGGTGGTTAAGGGTAGGAGGGAGTTGCCACCGTCTAGAGGGAGCTGCAAAGTAAACTTCACATTTGCCGTCTACTTATTGTTATGTTTTATAATATTTTAGAGACAAAAGCTAAAAGACAACGGACAATACACACACATATGTACGCATACATTTTCAGACACTGTGTAAGCCAAGTCAAGGCGTGGCAAGGTTGGGGAGGGGGTGGCAAGGCGACACTTTAGTTATTTTCCACTTCTTCTCCACTTGCACTTCACAATTTCAAAGGCACATTAAAATGCATGATGATAAAAAAAAATAGTGAGCGCAGGATGAGAATGAGATGAGAATGTTGCCTTAAGGCGCAAATGTTGCAACTGGTTGGTTGCATGCTGCATGCAGCATGTGGGTTGCATACAGTGTTGTCAGCTTAGCTTTTATAGATTAGATCTAACGTATTCTTCATTGACTTAAATTTAATATTCTAATCAAAATATGTGTTGTGAAAATACGATAAAGAACTTAGGAACAATTATCGTCGATAAAGATTTTTTAAATAAATAATTGAATAAAAATATTATTTATTAAATGATTCCAGCTTTGAAACAATAATTAAATAAATATTATTATTTGTCCTAGCTTATTTTAGTTATTTTGTTTCCTTTATCCTAGCCTTATTTTACTCTCAAATAGCGACAACTCTGATTGCACGGACTTTGGTTTCGACTCTGTCTCTGACTCCTTCTGGGTGGGGTGTGTGTGGGTGCCAGGAATATGATACATTTTAAATTTTAAGCATTTTATATGTGATGCCAAGGCACTCACTTCAACGCTCCTCGTGGGCGTTGACGAAGTTGAGAGAAGTGTGGAGAGAAAAGACGAAAAAGAGTGGGAACAGAAGCGGGAGTAGAAGACTTGTTTGCTTCTGGCGTCGGCGTCGGTGTTGGCGGGTTAATGTCAGTGTCTGGCTCTCAACTCTTAAGCTGTGACTGGCTTTGGCTTAACCAAAACTCCTTTGCAAAAGGTTAAGTAGTTGAGCCTGTCCTGGTCTGGTCTTTGTCTGCTCATAGCCTTGAATCAACATGGTCTGTCTAGATTTATACCTCGGGCTAACAACTTGTTGTTAGTTGAACTTCAAGTATTTCTATATAATTATAATGCAACTTTTAGTACAGTACTTGAACGCGTATTAGCCGCTGGCTACCAACAATTTGTTGCTCTGACTTATTTGGCATGCCTAATGCCAAATTGGTAATGGGCCAGGTCAAGACACGCACCTCTGGTTGGCTCATAAAAATGATTTGACCTTTTTTGCTGTAATTGTAACACACATTTGGCCAAAAAAAAAAGTAGAAAAAAACCGTCGTGTTCAAGCACATAAAAGGTAAATAACAGAGGGGAAAGAAAGAAGAAAAAATAATACGAAAGAAAAATCAAACCAAAGCAAAGCAATTGAATTCGAATTTGTGTATCTGTATCTAATCTAGCGTGGAGCCAGCCAACAAACGGCCAACAAACGTCGCATTTTCAGAGTCTGTGTGGCAGATAGATGGTGGTAGGAGAGTGACAGGGTAGAGGGGGGAGGTTGCACGTAGCAGCAGAAAAGGAGAGTAAACGCAGTAAACACAGTAAATAAATAAAAAGCGCTGCTGCTGCTGCCACAGAGTTGAAATTCGTTTCAGTTCGCCTCAGTTTCTGTTGCCTTTTATTTGATTTTGTTTCTTTCTTTTATTTATTTTTGTCGGTTTAAGCATTGACCGTTGCTTGCTTTTGACTTTTTTTCTCTGAAAAGAAGACGAAGCTGAAAGAAAAACGTGAGGCGGCGCAGCCAACAAACAAAGCAAAAAGCTACGAACATAGAGATACATATACAGATGCAGATACATGTACAGATGCAAAGAGATACAAATGAATACAGTTTTGCACGAATACACTGTCTGTGTGTGTGAGTGAGTGTGTTTGTGTGTGTCAAAAGCGCGCACAACAAGCATTCAAAAAGCCAACAAAAAGGTAACAACAGGTACAAAAGGTACAGTCCACAAATGGAGCGGGCAACAATAACAGCAACTTAACAGCAGCGACTTAACAGCGCCTCTGTTAGGTATTATTACCAATGGGCAATGTTAGAGCAGCAACGAAACGTTTGGGAAATGAAACAACACTCTCAGAGAGCGGGAGAGAGCGTAGTTCTGTTATGTTTAACATTTCATTATGCTGATCTACATTTTGGCCTACAGCAACATTTTGATCAACGCAACATGTTGCTTGTTAACGCTATCAAATTGAAATGTTTGTGTGAAACATTTACATATTTTAACATACATATTTAGCGTGCACTTAACTTAGTTGTTAACTGCCAAAACTGCAAGCACAAGCATGCACATGCAAGCAAACACAACTTAATCCCGTAGCGCCGTTAACCTTTTTTTTGGCGACAAAACTTTTGCAACATATGCCAAGCCTTGCTGAGATTTTTACCCTCCAGGACTTCAGGACTCTAGGACTCTGAAGCTAATGTTGCAGCGACGACAACTTTTTGAACTTTGCTGGTTTCTGTTGTTTTAGCCCGCTCCCCATAAAACCCATTTGCCATTTACCATATTCCCATACCACAATGGTCACCATGCAACACACACACACACACACTTGCATTGGGGCACATACAATTGGCTGAGGTTGCGCAACTTTTTGCACTAGCCTTTCGCACATAAATCTCAATTTGTTGCCACGCTCCGAGTGCGAATAGTTTTGTGAATACTGCGGAATATACACAATGTGAATGACTCACAGTGACACATGAATACACCGAGAAAAAAAACGAAGAGTGAAAATATATATGACAATTTTAAAATTAAATAAAATACGCTTTAATATTACTGTAAATCCGTGCCCGACTCCGAGCCAAATAAATAATTTCTTTAATAAATTGTTTCGATTTGAATTCTCAACAAACTCCGAACTTCAGAATATAAAAAGTTGCGTCAATTTTATTTTCAATAGATAAAGAATATTGGCAAAATCTTAATTTTATGTGAGCTCTTTAGAGAGTACAAAAAGGTTCATATTTGGAATTAAAATTTAAATTTAATTACAATAATTAAGTATAATTACAATATTTTTCATATTTACTAATTGACTAATTTCTTATTTAATGCCAAATCATAGGGCAAAATCACAGAGTTAATATTAAAACTAAAGATAATTTTTCTCAGTGAATATGCACACGCACACACGCACACACTCATACTCATAAGTGCGAGTCCCTCTACTCAGAGTGCGGTACATTTGAATTTATGCTCACTCAAGTCCCAATTGGAGTCAACCAACCGCAACATGTTGCACGAAGCAAGTTGCACGTTGTGTGAAGTGCGTTGCTATTGCTAACAATGCCCAAAAGTCAGACGTCCATTATTGCGTTTAAGTAGACAATACCCATTCAGCTAGTATACCCTGTCTCCTGCAAGTGTTTAACAGGGTATTTTAAAATTTGGTAGCACTAAAAGTCTATAACCTAAAAGAGTTATATGCCTTGATAAACATAAATAAGACATTAAAGTACACTACTATTTTTATGAAGTATCTACAAGTATATATAAAAAATACTTTAATAGTATCCTATACTAAATCAATTAATTTACTTTGAAATTTATTTTTAAACATATTTATTAATTAAGTAAATATTGAAATAGAAAGAACATTTCTTTATAATTCTGTTCAAGCAATAAATAAATTTAACGCTTCGTTTTGAAGTAGTTTAGTTTTTGGTGGCACTGTAACGCATCACATAGTGCATTAACTCTGATTTACTTACACTTTACTTCATATGTGTGTGGCTTTAAAATGACTTTGGCCCAAGATAAGCGTCGGCCACGCCCTCCACGCCTTTGGCTACTATCCAAAATAAAGAAGAGGAAAAAAACTGAATTTGAATCCAGAGCTTATGCCAAAAAGAGTTTGGTGCGATCCCATTGCTGACGTTGTTGGTTACATTTCTAACAACAACAACAACAACAGCAATGAGAAAAAATGCTTTAATGCAAATTGCCAGCGGCTGTTGCTGTTACACCCACCCACAACAACAACAACAACAACAAGAACAATAACCAGAACAACAACAACAGCAATAATAACGAGAGAAAATTCTCATTACAAGCGGAGTTTAATCTGCAGCCAACGCAGTAAGCAGAGGCCCACGAGCCAAAAGCCAGATGAGTCCGTAGGCAGGGGAGTGTTGAAGGGGATGGGGAAGGGGGGAAGGTGCCACCAACAAGTCAAATGTGTGTAAAGCTGCACCACAGCCCCCTTCACTTTTCCGCACGATTTGTTGTTGTTTTGCATGGAAAAAAAAGTTGAAAAAAAGTAGGAAAAAAGTAAAATAAAAACGAATATAAATTCATTGTTTCGCACAATATGAGCGCAGCATATCCCTGTCCCTACAGCACCCGACTCCTCAACACCAAGTCCCATGACAGCCGCACTGTACAGTGAAGCCTGCTTTGCAGTAATAATGGCAACACAAAACAGAAACTGAACTGTAACTCAATTGTAATGCAAGGTCTTTACTCGCTCATCTACACTCTGGCAACACAGACCCCCCTACGTCCCGTTGTTACAGTCCCTATCACACAGACCTCACCCCCCTTTGAACCCCTCTCACTACGCCCCTGGCACAGGAGGATGCCTGGTGTGCTAAATTTGCATGTTTTGGTAACTTTATATACTTGTACTAGTCGTTTCTAGCACTTGCCAGCTTCTAGGCGATTTTCATTTCATTATATTGCAGGTTATTGTTTTTCACTATCTTTCTCACTCCCTCACACACACTATCTCCCTCTCTCTCTCTCACTCCCTCTCTCGCTCTTCCTCTCTCTCTCTGTACGTACATTTTGAAAAACGTTCGCTATGGAAATGACTTGCAATGAAATTATAATGAGTTTGACTTGGCTTTTTCGGTATGGGCGTTGACATGCCGTAGGGGGCGTGGCATGATTGGTGCCACATTCGGTTTTAGCATAAACTGCATATGACAGCACTGTGTTTTCATACACTGCGTTGGCAGTTGCAATCAGAAGAAAGACAGGCCAAAAATACAAACAGAAATAGAAACTGAAACTGAAGCTAAAAACCCGAAACCCGAAACTCAAGCTGAAAACTGCTAACTGAAATTGAAGCCGAAACTGGAACTGGAACTGGAGCTGGAGCTAGAGTTGAAACTGCAAATGCTCTCTGACACTGTCAGATAGTCAGTTCAAATCTCTGGGGTTACGACCAAAGAGTGTTGACAACTGGCAAGTTGAGATAGAAAACTGACATGAGGAAAAATTTATGTATAGTATATATTAAAGAGGAGAAGCCACTGAAATTCCTACGAAATTTGAAAAAGTTTTAAAGTCAAATTAATATATGTACATCATAAAGGACAAAAGGGAAAGTTGGCAAACTTTTATCCCTACAAAATTAACGAGGGGTAAAACAAAACATGTTCTTTCTAAACATGGCCAATTAATATACGAGTTGAGCTGAGTTTAAAAAAGGATTGAGAGAAGGCTAGATTGCAATAGAAAAATTGTTTATAAACTTTGTCAGGTTTCACTTTTTGCTTCTCATTTAATATCACTGTTTTTGGCTCTAGACTTAAAGTAAATTAATAAATAAAATATGTAAGCTTTCCTATATTTAACTCGAGTTACGCTCACATTTTCAATAGGTATTATGCAATTTAATTTATTAAAGTTCTGCTGACAGGTTCATAAGAGTAACTAACCCAAATTAGTTGTAAAGGACTAAATTAAATACAAATACATCATTTCTGGGATTCAATTGTTCTATTGTTTTGAGTAGAAGTATAAAATAATCAGCAAACAAACAACAAAACTGTTTTATAAAGATAAAGGTTACAACTTAATTAAACGGAATTAATTAAAAATAAAAACATAGAAGAAACAAAGTTAAGCAATTGCAGCAACTTGTAAAGTGTTTGCGGAAAAAGTAATGCAAACTCAATGGAAAGACAAATATTTTAGAGCAATTAAGTAAAATGATATTTGCGCTATGTGCTATAAAAGTATTTTGCAGCTATGCAGCAAGATGCTTCTACTTTATTTAGCAGTTGTTTTAACAGCTTTCAGCATCTGCACAAAGTCCTAAGTATTCCAAGGCATACAACATACAGTCGCAATTACAATTATAGTTACACACAGACAGACAGACAGACATTCAGAGAGACAGACAAACAGAGAGACGGACGGAAAGCTACAACTGAATCCTTTGGCAAAAAGGAAGTAGAAGCTCCTTTCTCATACATCAGGCATTGTTTTTCTATATATTTGCTTGCCACATGCTTCATCATATGTAGTCTGGCAACCGCCAACGTTGCAGCTCTTGGTCTTGTCGCCAGCCAGGCTGCCTTCTGGCTTCTGATGTTGCTGCTGTTGCTGCTGCTGTTGCTGCTGCTGTTGCTGCTGTTGCTGATGTTGCTCAACCACACACGCAAAATTGAGTCGCAACACGGAGATGCAAGCGATGGCAACCCAACGTAGATGCCACTGGCACTGGCAGTGGCAATGATGTCCATTGGATGCCACTAGGTTGCCAACGCCTGTTAGTTTTGCTGACTGCTTGCCGTTTTTCCGGCTGCTTTTCCGGGACTTAACACGCCCCATCCAACTCCCACACCACACTCCCACTCCCTACTCTCTCTCTCTCCCTCCATTTAGCCATTACGTGTAATCATCATTTTCTGCTGGCAATAAACACATGCTGCCTGTTCTCAACTCTCTCAACTAGCCCCAGTTTGCCCAACATTCTCCATCCACATCTACATCCGCATCCACATTTAACCAAAGTGTGAGTATCTGGACTCCATTTTACAACGCCTTCATCCTTGTGACGAACCACCCATCACACCCAATCTTCACCCTTCACCCTTCTCCCCTCTCACACATTTCCATACTAGTGCCATTGCCTGGCCATAACATGAATTTACAATTTCCAGTGCACTGCACACTGCTCACATTCTTTATAGCATGCGATATTTTTATTGCATGCAAAATGCACAGCCATCGACCAAAAAAAAATACAAAATTTATAAACAAATGAATAAAACTGAACGAATAACAGTTACTCTGTAGCTAAACTAACTGCATATTTAATAAAAACCCCATCAGGTCTATGAAAACTTAACGTCAACAAAAAGTGTTTAGTAAAAAAAGTTTTAAAATCCCAGAAAAAAAATTTTATGAAAATGTTTTATCAATCTTTCTTCAATAAGTAAAAAAAAGCAACAGAAAAGCGAATTTAAAATTTTAATTGTTTTTTAAATGTTTCTTAATTTAACTTTATTTAAGTGAATATTTCATAATTCACATATTATGCTTATATAATTATCTATATAACATTTATAAATTATACATTGTCTTTTTCTATAATTAAACCTTTCAAACTATAACTACCTTTATTTAAATTTTATTTTTATTTATTATTTCTACAGATAAGTTAAGCCGGAATAACAAATAGGTATAGTTCTCTTTAGTTTTTAATTTTAGATTGAAGATAGCTAATGCTTAACATAATTCAATGTAAATGATTTTTAGATTTTTACACAATTTCGCTGTGGAACCCTTTAAATATTATTTGGTCAACTTGAAAAGCATTCCAACATGCCCAAAGTGATTGTAGGGTATGCTTAGGACCTGGTATGCAGTGTTTGGTATGCTTGAGCGTATGCAAAATATGGCCAAAGGGCATTCAAACGAGCATTTGTTGAAAAAATAGAAGCTTTGATTAAATTTAAAAGGTTGGTAATATTATTGGCCACGTGAGTTGCACGTTTTGTGAACAGAACAGAACAGAACGGAACAAAACTGAACGGCAGCGATTGCTGCCAGTAAAATGAATATGTTATGTGGCATAATAAATATTGGTGGCGCCACAGATACCCTAGAGAGCTACAAGCTCATACAATATGCATATTTCGATTGCAGTTCATAATTGATTTATGTGGATGTGTGTGTGTGTGTGTGCTGAGTGTGTGTGTATTCGTGTGTTGCAGCTAATCATTGAGGTCATGGGCTTGGTTCTATTCGCGATTTGTTTTAGCTCTTATGCCTATTGACAAAGTCGCAACGGGAGACCTGCGATAGGAGCGTATTTGCGTCAATGTAGAGCCACTGTGCAACAGACTGAAGCAGTGGATGTGGCAAACAAAAGCCAGAGATTATCAGGGCAACAAATAGACAGAAATGCGGCTGCCACACAAATGCAAACAACAACAACAACGAGAGTAAATGGCAATGCACAAGAGACAAACAAATTCAAATCACAAAAGTAGAACACGACTCGATGAACAACAACCCTGCAACATATTTCAAGCGAGTATAGCAACAATTTAAAATGTTGCTAGCGCGCTGCGCATGTTGCTAGCCAACAGACTCAATGTTGCCAACATACAGAGTGTCTGGCTGAATGTATGTGTGTGAACTGCGCTGCCTGCACATGCATATGTGTGCAGTGAACGTGTGTGCGTCTGTGTGTGTATGTGTGTGTATCTGCTGTTGCTGTTGCTGCTGCCGCTGCGTGGCCGTTTGGCAACTTCATAGATACAGATACACTCAGTCTGTTGGTAACTGTTGCATTCAACGCTTCGTTCGCTCTCCAACTGAATTAAGAATTATATATTCGTTCGTCACACTTCGTATATACGTAGTTCGTGTTTCGTATTTCGTATTTCTCGCTCGTCTCGTCTCGTTCGTTCCGTTTGCTTCGCTTCGTTTCGTTTCGTTCACCCACACGCTGTATGAGTGTGCGTGTGTGTGTGTAGAAGAGTGGGTCCGTGAGTGTGTGTGTGGAGCCGGTAACCGAACGTCGTTCAACGTCATCGTCATCAATTTCATAACGTCATTTCGTTTTGGCCGTTCGTTCACAGCGCTGTGTTGTGCGTGTATCTGTAGCTGTCGCATTCAACTGTAAATGTATCTGCATCTGTATCTGTATTAAATATACGAAGTATCAGTTTCTGAATCTGAATCTGTGACTAGCTAGTCAGCCGGACTTGCGTCTTTCACCTCCAGAGTTTGGACTTCTTTCGGCGCGTAAAGTAAAGAGAATAAAAACATACGCTTGAAATCCTTATTACCCCATTGTATGCGACAGTGGGCGTTTATTTACAAACAAAGTGCACAAAAAATAAAAAAGAAATCTGCCAAAAAAGAGTTGAAGAAACTCGCGAAATTGTGCTTGACAGTGCGCGCTAAAAGTAAACACACATATAAAATTTATGCACACAAACAACACACACATACACACAACTAAAATATATACACACACATATACACACAAAAGGCTGCAACGGCCGTAAAGTGCCCCACACTTCAACTAAAGCGACACATTTTATGCTTGAAAACCTAAACAACAACAACAGCAACAAGAGAAATCACTAAGCTCTTTGCCAAATACGCGAGAGTGAAAAATACAAAAAAAAAGTATATAAAATCCCCCACATAATAATAATAAAAATAATAAAAAAAACGCCTTTGCCCAAAGGCGAAAAGTAACGTCAAATATTAAAGTACACATATTGGGATTACAGGAGCACTAAGAAGTAGAAGAAGAAGAAGAAGCAACAAAATGTCACGGATCATTTTAGTATTTCTGGCAGCCATTTTATCAGGTAAGCAGCCAAGTTAAGAGCTTGAAACTCAAGATGATATCACGAGGTGTATTTATTTTAAGCGCTGATTGATACTCACAACTATTTATATGAGTGTATGAGTGTTTCAGTGAGTGTTTGGGAGTGTTAGTGTGAAAAAACTTGTTCTCACCCGCTAGAGTATGTAAATTCTAACTTGATAATGGGGCCATTGTATCGAAACTGAATTTGATTGATGAAGCTTAAACGATAACGATGTATTCATATGAAAAGTATTTGAATACTTTTGAGTACTTCATTTCTTTGTCGTATATCGCGTGTATCTGACAGTTTGGCGGTCTTTTTTTTCGCCTTAGCTTGACCTCTCTATGCTAATTTTTTTTTCTTATTACGATATTTCCGCGCATTGCGCATGCTCGTAGGCTCCAGAGCCGAAGTGGCATAGGGGGCAGCACCTGTAACCGAAGCTCATGAAGCATGAACCGAATGCACCTTCTGACCTTTATTTTGGCCAAAACAGCTTGAGTTCGTCTGACTATTCGTTTCTCCGAAAGGTCAGACATAACCCAAGAAACTCGGCTGTTAATGAAGCGATTGTGAAGTGAGTTGAAATCTTGTTGAACTTTTGGGCAATGGAATAGATGGACAGGCAAATAAGATCCGATTTTCTATATGTATTCATAAGAAACTGCTTTTAAGATCTAGTTAAAACTTGATTATTAATAGATTTTTAAATTAATAACAAGCCCGATAAATGTAAGGCGACTTTCTTTAATAAATACTTAATGCTGAGTTTCTCAGCTGTTTACTTGAAAGAAGATTCCTCTGGCTAATACCAGCGCTCATAAATATATCCACTTTCATACTTAACCCCAAGGTATTTAAGAGACTTGATGATATTCTTAAAATAAATTAAATACTCAAGGAATTATGTGACAATAAAGGTGCTCATGATATATCCTAGCAATTAAAAAAACGCAATCCTCTACAGCTTTAGCTCGCATTCAACTTATTCTCCCTCCCACAGATACAGATACATACATATATCTTAAAGTGCCGCCTTTCACAGCACTGAGAGACAGCCCATCAGCAGAGGCTATGGGTGAAATTTACAACTTGCCCGCGCCTAGCAGCCTATTTAATTAAAATCCTTCAATGTTTTTTTCTCCTTTTTATTTGAATTTTTTTTTATTTTTTGGTTTTTGTTTTGCTGTTGCTTGGGCCCCAGCCTCTTATTACGCCACACAAAATTTTGCGAGGCCCGCACATGGTGAAGGGAGTCTCATTCTCATTAGCTGAAAAGAAGCTGAAGCTGATGCTGCTTCTGATGCTATTTATCCTGCTGCCTAACAACATTAACAGCAGCAAGCGGCATATGAGGCAGCTGTCTCATTACAGGCAGCAGGCATACATAACCAGGACCAGGCCCAGGCCCACAAAAAACAACCCCTCCCCCCTCTTTAGCCCCCCTGTCATACATATACGAAACATGACGTGACTTTAAGACAGACACTTTTTGTTCTCGTCGTCTCGCTAAGCCGAGGCCCCCGTTCGGAGGCAAAGAACCTTTCAAATGGCGCCCAACGTGAGACGAGACCCCACAAAAGCCTCGCCAAATGTATGCAAAGCAAAAAATCCCTTGAAAACAAGCCGAAAAATGCAGCAACAGATTCTGAATCAGATTCAACTGCAAATGCAGATGCGGATGCTGAAGCTGAAGCTGATGCTGATGCTTTTCTCTGCCACTTCACACTGCATACTTAAACATTTTTTTGTATTTTTATTCGCTGTTTTTTCATATTTTGTTATATTTTGTATACCCACACGACGATGTTGTCTTGTAATTATAAATGTTTAATGTGCCTCTGAACTCGCCACAGTCCTGCACATTTATGAAGACCCAGCACAAGCTGTAGTTTTCTTTCAGTGCCGCACACGCGGCGTATTAGTAATGACCCACAAAAACCAAGTCAAAATGTCAAATGCAAAAATTGCTTACAGCTTATGCATTTTAATGGCCACAAATTGAAGCTCTGCACATTGCTATAACTCCATAACTGCAAATTCTCTGTCTCATTCAGTAACTGTATCTGTATCTCTATCTATAATAAATATAAATGACAAACAAAAAGCATGCTAAGGAATAAAAATTTAATATCTGACTTGGCGCAATGCCTTGGCTTACATTTGCTTTCCTACTGATTTTGGCAGCCTGCAGAGATAACTCTTTTTGTATCGCATACCAAATGGTAGATGAAGTTTAAGGAATGCTCTGTTACACTTTAAAGTAATGGTAATCGTTTCGATCTAAGGAAAACAATGGAGTTGACTGGAATTGTCAGAGAGTCGAAAGTTAGACTATGAAAGATAATGCAATATAAAATGGATATGCTTAATATTCAAGTTTACATATGTTACTTATTCATTATTACAACTCCGACTAAACTTTGAATACTTGAAAATAAAAAAACAAATTTTTGAATTCTCTTTTGGTAAGTAAAAATGTATTACAATAAATATTAAAATCATAAATTAACTATTTACACATTCATTTTAAAGTCTTTAACTTGACTTTTAGTAAAATGTCTAGAAAGTGTATCTTATAGTTTGCAGACACTTAGTTGCATATTCTTTCAGTGTTTCTACCTATGGTAATTGCATGTGCATGCAGAACATAAAGACTAAAAATGAAAGAGACAGACAGATGGACAGAAAGAGAGATAAAAGAGAGACTTACCCATTCATATTCATAACGTCGTCGTCCTTTCGTTTGGTTGTTTTTTTGTATTTACCCACTGCTTTGTGCCTGGACGTGGATTTGACTTTTTTGCTTGAATTCAAAAAAAGAAGTTTCGTAACTGAAACTGAAACTGAAAATGAAACGCAGCCCAAAGCGATGCGCAGGTGAATGGGCTTAAGACAAAGGCTTTGACTTGCCTCGGGCTTAGGTTCTTATAAATATGAAAGGAGCTACAAACTGTCCATCCATCTAGTTCAGCTTTTTTCAACTTCTTTTTCTTTCTTGTCACTTTGCTACGTCTGCTTTATTCAATTTCCGCTTTTTAATTGCTTGTCTTTTTTTGGTTTTTGTTAAATTTAACGCCTTCGAAAGCGAAATTATTGATTTTCTGTTGAAGTTCTCGTATAAATTGCAGATTATTTGGCATAAATTTGTTGTTTGCTTTTGGCATTTTGTTGTCACTTTGAGCGCATTAACGGAGTATTTTCATGATTGGCAACTTATTTGAATTGTTGTCAAATAAAATATACAACTTTATCACTAATTTGCTGAAAAATGACTGAACAATGTCAGCAACAATAAAGAAAGAACACAATTTTTTTGCATGCATAAAACGAAGTATTTTGTATGTCACTGTAACAATATGTGTGTACGAGTTTGTGGTTGTGTTTGCACAGGAAGTTGGCAACGCTTTGGGCCATGTTGGAATTTCGTTGGGTATCAGAAGGAGAAGGAGAAAGAAAAGAGAAAAGCAAGTCGAGAATATAGTGCGATATTGACAAAGCGTACGTATGTCAAGCAAATTAAATATAATAGAAGGCACGATTCCCAAGTTCCCGAAAAAAAAGAAAAGAAATAAATAAAAATAAGTTGTAGCTTAAATAAAACTTTTCCAGTAGTGTGTGTGTGTTTGGTCTATCGGGGTATTTGTATGTGTGTGTAAGTAGCGCACAGTTTACAATTTACAATTGACAGAGGAAAAGTTTTGATCGATTTGTGCGCGTTGTCTTTATAAGCACGTACCATATTTATACTTTGAATATTATGAACAAAACTTATATATCCATTGGAAAAGTATGCTCAATAGCAGTATGTAGACAGGTAATAGGAGTTCGAACATGTCTAAGTTTCAATTTTTAAAGTTTAATATTTTATACTTTCAAAGTACCTTTTTACTAACAACTTGATAGATTTCTGTCTACCATTTTTTTCTCTTCTCATTTGTCTATGTTTTAATACCCATAGTGCTCTTTTTGCAATACACAAGTCAGTACACATTAACTTAGAATTCTTGTAAACTGTATGAATCACAATTTTGTTAGTATTCATTCGGTATTCATTTTATATGCTAGTAAATTTAGCGCAAAGTCAATTCCAAGTATTCATTACCTAAATGGAGGCTTGAAGTAGTTAATGATTCATAGTAGCTATATGGTTTCCTTATTAGAGTAAGAATTTATGTTTTAAACAATTTCATTTGTAAAAGTTTCAAGTTATTTAAGTCCTAATATGTTGCATCAACAGTTTAATCTTCAGCAAGCATTCATTGTACACATATCATAACTTTTCTCTTTCTTCTTTTTCAAATTATTTTCTTTGCCTGCCTCTTCATACCCCATTTCTCCGCTTACTTATAGTGTTTGACCTGATTAATTTTCATCTCATTTCTATTTGGTTTCAATTGCTCAAAATCGATTCATGTCCCTTGCTAAGCTGTGTTATTTATATATGTACACTCGCCATGTGTTTGATAACCACAATAATTGCAATTATTATTTGAGCATATACTAGTAGATGACTATTTGGTATACACTCATAGACTCATTGCATGATTCATAAGCTCATATTCGATTCTGTGCGAGTCGCAGTCGTAATTAGTCACGCAGAGAAAAGCATTTTCCAATATTCGCTAGTTGGTATGAGAAACATGTCTAACTGTTTTCAATTGAGAATAGAAAATAGAAAAGCCTCATCAGATGTGCATTCGCCTCTTAGTCATAGTCAGTGTTTGAATAGCATGTAAATTCACAATTGTTATTCACATTGACTCGTAGTATTCGTAGAGTTGTCTCGTATTTGTTTGTGCTATATTGTTTGGCTTTGATTTGGGTCACGTTTGGCTGATAACGCAATGCACCTGTGAGCTAGTTAGTTTGTAATTTCCATTATTGTTGACTGTTTCTCGTTTTTGGGGCACTCACAACACACTCACACTCACTCACACTTACACTCACACTCGCACTCAAATATCGTAAAAGTCCACGTGTATGTGTATTGATTTTGTTGTGGTCGCATTGGGGAATTGTGATTAGATAAGAATTCTGCCAGTCTGAAAGTCTTATCAATATCAACAATTTTGTGTAACTAACACACACACACACGCATACTCTCAGTGTGGCAGGTTGCTGATAAGACGACTGAATTGTGTCATATTTATGGGGCACTATTCACCAATGGCCAACACAATTTTCCATTGGGGGAGGCAGCTTCAATCGATTCAATTCGTAATGTGGCATGCAACGCTTGTTGTACACCAACTGTGTTTGTTCAACTAAATATTACCAAAGGCTTAAGTTATACAAGAGAAATTCTCTTGCTGCCATTGCCTAATTAGAAATGCAAATAATTTCAAATTGGTTGACCGATTGAATTCAATCCATCATAGCAGATTTTTCCCCACCGACCCAAAAGTGCAATTAAACTTTAATAGACCACAAAATAGTAGTATATATTTATTCAACTACCACTTGATAACTACTCACATACTATTTGCCCATTGTGCAATGTCAGTTTGATTAAAATTTAATCGAAAAAACATATGAAAAATGATTTTCTCTATCTGATTTTGTGGCAATGATTTGCTCAGTCATTCCATGCCATGGGGAAACAAAAGAGAACGAGGACACCCGACATTATAATATTATTATTTCGTCAAAATACATGTAATGCCTGTTACGCAACATAATTAAATGTCTAGTTTTAATTAAATTCCCATCGGCAAAAGGACTGATTCTATGTAATCTTTACATATGAATTAGGGTTCCCTCCCCCTAACATCATTTCCTCCTATTCCGCCAACTGCTAAAATGCGAAATAATAATTGAATCTAATGCACATGCAGATTTTGACATTATAATTATAATGGTAAAATTATGAAATCACAATGAACACGTTAAAACAATAAACGGCAGGGATAATGAAAAGACAAATTTGACTAAAACATCAAAATTGATTCAATTGTTCATTAAAATTCTTATCATAATATAATATGCTGAATTATGAGAAAACAGAAAAATTTAAAAAATAATACAAATATTTATATTTAATTATATACAAGTAATATAAAATGAAACAAACCGTATTTTATGCCAAATAAATATTTTATTTATTTTTAATTTAATAATTTTCTCTTAAGCCCAGAAGTTAAACTAAATATTCCGAGTAGTTAAAAATAAACAAATAACATTCTAAAAATGTTAAACTTATTTGTGATTAACAAACTTTTCCGAGTAATAATTTAATTGTGTAGAAAACCTTTCCTCTTTCGTGTCTTCTTTCCCCCATTTTCTGAAAGCCCGCATTACTTAAGTACATATATCATATCTCACCTTTTTCAGACTTTTGTACTTTCTGTTGTTGCTAGCCAAGTTAGGAGGAGCTCAGCTCAGATCTACACAGCTCAAAGTTCAAAGACTTGCCCATAGAATTATGGTATTTATGTATGGCGTATTCTTTTCTTTTCTTTGCTTTTCTTTTCTTTACTTCATTTTGCTTCTTTCTGTGTTATTTATTTTTTATATATTTTTTTAGCCTCACCCAAGCACATGTTTACAACTTGTACACGAACAAAGCCCCACAAAACGCAGCTGCTATCTTTCGTATCTAAATGCTAAACTTTTGTGAAGCTTATAGGTACACACATACACACTCTCTCATGCATACTTATATTGTTACAAATACATATATACAATGTGTATTTGTAGCTGCAAAGTTGTTGCTCACGAACCGGTTCTTCAATTCTTCTCGACTAGTTTCCATTTTTGTTCATTAAAACTTGACGCTTGTTCTTCGTCTTCCTCTTCTACTTGTTGTTTCTCAACATAGCTATGAGTCTTTTTTTTTCCATCATATAATTTTTTTAATTTGCCACAAAATGTGGTTAGTAGTATTTTTATATTTAAGTTGCCCCTGCCACAGTCAGTTTGGCCAGTTTGTTGCTCTCTGCGAAGCGTAAAAAGCAAAAAGCACGCACACATGCGCAATGATTGCTACACTAAGTGTAACCAAGCGTGTGTGTGTGTGTGTGTGTGTGTGTGTATGCGATTGTGTGTGATTGTGTTAATATTTTTAACTGTTATTGCTATGTTGAATTGTTGTTGCCGCATTTTGTTGTTCTATATTATTGCCCCCCATTTCGTATATAATTTTTTGTGTTGTTTGTTACTCACATTTTGTTTTGTTTATTCAATGGGTGTAGTCAGACAAAGAGAGCGAAAAAGCGAAGAAGAGAGTGAAAGAGTGAGGGAGAGCGAGAGAGAGAGAGCGTGAGGGAATTGTTAAAAGTTAATTATTTGTATTTGTATTGCTAGCACGTTGTATTTGTACAACTTTTTTTTTGCTTCTGTTTCGGTTCTGTTCTGTTGTTTGACTTTTTGAAAATAAACCAGAGAAAAGTGAGAAAAAACCATCAGGGAGTCAATTTCCTAGTTTCGACAGTTTGGACAGCCGCTCACACACATTTGTTTTCCATTCTCGTTATTATTATTAATATTATTGTTGTTTTCCTTCATTCCGTGTAACCCATTTTCCAGTTTATTTTCTCCTCTTTTCATTTCTAATATTTACACGCACTTGTTCGACA
Source organism: Drosophila putrida (assembly GCA_037043535.1). Taxonomy (NCBI): domain Eukaryota; kingdom Metazoa; phylum Arthropoda; class Insecta; order Diptera; family Drosophilidae; genus Drosophila; species Drosophila putrida. The sequence goes on from JBAMBI010000470.1 coordinate 3,364,133, forward strand.
AACCTTAACTAACGCTTTCACACCAATAATTAAGTGAACAACATCCTATATATAGTACTTACTTGCGACCTTATAGTCCCATTCAATGGCCAAATTGTAGGGGATCGTTGTTTGTCCTGCAATTAAAGCGACACACTGACAATTTTGTCTGGCATGACAGAAGCTCGTTATGTGCCAATTGTGCGGGCCACATTCTAAAAATTGACAATTTAACACCCGACCAAGGGTCGCCTGGGAGGGGGTGAGAAGCTAAGGGTTGCCACTCCGGTTGAAGCATGTCCGGCTATTGCAATCACGAGTGCAATCTCTGCTCTGTGCCTCGAGACTAGGCCAATGTTTAATTTGATAAATGTGCCAGGTTCGTGCCACAAAACAGTTGTCAGCTGGCATGTTGCAAGTAACAATTCCTGCTACAACTCGAGCTACTGTTACAGTTTTACTGTCTCCATTTACTGGCCAGTTGTTCATTAGCCAAATGACGTCTCTCCTCTTCATTGCCATCCTCTTCCTCATCCTCTTCGATTAACAGCTTGAATTAGAACTGATGTCTATTATCGCCTGACACTTTACATGCAATTTGAAGTATTTGAAAATTGTGCAAAATGAAGTGATGAGGTGGAAAACAGCTTGACTGAACAAGAGTATAGAGAACATAATGAACTGAAGCTAATTAAGTCAATTTGATGATAATTTCAAGCATCAAGCACATGATACGATTATGAAACTACTCGAAAAGATAGGAAAACAGTCAGATGGAGAAAACTTAGCTTTGGAGTAAGGGAACTTAACAGTGGATATAGTGAAATTCACAGAAAATTATATTGGACAATCTCAACACTAATTGTAAGCACAATAAAAAGTTATTTTTTATTATCCAATTCGACCTTTACAAACAAATAAATACAGACTTATATAGTATCATAATCCTATATCTTCATGTTATGTAAATTATTAGAGCAATTCCTTTATGTCAACAATCTCAATAAAAATAAATCCTGTGGCGAAATTTCTTTTATATTGTGCGTGACAAGTCCGAATCATTCCAAATGCAAATGCCAAAAGTGCCAACTTGCTTCAACTTTAACCCTGTCCACTCCATCAGCATTAGCCACACTCAGAGTCAAAGTGAAAAGCTTTGGCTATAAAAAAAAAACTCCGCCCTACGCCCTCTATCTTCCTCTCTCCTTTAAATGCAAAGTATTACAACCCAAATGGGCAAAGTAAGTGAACTTTTAAAGAAAAAAAAAATGAAAATGTACATAGAATTAAAATTAAATTTAAATAAATTTCACGACGCACGCACATCGAGTGTGAGAGAGTTTTCAGTTTTTGTGTTTTTTTTCCCTTCTTGCCTTTCCTTCTACGGTCATAGACATATTTTTTATGCCCGGTTAGTTGCTGTATTTTTTATGTAATTACTTTCTAAGTGAACGAGTGCGTGAGTCAGGCAAGAAAGTTTTTCACTTTATGGCGCGTTTGCCGTTTTTTTTTCTTTTTATTTACTTTTATTTATTTTTATTTTTTTCGTTTATAATAAACTGACTTTAACTGAAAGTTGTCTAGTTCAGACACAAGCCCAGTGGCTCTCTTAACTTATCGCTTAATATACAATATTTTTAAGGCCAGCCAACTGGGTATTTACCTTTACTGCTGATAGCGTTAACTATGCAAGGAATTTATCAGTCAGCGACCACATTTGTTACCAACTGGTCTTAATGAAATAACAAAACTTTAGAGGTGGATTATTTTTAACAACAGAGGCCAAACTAAAATCTGACAGGTGAAACTAACTGGGCGGGGCTTCGTAATAGATTGGACTGTCGTGAATTCAGAAAATAATATTTACATCTATAGACAACAACATATTTCTTATCCATTGCAACTAAGTTAGCTCCACCTAAGTAAGCTCAAATTTGCTGTTCTATTTAATTTACTATTCTCTAAGTGGTCTACACTTTTCTTTTAATTAACTGATAAAAATTTGGGCAACTCATTAAGCTATAATTTGCAACGCCCTTCAAGCACTTTCACTTCATAGAATCGCATTCACAAATAGTTAAATTTGTATATTCTCATGTTCAAGCTCTGTTTGCATCTTTTTAATTTCCGCATTAAATTAAGTAATTAAAAACATAAAATTAACAAACAAAAAACAGCAAACAGACATAAGTAGAAAAATAAAAAGGGCACTGAAAACTGGCAACAACAATCAAAACACAAAGCAGAGAAAAACTTTCACCTTGGACAGAGACACAGTCAGAGTCACAGTTACAGTTACAGACACAGATACAGACACAGACACAGCTGCAGCTGAGGCAAAAGATACACCAACAGTGACAGCGAGAAGTTTGGGTGTGACTTTTATTATTGCTGTTTAAAATTACATAAAAATATTAAATAAAAACTTAATGAATTGACAAAACGACCAATTCGGCAAACAAATAAACAAAGCAAACATTTACAACAAAATTTAAAGACAGAAAGAGAGAGAGAGAGAATAAAGCGTACATAAAAGTAATTAAAATGTTTACAAATTAAATACATTAAACACCAAATAAAGTGCAACTAAAACGATTTGGTTTTCATAATTGTTAGCCAGAGGCTCTTTAAAATGCAACCCAAAGCCGCATATGAAAATTAATTGCAACTAAATTATGACATTTGATTAGAATTTTATTAATATTGTTGTGTGGATGCTTTACATTTCAAAGAAGTTTTTTTTTGAATAAAGTAAACCTTCCACTAAACAGTACATCAATATTTTTGTTTAAAGATGACAATATACAATCATTTGACTATTTATCTTTGAATTTTGTTACAAGAATCAGCTGGAAGCTAATAAATTTCTAAACCATCGGGTATCTACAAGTCAATCAGTTTCAAAAGAAGTCACGCGTATTTGTTTATCTTTTTCTAATATTTTGTTGCTAATTGTGTTTTCGGCTACTGCACAAATTTTAGCAATTATAATACGCAAAATATTCGCTTGTAATAAAAGTAATAATACAATTTAATTGATAATGAAAAGAACTAATCTATTGAAATATGCCAATAATAATTGAGAAATGATTTTATAATCCAATTATGATAATAATTTAAACCAACATGTGCATTGTTTTTATCGTCATTATCATCCGCATATTTCAGTTTTCAATAATTATGGAAAATTCTTCATAAATTTGCATTATTTCAGACTACAATTGTGCATTATTGTCGAAATTCAAACGGAATTCAGTAAACTTAATTGAAAGTTAATTAAGTCATGTCCAAAATGAAAATTGTTAATTAGTTTAAATTATAATTGAGGTCAAATAATAAGTGTAACCAAAGTGAAGCGAGAATAAAAATAGATTGTCAACTGTTCAGATTCTGTAGAAAATGATAGTGCAAAGTTTTATTTTCTTGATAAAATACCACGGAATGAATACCCATAAATGTTCTTATATATTCGTCTATACTCATAGGGCGATTGTAATTCACTCACGTTCTCTTTGATATGGTATGAAACTTGAACGCCTATCTATCTCAGAAGGTAGCAGCAGTAAAATTTATAAAGTCATGTTACATATATTCAATTCTCCGAAAGAGATTATACAAATCTCTAGTAAGTCTCATATTATTTGAAAAATATTTAATTGCAATAAAAAAACTTTCGATACTTTACATTATAATTTTGACTTTTTAACTTAGCCTATTACTCATAACTAAACTGTATTCGCTGTCAGTCATTATTTGATAGGTACAAAGTATTAAAGCGCTCATTAAATAAACATATTTAGACTATTTACTATGTTTTCTACCTTTCCCTTTTTAATGCCACTTTTCTCTCTGTGGCAACAGTGTTGCAATTTATGCACTCCACAAGTTGCACACACACACACACACACTTACCCAGTTGAAACTTTAGTCAAGTCACCAACAACAACAACAAGAACAACACAAACTAACAACTACGACTAGCAAATGGTTTACAACTTTGCCGCTTAACTAACTTAAAATCGCATAAAGTGAGAGGTTGCCCTCTGGTGTGGGACATACAGCATAGACCAAGTTGGCCAAGAGGGGTTTTTGGAGAGGGGGAAAAATACACAGAAGGAGGCCCTCAGCAAATGCTGCTAAGTATCTAAATTCGATTTGGTTGCACTTAAGCGCGCAGCACTGTGCCGCTTAAAGTTTAGCAACAACAACAACAACAACTACGACGATTGTCGACCCACTTTGGCCGCTTACTCGGCCCACTTGAGTGGGTCAAGTAAAACCTTTTTGTCAGCGATAAAAATGCGACAGCAACAACAAGAACAACAACAACAACAACAAGTCCAATTTAACGGTTGCCATTGCCCATAAAGCGGCTGACTTGACGTTGAGTCTTGGCCCGACTTTAGACTTGGCCAAAACGAGTTCTGCAAGTGGCTAACGTATTTTTTTCCTCTATTCTGTTTTTTTTTTGGCGGTTTTCTTGGCTTTCCATGATTCTCTTTTCGGTTAGTTTTCATTCTCATAGTTACCGCCATAAAAATAATAAATATTGTGGTCGTTAGTTTGAGGCACAGCCATTCAAATTGGGTCGCTTTTGTGGCATGCGGCATTTTTCTTCGTTTCGCACTGAAATTAGCTGGTTTCCAAGTAATTCGAGTAATCGGCGCTTTAATTGCAGCTACATGCAAATTGCGCAATGCATTTTTTTAATCCCTTCCTGTCTCAGCCCCTCTCTTCAACGCTTGTCACGGAAAAAAGAAATTTGATTTAAGCACCTCAAAATGCTCTCATATTTCGATTCACATAGCGTATTTATATTTAGCTGACATTGAAAAGTATTTAGCTTATTTTTATGAATGAAAATGAAATGAATGACTCACCCAAGAAAACACTCATCACATTATACTCGATAGTTAAGCGACATTCATGAATAAAGCGAATACGGGCTACGGTTCAATTGCACTAATTGAACATGATTCAGCCACTGTTGCTCTCCCATCCGCCTCCCCTCTCGTATCCCTCCTCTTAGTTTGTCTCTAATTAAACTGAATATTCAAATGAGTAACGTTTTTGGAGCGTTGCTGTCGATGACGTTGCTGCCGCCACAGTGCTGCATACAATTTGTGGCACATTTAAGCCCAGAATTTTGGCAGCAAATGCGCCATAAATAACCCGTTAGAGCTATCCGGCTTCTGTCTATATGTATTAAGTGCGAAAGTGTCTGCCAGGAGAGGATGAAGAAGGACTGACAGTCTGTCTCGTTTTGTCTATCTATCAGTTGCTGGTTTTTGCCATTTTCGGACCATAAATGAGCTGGGGACATTGAGTTTAGTGTCGGATTTTAATGATATAATGTAGCTGGTTGGCCAACCAAATTGCCGAGCTACTCTTGGTCGTAGCAATATGAGAATTACTTATTAGAGTTGCCAAAATTATGCTATTGATGAGAGTTTTCTAGCAGTGTGAAAGTAGACTAGATAGAACGGGGAAAAGCAATAGATATTCCATCTTTTTATGCACATTAAAGCGTACATTAATTGAAAGCAACACTGAAATATAAAAGATTAAAATAAAATATATTGTATTATTAATAATAAAGAGCTATTTTACAGACAATAAGTTTACTTTTTGCATAAAAATATATTCATTTTCAATATATCTTTAACAATTATATTAGTTGTAATATAATTGAACAATGCTTAACCATTTTCCAAAATAATATTTTTTCTTTTTATTAATTGTTGTATCTTTTAAAATCAATTGAACTTTAATACTAGTTTTCAAACTAATACCTCAACTATCTGCTTTGTTAATTTCAGGTAAACAACCTCAAGAAACTTGCCAACTCAAATGAACTTTTAAGGCTCATATAAAGGCTCTAATGGGAAACACTCTCAAACTGTAAGAGATATCGTAGAATTAATTTATTTGATACGAACCCGTCCAAGCGAAAGTTGTTCACAAATCTTATGTGATAGCCAAAAGGAATTTCTATGCAAGGCACGCCTCGACCGGTCGGCCAATAAATGTCACTTGTTGGTGCGCTACCGGAAAACTATTAAAAAAGAATTATCACCTGAGCAACAACAAAAGAAAGAGGTAGGGGGACAGACGTGGGCTTCTGTTGACGTCTATTCAACAGAAAATGCCACAAAATGCCGACGAAATTGAGGCAATTAAGAGATGCCACGCACTCGACAAAATACATACACACACACACACACGCGTGAAAAACAAAGGGAAAGTTGGCGGGAAAATGTTTGTCGTTGTCTTTGGAAAATGTAAACAAAATGCAAGCAATAGCAATTTTTGAGCACTCGAAACGTCAAAACGGAAGCACATTTATAAACAAATGAAACCTAAGAAAAAATACCCAAAAAGGGCAAAAGAAAAGTTTACGTTTTGCTTCACTGCATTTTGAATTTTTTTTGCTGTTGTTGTTGTTTTGTTACAGTTTTTTGATTGTTGCTTAAGTTGTCTGCGTTGACAGCTTCAAATGTTCACAAATGTTTGGTATGTTGACAGCTGCTGGCTGTGACGGAACGTTTTGGCAATGGAACACCGTTAAGTGCGCGTGGGCGATATTTGTTTACATTTACTCTCTGGCAACTCTGGCAAAATGCTCAGGCTGCAGTGCAACGTAAACAAATGTGTATAGAGGGCTACTTGTAGGGTTAAAATGTGGAGTTGCATGGGTGTGTGTGTGTGGGGGTGTGTGTGTGTGTGAAGATCAACAAATGCATTGCACGGTCATAATTAAAGCAAAACAAACGCGGGAAATGCTGCAAGTGGAAAGGGGATCTGCTAAAGAAAAGGTCATAAAAAATGTCTTCAAAGTCAGCGCTGTTTGAACCGATAAACACCTTCAAATAGTTCATTAACAGGAAATCCCGCTGGCAATTAACACCCTTCCTCACTCCTTTCACTATTCTCTTCTGGTAATTTAAAGAAATCAAGCTCTTGAAATAGAATCGTATTCAATCCGTGCCCATTCAGCAAAAGTTGATGGCACGTGTTCTAACAAGTGCAGGCCAATTGCAATCCGATTACAATCAACTGCAATCAATGGCAACAACAACATACACACACACACAAATGTCATTGGCCTCACTTGAACTTGTATATGTTTCAAGTGTGTGTGGTTGTGTGTGTCTTTCCCTCGATGATTTTCCGTGCGGGGCGATGCGCCGTGTCGAGCCGTCAAATTGTTTTCCGGCTTTTGTTTTCGTTTTTCGTCGAGTTTTTCCCACTTTTTTTTCCGATTTTTGCCTTTGCGGTTTTTGAGTTTTGCTTTGATATGGCCAAATGTTGGCTGGTTTAAGTATGGGCCAGTTGTATGGCATATATCTATTGCTATAGCAACATGAAACTAGGCGTATATGAAGCGACCAAAAACTTTAACAAAAGTGCAAATTCAACTAGAGAAATTCAATTAAATTTGCCAACGAAGGCACTTCTAAAACTATAACAATCAAAATGTGCCGACTAAAATAAATCTATCGAAAGTCAACTAATTGAATTTCGGCCAGTTATCATATAAAGAGGTGAAAGAAGGGTTAAGAGGGAGGGGGGAAATCAACTGAAATCAATTGACTTGTTCAGGAAAAATAAAATCAAATGTTTTGTGGCTCGCTTCAAATCCACAAAATGTTTCTCCTGTTTTTTATATGTGTGTATATATGTACGTACGTATGTACATATACATATCCACATGTCACAAAGGCATAGCAACAACAACAACAATATACTATTGAAAGAGATTTCTGAATTGTTTTTGCTGTTGTTGTTGTTGGTGGTGGTCTGGTCAGGTCAGGTCAGGGCTGAACCACAATCTGTTGCACACATGATTTCATTTTTATTTCCTATTAAAATCACATAAAAATCTAACACAAATACCCGTTACACAACTAACTGAAATATGTCTGGCCAATGGAAATTGATTCTTGATACGATATTTTGACAATTTATCCCCTCCCCATTCCCCCGTCAATCCTTCATGTGGCTTGTGGTTTTTGTTGCATTCTGTTGTAATAATTGTTAAATGTAATTCCCAATTAATACAATTTCAAATGCAAATATTGTTGTTCTGTTTGCAATTGTGGTTGGGACTCTTGGTGATCTGAGGCCCACAATTGACTAGTTTTATTGTGAAATTTGCATTTTATCTGGTTGATGAAGTGCACTTTGAATAGCTTACAATTAGTTATAGAGCTGTTCATAAAGCTCTTAAATGAATAGCGTAGAAATATGAAATAACAAATTGTGATACAAACAAGACAATTTTAGCTTACATTATATGTTTAATATCTGTATTGATGAAAAGTCTGCTGCTTATGCTCACTTACTAATCTAAAATGTAATTTCTCTTTTACAAAACTTTGTTGTTAACCTTTAGATTCCAAATCTTTAGTAGTTTACTTTCAATTGTATTCCACAAATATTTCCTGTATCAATGATTTCCGTTTAGTACTCTTAGTATTTACCCTTTTCAATCATTTGCTATTACTATTTATTTTATTGATAGCTACGCTCTGCCCCATTGTTAATCCCCTTCAGCATGTTGTCATGCTGTCAGTTCTAAGAATAAGTTTAAGAAAATCCAGACGCCCTCAACTATACCCCATAAAACGACCACCTATCGATTCCACAGTATCTGTAACTGAAGCAAATGTCTTCTGTTAAGCTCTCAAGTGTAAACACTCCACGGACTCCACATCCATTTGTTCCCCATACTTGGAGCCCTTTGTGCTTATTATTCCTAATTTTCTTGTATTTTGATTATTCTTCTTGGGTGCCGCCCTCCGCCTTCATGTCATTGGGAGAGCTGTTTAATTTCAGGAGAAATATTTATTGATTAATACAGAGGGAAATAACAAAGCGAGATTGTATGAGTTAAGTTAAATTTTTGGGGCATGCCACTTGAATGCGAGACAAGTGGCACGCGCAGTACTTTGCAAAATACACAGAGTCAGATACACTCTCAGATACTGTATCTATGTATCTGCATAGATATTACTTAAAATTTATTGTGCCCTAATTAGTCATGTTGCAAGCATAATACGCATCACTAAGGTTTTGAATGCCACTCTTCGAAAGAAGTAGGGAAATGGTTTTAGGGATGGGAGTCGCTTAATAAGTGTCATTTTTTATAACGAACAAAATATCGCGTTTAATATCGAATTGAAACTATCATATCGTAATAAATATATCAATTGTCGAATTAATAAAGTTTGTCTTATTATTTATGAGTTATACTATTTAAAAATACAAGGATACTAGAATAATACTGCAGAAATAACTTCAAGTTGCAACAATTTTATTGAGTTTAATTTTAATAGATCTAAACATCAGTTGATCTGTATCGATATAATAACGATATTAACAAAGCAAATTTAAAATCCCATATTTGAACTTCACCATAAAAATCAATACCCATCCCTAGTGTGGCATGCAACATTGGGCTGTACTGTATTTGGGAGGGGGGCGTTTACCAGTGACAATCGCATGTGGATTGTGTCTCATATGTAACTGTAATATGCATTGCACACGCCCCAACTCTTATCACAAGCCAACGTCATTCTCATCGTCGTCGTCATCGTCATCGTCAGCGTCATCCTCAGTTTACAGTTCCGTTCTAGAGCTGCCGGAATTGCTCGGTTGCTCGACAGACTCGACAGACTCAACAACGGGCTCGATGGGTTTCTGGTATGTTTCATTTGTTTCACAAGTGGCTTCAAGTGCTGCTGTTGCACATTCAGTTGTTATTTTTGTTGCTGTTGCTGTTGTTGCTGTTGCTGCTTTTGTTATTTGTACTTTTTGTTGCATTTGTTTATGCATCTTTGTCGTCTGTCGTTGCTTTGTTTACCCATCAATGACGACTGACAAGAAACATGCGACGACGCCCACAAAACAACAAAACAAAACCGACAATAAGTTACCATTGTTGTTGTTGTTGTTGTTGTTAGTATTGTTGTGCTGCTGTTGTTGTTGCTGTTGCTCAGCTGGCAGCTCAATTTAATTTGCTTTAATATTTATTCCATTTTATTCCCTTACTTCTCACTCTATGCTGTCTTGAGTTTCTGTTTATTCTCATTTTCCGTATTCCTTTTTTTATGAATATGTTTATAAAATATTTCCGTTTTGATTTGACAAGACGCTGATTGAAATGGGTTAAACATTCATTATTCGATTTGCATTTTACAGCATCGATTGATTTTTATGCGTTCAATCAACAACACTTTTCAATTTGCTTCATTATGCGTCTAAAAGTGTTGAAGAGGCTTTGAAAAACCGACCAAGCTGTGAGTGATTTGGGAAAGAAATAAACTTGTAAAAGCCCTAACTAAAAATAAAAATTAATGAAAAGTGCAACATATCATGATGAAGCCTTTTTATGAAAGATTTGTTGAACGAAAAGTAGAAACTATAGAATTTTTAATCATTTAAAATTGCAGGAAATTAGAAATTTATTAAGAGAACAGCTGAAGAGTCTCACAATTGGAAGACGTACCTAATAGATGACTCAACACATTCTATGGTCACTTTAAAAATCACACAGAAAAAGACTTGATTGCAGAGCATGATAAACCGGCTTTTGTCGGACTTAAAAAACTGAACTACAGTTATTCCAAGCCTTAAATTTGGGTCAATTATCAATTAAAGCTTTCCCAAGCTTCTTCAAAAGGAAAAAAGTATATTCGAATAAATTTAAGTTCATTTTCTTATATTCTTGGCTTGATTTAAATGTATTCATTCAATCGTTTAAACATTTTAGCATTTTATACAAATTTACAACTTTGCGGGAAAAAAGGTTGCAGGCAACAAAGACGAAAAAAAAACAAGGCAACAACACTGTTCGACAAAACTTTTGCGGAAAAACAAAGTTAATTGTTTGGGAAACAACAATAGCAACAACAATAAACGTAACAACAAAAAAAGAAAAACTAAGCAATAGAGAAAAATAACAATAAAGCAAAGCAGAAATGTAAAAAGCGCTGCATAATAATTATGAGAAAACATAAAAGTAACTAAAAAGCTGAATTAATTATAAGGAAAAACATCGAATCACATCCACAAAACGTGAGCTAAAATGGCCAAGGAAATGTTGTCCGAATAGAAATGGACATGAATAAGGGGGAAAATGGTACGATTTCTGGGCGTGGCTGGTAAAAACTGACAGACGCTGACATTGAAGTTGAAAGCAAGACAGAGATAATACGTGTATACCCTGTAAGTAATAGAAGAGACTGACAAGGAGGGGAACTCTTTAAAATGCAATAGATTATATCCCGTTGTTTAATTAAGTGTCACTTACAGGGAACTAATTGGCAACTATAAAGATACCCACTCAAGCTTAAAGATTAAATCTTACCTTAGTTAATTTTTTCTGTATACTTCTCCAAGATGCAATGTCGAATACTTAAATTTTACAAGTATCTACTGATTGTAATATCCAGGGTATTTCCTAGTTTAATTTAATGCATTTGTGGCTAGTGCCATCTGGAATTTTGTTATTGGCATTGATCAAGTGGCAAGTAACCGGGGGCCAATTAGCAGCTGCCAAAAAACTGACTCAACGAGGTCGCCCACAAGTCGCAAAATAAAAGAGTTCTTGCTCTTGTTCAAATGGCTTAAATTGTCGCTGGAGGCTATAACAACATGACAGCCTGACTGGGCCCTAAGACATATTAAGACGGTTCGCATATGCTTCGTTTCTTTTACCCTATCGGACAAGTTTATAATTTGTTTATGCTGTTGCTAAGCCCAGCAGCGAATCAATAATTTAATTTATTGCGCAGTTCTTAAAGTTTAGACAAGAGTTGGCTAGAATATTATAAGATTTAAAGCTGCGTAAACTATCTATTTGAAGATACCAAAGAATATCAGAGTAACAATGATTGATTCCCATTCATTTCTTCATCTGATCTAAGACTGATTTATGCTCACTTATCTTTCATTTTATCCGACTATCTTACCAAGCTATAATTCCCTAATAATATACATTTTTTTAAGAGTATTTATAGTTTTGTTCTAATATTTCAATTGGAAACACATAAATGATTTTAATTTATCCATGTTGTTTTGATTGACACGAATTAAAATGTTTGTCAATTGTTATTTTGGGCTTTATTTTAATGTAGGCGTCACATTGTGCAGCTCTCACCTATTAAATGTACATTCAAGGTGGAACCAATTGGGTCTGAGTCTCTGCAGAGCATTTGGATCTCTTAACAATTTCCTGCAATTTGCTCAAACAATAATTGCGTCGCACTTGGCAAATCAAACCGAAGCGTGAAGCAGATTTTCAACAAATTTTTTTTCTCATTTATTTTTCTAGCTCTTCTCGAAACTGATCAAGTGTTTGTCTTTGAGTCTGTATTATTTGGTTCGTTGGTAAAAATTTGTAAATACGACAAAACAATTATAGAGAATTAAACTGAAGTGTAGAGGAATTTGTGCGAAACAGAGGGGAAAATAGAGAATCTCTGACTCTCGACATGTGCACAATTCTCATGTGCCAGCTAAAATTTGTTGTTATTTTTTTTTCTTCATTTTTTTGTATTTTTTTCCTCATTTTTGTTGTTATTCACATTTGCTTTTGTGCTGCTTTTGTAATTGCAACATAATTTGCTATTACACGCTACATCTTGTTGTTGTTGTTGTTCCAAGCACTTGTTGTTGCTCAGTTGAGTTTTGTAGGTCTCTGGGTCTCCCATCTGTTTGCCAATTGCAAAAGAGACAGACAGAAACAAAAGAAACTAAAAGAGAGAGTGCGAGAGAGAGGGAGAGATGAGGAAGACAATTACAAGCAATTAGAAATGAATTGCTCGAAAATAGCAAACTTTAGAAACAAAGCAAACTGAAGCTGAAGCTAAAGTTTCGGTTTGTCTAAGTACATATCATTGTATGTGTTTAGATGAGTGTGTGGGTGTGCGAATGGGTGTGTGTGTGGATGTGTGAGCATATGTGTCAGCTTTCTTTCTAAACCTTTGTACAGAAAGATTCATTGGCTATGTATAAATTAGGGTTTTATTGCTTTCAACTATGCAATGACTAATGATAATGTTCCCAAGTTGCCCAATCAAAATGTAATTAATTTTCCAATTTTATAACTTTATAAGTGTTGAATTTAAGCAAAAGACCAGTAGTTGATATAGCTTACAATTTTGGAATAAAAGTCTTGTGTTTTACATTAATATTAATCTCATATCAAATAATTGAAAAATCAAAATAATTATAATCATCAAAATAAAGTTTAAAGATTTTAGTAGGCATTTTTAATATATTTGTATTCTAAAGAAGTCATTTAAGTAAAGATACAGAGATGTATGAAGTATCATCATAAAATATTTAAAGCGTTTTACTTCCTTTTGTCAACCATATTGTTTTGTGACTTTACAACGTTTAATTATTTACCGACTACATGTGATTGTGCAACTTTAGTTAAAGATACAGATACAGATACTGCTAGAGATGACAAAGCGAACGGCAAACAGTAAGAAGCAAAAGATACAATGATATGTATAGAATGTATCTCGTTTGAATGTATCTACAAGACACTGTCTGTCGCAATCGTTTACTCTTTTACAAAAGATAAGCTGCAATTAGTTGCAAATTTTGTGGCACACATTGGACAGCTGTGTATGTGTGTGTGTGTGAGAGTGTATGCGAGTGCATATGTATGTATGTCCCAGGGGCATGTTTTGTGCAACTGCAACAGCAACTGCAACTGTATCTGTGTGTCGTATATACTATACATAGGTTCATTTTTTTTTTTTGGATACTTGTCCGAGCGGAGCGTTGCCTGCAGCTACAGAACAGATACAGATGCAGATACGTTTACAGACACAGATACGGATACAAATGTGAATACAAATGCTAAAGACAAAGCAACAACTACAACTACAACTACAAGTACAACAAAAAGCGAGGCAACCAGTTAAATGGCTATGCGTGTTTCATTCGTGTTTGGTGCTCATTGTATGCACAATGAATGGCAACATGTTGTTGTCCACAACAACAGCAGCAACATGAACAGCAGCAACAACAACAGCACATGTGCCGCATGCTTTACATTTTTACTAAACTATTTTTGTGCATTTTAAACATTTTTTGAACATTTAAAACTCGACAATCGTGTGCAGACTTTTTGCACTGAATGTTACAGCAGCAACTCTTGTTGTTGTTGTTGTTGTTATTGCTGTTATATATATTAAAACGTAATTAACAACATTTTCGTACACTTTTATTTTCCACTCATAAGGGATATGCTCAAAGGTAAAGAGGATGGAGGAGACTCATGTGGCATGCCCCAACAATATGATATAGCTTATAGTCTTGTTTGTATATTGCAATTGTTGTTCTTGTTATTGCTGCCAGCAATAAGGTTGCCTGAATTATGTCTGCTTTGGAACTTTCCTGAATTATGCAGCTTTTAATTACCGTTTTTTTTATTTTTTTGCATATGAGAAATAAAAGAACTCAATTGGTTGCACCACAAAATTTTAATAATTATTAATAAATTTAAAACAAAACCGAGTCAATTATTGGCAGCAGCCACAACGATTGCTGCTGCAACTTGAGTTGAAGAGAGAAAAACAAAAATGAAAACAATTTCAATGCTTCAATTGGTAAAGTTCAAGTCGGGGCTACTTAAAGGGAACTTGCCACTTGAACCCCGACTGCGTGGCAGCAACAACAAATTAATATGCATATGCTCGTAGCTTCAATTTGAAATATGTGCCACTATATAGGGAGGGTCAATATGAGAATGCCATACATACACACACATACACACACTGAGACTGTTTAATCAGTCAGAGATCAGCAAGAATTAAATATGTTTTATGCTGATGAAATTCTTTAATAGCGGTTTTTCTTATTGCTTCACTTCTTCTTTAATATGACTTAGGCTTTTAATACTTAAAGAATTTTGGAAGTTTATTCTTACCATAATTTATGAACATAACATTTTTAATGATGATAAACTAATTTTGTTTGCTTCGTTTAATAAAGCATAAACTTTACATTGCTTACTACAACTTTATGAAGTTAAAAAGAATTAATTCTTACATACAGAAATATGGTACTTAATGGTATCCTGGACATTCCTTAACCAGTTTTTGTTCATTCTTTTTATAATTTGTTACAAATATATATTTATTTATTATTATTTTTATTAAAACTATTTCGTGCTCGTAATGTAACTGTGATTATCGATATTTTTGTTATTTTTTTATATTTTTCTTCGTATTTATTTAATTAATATAAGAAGAGCTTACTTCAGAAAAGTTCAACTTTTTTGGTTCAATCTATCTTCACTATTCTATTCCTCTAAATCTAGAAATACAAATGTCAATTTTCATGCATACCTGTGTTTTGTTTTCTATCTAATTGGTATAGCCTTCACTTTATTTCTTTTGTTTACTTTGCAACAAGCAATAGAATATTTAATAATATAACTACACTAATCAAAATCGAACCAATCCCATCTCACATATTATGTGTAAGCAGACCCATATATTGTGTTTCTCTCTCTCTCTCTTTCTCTCTGTAATCCCTCTATAACTGCTTCCCTTCCACTTTCTTCTGTCTGATCGTTTATCTGCCTGTCCCTTTTGTATGGCACGCTTTGCATTCGACATTATCAGCTATCTGCCCCCGTTTTGTCTCCACTTCGACTGTCTTCCTTCACCGTCGCACACTTCACATGGCGTATGCGTAATTGTCTCAATTATTCACCAAAATGAGCCGCCATGTAATGTGCGTGTTTGCCTCTGTGTGTGCGTGTGTGTGTGTGTGTGCATGTGTTTACCACTGATTTCATATGCGCCCAGTCTGCCAGCTGTCTTCCTCTGCTCCTCCACCCACCTCTTTAGCCATTGCCCTCTCCTCTTTTGAAGCCAAGTCGGCATTCACTTGCTGCTGTTTGCATTTAGAGCGCATTGCACAAATTACATTTGTATGCGTTTTGTGCACCACGCATTGCAATTGCAATCGTTGCATATAAATTGCACCACAAATGCAAAGCCACAACAATTGTAAGCACAACCCCCCGCCCCTCCTGTACACCCACCACCATCCTCTAGTCATTAATGTGCTCGCCTTGATGATGACTATCTTTGCATATGCATGTTGCCTGACTGCCTTCAGGCCAAGTTTGTAGCTGGAGCTTAAGACAAAGCCAAAGTCGAGGAGGACCTCGACTAACCGATTTCATGTGCTGACGATGTCATTAGTCGACTTTGACGATTTGTCCGATTTATTAGGAGCTGTGACTCGTTCAATTAACAGTGCTGGCACAGAAATCTCCATAGCTGGTTTCCAAATCTCTTAAGCCGAACTTTGAGAGATTTACTTTTTCATAAGTATGGTTTTGATTTCTAAAAAAGCACTTATTTAATCTGTTTAAAAACAAATTTGTTTAAAGTCTAGCTAATTCCTTTGCATTATCTTAACTAAGTTAATTTAATATTATTTAACAAATATTGTCAGTTGTTTTTTGGTTGAATTTCGAATGGTTTGCATTTCTGTGGCACCTCTGTATAAATGTAGGTATATGTACATAACGAGCTGCCACATTTGTTGGCAATTTGTTGCATGCAACGTCTTAGGTTTGACTAGCAGCTCTTTTAGTCCATAATTAAAGCTACCAATTATTTGGTATAAGTTTACTACAAATCATAACTAAAATCCTCGGTTTGATTTGTGCGGTATTTCTCTTGACTGTTGTGGCTTCCAGCTCAACACTTCACTCCCCGCTTCCAGTTCACAATTCCCCCTGCAGTTGAACCCTCTGATCTTTACAGAGATTGTGCTGGCACAAACAATTGCTTGAGACACTGTAAGTCTATCGCTCTGTGAGTGCATGTGTTTGTAGAAGGCAATTTATGCAATTTCCGGCTTCAATTTCGGTGTAAACACTAATTGAGATTTTGGACAATGTGGGCAGCTTCAGATAACCCCACAAAATTACAGTAATATTGTAGATAAAAGATATAAGATTTTCTGTAGGAGGTAAATCAAATCAACTAGTGAATTGTGTGGTAATATAAATTTAAGAAGTTACAGAAAATAGCCAGGTTACCAAAAATTTAAGAAAATTATTAAAATTGTTATCACTTTACATGAAGTTTTATCAGTTTTCTGTGTATTATTATGAATACTTTTACCAACTATACTTATAAATTTACTAAATATTTGCTCATACAATTTTCATAAGTGTATCTCTTGTAATTAAATCGATACATTTTCCAACATATTTCCAGTATATTGACATTTTTCGATAATTGATGAAATTTCTAATAATAGCCATGCTTTATATGTTCAATAGACGCGTTTCATTGTCAACGAATTGACCTCGAAACAATAAATAACAAATAACAAAGCAATACCAAAGCAATACCAAAGCAATTAAATAAAAATTGTATAAATAATTAATAGCAAATTAAATAATGCCTATAAAGGCTGATGGGAAAAGCTGTCAGCTGTCAGTTACAGTGGAGGGAGGATTAAGGAGTGCGTGTAAAAACTTTCACGTGTCGCTCATTGATAAAGATTAAAAGGCAAAGGCAATAATTATAATTAATTATGAAATTATTACGCGTCTTTTATACAAAAAGCTGTTTCATAGCAGCTGCAAGAAAATGAAAAGAAAATGAAAATTCAAGTGCAAGCGAAAGAAAAGCGCCATGAAAAGCGAATGTCAACAAAAAGCGAAAATTACTTTCGCCAGGTAATATTAAGTGGCCGCTCAACGCAGCTGCCACGCCCCTTAGCCCCTTAGCCCCTTAGCCCCTTATGCTCTACAATGCAATTTGCATGTGCTCTTGCTCTTGCTCTGCCGCTAGATGGCGCTGCAGCGGCAATCAATCTAATTACTGTCAATTTGTGCAAACGACGCGTCAGGTGCTCGAGGTAGAAAAAAAGCAAGAAAAATATATATAAAAGTAAAGAAGATAAAAAAGTATATAGAAAAATAGAAAAAATGATGAGCGAGCGCACTTCAATTAGGCTGCCACGCCCACATGCCCACAGTTTTATGGGAGGCAGGTTATTGGGTCGTCATCGTTGTTGTCTTCATTTTTGCTGTTATTGTTGCTGGTGTTGTAAGTGCAACGCACTGCGTCCAAGAGCCGGCTGTCAACTAAAATGGAAAGCTAACATCAATTAAGTGGACAACGTCGTCCACTTTGACAGCCAGCTGCCTTCTATAAAGCTGCCTGATCTCGTCTGGCCTTCATGCAACTGCCACATGCCGCGAGTTGAATTGAGTTGCCTTGGCAATTAATTTATGAGCTCAGCTCTGGCCGAGCTCTGGAGAGAAGAGATGAGAGACGAGTCTCTCTATCGTTTGTTGTATGACAGCTTTCACATCTACTACTGGCAATAGATAATTCGCCATAGTCTTTTGGATTGGATTCAAGTCAGCTTAGCCAGAAGTTCGAATGTGTCGCGTCACATTTATGGACATTAGCTGTTACTTTTTATGACATTCTACCAAATTGCAATGGTTGCAACTGCAACATCATCATTGGCAACGGCAACGGCAACTGCATTTGTGCAACTGTAAGTCTTACTAATCCTGTCCAGCAATTTGGCAGCAGTGACCAGGATCAGCTGGCATATCAAAGTGAAAGGGTTTTGTTTGCCAGATCGCCACTTGGCCATTGGCCAAAGCACAGCAATTGCAACAAAGACATGAAACCACACAAGCCTACACACACACACACACACAATGGGAGAGAGATCTACACACACGTTGAGGTCACTATGCATTTTGGTTTTGTTTGTTTATTTGCCTTTACCTATTACACGTTGTAGTCACACCCCGAATTTCTCTCCTCCTCTTCGATGTGGTCTCTGTGTCCATCTCTGCCCCTTCCTGTCTGTCGGTCTGTCTGTCTGTCTATGCAATGCTTTGAATGTTTTCCCATTGCTAGCTAATCCGTTGCCATTTTGGTCAAAACTGCAAAAACATATACTGCAATCTTTATCCCTGCAGTATCAAACCAACTTACAACTGCACTGCGAACTTAGATATAGAAACTTAATTTAACTATATTGCCTAACTCAAATTAAAATCAATAGTATTTTATTAACTAGGTGTCAAAGTCAATACTATTATGTATTTTTTAATTATAGAAACATTTTTAATGCTTTAATAATAAAAGCACTAAATAAAAATGTTCTCTATACTTTTACTTAAAGTAAAAATCGATCAAATAGATCATTACATATATTCAAAAAAGCATATATAATTCCACTTTACTGAATTTATTAAATAAAAGACTATCAAAAATAATTTCAGCTAAGTACTATTAAAAAAAAAATATTTCATTTGCTTATTTATTATCAAATACTTAGTGGAAACTAAAAGTTAAATGAAAACTTAAGGAAATGAAATATGCATTAATATAAGTTATAAAATGAAATTACACGCTAAAATAAGTGTGAGCTGAACCAATATAAAATATAATTTAAATAACATTATAAAAACAGTATTTATTTAATTAGCTACATTTAAATACAAACTCTTGCAAATTATACGTTAAGCTTTGGTTTAGAGTATCTAACCGTGACAAACCAATTGTCAGAGTCATGAAACTCAGTTTGAAATGCATTCAAATTACAAAGCGAATGCCGGCAGTCATCCGTCCATGCAGCATGCAACTTGCAGAGTAGAGCAGGTGGTGTTGCAACAAGAGAACTGGGCGTGGCACAGGTGGGAAGTGGGAAACTTTTGTTTTACTTTCAAGCCAGCCAAATGCTGTACGTTTCCCCTTTTATTTTTTCCCCCCTCTCACATGGCCTGGCAACACTTTTTGGTGTTGCTTTCAATTTGGCTGCCTTTGCAGTTGCTTCCGTTTTTTGCCGTTGCATAGTTGTTGCTATTGTTGTTGTTGTTGTTGTTGTCGTTGCTGTTGCTGTTGCTGTAAGTTTGCCATTTCCGGCGCGCTCATGCGTATAATTTTTAGCTTGAGGCTGTCGCTGAGTGCGAAACAATACCGTCCGAAAAGGAAGAAAAAGAAAGTCAAAAAAAAGGAAAGAATACCAAAAAAATAAAAAAAGAAAAAAAGAGTCAAGCCAAAAGCACAGCAAAACATCAGAGTGTGTGAGTCAGTGTAATGCCAAAGCTGGGCCAACGTGACGTATGCGCAATGTAAGTGAAAAACGAAAGAAAAACAACAGAGAATATTGGCACAACTGCCAGTGCATTTTCACCATGTTTCAATGTTTGAAGTTTGAAATGGGCAGCTGATATTTTTGGGGCCAGGTTGAAATTTTATGCAACTCGATTGAGGGAAAAAGGGGTGCAAAAGGGGGAGGGGAAATGAAGACTGTGGGTCTGGGCAAACGTTGGTTGATTACATTTTGTCGCTAGCACTGGACATTTGGCTTTAAGCTTAAATTATGGCTTACACAGTGACAATTGTCACATGGCCAGCTCGAAACTGGGAATCTGAAATTTCATTGGAGTTCAGTGAATGGCAGTCGCTTGTGAAAGGACAATGGAGGCACAGAACAGTTTTTATGACCATGGCCAGGACTATGCCTTTGTTGTTAACGTTGTTGTATAGTAGGTATTTGTGCATGCTTGCTGGCTTTTCTTTCAGCGAGCTTAACAAAAAAAAATCGTAGCCTTTCTCCCTGTTCGCTAGATGTTAAAAATGTGCATTTAATCAAAGAACAACGACATTAAATTCAACGACAACAACTGGGCAAAGAATGAAATGAAAAACCTTCAACAGCTTGTAAGCTCCCACGATGCCTTTAAACATTTTCTTTGGGCAACACTTAAACTTTATTTATCTAACTTTTGCATCAACACGCAGCACGAACTGCCAAGTCCCTCCTCAGTTCCCTCTCTTCTCAATAAACCAACGACCCTCAATGCAATCAAGTCACAGACTGCGTCCAAGCATGGAACACCACCTGCTGCTATGCACATGCAACGATAACAGCGACAGCAGCAACAGCAACAACAACAGCAACAACAACAGCAACAACAACAGCAACTGCTGCTCCGGCAACAACAAAAACAACAACAACAACAACAACAGGTGGCACTTGGCATCGTCATCGTAGTCATAAATGGCTATGCTCACGTACACCTCGTTACAATCAAACCCCCTTTTACATACTTTCCTCCCTTCGCCTTCTCAAGGCGCTACCTTAACCGTTCCGCTTTGCATCCAGGGTCTCATATGCCCCATAGTAGTCATCGCTTTTGGTTAGATTATCCCGCGGCGCACTTTTGCGGTTCGTATTTCCATTTCCATTGCCACATTGCAATTTCACAATTTTAGATTTTCACATTTCACATTGAAGGCAACCCCATAAGTTAACCAAAGTCCCTAGAATGCCACCGTACCAACTGTTGTCGGCGCATTAGGCAATTTCTTGCAGGCACATTACACGATTTACTTGTACTTTTCCATTTCCAATTCGAATCTCAAGCCATGCAAATTGCTGTGCGGCAAAAAGAAAACACACACTCACACACACATACACACACACAAACAGGAACAAGCTGAAGAGAAGGAAATAACTTAAGAAAGGCAGAAACAAACAGAACAAATGAGACGATGAGGCTGCCACAATGAGGCCAATGACAAAGTACAATGGTTGCTAAAGTGAAATATTTACTATAAAATATACAGTAAAATATATGTATATTAAATAAATTATAAATTCGGCAGTAGCCCCTCCAAGTCAAACAGAAATTCTTGTTAGATTTATTTACTTGGCAATATTTATTTCAATTGACTTCTATTAACTTACCTAGTTGGGGCAATTGATAACTAGAGAACAGGTATAAATCGAGCAGATAGAATATTTTTTAAGTTGAATATTTTAATTTAATTCAATTGCATCTTCAAATAATTGTTTAAAACAATGATATTCTATAATAGTCAAAGTATATCAAATTAATAAATAATGATCTAATTAAAATTCATCAGAATTGACAATTGAACTCATTGGCTGTGAAGCTATCATCTTTTACTAACCAGATTTTATCCATAACAAGGGATATTTTAATTATTGAATACTTATCAATGGTATATTTACTAATAACGTTTTATAATTTGTTAAACAATATAAAAATCGATTTGGTTTAAATTTTTATCTGCTGATCTTAAACAACAATTTTTATTGAATGCTCAATATAAAAAATACCTGCCTTTTCCCAATTTCTTAGAAGGTACATATTTACCATACTCTGTCCCACTGTACCACACACACACATACAAACATATTCACATACCACATTGACTTGGCTTTCTTCACTGCACTTAATGCACACGCTTCAGGGAGTTTATTGAAAACTTTGTCGTGCCAAAAGCAAGTAGCCTGGCATAGGGAGAGTTTTACGAGGGAGGAGAGTGGCGATAGAGGGTGGTGAGGTGCTGAGGAGAGGACAGTACACAAAAGACAGGTATTATGTACGTTGAGCATATTTGGTTGCTCGCCTGAGCAGGTTGTCGGCATCGGCATCGGAGTCGTTGTTGCCGCTTCAATGCTGACACAATGCAACGCGGTTCGGTTCAGTCTATTGTCAGCAACCCTTTGAGAGCCTCCTCCCAGCCACACCCCCTACTTCCCTACTACTCCTCTCTTCTCCTCTCATGCCCTTGTGGTAACATTTTGTGCCTCGCGTCTTAAGTAGCTCCGCGTTGGGCTTGGAGATCTTATGAATGCCAAGCATGTTGATAACGCATTCGCTTCTAGAAATTCCCTACCCTCCAATTTCCCCTGACCTATCTTTTTATGCACGGTACGTGTTCAGGACACGTTATGGTCATGCCAAACGGATGATGATGGCGATTATGAAGATATCTTGGAGATAGAAGATGCCAGCAGATGCTGAAGATGCAGATAAAACGCCCGCGCTTGTGACTGCCAAGGGTTTTTTTTTCTTATTGATTTCAACTAAAGTTCGTGACTGCTCCTGAGGTGGGAAAAAAAAGAAGAAGTGCAGCCAATCTCTTCTCTGCCTCATCGTTTTGGCATTGTTAGCCAACTTAATGCTATGCTCCTCTTTGTTTGAGCCCACTTCCCTTTTTCCTTCTCCGTCCCCGTCTCCATCTCCGCTACCATTTCCATTTCAAGTCTCCAAGTCTCAACTCTAAACTGAAGTCTGAAGTGATTGGCTGCGTATGGGAATTGAGCGCGAAAATAGCTTCATTATTTAAAGTACTTAGACGCCAGGCAGGATGCCAGAATATACCAGGATGTGTGTGCAGCCAGAAATTGAGCTGTGCATTGGGGCAAATCCAGAGCCGAAGACGAAGCCAAAAAGAAACGAGAGTGAAAAACTGAAATGAAAATTGCCTAAATAATTTGTATACCTCGGAGACATTTTGCCCAGGCATTCAATTGAATGATTCGCCTGAGTGAAAGCACCTAAAGAAAATAGAATACAATTTTCATCTTTTTGATCATAAAAATTACTCTGAGTATGTCATGTGTAAACATGAGTTTTAAGCTGATTTAATCTCTTTAAAGGGAAATTCAAAGTGACTGTTAAACATTAAATTGCACTTTAAATATTTACTGCTTTCTTTATTAGTGAAGTAAAATGCCATCAATATATAAATGTGAATTAATAGCAACTCAGTTTCATTAAGTTTCATAAATCAAATAATATTTTTTCCACAATTTCTGATACTTCAATGTATACACAAATCCCAATTGCATTTTTATTTCACAATTCAACATCATCATGTACTCATACAACTGCACTGTAAACAAATAGCAAACAATTGTCACGGTGCATTATTAAAAATCAGAACGTAAAAATAAAGAAAAAATAGCTGAAAAAAATGAATGTAAATCGAATGCACGACAAAATATGGCGACAGACGATAGTCATAGTCAGAGTCATAACCAGAATCAGAATCAGAATCAGAGCCAAAGTCAGAAACTGAACCGGAATTGCAAAACCGATTCCATCACAGAACTCACAAACTTGATAAAAGGTTGAACAAAATGCTGGCTAGCAAAAATTTGTCATCGCTGCAGGAAGCCGGAAACTAGCAACAGTTGCTGTTTGCTATGGTTGTTGTTGCTGGTTGTTGTCACGCCTGGTGCCAGAACTTTATTTGTACTCCCTCCAATTCCCTCCATTTCCTCTTCTCCCAATACCCAACCTTATCAACAGGGCGCGTTATTTTTTGCTCTCGGCATTTCCACATTGTTTTTTTGCACGTTCTTTTTTTTTTGCACTCGCAATGATTGCAGGTTCAATGTACCTGAGATCCAACCACGAGTGAAACATGCAAAATATATGTAAATTATGACATAACACAGAGCCAGATAAAGAAGAAGTTGGGGAAGAAGAATGAAGAACGAGTGTTGGAGAAAAGAGGGAAAGAATTCAGGTGACATTAGGTGTAAAAGCTGCCATATTAACCACCTGTTGCACCACAGAGAGGGTGGGAAAACCCCTCCTTCTAAGTGTAGCGAAACAAAAACAACTACAAAATGTGTTTATTATGTGTCTACATTGTCTGTGTGTGCGTGTGTGTGTGTGTGGGTTAGTTGTCTAATGGGGCATATGTGCGGTACACATAATATTAGGTAAATAAACGCTCTCTGGAGACTTTCTTTGACTCAGTGTGTGGAGTTTCCCCAAACCAGAAATTGTGAAATTTGCATAGAAAAATAAGTGGATTTGACATGTGAAGTTGTGTTTTTTATTTCCAAGAAGAGATTGTATAGATTTGTATAGATAAGACAATAGACTGCATATAAAATGAGCCAAGCAGAGCTGAATGATAAACAAGCAAAGATATTGGAAAAAAATAACGAGTGAATATAAAAGAAATTAAAAGAAAATAGATGAACATTCATCTGATTCAACATTAGTTCGCCATAAGATAGTAATAATACATATCTATTCATAATTTATAATTACGTGTGCTGTGAATAGCAAATCAGTCTATACAAAGCCCTTTATTATGATTAAGCAATTACGAGTAATAATTTAAAAAAAAAACTCGTAATTGATGTTAATTAATTTACAAATACAAATACAAATAGTTTGTATACATTCTATGCAAAAGCTTTGATATGTTGTATCAGCAATTAGAGAATTAATAAAATGTATTCAATTGACACTAATACATAAACAAACTATTTTATTTGGTTAAGGGAGTAATCCTTTCAAACAATTCCATCTAAAATGACATCAATCAACCTACCGATAGGAAATCATTACAAATAAAAATAGGTAATAGCCAAAACTATCGTTACAATCTATGATGGAATCACTTAAATTGCACTTTGAACTTTTGCATTTACCACTTTGAATAGCTTTTTATGCAACAACCAACTGAATCTCTAATATTTCTTTTCTTTTATTTTGCAGGTACGTTACAGGCACACAATGTTGGCACTTTGCTTTTAGCTTCACTGTACAGGTAAATCCCGCAGCCATTTCCCAAAATAAACAAAGCACATGCCACTAGATACACACATAAGTGTAGATAGGGCGTGTGTGTTTGTATGTGTAGATAGATTGTGTGTGTGTGTGTGTGTGTGTAGATAATCCACGCACAAGCCAAACATTTGCGCAGCTTCAGTTGCCCCGACGGAAACGGAAATAAAAAATGCAGGCAAAAGTGAGCCGCAGGCAAAAAACAACAAAGAATCACAACACCCACAGCAAACACAACAGCAATAGAAACCACTAGACAAAATGTTCACACTTGCAATTAAAAAATAAAAAAATTGAAGTTAAAAGTGGAAAGAAATAATAAAAATGGGAGACGGGCATCAGAGCTGGAGCCACTTTATGAGCCTGACGGGCTTTACTCTGCTTTGCAATTGGGTCAACAGCGTCATAACAGGGCTAGAAAAGGGCGCCACCTAGCGACGCTAAACGAATTACAGTGCGAATCCAAAGTGGCATAAAAATAGAATAAAACATAGAATAGAATATGGAAGAGAGAGAGAGAGAGAGAAGTCCAATGCATACAAAGTGCAGGCCAAACAGTTTGCAATTAAAATGGGGCCAAGAATAGAGAACACCAACAACAACAACCACAACAACAACTGCAACTGCAAAAGAGTCCAGTTGTAAAACAGTAGCTGCCAGCAGTTGGTGTACCAAGAATACGCGCTCTAAGTTCAGGTGTCTGCAAATGAAATTAGAAAACTGCGTCTGACGGCGACTTGACCGTAAAAAGCAACTCCGGCTATGGTTTTGGTGTTGTTGCCATTTGCCACTTGCCACTTTGCCACATGGAACGTGGAACGTGGAACGTGCAACCTATTCGACAGACAGTCGGACTGTCTGACACTTATTCTAAGCTATGGCTATGGCTATGGCCATGACTATGGCTATCGCTATAACGATGGCTTTCACATTCCGGCGCTACACTTGACCAAGTTAACTGGTTGCCAGTCGACAGCTATTTCTGTAGCTGTTTTTGTCTCGTTCTCGTTCTCGGTCTCGGCATCGGCATTGGTTCTATTCCCGCCTGACCACTTAGCGAACCTGCTCGAGGCCACTTTCCCAGCTTCCCAATTGGAGAGTCGCCTCCACACATAGACACAGACATAGAGGGACAGTGGGACAACATGGAGTGCAGTTTATTGGACTCCATTCAGCGGTCTCCATTCTCCATTTTTGACTCTCATCTGACGCCTATTCCCTATTTTGTATTTGCTTAACATTTTAACATATCTGTGGTACATCTTGCCTCGCTCCTCTCTCCCCTTTCCCTTTGGCAAAATGCCCCACTGTGAGTTGAGCTTAATGAAAAACACTCAAATCGCAAACGCTTTTGTTCTGGCCAAGTTTAGTGGAAATGCATTGGAGTAACAGCTTCTACGGCCCATCACTAAAAGTGGGCGTGGTCGTGGTCAGTTGTTTGGTCCTCTTTGTTTGCAGTATCCTTTTGCATTTAGCGGCTTTATCGATGATGTTTTCCTTTCTCTCCATTTGCCCGAAATGCCAAACAGTCTTTTAGCGTAATTAAACTTTGGTTTTGGGGCTTTGATTTTTTAACGATAGCATTTTTAGGTTTTTTTAGAGCATTTTTAACAGCAGCTTTTGGGTACCAAGTTTAGTTTGAATTGGCAAAGAAAGCAGATGGTAACAGAAGTTTGTATAAAACGTGCTTAATATTAATCGCGTAATAAATAAATAAATATATAAATAAACAAATAAATAAAGAAATAAGCAGCTTATTGCTCGTATCTCAAAAGATGTGAAAATAATATAAGTACATCCAATTTAAAACAATCTGCCAGTCTTCAAGTTAAGAATACCTTTTCCCTTTTTACTTTCTGTTGATTACAATTAACTCCTTCCAGAACTAAGCCATTAACAGATGAAAAATATCCGTCATGTACACAATACAAATATTAATTTAACCCCAGACTTATTACAAGTAACGTCTCAGTCATTAATAAAATTCGCTTACAATTCAAAATGTATGCAACAAAAGTTGAAAAGACAGCTAAAAAAAATTACAACAAATAAAAGAAAAGAAGACAAATGATTTACTATCAATTTAACTGTAAAGGTTTTGAAAGCCCAGACGCTACCAACAAGAAAAACAAAGCGGAAAAGACAAAACGAGAACCAAAGGCTGTAACAAATTGACTTTCACCTTAATGATGTCTTTTGCAATAAAATTGTAAATTAATAAACATTAAACATAAACATAACAATAACAATAAAGAAAAGGCACAAAACTATGTCGAATACTGACCAAGCGCATTCACAATTCACATTGCAGTGCTAAGTGGCCTTTCAAAAGACTTTCAAATTCAAACATACATACGTCCGTATGTATGTGTTGTAAAGAAAAGCACAAAACCAAATAAAAATGGTAAATAACTGAAATATAAAAAAAAAGAATCGAAAAGAGAAGAAAATGCAACCAAAATGCACTCAGGCCATGACTTTAAATGCACTTTGTGAGTGAGAGTCCAGAGTCAAGTCAACATGCAAATGTTGCTCCTCACTTCCCCTTGCCACATGTTGCCATGTTGCCATGTTGCCATGGACTTCATGTCGTGCCGCTCAGCCATAAAGCTACAACTCCACCTCATCACCCCCCCGCCCTCTTCATTCAGCAACATCAGAAACCCAACGAAGCCAAACCAAACCGAAAGTCATAAAAAAGTCTCGCCTGTCAGTTCATCAGTTGAGTTGACGGTCGACCCAAAAAATGTGGGTCAAATATGGTTCGGGGTCTGGACAACAACACGCCTTTTATATTGACACTGTCCATGTGGAAATTTCGCGCATTGATTTGACCCCAACGTGAGGAAAGTCTTTGTATTTATTGAGCTGTTCATTGGTATTTTATGAGCCTCTCTCTCTCTGTTGACTTTCAGCAACTCCTCTGAGATTTATGACGCTAATTAGTTGTAGATGCGTTTTTGTGACCTTTCAACATGCAACATTCGAAGAACATTTGATTTATGAGTAAAACAGGAGTTTTGAACTCTCATACCTATATTTGAAATATTTGAATATTCCAAAAAACAAGTACAAAATGCGCTCTTATATCAAAATTACCTTAAAAAGTTGACCATTTTATGAACTATTGAAATATTTACAAAACAAGTATTGTAGTAAAACCTTAAATAGCAGAAATATCTAACACTTTTATTTCAATTATTTGTCTATTCTTCAAAAACAAATTTAAAGCCTAAATGAAATTATGAATTATTAGAACTGAAAAGATTTTAAAAGTATTTAAGATCTAATATTGAAATAATATCACATAGAAAACTCTACAATGTTGTTGTCTGCAATAAACAATACACCTCAATTCATTAGTTGTGTGCACTTGTGTAGGGTGCACAACATTTACCTGGCACTGTAGCTGAAATGTTGTTGTCCGGAAATGTTTTTAAAAACAAAAGAGGACAAGAAAAATAACAAAAATATGCAACATAGCATTTGTTGCTTGTTGAAATTTTTATGGACAAAATCTATGCAATTTTATGAAATTCAACTTTATGACTTTTGCTGTGTATCTTGTAGGTATTTGTTTGTTGTTATGTTTGCTGTTGTTGCTGTTGCTGTACCATTATCATTTGTTGCCTGAGTGCACTTTAAATAATCGTTGGCTCTTCAAATTGTTTTGTGTGGGCTTCAAAATGAGAGGGAAGTACTGTGAGGCAGAGA
Organism: Drosophila putrida; assembly: GCA_037043535.1. Classification (NCBI taxonomy): domain Eukaryota; kingdom Metazoa; phylum Arthropoda; class Insecta; order Diptera; family Drosophilidae; genus Drosophila; species Drosophila putrida. The sequence goes on from JBAMBI010000470.1 coordinate 3,393,267, forward strand.
GAGAGAGAGAGAGAGAGAGAGAGAGGGGGGAAAGGAGAATGGAAGCTTTACCTTGGCTGCAATTTTTATCAAATTTTTTATTATTGTTGTAGCTTTCGTTGTTGCTGTTGTCGTTGTTGTTGTGGCAGCTGTGCAGCGACGTTGATGAGCTTTTTATGGTAGGGTCATTAGAGGGCGTGCCACGCAATAGATGCAACAGCAACAGCAGCAACAACATCTTTTGTCTTGCATGCTGCACAACATAAGCATCATCATCATCATCATGAACATGACAAGCAACAACATCATCATCATCATCATTATCACCACGGCTGCCTGCATCTTGATGTATCTGGGAAATTGTGGTTACCAGTTGTCTTTTAACCAGTTTTTGGGGCGTTGTTGCGTGTGCCAGCCATTTGCCCGAACGTTTAACGAGCTGTTTATGGGCCCTAGAGTTGGTTTTTGTTAAGAAGCTGGTTTCCTTGAAACTAACCCCCTCTCCCACTTAAGATGGCTGCACAATCAGCTACTTGAAATCTAGAGCTAAACATCCAAAACTCCATCTAGCTGAGGTAGTTTGGCATTTTCGAGTGGCAGTCCATGAATAACATCAGTTGCAGAACAACAGAAACTACACATTCATAGAGCACTCACTAATACTATTCATAAATTCAAATGAAGCCCTCTAAATACAAAAAAAAGCAAAAGAAAGGAAACAAGAGAAAAGAAAAGAAAAAATCCAAACAATAAGAAGAACAACTGAAATACTGAGAGACTCAAATAGTCACTCGTCTGCAGTTGTCTACAATTCTATAGTTTTTTTTTTTCTTTCTTGATTTTCTTTTTACCTTTTGCTCTTGTCATTGTCATGGTTAGGCAGAAGGGTCTTGCATAAACATTATGCGCTTATCAGTTATCAGCTGATCTTTCTATCTCTCTCAACATGCCAGTCATGAATCTTGTTTTCTAATCCCTGCACAGCTTCAAAAGACTTTCAAGCTCCTTAGCTTCCAGCTTAGCACAATTAGTTAGAAACTAGAAACCCTTTTCATGTTGCTTAGCTATTTTCAGTAAGCTAGACTTTAAAGATAGACTCTTGGGAAGCTCTCTTAAATTAAGAAGTAACGATATTTTATCTATACGAAACCGCGCATTTCAAAAATGTTGAGAATAAAATTATTTTAAAATGTAGAACTAATTTATAGATAAAATCATGATTAAAATCACATAACGTTGTTATGCAAGCTTAAAATATATTTACCCATAAGTTGTTTCCTCTCAAAACTGCATAACATAAAATATTATTCTTGTAAATGCTAAAACGCACTCTGGCTGTAGAGTGTGATCAGGTGCAGAGCCTGTAGCTTAGTGTTGCCTCAGGGCACATTTCTGGTGCGCTCGATTAAAGCTGTAAAGCCTTTAGCTATGGCACTGTATGTGCGATTTCTTTTCGCCCCCCGCAGTCGTAATATTCCCCTTTGTCATATTTATGCAGTTGGCATTTTTGCATTTATTGCCGCTTTGTTTGCTTCCCTCTTAACCTTCTTCTCTTCCCTGGTGGGAATGATTTTTCAATGCCAAGCTACGACTCTAGTTTCCTGTAGATTCCCCTAAGCATTTGCCGTAAGCCTTCCCTGGTTGCCCCTTGTTCCAGACATCAATGGCTGCAGTCAGTCTTGTCGGCTTAGTCGGCACACCTACTCCAATCCCCACCCCCCTCCCCACCCGTTATTCTCTTTTTCATCCCACTTCCCATCCATTTGCTTTCAGTTGGCATACAATGGGCCACACATACAACATGCACTTCATTTCAACTGGCTTTTCTTTTGCCCTGGTCGCTCTGCCCATTTCATGTCTTCAAGTTATGGCCGGGGTTGCCAGTTGGCCAGAGTTAAGCTCGAGGCCCAGAGCACTTCCTTCCTGCCTTCGAATTGGAACTGGTCTGGCAGTTGATTCGTCAGTCTCTAAGTCTCTCGGAAACGTTTAACTCTGCTGATTGATTGCAGTCAACAATTGTTTGTTCTTTATACAACATTTATTTCCAGTTAGACGTTTAGTCATAGGCCAGTTTTTTTTTATCATTCCTCAATTGTGGGCGTCCCTTTTGACTTTTTTGTGTGGTTATGCTAATGTGCGGCTTTCTTTGCCTCAATTCTTGGCGAGACTTTAAGTTCTGTTGTTATCTTTAATTGGTTTTCCACTCATTTATTGTCGTCGCAACAATTGCCTGTTGTTTAGTTGTTCTGGATATGCCAACATATGGACAGGCCATAGATCAAGTTATATACGTGCAACCACATGTGGCAAGTACGCCCACACTCACGCCTAGTAGGCAGACTGAGGGAAATTCCCCTTATGTTGCCCACAAATACAAACTATTATAATTGGTCGAGTGTTTTCAATGTGTTCACTGTTCAATGATTCATGGCAGTTTTGATTTTATTGCCGCCTTCCAGATTGTTGTTATTGTTGTTATTTTCTCTTTTTCGGAACTTGGTTACAGACGAAACTTGTAAATGTTGCCTCTGTCCGTAAATGGCCAATTGAGTGGAATTTCGAATTGAAAATTCATACAGAAGGCTGTTATGCAAATTGGCAAAAATATATTTCTCAATTCATTTTTAAAGGTAGCAAAACATACTCAGTTATAAGAGCTTTCTAAACTCTAACCAAAGCTCACTAATATCATTATATTAAATACTAACAGATGTGAGAAGCTTAAACGCATATTAAATATTGCATTTAAAATTACAATTCAATCTAAAGATTTTATAAACATCTTATAAACTCAAATAGTTTTACTTTCGCAAAAAGAAAAACATTCCTCAATTATTAGAACTCTAGCAAACACTTAACTAATTTTCAAGTGCTGTTAGCAAATTCCATATTTAATTAAAATCATTTTAAGCTGTGGGCGAAAAAAACAAAAAGGCAAATACTATAAAAAGTAATGTGAAAATAAAGTGGAAAATACAAAACAAAAACGAACTTCAAGCTCGGCACTCTTTTAGCGCTTTATTGCTACCTTTTTTAGTTCCGGAAATTGATTGACATAATAAAATAATCCTTGAGAGTTAATTGAAATGGACGAGGCGAGCAAATACAGAGACAGACGGATGGCTGGATAAAGCGTGACAGGTGGAAAACGATAGGAAAGAAGGGGGATAAAAAGCAATAGCAACTACAGCAATTAAATGAAATTAATGCGAGTTTTATTGAAATGAAATTTGCCATAAAAAAATAACACCTAAAAGGCTAAAAGGCATAGTGGAAAAACGAGAAGCATAAAATGGTGCTATAACAATTCGATTAGCATGGTCAAATCTCCTACAATGTAACCTTTAAAGCGACGCGAATTGAATTTTCAAAAATGTATGTTGGCCATTACTCAAAACTCTCGACCGAATGTTTGCCATCAACAATGGGGTTGGGAGCAGGGGGAAAAGGAGGGACGAAACGGCCAAATAAAGCCAAAATCGAAAGACGAGAGTTTCGAACTAAACTTGAACGAGTTTTTGAGGCTGTAATCTGCCTGAGGCTTACAACGCAGCACGAAATTTTAATTATGCCCGGCTTAACGGAAAAAACTTTAGTACGGTCAGTGCTCCTCCTACTCCCCTTTCTTGAATAACTCCCTCTCCTTCTTTTAGAATAGCCAAAAGTTCTATAACAATTTATTTACTTGCATATTTGCTGTGAACCCTTTTAGAAAACCTCACCGAGTTTTGTGTCCTGGCAATTATTCGGTGCTAGGACATCTTAGTACCCAACTGTCAAGCATTTTAATTGACTCACAATCCCTTGGAGACCCTCTCCTCTTTGGGGACTTTCTCACTCCGATAGCAAATCAAACACGCATTTGAATCCAATTTTAATTGGCCTCAAACTCTCGACTTAAACCCAACTCTAGCTTGCTCAAAATTTATTGCAATCGGCGAGTATTTTGAAGTTTTTTCTTGTCTTATTTTTTCTCCAGTTTACATTTATTTTGCTGTTGATGTTGCTATTGCTATTGGTTTAGTTGCTTTTGTTGTTTTTAGCCTCCGTTCTTCCGTAAAATTAATGCCTCGGGACAGGGACAAGGGGCTGGACAGGGTTGGGCGTTGCCAGCTTGAGGCAGTTTTGCCTTTTACATGAGCTGCCCCTGTTGTTTTTTCTGTGTATTTCCGGCTCAATTGTTGCACTAAATACTTTGCGCAAACAACAACCGAGAAACTGAACAACCAAAGACCAGTTAAGGGCCACAAACGGAACTGGTTCGCGTGCCAGCTCAACTGAACATATGTTAATGCCTATTAAGCAGGACCTCCAGTCAGATCCCAGTCTTTCGCATGGCTTGATCTTTTATTGTCTGAACCGACAGCTTTAATTAGATATGTAGAGTCGCATCATTATCAACGCTTCAGTGATAAAACCATGGCGAATGCAAATGACGAATGACATTTGATATGCATCTCTAACAGCAGATACTTTTTTGGGCTCTACACAATTTACGACCTAATGTTTAGGTTTTGGCAGCTGTCAGTCTACAGCTTGTTAACCGTTACTGGCATAACTGTTTGGTGCTTAAGAGGGTTCTTAAATAACAGGGTTAAATGTAATGCTTAAGTGATTGACTTGGCCGTCAGTTTATTAACTAGTCAAGAGATTAATGTAATGAGAAACTATTAAGTGCATGCCATCAGAAATAATTGATTAATTAGTTTTCAACAAAATTTTATAAAGCTATTAATTTTTATTATATATTCGAAGCATCGCTTTCACTTATTAACCTCTTTAACTTCTGCAAATATCTTTCTAGTTTGATATACTGAATCTAAAAGCTCCCAGCTTAACTTCAGTTAATTTTGATTAATTTTATATTCGACCAGCTCAAATATTTTTCTAATTTTTTAAACATGCTGTTGTAACAAGTATCTTTATACAAATAAGTCCTCTTTAAAAAGATTAATGCGCCTTTTACTCTAAGTTTTTCTTTACTTACAATTCAAAAAGACTTTTAAAAATACTCGGCAAAAACCCAAAAAATTTGATTGATTGACGATATTGACAGCCGTGTTAAAAACTTTAATAAGTTTAGTCAACGCCAACGCAAAATGAATTTACAACTTTAAAAACAAGAACAAGAAAAAGCAGGTGTGCAAGCAAATATTGTAGGGAAAAAGTTAATTAAATTGAAAGCATTCATTGGGTGCCAGAGCAACAGCAGCAACAATAAATGAAACAAGAATTTACAACATGCAACTTCCGTGTATTGATTAAAAAGACTATAAAAAATATATAAATAAAAGCTGAAATGTAACAAATTGCGGACAGCACCAAAAATAAAATAAATAATCGTTATAAAGTATCTGTTATATACTGTCGTACAACATACAAGCATTTTAACCTATTGAATTTTGGCAAAGAGACATCGACCAGTTCATGTTACAAATTAGCCGCGGGATTTAATATCAGATGCGCTTGTATCTATCCAGACCTCTCTCTCTCTCTCTCTCTCTCTCTTCTCTCTCTCTCTCTTTCTCTCACTCCTCTTCTCAGAGGTATTTGCGACAAATTTTTCATGACTTGCCAGAAAAAAGAGAAAGCTACGCTCCAACTGAAAGTATGTGTATCTTAGATACCCTTTAAAAAAGAGCAGCTGTTGAATAACTTGGGTAGTTATTAATAGCTTGCTCTATTGATTCAATTTAAATTTTAAGCTCTCTTTGAACTTGTCGCAGCTATGTTGTGTAGATATTTCAGCCTTCTAGACCTTACAGATCTAAGACAGATAGAAAAAGATAGGAAAAAGAGCTTTACATAAGACGCGCAGATGTAAGAAAAGAAATATTTTCAAATAAAGTATTCGATCTTCATATGCAATAAGAATAAAATGTTAAACTTATCATACTGAATTTAAGAGAAAATCCGAGAATAGCTCTTAAATAAATAAAGTGACGTAGTGAAAGATCAATTGCATACATACTATGTATATTTGAGTATATCTCAGTCCTTTCCCTACCCAGCTCCCTTACAAACATGCACGAACTTTCCTAGGTAGAGGGTATGTGAAAAGGGGACACAAAAAGGAAAAACCGTGAAAATGTTTGCGCCAGGGGAAGCTGTGTGAAAAATGCATTCGAATGCAAGTGCTGTAACTGTAAATGTGAAAGGCACTTTTAAATGCACTGCAATGCATCTTGTTAATTTAATGCAATTTATTTGTGCACTGCTGCAATTGTTGAATGATTTCAGCTGACTGCTTGACTCCTTGGCCTGATTGCGGGCTGTTTGTAAGGATTTTTGGGCAACCAGAACTATTGTGGTCATAACTAACCAGCGTGTGGTGGGCTGTGAACTTGAGACTCGAGACTTGAGGGGTTCCTTCAAAAGGTCCTGCAATGCAATCAGTTGAGTCAAGTGTTCGTGCCAGGACTGATTTGCAGAGATTGCCTGCTAGGGATTTTCTATTGTGATTATGCGATGCCAGCTGACAAGTTGCCCAGGAGACGGGGGTTCACACGGAAGCGTTGACAAGAGTGACAACAACGGCAACAAAAGCAGTTCATTACAGTGGCTGCAAAAAGTCAGGCCAGAAGAAAGGCGTTAACCAAAAGACAGCTACGAAAAAAAGTGCAATGTAAAATGAAGAAAACCCAAAAGCACCACAGTCGAAAAGAAAATGAAAATCAAAAGAAAAAGAAAATGAAAATGAAAATGGCAACACAAACAGTAGCTGCAGCAGCAACAGGAAAAGTCTCCTTGAGCTCTCTGCTTATCTGACAGATACAATTTTCAAATTGCTGAGATACTCTCACGGCATTTTGTACGTTTGCTTAACACACACAAACCGAAACTTGCGGCAAATTGTGTAAAGAAAACTCGCAATAGCTGTGAAAAGTCATGAAAACTGTTAACTGAAATCGAGTTGAGCTGGGAAAATGGAAAAGTGGCAAAAGCTGCAAGCAATTGAAATTATGCAAGAAATTTAACTGATGATGATGATTATGCCATGTTGCTTATGCAACCAGAGCAAAGAGAAAAGAACCTTGGCACACTTTCAGCCCAATTAACAAACTTAAGTCGTATTATTGACAACGATTTAAAAGTCACTCCAATCTGATTGATAATTCACAGCGATACAAAAGGAGCCCGTTCGTCAGGGATAGTTACTTCACCCGAGTGTCACTGTGTCACTGTTAGTTTTAATCAACTGTTGACAGTTGAAAGACTCATTAAAACGCAAAGAAGAAAGAAAGCAACAATGAGATAAAGGAAGGGAGAATAAGAGAGTCGCATCAAGATAAGGTCAGAATGCCATTCAATTAAGACAGACAGTCCAACCAACAGAGACTCAGCAAAATGTCACTTTTGACATTTATTAACTCGCAATTGTTGATTGTATTTATTTCGTCCTTTTTGCCCTGTTGTTCCTTCTCGAGTTGCCCAAGTCGAATGAAGTTGTCCTGCTTAGTAGGTTGTGGCAATTGTTCAATTTATGCGGGCTGTGTTCAGAATGTGAATGTGCAAACACCAAGATACGTGTTAGACCTTATAGTTCATGAGGGATTCCCTAGAGATGATTGGAATACTATCATTCTATCAGAAAGTCAACCACAGGCCATAAAGGGCTATAAGCTATTTATTTCCGGCACAGTCTATAGTTTTAGTTTATGGAAAGTCGCACAAAATAAAGAGCAATTTTATGAGAGATCTAGGAAAACTGGTTGTCATATCATTTTCCTTTCCAACAGTGCTAAACATTGTCATGTAATTTTCTGTGTAAATTTTTAAATACCTTTGTATAATCCATCAAACCACATGATCCATCAATCATTATTATCATTAATATCTCTGTTGTAACATAAACACACAATCAGTCTTACATGGTGTGCAATATTTTATTTTATTTTTTAAATGTAGTGCAGACTCTGAACATTGAAAAGACAGTGAAGTCTCAGGAATAAAATGTTGGTTTTTAAATAGGCAAATTAAATTTAAATTTTTTGTTTGAATGTTATAACAAGAGGCATATGAAACATTTAAATGGAGTATTAGGAATTTGACATGACAGATATGTTTGGAAGAAAACAGATATTCCATGAGTATACATATTCAATAGGACTAAACAGATTTAAACGAAAACTTAATCCAATTAAAGAGCAATTAGAATATAAACCTTTTTCAGTTTCAGAGACATTTTCTAGTTGATTATAAGCCTGTCTTGTCTGCTCTAGACGATGAACAAGTGAAGCGCACAATGAATCAGTATTAAAACATTTACACATGACAGATTTCAATATACATATTTCATTATACATACGCTATTCTACTTCTCATATATGTATGTGAGTCACAAGTTGCCAACAATTCAAAACATAATGCGACAGTCGACTAAGCACATTCCCATATATGGTTACTATAGCTCTCTAGCTTTTCACTTCTATTTCTATTTCAACTTCCACTTTTATCTGTATTTCAATTTCTATCTGCATCTATCTTCTAAATGCTTCTGTTGACAATTTAGCTTTAACTTGTCGCCCACTCTAATTTCTCTCTTGACAGCTTTTAGCCGCAACGCCGCTTCACTGAGACTTTTATATAGAGAAGGAAATGCAGGAACTGAAAGAGAGAGAGAGGGAGAGAGAGTTAGAGAGTGAGTGCAACAGCTGTCAACACATAGGTGGCTTCAAATTCGCGGCATGTTGCAAATTTTTGCCGCTCTGTTGCATTTTGGATTTCCTCCAACTTCTCTTTTTCCCTCACTAACTTTGTCTCACTCTCTCACTGTCTGTCCAAGTTCTTTTTCACTCTGTGAGCCATTTGCCGACAATGTCATCTGTCAATATTGATTTAAAATCAATTCATCTCCCGTTGCGCCAACTTCTGATTTGGTCGGTTGCTCTCGCAGCTTGAGTTTTTCATTAGCTGGACGCATCCTAAGTGGGTCGGTGTCTTTTGTGTGTTGTTAGTGGCCCATTTCTGAGATACTCGAGTATTCGTCCAACATTTGTAGAGAGTCTCTGGTTACCCTGGAGTGTGAGTGGGTGTGTGTGTTGGTTGTGCGTGTCTCTTATTACATTTATGTATGCATGCGCTCGGAATTAATCAAATTTTCTGCGACGCGCCCAACATTCAACACTGAACAGTTCAACAATCCAACAGTCGAGGCAAAGCCAAGCCCTTCAGTCGTCCATGACACTTGTCCATCAACTTGGCCAACGAAACGGGCCAAGTCAAGCCCTGCCAGTCATTTCAATTGAAGCGAACGTCATTTGAAACGTGGCCACTCCACCCAACTTTAGTTTGAACCACAGCGATTACCAACTGACTGAACCACCCAGTTACCAGTTACCATACAGAGTTCAATGCTCCAATATGCAAATTGAGTCTTGTTATTCCTACTGCTGTTACTGTTGTTGTTCTTGTTGTTGTTCTTGTTGTTGTTCTTGTTGTTGTGGTTGTTGCTGAGCACGCACAACAAAAGCAAAAATTTTCTTTCATTTCATTTGGTACTTTTTTTTTCTTTTCTGTGCCACTTTAAAATCGGCTTAAAACGGCGCTTGGGAGACGCGAACCAAGTTAAATACAATTTTGCCAGCATGTTTTTAAGAATTACAGCACGAATATAATGTAAGCTTGGGCTTTACACATGCATACCCCACGTTAATCCAATGAAATGGCCAAACAATGGTGCAACAAACAATGATGAGAACGTGTAGGCGACTTGCCAAACACCCTGTAGTTAGAGGCGTCTGAGAAATAAATACAAAAAATATAAAGAATATTAATGAGTGCCTTTTATTTGTTACATTTAAATATCATATCATTTTTAAAATAAACTGTAGCTAAACTTTAAACAAAAATTTAATAGTAGCAATCTTAATTTAAAATTGGTATTTATTTATGATACAAATAATTTTCATATGCACAGCTAAGTAGGCGTAGGGTATCAAAGGGTTTTTGGCTACGCTGCTGTCGACTCCTCATTTCAATTGCATTCACAACACTTAACAATTTACTACCAACTACCGAACCGAATTACATATATAAATTTTCACGCAATAAAAGGCAATGGCTTTTAACTGGGAAAACAAACGACAATGAGAACATCGCACGGCGGCGCAGTAAAATATTAAACGAAAAAGTTAAATGAGTCTGGGATAAACCGGGTATAGCCAGAAAAAGTGTCGCTTGAAAAATGGGAAAAGAAAATGCAAAAATATATATATTGTTAAATGGTTTTAAAATAAATATAAATAAAATATACAATAATTAATCTATTTAAAAGTCACACAGGCTAATAAAAACTGAATTTCAAATGATTTTCAGTTTGTATGACTATTGGGAATTGATAATTATTAACTATATTAATAAGGAGAGGAATATGGCAAATTATCACAACAATTTAATCAACATTTTTTCTACAGAAATCATTAAATTCAAGAATGTTTTCGGTAAGAGTAGAATTTATTGATTCAGCAACAAAAATTATCGATAGCTGACCATTTATTAATAACAAATAGTTTAGATTTCATTTAATTAAATTCTGCGGGTTTTGCTTTAATTAAAATTCACAAGCCGAACATACATTGTGTTGAAAGATAATTAAAATATTGTCCAAAACTGAATTTAGGTGCAGTAAATAAAATAATTTCATAGTTTTATTGTCGTATTCAAAGGGAAAAGCAGCAGGAAGACTGTCTGTCGTTGTCATTGTCATACAAGAAGTACACAATTTGCATATACAAGAGTTCACGTTATAATCATTTAGTTATATGACTTATCAGTAAGCCAGACATGTAATCAGCATTAAGATTTTCCGCAATGTATTGTGTGTGTATGTAAATTAAATTTAATTAAATCAAGACATAAATTTTGAGCTTCAAAGTCACACAACATGCCCCAGGGAAACTAATAGCCTTTTGAATAACTTTCGCTTTATTTGTATCTGTTAGATACTCATACTTGAGACAGCCCGAAAATTTAGCCCAACCTATTAAGCAATACGTGATGAAATTTCTAATGATATCCCCCATTAGATTTTCGCATAGAAAATCACATTATGGAATTGTTATTATTATTGTTATTCCAATTAGTCGGCTGATTGCTAATCAGTACTTTGCACACCACGCATTGTTTTGTATTATATTTGAAATTTAGTATTTTGAAATTAATGCATAATAAATTGAAAATTCACATAATTTAGCATGGTTAACAATTTGTTAAGAACTTTGAATTTTGAGAATTAAGAGCATATATTCCAACAATAAATTCAGGCCATATGAGCATATTCATTTTCAGAATGTATTGAGCAATAATTGAATACAAAAAAGTCAAAATGCAAAGAATATAAGAATAGTATTAAAAGTCTAAGCATATATTCTTCTCAAATGCTCTCTCATCTTATAAAATGGCCTCTAAGTTTACTTTTTAGTGCACTCTTTGCGATCAACGATTGATGTTGATGAAAAATATCAACTTAATCTCATTTGTAAGTATTTTCATCTTTGTTTCTTTCTGCTTCCACTTCTACTCTAGTTGACTGTAAAACAACATAATTTAAATATTTACACATCAGTCTAAGCAACATACAAAAGACATAGCTCAGATACAACTCATTTAGGAAATTATAGCATTAACAATTGTCAAAAGCATGCATAATTCAGGCCAAGCCTAAAAGACAATATCAATTTGAGACTGGTTCTTACATTACATTAACTTTAATTACATGAAACTTTGCTTTGTTTAATTAACAATAATAATAATGAGAGTCAACCACATTGTGGAGGTAACCCCATGCTGTAATTAAACTTACGAGTAAATTTGGCTAATTGATGTGCCAAACTTTAAGCAAATACAAGTAGATAAGTATCTGAACATCTTTGAGTGTTTGTGTGTATGATAAGTGGGAGTGCAATTAGCAGTTGCTCTGAGACATTTCAAAACAATTTAAATAAAGTTATAGTTTCAGGCAGCTGCACTAATTCACTTAGCCAGGCTAACTAAAACTTGACAAAGTAAAAATGTCTAAGAAACCTGTCAACCAACAAATTGCGATAAAACCTGAGCATGAAAATGTCAACAAAGCTGACAACACAACCCAAAAATGACACACTTAGGTGCATGGAAATAAAGAAAGAAAGAAAGGGATACACAAGAAAGACAGAGAGAAAGCGCTGCCAACACGTGCAGTCAGTTTAGTGTTAAAAAAGCCAAAGTTTTGTCCATTATTAAATTTGCAAGAGCTCAACAAAAACTTAACACTACAAACTGGCAGCTGTGGCAGCCACGCCCCATAAAACGCTATTCGTCACCTTTCCCTTGGCGGCAACATTTGAATAATTACTAAAGTTGACTCCCAGCTAAGCGAGATTGAAAGTAAGAGAGTGAGATAGATTTAAAGATAGAAAGAGAAACCAAGTGTTGAATATTTTGTTTACAGGCGATTTATGTGTCTCCTGAGCTGCAATTTTTAGCAGCTTACCAAATGAAACACTTTGCAAAATTTCATGAGTATGTGTGTGGATGTGACGAGCTTAAAAGACGTGTGAATTTATGTAGGAAAATGCATTTTAAGTGAATTAAATTCCCCAAACTGCGACAATCGTTTCCACAGCAGCGCAATACGTAAATGTTGCAGCAACATGTTGCCACAGCCCAATATTTGGCAACATTCTTTAAGGGTGCATTTCAGGCTGCTGGCAAACAGCCAATGGCCGCAGAGGCATCAGATAAAATCTCCAATAAAAAATATAGAGAATTTATACATTGAGGTAATCTTATGACTACAGTGATGATGATAATGATGGAGATGCCGATGATGATGATGTTGATAATGCGTGGAACAACCCTGCAGCCGCAACCCTGGCCAGAAGGAAAACCTAAACCAATTTGGCACGCGAAAATTTCATTACAGACGGTAAATTTAATAAACCGTCAACCGGCGACCGGCAGGCGTAAAATAAATATGCGTAAGGGAAACAACTGGCAATGGAACAGTAACGGTAAACAACCCCAGAGTTGTCAGGCTTTACAGCGATTAGAAAAACTGCACACCTGAACTTGAGTTTCCATTTTTTCTTTTTATTATATGATTTCCTTTTTTTTGTGCTCTTGTTTTACTGACAGGGGTTGCTTTAGTTTTTATGTTAGGGTTGCTTTAAAACAAGAGACACACACAGTCATATTTCAGCTAAATGTTTGGCATATTTGTGTAACATTTGCATCGCCATTTTTGATTTATGCCACTGTGCATAGAAAATGGATATTTAATGTATACAGGCGCGCTTTTAAATGTCAGCTGCGGCCATTAAAAAAGTGTCATCATAAAAATAAAGTACTGTCACTACACAAGCTGTAAAATTGTAGAAAGCTCCTTTTAATCCAGTTAAAGCTGCGATATTTTTAAGTAATCCAAAAAATATGTTTGAATTTTCATGTCAATCGTCTAAAGTAAATAATAAATACTTCAACCAAAGAAACTGTCATCACTAAAATAAAGTATTCTTACTAAACAAGCTCTAAAATTCTTCAGAAAAACCTCTGAGCCATTTAAAAGCTACGTCGATTCCAAGAATATGCAAGCAAATATATTTTTTAATTTTGTTGAAAATTGTTTAGATGAAATAAAAACTTTTATAGCGATATAAACTGCTTTATGTGACGGAAAATGCTAAACGATTTAAAACAGAAGCCACAAAACAATCTTTAAATTCTATGATTCAAGCAAACCAGCTCATCAATTTTTGCCACAGCGCATCAAATCCACAGTGGGTGCAAATAGCTCTCTCCCAACCTATATGACACACTCAATGCCCGTTTAGGAGGTGTTTAAAATTCCATACGATTAAGTGCAGAAATCGCTTCAATTCGTAGCTCCAAAAATATTTCAATTGACATAATCAGCGAACTGTCAACGGCAGGTGAAAAAAGCTACCGAAATTGCAATAAAATATTTTAATACTACATCGCATCAAACGCCCACTAGACACCTATACATAAAGCCCACTTTTCTCCACACTCTCTTCTCCATAAAAATGCATGAGGCGGCGACTTCATTAGTTTGATTGTGTTGACTATTTGACGGCGGATCAGCGGCTGGCCATGTTGTTGTTGGATGTAAATAGAAGGCACAGTTAACCGCAAACATAGCAGATAAACTAGCTCATAGTTTATTGACAGCAACAACAATAAAAATAAATAGCGTGAATATGAAATATTTTCCTGCGGAAAGTGGTTCTTTTTTTTGTTCCTTTTTTTGACATGCCGCTGAAATTCTTCTGGCTTAAAATGTAAATAACGTAATTTGTAATGAAAGCCAGCTTCAAAATACACTCTCTGCCCACACACACACTCACACATAATAAAAACTTGTGTTTCACACACACATACACTCATACACAGGAACTTATTCAAGCACACACCCACATACACACTAATGCATTTATGCAACGGTTGCGGCATTGTGAAAATTCATTTGGCTCGGAAATACCCACCAGAAAGTAAAAAAAATAAAGGGTATGCCAAGAATATAGCAATGCAAAATTGTTTAGCTCTTTTAAAGCTCAATAAGCAGCTTAAGCTTAGCAACCTGCAATGTCCTTACATATTTAATTAATAATGCTTGAAAGTATATTAGGCAAAGGAAAGCTACTTAAAGGCTCAACTGTGCTTTTATTTAAAAGAGTTTTGATATATCTCAATTAAGGAATTTCAAAAAATTTTAAACTGCTTAAATCATAAGGAAAACTTTTATGAAAACAAACAAAATTGTTTTTAATATAAGCTTATTTATGAATAAAAATTAGAAAGCAATAATTAAAAGGTCTTTTAACTTATAGCATTTGCACATATTTATCAAATAAATATGAATTGTCAACTAATGGGTGTCTTGTAGTCGACCTAAGCGCAGTGTAGACCAATTGGTTGACTTTTTTAACAGTATCTCTTTTATGAAATATTTCACGCTGGCACTTTAATGCTTTGGTAGTGAGGTGGATTCTCAGTTTCTGCACTGACAGCGGCGAAGGGCAATAAAAATTCCACAATGGCGTTAGCTTTGCCAACACACACACACACACACACAAATATATAGAAGGGACACTCACACATATACTCTGCTTATATTTGTGTGGATTTGCGGCACATATTTGCGGTAAAACAATGTCGCATACGCGGAGTTGGTAAAAGTAAAATGCAATAAAATAAAATTAAATGCACAGAATTTTATATAAATATACAAACACTTCTGTATATTTATGTATTTGTGCATTTATTTATATGCATATAGTTATGCTATAATTTACATATATGTTGCCATTCATTTTTATACTCGTAAGCTACAAACTACACCTCGTCCTTTGACGGCTGTGTTCTCTGTGCTCTCTCTGTATTCATTTCGGTGCTAAATTGTATTACTGCACGCGATTCCCTGGAAAGCCATTAACAGAGACAGAGAAACACTAACAGCAACAACAACAACAACAACAAGAGTAATAACAGTAACAAGAACAAGTACAGATACAGATACAGATACTGTAACTCACTAACTCAACTGGGTAGAGCCATAGACCATAGACCAGGCTATATAAGAGTAGAGACAACAGTTGGCGCCCATAATAAGCCATGCCAAAAAAGCGATTTAACCAGCTAACCCCTCTTACAACCCACCAAAAACAACCCCTCTACCCCTAAAGTGCTGCACAGCAGCCGCAAAAAGTTTTTGTATTCAGTTGACTGGCCGACTGGCTGACTGGATGTTGCCCCATAGTAATTAGTGTAATAAGCCTTAATGTACATACACATATGCAGCCACACATATACACACAAATACACACATGTGTGTGTGTGTGGGATAAATCCTTTGCATCAGTCTCAATGCTGCCATTTTGTGTGAGTTTTGACCAAAAACCGAATTGAACCAAATGCTGTGCTTGACTTTTTTGCGACTCAAAACCAAATAATTTAAACTCATTTCTAGAACTATAAGTAGAGCTGGGACAGACAGAGAAAGAGGAAAATAAGTTTGAGATAAGTCATTAAGTCATAAATCAGCTTTTTGTTATGTCCAGTGGAAATGATTAGCATGTTAAATAAGTTCAGCAATTTCAAGTAAAATTGCTTATAACTGAACAGAACACAAATTATATTCCAAAATTAAAATTCTTTGAAATTGAAGATTAAGTGTAAATCTCATAAAATAAGGACTAAATACAGATAAAAGAAAACTTAGTAAAAATTTATTATTATATGAGAGCAACCAATAAAATTAATCGTCAAAAGCAGTCCGCTAAAAGCTTAATAAATAACAATACTTCAATAAAGTGCATCCTACACAGTCATAAAAGTTCAGAATTGTTTTATGAATGATTTCCAGCTTGAAAGTTTCAATGATTAAATTTGTATATAGTTAAGAAGATATTCTGTTTAGTAATTTCCAAAAATAATTTTGCTCACTTTTCGCTAATTTAACTTTATTTTCTTTTACTTACAGGTAATTATGCCCCAGACATCTAAACCACAACAGAGAAATGTTTACAGAAAAGGGAATCATTGTAAGTGATTGTCATAGAGCAGACACGCCCACAATTAGTCACGCACTACACACTGTACTTCAAGGGCAAATAATAACAAATATTATTGATGAAAAATTGTCTAGTGAGGGGGAAAAACAAAATGGAATTGTTGAATTAATAGGCCATCAAAGGGCTCTTTTGGAGCCATCAAATGCGACCTCGACCGCAGCTGCGGCTCGTGTTGTGACGTTTAACGGCAACTTGACTCTCCCTTTCCCTTTCCCTCCCCCATTCTCTTTCAAAAGGGGCTACTTGTGGTCGACTCTTTCATAAAAGTTAAAATGCAAATACAATTTGCCACTTAAAATCAACATAAATTGATGCATACGCCAAGCAGGGGTAAGTGGTTGCCCTCAGAGGAAGAGGAGGCAATCATTTCGCATTCGAGAGCCACTTCAAACAATTTACAACAAAAACGATGAAAACACACGCAGCGATGAAAATAGAGACTAGAAGTGGAGGGGAAAAAACTTAGCGAAAAAGCCAAATCAATGGAAAAACTCACAGAGTTTGCTGGGAACTTTTCTAAAACGAGATGATGGGGAAAAATTCTACGAAACAGTTATTAAATGGAAAACCATTATATATACTCGAAAGCTCGAAATTTGAAGTACATAACCATGACAATCTATTCATATAAATAACAATAACTTGAATGACAATATTAAGTCTTAAGCTGCTACAGTAAAATATACATATATTACCAAGAAAACCAGAAAACGTTAAGTTGAACATTTAATAGATTTTCACGAATTATTTCTCAAGTATATGTTTCGCCAAAGTTTGTGACAGATTCACGTTTTAAACTTTAATTATATTAAGATGCATGCAAAGAAAATTATACCAAACGTTTAATAGATTTCCACGAATTACTCGTTAAGTTTCATTTCTCCGAAATTTTGGAAGTTTTCTGGCATATTAATTTAAACTTTCAGAATATTTTGCTTTTATATATAACTGAAATGATTATTTTTATGCTTACAAGCTTACAAGTTGCAAGTTTCTCTATCATTTTTAAGGATACAAAAATATAAACCTTCCCTTATAATACTTCTTTTAGAATAGCTCCATATTACCATATATTCTGAGATTGTTTATGTAATAAATATGTGAATAGTTAATCGAATATTATTTTTTATTTTCTTATTTATAGTTCATATCTGATTGGTTTCTTAAAATCTCAATTTGGGTTTCATTTTAAAATTCTGGCAGTATATTTATTTACTTACCCATATTGCAAGTAAAGATGTCATATAAAGGACTGAATAATTGTCAATTATAAAAATAAATCAAATCAAATTTCTTGTGTCTGGGAAATATCTCAACCTTTTGTCAAAGAGCCTATTAAATATCTATGCTGATTACGAAGCAGCTGTTGTCAGGCTTCAAGCAATAATTATCCAGTCACAGAAGTCGCACAATTGTGTTCTCTAATAAATTCATAATTGACAATTCCCTTCCCGCCCTAGACACGCCCCCTTGTCAGTCTTCATGCACATATGACAAAATGCTGCGGGGCGGCACATTTCACGCATAAACAGGCCGCACTTCCACTTCCTTTAACCGTCTCCTGGCCAACTTCCTGCCAAATTGCTGCTTTTCCTGCCTACAACTGCAAAAGGGTTGGTCTTCCTCTTCTTCTGACAGTTTCGGTTGTTGTTGTTGTTGTTGTTATACATGAGCAGCCCTTTGGGTAATTGCAAAAACTATTAAGCCAAATTATGGGTTTTAATATACGAGGCGCATAAAATGCCGGCTGCTCGCTGACTTTCCCCTTTCCCTTCTCTGCGGCCTTTTCTGCAAGCCTTTCTAGTGCCAGCACTTGAGTATTTGAAGTAGCGTGAAAATCAAGCACACGCGAAATTATTATATGGATTTGAACCCCAGCTAAAAACCCATGACAACCCCTATCCCTGCCTCCTTCCCCCTCCACACCATATATTTGATTGCAAAATATTTGCTCGGACAAAAAAAAGGCGCCGCATCGAATTATATGAAAAATGCAAGGGTAATATTTGTTCGACCTTCATTGCCCCATGACAAACCCCTTTTCCCATACCCTTCGGCACTAAAAACTCCCACACAGATCAAATAATCCAGGCGCAACTCTCCTCGTAAATATAGTAGTTTCTGAGTTCTTTTTTTGCTCCAATTGGCCTGGAGTCCTGTGGCATTCCCATGGCGCTCTTTAAACGATTCTGGTTAGTCCTGTGAGACTCATACACAAAAAAATGTATGCCAATTGTCGGCTCAAAATTGCAAAAACAGACAACAAAAAACAATAACAACAACTGCAAATTTGGCAAATAAAAAATGAAAAGTCATTTCCCCCATATTTGGAGCCAACTTTCATCTCTTTACTCCTTTTTTTGGTTAGTTAGTTTTATTGGTGTTGTTGGTTTTATTGGAATTTTTCGATTGCTGCATAATTTAAACGGTGTATTTAAACGGAATTATTGACTGTAAAATGACCATAGTGTAAATTGTATAAAGTCAGTTAAGAGAAAGAGCTGAAGGCATGGGAGTAAACAGGGTAAATGATAAAGGGGGAACATTGTTTGCAAATGCTGGAGCTATGATTGTTCTTTGAAATACGGGCTATTTGGCTTTATTTGGCTACTGGCCATAAATTGTACTTCTGTTGATGATCAATGGAATTCAGTAATAAATCTCAGTAACGGATGAGATAAACTCTCCATAAGAGAAGTATAAACGAGCGTATGTGCGAAAGATAAGATTATTATCTCTCCATTTAGTTGAAAATAAATAATACTTAATTTACAATCCCAACATGTTTGATATATTTTAATATAGCAAAGATCAGTCTTTTAAGTAACTAAAAAGAATTTCGAACCACATATTAAAATAAAATATAGTAAGCAAAGGACAGAGTGTTTCCTTATCGAACCATTTACAAAAATATCAAAAGTTAACAAATTCAGCTTCATATTTTTCACAAAGCTAGTTGAAGGATTTTTTGCCCACACTTGAGTGAATTTTGTTCCCTGGCAATTTGCTTACGCTAGAGTAACATCTGTAATCCTGACTGCAATGCGGTATGAATACACTCGACACTCACTGTATATATTCTTCATTATCACCCCATTTGCACTTGCTACGAATTTCAAATGAAAAGATAAATTGCACTGCACTTGGCCATAAATTAAATAAACAAAAAAAAACTGGATTTCTTTGCCGTTTTTACTTGTTTTTTGTTGTAAATCTAAGGGAAATCTTCGCATGAACGCCTTTTAAGAATGTGAAATGCCTAACGGTACACTCTCAGAATTCAGGCCTCAGGACTCGAGTCCTTTTTGAATTTGAGTTTGAGTTCGAGTTCGAGTTATACAACAGACGGCTGCTGTTCACTGAAATTTTAATAACTCAATTACGCACACATTTGAATTCATTAGCGCCACACGAAATAACAAAAACAGCAACAACAACAACAACCAGAGGCTATTGGTTGAAAGAGGAAGAGCATAGAAAGTAAAGGGATGGAGTTCGGGAGTCGTCGGGGTAGCAAAAGCAAATATAATAAAATGTATATAAATCAAATTTAGCGCTGAAATGGCAAAAGGAGTGCGTTGGGAGGGAAGAGGGATTCGACAAGAGGGAAGAGAGTTTTTTTTTTGGGCATCCCTGAACCTTTGTTAGCTCAGGGTTTGCGTGTCGACGAGGAGTTCACTGCAGGGGTGCATTTTTATTCATCGGGAGGGGGGAAATTATTGCCTGTGCCAAAAGCATTTGAAAAACTAATAACCATGTACGGATTTCATAATAAATCAAGTACGCAGCGTTCGCAGTAACAAAAACAACATTCTCATCAGCATCCCGGAGAAAGGACTGCTGCAAGAAGAATGTCCTAAAATCCCTATTTCAAATAGACAAATGAACGAATTCTGACATTGCTACAGTGTTGCATTCATTATGTTGCACAAAGCCGAGTCAGTTACATATGTTTCACTGTGGGACAGCAACACAGACAATGCCATTCATAAAACTAGAAACCATTTCCCAAAAGGAACTATTCGAGGTATTTGCCAATCAGCTAATAAGGTCAGGTAGCTGCTCTGATTTTGCCACACTAATCGAAATTGGCATGTACTCGATAAGGCAGCTAAGACCTTTCCATATCAATTGTCTAATGCGGCTTAGCTCAGTCCTCTCTCTTTTTTTCTTTTGGCTAAGCACTTCCTGCTTTGTGTGTGCAATGCCAGAGATTATAGTAAACTGACGCTTCAATGGATCGCAATCGTTTGCCTCTGGTCGCTAATTGACAGCTTAGCAACGACCATGCAACGGATGAGGTCAGCTGGAAGCAACTATCCGAGTTGAGATTGGTCTATTAGAGAGAGATTGTATATGTTATATGTTCAGCCGAAACGAATCAAGTGAAAGCACAGCTGGCTTTTTAGTAGATCTCAATTTGCTGTCTTTCTGTCTCATGGCTAAGTGATCTTTAATCCAAACTGCATTTTCATTTTATTAGATGATGTAAAAATCTGTTAACATTTTTAATTATCAAGGGAAGAGAGAAAGAAACTTAACTGCTTATATCTTAAAATAAGTTCTTGTAAGCCCATCTTTAAATTAAATTGCTTTTATTATGTATGAACTCAGTATTACTATGTTCTATTCGTTTAATTTTTTTAAATGAATGAGTGAGAGGCTATATCACTTACATGCTTAACTAAGATCTTTAATCTTCATAATTTAATTACAATGCTAACGGAAAACATAAATAAGCATTTTTAAAAAATTTAAATTCTCAATTTTTTTTCACTAATTACATAAAAGAAAAATATTTACGAGATACTTAATATTATTTTTATCTAAAAGTTTTTCAACAGAAATCAAATATAAATTTATTGACATTTTTTTAGTTTCCAATTTCCTCACTCATCTTTTTTCCACTTTCATAAAGACTTTATCATAAACACTTGACATTTATATTTTTAAATTAATAAATTCTATGCTAATATACGACATATTCTAAATAAGTTGACTTTCACAGAGAAATCTCAACTGTTTCAGCAAAGAATGTAGAAATATTTAGCTTTAAATCTGTTAATATTGATGAATAATTTGGTCTAATTTAATAACTTATTAGACCAAACTTTAATTAAACATTTTTGCTCACATATTGCCTGTACTTATGCTTTCTCATAGAAAGCCCAACAATATCTTTCATCAATTACTGAATAAAGATATCTTACCAGTATTTGTTCGTAAATCTGTAAATATTGATAAATACTTGGATTGATAACTTAATAACTTATTAAACCAATACTTTAATTAAACATTTCTGTTTAAACTATCATGTAGTTGACTGTGCACACATTTGGCCTCTGCTTATTATGCTGCTTAAACATGGTGTAGACAATTATCTTATAAGCCGCTTTACACACCCACACACATTACAGAGACACACCCGATGGCACCAGACAGATATACATTCGACCAAGCACTTCTAATTAATCAAATTTTCGATTTTCCATTTAATTTGCAAATGCTTTAGAGTAAGACCAGCTCGTCTTTCAGCCTGCTTGTTATTTACACACTCACATACACATACACATACAAATGCATATTTACATATACATACATACTTATGTATATATAGCTAGATAATAAGCTGCTTAGGGCCTGGCATTGTTACCACTGTTGACCAGACTAATAGCAACTGGATGCCAGTTACCATTATTAGTCAAAACCATTGTGAACTATCATTACGATCATTTGTGCATTGTTGGACTGTGTGTAATTGAAGCTGATTACGAAGCAGCAACCAATTTTATCAAACCTAGCTCATATTACAATGCAACTAGTACTACGAGTATGTGGCATGCAACACTTGTTTGCATTTCCAATTGCGCCTCAGGTAAAATGGTTAGCGGTTCACAGAAATCTCCCTCTAATCCCTTTGGTTGCCCCGAAGCGCTCTCTTGACGTCTCAATTTCCAAATGGCCAAGCTAATTATATAGCCAGCCAGTTTCTCCCTTTGTGTCAACCACTTTCTATGACATAATTCCGCTCGAATTTCGACCGTCTGTCTGACTTTTTACACTCGCTCACAATGATATAATTAGGTTGAACCCTCCGAGTAACCCTCGCTACTTGCCACTCCCCTCACTTGTGTGCACAGCTGGCAGCTGGCAAACCCAATCAAATGTTAAGCATTACAATTGTTAAATGAAAACTTTTGCTTTTTAATATAAAATTATGCAAATATTCACATTGAGCTCGCTGCATTTTCACGCATTAAGCGACTGAGGAAACTTTATGAAAATCTCAAATGCTTCAACAACAATGAGAGAATAACAAGTCTGCAGAAGTGTGGAAGATAAATGTGGTCGACTTAAAAGATACGCTGTCATAAAGCAAGCAGTTGCTTAAGATAAATAAATTGAGGTCCTCATTAAATTTTATGAAATATTATTTAAGACTTATAACTTAGCTGAAAGTACTATTAACATATACTTTATGACTTTGATTTTCCTTCTTTTTTCCCATCCCTTAACTAATCGGTCGATTACTCAACTCAAATATGTTTAACAGAATATATAGTCAGGTAAATATATATATATATTTATTTTTTAAAGCTTAGCTAAAATATTTGTTTATTTACCAAATTAACAAAAAAAATTTGACCAAAAGTAGTTTAGAATATACTTTAAACTTGCAGCAAATGAAATATAAATTTAAATTAAAAATTTAAGAGATACAAGTTCAATTATCCCCATCATACCCAACTTGACTACAAACTTGTAGGGTATAACAAAGGGAGCATGCAACTAACATTTATTACGATTCGCGAAAACCCTGAAGTGAACTTCTGCTTTTGCTTCCCGCTTCGCATTTAGTGTATAAAAAATGCAAGTCAGCAACTGGAGAAATCCTTGAGGATTTACAAGCGATATTCTCTCAATGCTTTAGCTAAAAGCTTTAGAGTTTCGGAAATTTTTGCGTTGATTTCTCCAGCGTCGTTGTCGTTGTCATTGTTTGGGGGGTGGGGGGATTTTTTGTGGCACTCAAAGGACTTGAATGTGGCGATGCTGAAATTTCAATAGTCAGTTGTTTGTGGTTCTTCATGAAATATGCAATGAATTTACTGTGATTTTATTAGCTAATCGAAGTGTAGTGACAACTTACAAAATAGGCTTTAATTTTTAATGTGATCAGCTTCATTTGTTAGCTTTTAGCTGATTGTCTTAGGGTATTATACATGTTATCTCTTGCATGCTAATGAACACTAGATTTGATTCAGAGACTGACAGTGAGATCGAATTCAAATGCCAATACATATACAGAGAGAACTTTAATCAGTTCCAAGAATTGTACATAGCGTAACCAGAGCCGACTAAAAACCATAATTAAATATTTCAGCTGGCCAAAACTGTCCAAGACAATTAGTGAAATTCTAGTCAAGCGATGCCATCGAACCACAATATCGACAAGGCAAGGACAGCTCATCATCATTAACACCCAACGACAATTGAACGTAGTCAATGGCAACTTGACTGTTTTCCCCTCTTCAATGGTATTGGGATTGGAATTGTCGTAGGGAATGTCAACGGGGGGAAAAGAGGAAATCGGATTGAGCTATGTATGTAATGTGGGCTGCTGTTGAAGTTCTGTGTTGAAATTGTTGCTGTGCCAGCATAATAATGTGGCCAGGGAATCGATGACGACGTAAATCAATGCAACATTCACATACATATTTACTAAATGTGTGTGTGTGTGTGTGTGTGAATTGAAACAATCATTAATTAATGTCAATCGAATAGAAATGAAATTTTGCGACAAACGTTTTCCGTTTGAAATTAACGTAAATGAGCAGCGGCTGTAATCATCATTATCATCATCATCATCATTATCATCTAGGGAGAAAGGAAATGCCAACTTTTCTGCGGGTCTGGAGCAGGTAGCCCAAAACTCTACCCTCTCAACAATCTCCCAGTTCCTCCATCGTTCTTTGGTTAGTAACATTCGTTAGAAAACAGGAATAATTCTCAGTCTCAAAATGCCAGCAGAACTTTTGACAACTCACAATACTTGGTTGGTATTTACTATTTTCGTGGAGATGGAAAAACGGAAATGGAAATAACGAAAACATGACGACAACTTTTGGCACAAATGTCGGATGCAAAAATCTAGCAAATGTCCTGCAATTAATTATCTCCATGTTAAGCAAATATTTCTTCTTGTTTTCCCACTCGCTTTTTCTTTTTTTATGGTGACATCAACTGGGATTTGAGTTTTTGTGCATTGTGGAGCGTGTATTGCATATTGATGTGATGGGAAGAGTTTGAGGAATTTTAACACAAAAAAAATATTAGCAAGGCAATTAGCAATGGAATTGGAATGGCATATGGGAAGAAAAAGAATTTGCAGAGTTATAAAAAGAGAATGAGAAAGAAGTCTGTGAGATAATTGTATAAAATTTAAAGAATATAAGAAAGAATAAACGAAATAATTTTACGTGACTTAAATTGAGAGAGACTCTTTCTAAAATTTAAATGACAGCTATCAGTCTAGAATTAACACATAAAATATTAGTTTTCAATAGTAATTATTTAGCAAATGAAAATATCTCTTGCTTTAAAGTTTTTACTTAAATAATAATCACAAAAACGACCCTGACTCTCATCAACAAATGAATGAATTCATTGTAAACTCAATGTTAAGTTGTGAAAAAAGATTTACGAAAACAATAAGACACTTCAATTGTCAGTTGAGGAAGGTGTTGACTCGTCTGCTAGTTATTGTTTTCAGTCCCTCATCACTTTGGTCATTTTAATTGGGGCTCAAGTGAGTCTGATGAGTTTTATAATAATTATTATAAATATTATTTTATAATATATGTAAGTTTGCATAATATGCATCATTTGGCAGCATAAAGGCAAATTGACTTGACTTTAATTAAAAATGCGTATTGAAAATATGTTTAATATAGAGGCCATATATGTCCTTTGTGACATGGCATTAAAAAGGACACACACACACACACAGAGTCTGTTATACAGATGTGATATTAAATGACTGACGAATGTTCTTTGCAGTCAGCAAAGTGTTTTCAGTTGTCGGCTACAGAAACAGCAACAACAGCAACATTGACACAACACAACATAATTGCAATTTAATGCAGTTTTATTGACATTCAACGGCCTGTGAAAAGGAGTCGACGTCGTTCATTAATTAAAAACACTTTGGCCTGACTCTATCTCACCATCTGTCTGACTATCTGTCTGTCTGTATTTCTGTCTCTCTGTCTCTTTCGGTCTGGTCTGCTTGGACAAGTGTTGTCGGCAGGATTTTCAATTTGGTAAAGCTGCTTTCACTACATTGATGCGAAGTGCAACAAAAACTAAACGGCCAAAAGCCTCGCGGCCTGTCAAACAAATCACAACATTTATTATAACTGCCCCCAAGCACTGGAGCTTTTAATTAGAGGTGTTCCTTCCACAGCTCCCTTTCCTTTCCCATCTGTGGTACCAGCATAAAACTTATTCCATCATAATAAATCTTAGGCATGCAGGTGGTAGGCGAGTCAGACGAGGAACGCCAGGCGTCCGGGCTTACTCATAATTAGCCCTATCCATAGAGCAAACTAGGAAGTGACCCAATGGACGCCCCCTAACTCTCCAACAATTCTCTCTCTCTCTCTCTCTCTCTCTCACTCTTCACTCTACGCGGCACATCATAATTATGCAAAAGTGTGAAACGCGGCAGAGGCAGGGCAGCAAAAAAAAGAAATGAGAGAGAAAAATAATGTTGACTAAACAAACAGTTTTCTGAGCTCAACTTTCGCAACATAATTCGTTATTTATGACTTCAATTATGTTTGCCCGTAGCCAGCACACAAATACATATACACACAGGCACACATACATATACATATACATATACGTATACGTATATAAACTGGAGGTTAAACGGGGCGCAGTGAGGCGCATTTAACCTCCAGGAGGCCGCAGGCAGCAGCCGCTTCATGCGGCAAAAGGCGCCTTGTGGCATGCTACACATTTGTCGTCACCTCAAATTGAGCAGCGACAGGGAAACGAGAGAGAGAGACAGACAGAGAGCGAGAGAGATATACTGAGAAAGTTAAGGTGCGGTCACCTTTCGCTTTTAATTAGACTTTCAACAAAGGTCCAAAAACAGTGTCCCTCTCCTTTGCCCCCTTCTTTTAGGCCCACTGACAACTCTTGGGAGTCCTTCTCAGTCTAACATTTATGATAAATTACATGGAAAAAATGGCACAAAAGTTTCAACCCAAAACTTTGACTTGCTTCTAATGATATAATCGCATGTGTTCTGAAAATCTACTGCACTTCAATTACGCCCGAAATTCCTCATAAAGAAATAAGTAGTAGTAAGTAATTAAACAAAGCTTAAACAAGAGATTTCATTGTGTATCTTAAGCTTGAAATAACCTATCAAATATCTTCCGCCTCAATTTCACCAAATTATATAACATAACATTTTGTTAGAATTTGCGATATTAATAGAATTATTTTTCTCTTATTTTGTTGTTCACCTTTAATACACAACCTTTTAATTCCGCTTGAAATTCAGCTACATTTAATAATTCACAACGTTTATTTTATAATTGAGAAGAAATTTAACTATAATTATTTGTGTCCGTTTATTCCAATCAACAGATTCTCTGCATTACAGTATTAATTATTGACCTCATTTAGCTTGATTATGTCAACGCCATTTTCCCCACAAAGTTATTCATAATGAATTGCATTTTTTTTTCTTTTCAATGCGAATTAATGTCAAAATATTTAATAAGGTTGAAAAAATAATTTTAATAACCATAACATTTGACTGAACAGTTAATAAAAATACAATTTTTTAATCTTTAATTATGTGTCAATTTAAAAATGTAAGATATTTGTGTGAGAAAGGTTGCTAGACTTGGAAATACCCAATAATTAAAATAAGAAATGGTTAAGTTTGATTTAAAATCGATCAAAATTATAAAGGTAAATGGAAAATATGAGATATTTATTTAAAG
The DNA here is from genome assembly GCA_037043535.1 of Drosophila putrida. Taxonomy (NCBI): domain Eukaryota; kingdom Metazoa; phylum Arthropoda; class Insecta; order Diptera; family Drosophilidae; genus Drosophila; species Drosophila putrida. The sequence goes on from JBAMBI010000470.1 coordinate 3,420,838, forward strand.
ACAAGCTAAACAAAACTTAACCATTTAATATACCCTTTTAGCTTTCTTAATGAGTAAAAGTTATAAAAACACTTTTCAGTTTCAATGTCATTTACAATTCATTTAATAATTTATATTATCAACTAGTCAAGAGTAGAAAAAAAAGCATTATGCAAATTAGTTTTGACATCAAAAATATAAATAAAACTATGATTCCATGAATTTATAAACTGCTGCGAACTAAATTCATATTTTTTTGGGAAGCTATCGTACTTGAACTGTGGCCACCAATTGTAATTGGCTAATTCCAAGGCTGGCAATTGTGATTAAGTCCAAGAGAGACACCCACGATTGGGCTCACCTAACCATTTCTAGTTATCACAAATACAAAAACAAGTTCGGGCCAAAAGCAGTTCACCTTGGGGTTGGTTATGTATACAAATGTGGATGCCGTTCGTCTAACTGCAACTGCAACTCAGCTGCATAACCTTGAGCCTCACGTCAGCTCATTTTCCCACAAATCAACTGTGTGAATGGTAAATAAAAAAATAAATACAGAAAACAAGAAAATACAACAACCACATTGAAAACACAATTCCCACTTGACTTTGCACAATTTGCATGTGAAAAGAAGCAAAAACAAAACAACAACAGCAAAGAAAAACTGAGCCATGGACAACGTTGCGTTAACGTGGCTTATATAATAATAGAGCCCTTACATAAATTCGTTTTTTTTTATTTTGAATATTTATTGTATATATTTATTTTAGAAATTGTTGCGAGAAAGCTAATTGCCAAACAATTCTGCAGCCCTTAAGTTGTTAAACAAATAAACGAGGCAATTAAACGATAAACTTCACAAACAAACATAACAGCACAGCAAAAACTTAAATATACTCATAAATAAAATAAAATAAATATGTCAAGAAATTGCAGCTTAATGAAGTTTAAATACTCTTACAATACTCAACTAGCGGTAATTTAAATAAAATACAGATTTCTGGCCCTAAAGACGGGACAAGAGAAAAAGCTGTCATATTCTTTGATCATTCACTTATTTCCTGTTACACTAATACTTTATTAACAAATAAGTCTTTGATATATTGAATATCTTTGTCAAAGTGTTACACATTTAATGAGCAATTGGTTTTACCCGCTTTCTGGGGAAAACTCTAAGAAAGTCAAAGTTCAAGCAAAGTTTTAAAAGCCCTGTTCTGACAACATATGAAACTATGTTTAAACTTGGCCCATTCCTTATTTTGCACTTTCCTTGGAGCTGTCAAAAATGTTTATGCAATTTATTTGCATGAATTTCATTCACAACTTTTATTCCGACTGCCGCATTTAATTTTTTGAAAAGAATTTAACTCGTGTGTAGCTCGAAAATTCGTATGTATATAAGACAGAAATAAGTACAACTAATTAAAATTTTGGGTCAGCAACTTCTAGTTTTATCGCAGTTGTCGGGTTGATGGGTTCCATGACTCAGAGCTCAACTTGAGTTGAGTTTTTATCGGTTCAACAAATCAGCGGTAAAAATTTGGCAACTTTTGGAGTTAACAATATAAAACTTAAACTTAACAATTAGAGTGAAAAAAATTATCACATATATAGAAGGTAGTTTGTTGGCAACAAATCTTTACATACTTATTTCAATTCCCTTTACGTTGTTATTGCTCTTTTTGTATAAATTTCATTGTTACAGGGTATACAACGACCTGAGTTGAAAGACACTTTTGGCATGACAACCGTTAGTTATGCCCAAGTTAGCAATGGGCAAAAATATTTAACAAAAAAATTGCACACAGCTGTTGTTAATGGCGATGACACACGAACATAACTGTCTTTCTGCACAAAAAAATACTTACTTATATATATGAAAGTATATATAGTTTATTTATAATAACATATTTAGCATATAAATTAGCTGCACATATAAATTATGCAATTAAATTGCCTCACACAATCAACAGTACACAGAATAAAATGCGTATATAAAAATATTACAACAATTTGTTATTTTAATTTGACTGTGTCTGGTATTACATGAAAGCGTAAATAATGTCTCAGCTGCCATAAAGTATCTTTAATTGTATATTTATTAAAAGAATAAGCGAGATGGGTTAATGATTAAATTTGATTAAAAGATGTTTCTGAATTGCATAACACAACCAGTTATATAACCCCACATTTATATTGATACTTTTATTTTATTGCAGTACTTAAGCATTTATAATTGTTTAATCATCTTTCAAGAAGAATTCAATATTCAATTTAAATAGAGTTAAATTGTATATTTCTTTGTTATTAATTTAAATAATGTCTCTTTGAGGTCAGCGAGTGAAAAGTCTGTCAACAGACAGATTCCCCTGAGGGTATTTTAACACTCGATGGGATCAATAACCTTCCAATAGCCTGAACAAATTATAATTATTTGTTTTCGTTTTTTGTATTGTTTTCAATTGTTTATATCGCAGCAATAATTAATTGATTTCAAGTTGCAACAAATATAAAATTAATGCCAATTCACAGTCAGACATGGCCGGCGTTTTACGATTTCACTAAACCATTTGTCAAATTACGAGTATATCCTCATCCTTCAGTTGACTCAACGGGAATGCCATATAAATTATGAGACCAAAACCGCAGATCAATTTATTTTGTGGCCAAAATGTCCCAGACATTTTTCTCTAGCTTACAATTTGCCTCTGTCCCCTCACCCCCTCACATTATTTTACTAATGCGATTCGTCCCGTTCTGTCAACGCTGCGCCGCAAAAACAATTAAAACCCAAGCTCCAGACATTTTACGACGGCGTCGTCTGGTGAACTGTTGGCTTCCCCTGCCCCTGCCCCTGACTCTGCCTGGAATTCAGCCTTCCATTAACTTTATTTACCTTTGGCGCTGATTTGGCCAACACTGCTTTCTTTTTTGTCTCTCTGTCTGCACGTTTGATAAATGTTTTGCAAATAGCTGGCGACACTTGGCGGCCAGCCAAGCGACCTGAAAGTAGGCAACAGTTTTTTCTTTACTTATTTCTATTTATCTAATTTTTTTCTTATTTTTCAACATGCATTAATAACTGTCATTTTGTGTGTGCTCATCGTGGAACCGCTTCTAGCTGATTTTCTTTGATATTTTTTTTATCATATTTGACAACAAAATAAATAATAAAAAATATGAAATAAAAGAAAAATTCTCGTAAATTCATACGCTGTCTGTTCTGTGAGCTCTTTTGCATATCTTAAGGAGCGTATGGAGCAACAGCGAACGGACTAGCCTTACCTAGAATAAGGCGTGGCCAACTGGCGCGTGTATATGAAAATTATGTTAATGAATGCCTGGATGACTCCTATACCAACAGGCCAGGTTATGACACACACACTTTTACATATTGGCCTCGTCTACACTTTAGACAGGTTACTTTCTTTAATACCTCGTACTCAGAATGGGAATCTCTATTACATTAATATAGCAAATTGTCATATTTTAGGAATTTTATATTAACGTTATAGTAAAAAAAGTCGTAAAAATAAATTGTCAATCTCAAATGTGACTTGGCATTAAAAGGGTATTTTTGAGGGCAATATACCCAATTTTCTGTCTGCTCCATCACATTTTGCGTGTGCGTGGGCTTCATGCATTAAATTAGAAAAGGTGATGGCAATGGCAGGGAACAGAGGAAAGAGTAACAACAAAGTCTGCTGCCATTTAGAATATGTTTTTTTCTAAGAAGCTGTCGCCGCTGTCACATGGCAGACTGAAGAAAATTGCTTTCAAGAATACACATATAGACTTCACAAAGGGTTAAGCTCAATACAAGCAGATTAAAAGAAAACCTTAAAGCTATATTTTAGACCTAACTGCGAAATTTATATTATAGAATGCCTTAAGATTATCTACAGATATAGAAAGAGTATTGAGACGGATTTGAGCTGGGAAAACTTATGAATCCTTAAGATATTTGAGACTATTACCCCATTACTAACTATCACTATCTTGCTCTAATAACTTATCAGTATATCTTCAAATAATTATTTAAACAATTATGTTGCTTAAGAGAAAATCTTAATTTGTCACATTAATATTCTATTATCTTTTAACAATCAGAATTTATGCAAACAATATTTGCATGAAATGAATAATTGAATAAGGCAGCATTTAGAGACAATTATCTTACAAGTAGACTTTTGTTTACCAAGACAATTCTGTTATTTTTTGAAGTCATAATTGTGTGGAACTTTAAGCCAGGCAACAACTGGCACAGTCAGCAAATGGTCAATGCCTGAAATGACGTGTATTAATGTGCTGGTCACAAAACTAGCGCAATTAATTTGGCATATTTGTGGGAAAATGCATACCGAACATGTTGTAGAACATGCTCTATACATACTTACAAATACAACATATTTAATAAATCGCTTTTACAGTTGGAACTGCTGTAAAATTTATGTGGAAAATGCACCGCAAAATTTATCACACGTCCGTCCGGTGTTGAGTTCTGACTGGATTCTCTGACTCGAACTGGCAAATCGTTTAATACATATACATATACATACACGTACAACTAAATGTACAATTATACACAAATATATGTATGTAGATATATATTTTGTATAATGAGCAATATTTGCATAAATTTCTCAATAAGTCAAGTGGCAGCAACGGCAACTCTATTCTCAACAGACCCGTCTAACTTTCTGGTCTACATGCTGTTCTTATTGCCCCACCATCTACTCCTCTTACTGGTCTTCCAATCTTTGCCTCTCTGCCCCTTGGCTGTTGCAATGCATTAATTATGATAATAATTCTTGAGGCTTTAATAAGCATTTGGCATTCTGTGTGCACTTTGCTTGCCTTTCTGCCTTCTGAGCTATTCAAATATGCAAACAGCTCAGCACTTGCAGTCGTACTCGTTGTTGCCCTACTAGTTGTTGTTGCTGTTGCTGTTGTTGTTGTTGATGTTGTTCTTGCAGCTATTATTGTTGACGTTTTTGTTGTTGTAGTTGTAGAGCCACTTGACTGCATTGTCAGGTAATTACAATAAGACGCTTATAAGCTCATCGAAAATTGAAGTGGCAAGTAGTGTAAGTTGAATCAAATACAATGAACACTGACAAGAACTTCCACTTAAAGGAGACGATTCTGTCTCTCTTTGTTTGTTTAGGCATGTTTTACAATAATTAACAGAGAGCTACCAAATTAAAGAAGAAGAAGAAGCAGAAGCTGCGGTTAAACTGTAGAACTAAGCTCGAAATAGGTTTAAAATTAGCATGAAATGGTTTTACATTAATTGAAAGCAAGCAAAGGTATCTTTTAATCAATCAAAACTTAGCTACTTATTAATTGGAATTGCCTTTCCACAGACTTACAGGAGATTATTTTATGCAGTTACAATTCTCTTTTAAAGGAATTTCGTAGGTAGCAGGAGTTGGACTTCATGGGTTGATTATACCCTGGGCAACTTTCACTTTTTCAAAATGAAAATTGCAGTGGAAATTTGGCAGTCTTTCACTTTTTGGTAAGACCTAGACCTTGCAATTTATGGCGTCGATTACTGAAATTAAGTGCCCAATCATAGATGGCGCTTTGGTGCAACGAATGCCCTTGATAATCGCTGAATTTTGAAAGTAAATCTACGAGTCTCATTTGAACCAGCTGCATCTTGGCCTGCCCAACAGTTAACGGTTCACTTTTACCGCTTTGTGAAGCACGTGTGCCAAAAGTTGCCACTTTTTATAGCCCATTATTGACCCTTGAGTTGAACTCACATTTGATAATTTGTCGCCCGAATACTTTTCTTATAGTCTCGCATTGTATAAATCAAATAAAATGTTTAATAAATTTGGACACCTTGTACATAAAGCGTGATTCATAAAGGCCATAAATAATGTTAATAATAAATAGAAATTCGGCGGGAGAAAACCAACCGAGCACCGCGACACGGCAATTTGATGTAACAACCAATCATTATTAATAGCCAAAAAAAACAAAGAAGGAAAAGAAATTGCACACACGCCATGTTAGCCCGATTAATAATATCAACAACGGGTTTTTGCCATGACTTTTTTCTGCTGTTGTTGTTTCTTGTTTAATTCATGTTGCAGGAGCCAAAGTCAAGCTCAAGTCAAACTCAAGATATGCACACGTAAGAGGAGATACGAGTATCATGTATCACACATCGCAGACGCTTTCCGTTGTCATAAATCAACAATAATTATAGACTTTTTTCTTGTTCATATTGCACTGCAGGTGAAGCAGCAACAATAGTTGATAAATCACCGTTGATAAATTGAAAATTACTGAGGAATTCAATGACGCTATATTTGCCACAACTTGTACTTGTATCCGAGATTGTGTGTGTCTATGCCATAAGCATGACCATATAGATATAGATATATTCCTTTTATGCTGAAATTGCATGCCGACTTATTGTGCAGTCCACTCAGCTAGTCAGACAGACAGCGGATTTGGCTTATTCCTTGCTCCTTTGACCCAAGCAACAGACGTATGTTACAGTGGCAAGAATATGCTTTCCACTAAATAAAGATGTTAACTTAAAATCAAAGTTCTTCCCAAATAGAAGACAACCCGAGTGAGTGAATGTAGTGAAGATATTTTTCTTTTTTAAGAATATTTTATATTATTTTGTAAAAAGATCAATCAAAAAGATGCATGCAAATCTTTTACCGTAAAGTTAATTCAACACTATATTAAAATAATTCGGTTAAAAACATGATTCTAGGTATGTGAGATCCAGCAGCAACAAAAGAAACGTTTATTGGTAAACATACCAATATTTAATAACATCTTCCCAGATGATCCCCATAGCACATAAATTCAATAGCTTCATCTAAACCTCTTTTTTCAATACATTTGAGACAATCACGTGCCACTGTGCGATAAGAATCTAGGCGAAAGTCAAGTGAAAAATTGTTGATGCGGCTACCCGCGGGGGAAAATCAAATACTTGAACGTAATATTTAAGGAAAAATCACGTTTCACATAAAAGACGCTAACGTGGCCAAAGTCAAATGGAAACAATAGTAAAAAAAGCAGAAATAAGGAAGAAAGGGGCGTGCCGTGGGGCATGCCACTTGCTGAGAATTGCCCGGCAATGGGCAAGCAAGTTGATTTTATTGCGCTTTAAATTAAATATATTGTACAATTTATAGAAGGAAAGTGAAGTGAAATGATTTTGTGGCTGTTACCACACACATGCCTCATACACTTGCCACAAAAGCAGAGGAAGATGGCAAAAAAATACAGCGTAGCACATAACAGAAGCTGAGGCATGACCACTGAACTGGACATTGTCCGTCCAACAATCGCAGCAGTCGCCTCTGGGTCTGGGTGTGGGTCTGCTTTTGCTTCTGCGACTCGACGAAGTTGAAAACTGCAGACATGGCATCAAATAAAACACAGAACCCAACGACGACGACTGGAAATTCCGCTTGCAGAAAAAAAAAACTAAATAAATAAATATCACGATGCGAAGCGCGCCAAGGGAATGTGATACGGGCTCTGGATCTACAGGAAGGAGAAGGGCTGCAAAATAAAAAATAGATTCACTTGCGAATTGTGTGTGTCCCAAAGAGGAAGAGGGGACAGACAGTATTGGAGCATACGCCTCGGCTCAAGCTCAAACTCCAATCCAGATGCCTTTGTCGTCATCATCATCATCATCATCATCATCATCATCATCATCGGCGTCATCATCTTTGTTTTCATAGCTTGCTGTGAATGTGACATTGTCCACAGTCCACAATTGTGTTGCACACTGTGTGGGAGAATTTAGTTGAAATGCTGACGCTTGAAATTCAAGCTGCAACTTATTTTTTACTATGACAAAAGAAAAAGACAAAACAAAACCGGAATATAAATTCAGCGATTTGGTTTTTGTAGCGATCTGAAAGTGTTTTCATTGCCCAACGAGCTCAAGTGTGAAGCGAATGATTATGGGGGCAAAAGAATAGAATAGATAGAGATATATAGAGTGTAAAAAACTCACTCACAACTCAATTGTCAAAATGGTTAGACAGGATTTTGGCGGGTGGGTTTTAAATTACAGACAATCAAACAGCTGGTTGACCCGCTTTAAAGCCAAACAAATGCAAATATCAGTGACGAGCCAATGAATTGGCAGCATGCATTGCCATTGCTATTGTTGCTGTTACTGTTACTGTTGCTGTTGTTGCAATTGTTTTTTGTTGTTATTTCCTGCCGACTTGAATACGAATGCGGCAGACCAAACAAAAATCTTGGCAGGTCGGCACGTCATGCAGTCGCTCAAAAAGCCAAAAAGCACAACGAAATTGAAATCAATGCATGACCAGCAGCTGCACTTGGCCAGCCTATTTTCCTCACCTCTCTCCTTTCTTTACTCCACAATGCTCCAATCACTCGTCCAACAATCTCGGCCAACAGCTGCAACAGCAGCCGACTCATGTTTATGGCACATTTTGCAATTTTGCGGCTTTCATTTACAAAATTAGTTAGATTGAATGTGAGGGTAGAAGGGAGCTTGGATTTTAGCTGGAAACATTGGGGAGCAGGCAATTGGCAAAGTGTTTTGTAGGCTGTGAAAACTGAAGCCTATGCGGAAAAGCCAAAACAACAACAACAACGGCAATGGCAACGGCAAATCAATCGATCAACACAAAAATTATTATGACTAAGTGAGGACTGAAAAACAAAACCACAAGCTAAATTTAACTTCAACATTTCAGCAAATGTTTTCCCTAGGAATCGAAAGGCGAACAAAATTTGAATTTGTGGAAAGTGAAACTCTTTTTAAAGGAAGTGGCTAGCCCAGAAAACATGATGAATTGAGGGGAAATGAAACTTGATAATATGGAAAATAATTCAAATAAAGATATGAACCTTTATAAATTATATATTTATTTTTAAGGAATAAAAAAAATAATGAGATTTAAGGTCATATTGACAAACAATTATAAAAGAAAGCCCATCAAAATCATAGCGAAATAAAGCAGAGAGTGCACGTGGGAACATCTCAAACAATTAAAGAAAAGTTTCACATTTGCCAAATCATTTAGTTTTTAAGTTAGAAATTCGCTAGACTACTTGCATTTTAATTGGAATCTTGGAAGATATGAATGAAAAGAAGGCAAGTAAGAACTTTGGCAGTTGCCATTGCCAGTTGGTTTGAGTTTTTAATAAAAGAGAAAAAAATCTAAAATTGTTTTCAACTGCACAGAGAAAAAAGCGTAATTGAAACTTAATGAGAAATGCCAGCAACCACAGCCACATGCATATTTGAGGTTTAGTTCGTTAGGAGTAGTTATGGGAGGAAATACAGCAGATGCGTATCTAAGAGATGCAAAACGTGAACGTGCAAGTGCTAAGTAAAAGATACGACAATCGTTTAGTTGACTGTCGTGGCATTAGGCAAGAGTTGACTCGCCGTTTACTAGTTACAAGATAGAAACCAGCGGATACAAGATACTTTATGCATTTCACAACAATAGTATAATGCAATTTAATCTAACCTATTTTATCTCATTTTTCTTTTTTACAGATGCGCTCAGCTATGGCCAAGTGAATGTTGAGCCAAATACAGCACTGCTCAACGAGGGAGATCGCACCGAACTTCTTTGTCGTTATGGTCGTGCCATTAACTATTGCCGCATTGAGATACCCGGTGAACAAAAGGTATTAAATCTATCGCCCAGTTGGAGCAAGACTCCAGGATTTACCTACTATGGTACGGGTCTTAATGCTGGACAATGTGGTGTCAGTATTGACCGGGTTAAGGCCAGCAATAATGGTAAGGTCAATTGCAGTCTTGGCTTCGAGGGTGAGGAACTCACAGGCACCATTGAACTGGTAGTGGCAAGTAAGTATCCAAAATATAACTTATAATCAATGAGTTACTTACTAAATTATCTACAATTTACAGTGCGTCCACAGCAGCCAATTATTGAACTGATCACCAAGCAAAATCGTGATGGTTACTTCTTGGAGAATACTGATTTCCATGCCCGTTGCATTGTCCGCGATGGTCGCCCACCAGCCAACATCTCCTGGTACATTGACAACATGCCCGCTAATAAAAACACTGATCAGCTTAGGGTTATTGCCGCACGCAACAATGAAAATGTCGAGTTGTCTACCTCAATCAAGGAGATCAAGTGGACTTTAGGCCCCGAGGACAGCAACCGTAAGCTTGTCTGCCGCTCCCATCATCAAACCGATCGGGAGAGTCTACCCCTCAGGAAGCCGCTTATCTCATCAATGTGCGCTGTAAGTATAAAGAAAAAATATATGGAAAAGGCATAATAGAATCCTACAATGACGGAATAGATTTATTACTTAAAGTACTTTGATATAGTCAAATAGAAATCCCTTTGTTTCCCTATACCTAACTTACGAAAACTGTAATAATTTCTGTCTTAAAATTCATGCTGTATCCTTTTGGATTGCATCACAGGCCCTAATGATTTCAATAATGCAATCTAATGATATTTTTAACAAAATCTGTAATGAAATCAAAAATATGCTTTGTAAAAAAGTGCATTTAAAATTTTAAGGAACTCTTTAATAAAATTAATTAATATGCTAACTTTTTAGCCACCCGAGTGCTGTCGCTCATTTTAAAATTTATCAACTCTGAAATTAAATCCATAATGATATTTGGTGATTTATCCCAATTACCTTTTTTCTCTACAACTAATTCTGTAATGGAATCCATAATGATATCTTTGACCTTTTCGTACATTTCATTCCTAATGAAATCCACAATAATTTATTGCATGTTACCCTTACAGATGCCCCTGTCCATCAGCAAGAGGCTTTGGTCTATGGTCTCTATCTGGAGCATACCGCCATTGTCAACATGACAATCCGTGCCAGCCCACCGCCAACCATTGAATGGAACATTGGTGGTGTCGTTGTCCCCCAGGGCAGAACCGAAGGACGCTACTCGGCCTATGAACCACAATATCTGAGCAACGATATGTACAATGTGACGTTGGCAATTGCTGGATTAACTCTGGAGGACACGACCAAAACGTACGAGCTGCGGGCCTCCAATGAACTGGGAATGACAACATACGATGTGCGCATCAGTTCCTCAAGCAAGCCTCCAAGTAGCAGCTTAGATGTGGCAGCCATTGTGGGTATCGTTGTGGCCGTTGCTGTTTTGGTCCTAATTGTGTTGCTTGTGCTGTTTGCGCGTACCACCGGTAGATGGTGCTTTGGCGGTAAGTTTGCGTCTCGTTATTGTTTTATATACATATTATATTCGTCTGCTCGTTCGCTTTTCGTGGGTGCCCATCATAATGTCATCATCATGTCCTCATTATCATAGTCATGCCATCATCAGCTATGCTAACAATAATTTCAAGCCACCATTCAACATACACCACTCATCAGCCATGAGCTATAAGCCATCAGCTATTAGACACCATGCTCATCACATTTGCCAACATATGCCACATGCTGCAATGTCTATAAACAAACACATGGCAGCACGGTAACTTATTGTTAGTGGCATGGCCGAAGGGAGGCATGGTCGTGGCATTAAAAGCCATCAGCCACCAAGCGGCAGCCACAGCCCGTTGTTAACTTTCAACTCATTGTGCGGTTTTTACATTTTAATTAGCGGCAAGTTGCAAGTTGGAAGCGGCAGCAACTCGTGCAACCTTAAAAACTCTTCTAATTAAACATTTTTCCTTCACTTTTCGATGCCTTCATATTTAATTTCCATACATCTGCCTTAAGGAATCCTAGACTAGACTAGGGATAAAGTCTTCTAGGTGGTTGTTATTGATTTCTCATCTCTAATGTTTGCCAAAATATTTCACAATTTCAATGCCAAGAAAATCTCAAGCTAAAGCAACAACTGTAATACAGGCTTAATACGCTATGTAAAATGTGGAAAGTGTAAATAAAGCTAGTCAAAAACAATAAAATAAAATGTAACACAAAAGCTTAACTAAATATTCTGTTAAAAGCCAGTAAATGAGTATAAATATCACCTACACAATTGTATACAATTTCTGAAAATATTTATTATTAATAAATGTATTTAGTATATATTAAACACTGATTAAAAATTGTTCAAAAATTATATAAATAATTTAGCAAAAACAAACTCTGCCTTAAAAGTGTCTACAAATGACAACAACAAGAAGAGCTAACATAAAGGACGCCTTACAATTAATTATAAATTACTTTGTATACTTATTAAATAACTTTTTTATTTTTATTATTATTTTCTTGTATTTTTAAAATCTTTTTTTAACAAAATTTCTACTTTGGTTTTTGCTATCTTCTAATTTTCACATTTCAATCTCTTATTAAGTTTCTTGACAAAAAAAAACAAAACATTTTTTTATGTAACTCTACTTGGCTTTTATTCTTTCTGGTAAAAGGACTAACCCAACACGTATTAAAATAGGTCCCAAATGGTTGAATTAAACAACCAGAACTCACTCGTCGCTAAATGTTAGTTCTTGTTGTTGTTGTTCTTTGCAGGCGCCACCCTCAATACAGACATCGGTCCCGATTCTGAGGCACAGATACATCCTGAACATCATGACGATGAACTCGATGGCCAAGACAATGGCGATGAGCATATTGATACCACGCCCCAATCAGAGGAGGCCACGCCCCCAGTCACTGATAAGTTGGAGGCCCAAAAGAAGGCCGATCTGAAGAAAACCGCAGCGGCCACAGCGGCAGCGGTCATAGCGGCCGGAAATGGCCAACAAAATGGCGCCGATGCACCCAAACCGCCCAACACATCCGTTTAGAGTCCATTTAGAGACCCATCCCAATGTTAGCTGTGCGCGGTCCTTGCTATAAGCAAACGATCCCCTTAAAAATAAAACGCTCTCTGTTCCGCTCAGATATATCTCAAAAGGCGCACAAAAACATTCAACAAAATATAAAACAAATTTAAATAAAAAGAGAAAACATAAAGAAGGAATAAAATGTTAAGAGAACATTTTATATCTATCGTGTAGGCCAAGTATCTTTGTAAGCTCGCTATATTGCTCATAAGTTAAATATCGAAAACTTGGAATCTCCTGGAATCTCGCAGCATTTCTATACACACGTCCAACAAATTTTAAAGCATATATTTTTTTATATTATTCACCAATTCAATATTTTGTAACATAATTTTTCACGTTTTGATTAAAAATGCCGCAGCAATTAATTAACTTAATTTAAGCTCAAACCTGCCAGCATTTTTTGCATTTTTTTTCGCCTTGAATATTTTTTCTTGCTCAACAAAAACAATTAGGTTATAATTACAAAAAAACAAAATGATATAATATATTTTTATATTATAACTAAACTTGGCTCGAATAATTAGATAAACTAAATATGTATCCCACTTATAAATTATATACATAGTTCTAAATAATAAACAAAACAACAAATTGGCTAAAACTACATTCTATGACAATTTGCACACTCTTATTCAGTTCTATTTACTTTTAGAATTTGTAAAAACAAAAGAAAACAAAAACAAAACATATTTTAATGTTACCAATAAATTTTGTTTTTATTTAATTAATAAACAAATTGGCTTTTCAAATTGAGTAGTAAAATGGATAGATGGCTATGGTTCATGATGATGATTGCTTCATGTGGCATAAACTCATTAGCTCTTAAGATCGCATATGAACTTTTCTTAAACAATTACTAAAGTTCTCTCAACTATTTCCACAGGTAAATCAATCAAGACGCCCACAAATGAAACGTAAGTAGTAAATTGATTTGTTGTCTTATTCAATTCGAAAAATGTTTATATGTCAAAATAAGTACCAAGTGCAACGGGGCCAGGTCATAAACGATTCATGCTTTGGAATTTTAACCCGGAACGGTATCTGTCTGCCTAACTATATACGATTGCATTATATTGCATCTCAATATATCTATATATTCATTAAGCTTCACATTTTCTTAATAATAATTGCGTAGTTGAATTTGTGCGTATGTCTTGTTGCATGTTTGTGGCTTTTAGTTAATTGTTAACTTTTATTTCTTTCCATTATTTATTGATTAATAATTGTCATTATTAACATGCGCTATAAATCAAAAAACACAGCTACAGTCACAATCTCATCTCTCATCATTATCATTAATCATTCATCAACTGTATCATCGTTAGGCTACTAGTCATAGTTACATACTTAATTAGTAAGCATTTAGCTTAAGCACACACACATACAAACACACATTAAATCACACATTCAATAAATATATATACAAGATGGTTTCCACTGGCAATCAAAAGGAAGGAGAACAGGAAACTTCCATTTTGATATATATTTGATGGCGTACATTTTTGAGTATGTCTTCTACGAAATTAAAGTGCAATTTGTCAGTGGAAATTGTCCGAAAAAATAACATTAAAAAAAATCTAAAAACTTGTCGCAGAAAATTTGTGTCTCGTCTCATTTTGGTCTCGTGTCGTTCGTTGTCTTGTCGCCCCAAAAAAAAATCGAAATCAAATCAAATTCGCTTTGCAATTCGCAAATAAATTTCACGCTGCCACACACTCACCAACACACCCACAAACACACACACAAACCCTCACAAATACACACACATACAATGCTCGTATGTCCAACAAAATCGCTCGTCAATCGTTCTGTCTCTCTCACTGTCTCTCTATCTACCTCTCTCTCTCTCACTGTGCCGTACCGCAAAGAACAACTAAATCTGCATCTACTAAAACGTCAAGTCGCTGTTCAAGCCATTCCCAAAAAAAAAGCAAAAGAAAAATTTAAAATAAAAGTTTGGTCATTTCGCAAATGCATCACAACAAAAACAACAAATTCTCCTACTCCTCTGTTTCTCACACACTTACACAAACAACTTCTTTTGTGTACTTTCATATGGACATATAAAACAACTCCCTTTACAAAAAATAAACTGTCAAAATGAACACAAAACTGTCAAAAATATTGTTTCGCCCCCCAATCGACCCTTCGCTTTTTGCAGCAGCGATAAACAACTCGAATCTGGCAACGAGGCAGCTCATCATGGCCAAAATGTGGCACTACTCGAGACTCCCAATGGCATCACGCTTCTAGGCTCCAGCAAATTGCGCGAAGCAAATGGCAAAGGCAATGGAAATGGAAATGGAAATGGCCATAATCATGAGCGTTTCTCGGTGGAGCGTCGTCCACATGCCAATGATGAGGATGATTCCTTTGAATATGCCACAGATCGTGAGAGTAGTGTCTATAACCCAACGACCATACCAACGAGGAATGCATTAATGGGTCAGGCAGCAGGACGCAACTCACAGCCTAAAGCGGAGCAGGAATCAGTGGACACGGAGAACTCAGACTTATTGCAACGTGGCAATCAATTGGGCATACCCGAGTCGCGTTTTTCGCGTTGGTTGCCCAAGGATCAGCGTGAGCTGCTCGAGAAACAGGCCAATCTACTCTCGGGACGCAGTCAGACAAAGGCGAAACCAACACCGCCAGCAGCACCACCAAAGCCCATTAAAAATCCACAAATAGTAACAGCAACAACACCAGCAACATCACCAGCAACAACACCAGCAACATTACCAGCAACAACGACGACGACAACAGTAAGGCTGCCACAGGAAACGGAAATCTAAATGTGTGTCTGTGTGTATGAGTACATGTGTATTTGTATGTGTATGTGTATAGCTACAGAATATGCCACTTAAGTGAACAGTCAGTTGCATAGCAGCGAACTATAAAGCTGCAGTGGAAACTTTGCCTTAACATAAACTCTCTCATGACAAGCTTCAATCACACTAGGGATGGGTATCGAAATGAAAACCTTTTTCAAGTATTTATTATTTAAGTTCAACTAAATGCAGTCGACAATAAATACAATTCTTAATTAACCATTCACTTAACTTAATTCAATTTAAGAAAGTATAGTATTCTATTAAATATTCTTCCTCAAAACTAATATAAAAAATTGAGAATCAATATTAATAATAGGCACTAAATATGAAATATAATTTAAATAGTTTATGTAAAATCTTATGTTTTTAGTTTTCCTAATTTCCAAATTATATTCTTTGTCGATTGCTTTTTGTCAACTCTAAAAATGTATCGCATATATAAAAAGAAAGGTTAAAATATTGACACCCATCCCTAAATAACACACAAACTTTTTGTATAAAAGAGAATTTCTACTTAGCATGAAATTAAAGGCATGAAGTTAAGTTTTTTTTCGAATATGTTTTGTAATCTATGCAGCTGCATAAATGTCATGCCATAAAGCTAAATGTTATGTCACTCAAACGCGAACAAAGTCAGAAAGAGATGCGCAACAAGTGTTGGACTTAAGCTGTGCCCACTGTACTTTCTAATTTTCTTAAGGCCAAAAATAAAATGAAATTTCCTTATTAATAATTTTTAATTATATTTAAAGTTGAAAAGTATTTAAATTACAATTTTTAAATAAAGCTAAGGAAAAACAAAGCGCGATTAGTTTTTAAGTTGTAGTTAATGACTTTTTAATAAGGTTGTTCTTTATTTAATACTTTACTTTAGCTTTTACATTTATTTTTTAATAAATTAACAAACAATAAAAACGAATACAACAACAAAATGAATGTGCTCGTATGTGTGTGTGTTTAAGGGTTCGAGGGATTATATCTAACTAATCTTTAACTAAATAAACAATGTTTTTCTAAAAACACAAATCCTTTGAAGCAGACACATAACATTAATAAGAGTTTATATCAGTTACTGTCAGATAACTGGGCTAAAACGCAGACAGACCGCTGCCAGACAATCAAATAGACCAAAATATGTATTTATAGAACACAAATAAAGTCTAATAAGAGCACTCGACGTATGTATGTTGTGTCTAATAAACAAATTATGTAGCCACTATCAGCACAATGTCATCTAAACCAGACACAAGTTTGAAGGCCAATGTCAGCAATATTAAGCTTAACAAAGGCCAAGGTCAAGAGAAAAGTTTTCCCAACTGAAATTGACCTTTGAAAGGAGGGAGAGTTCAATATGATAAAAGTTCCTTGAGTTGTCATTAGAATATAATGAGATTTTGATAAATATGTCAAGAGTTAAATAGACTTTGGAGTTTAATAGATAAGTCGTAATTTTAGAAATTTGTTATAAAGCTCAAATTATATACATAATTATCTAATCTTTAATTTTTGCGATAAACAAGTCTAGGCAATAATATTTATTTATATAGTTAGTTACAGTTTCTCATATAAAATCCTCTCCAAAAAGAAATAACCCAATTATAAACAACTCTACGAGCTGCAACTTTTCCAAATAAAATTTTGTTTAAATATTCTGCAGGTAGAGTTTTATCGTCAACTCCCTTCTATCTTCAAAGTTTCCCCCTTTTAAATTGCGATAATTTTTGGAAGAAAGTTCAAT
The DNA here is from genome assembly GCA_037043535.1 of Drosophila putrida. Classification (NCBI taxonomy): domain Eukaryota; kingdom Metazoa; phylum Arthropoda; class Insecta; order Diptera; family Drosophilidae; genus Drosophila; species Drosophila putrida. Next base: position 3,438,210 of record JBAMBI010000470.1, read on the forward strand.
ATTTGGTTGAGCTAACACTTTTGGTTTAATGGTGCCACATAACAATTACAATTACGCAATTACTCGCACAAGTTGAAGCTGCTACTAACCCTGATTACCGAATGAAAACTTCTAATCCAAGCCAAGCTACTACAACAACAACAACAACAACAAACACACACACACTTTTTATCTAACCACCGACTAACCAGCTTTAATGGTCATTTTGGGGTCTTGGCCCAAAGGCGCAGCTTACTATTTTGTCTGTTCTATCTTATTGTCCCCGGCTGCACGACAACAATTATTTTGACACATTTAATAAGTAGCCCAAAAAGCTCAGACAACAACAGCAAAAGTAACAATAACAATAACAACAACTACAACATATAAGAACAAAAAACAAGAAATTCGCCATCCCTTAACCACTAAATTGAAACCAACAACAGCAGCGACACCGAAAGCGCCGACATAAAGGCAACCTCTACCTCAACCGCCACGGCAACAACAACAGCAACAACTGCTGGAGGGGCCACAAATGGAGGAGCTGGCGACGAGGAGCCAGAGGGGATGGAGGGGCAGGCACATCGCGGGGAAGTGGAGATGACGACCGGTAAGAAGGCCAAACGTTTGCCAGCCTTTGCCGTTGCCATTTTAAAGCGATTCAATGAGAGGGATGCCAGCAAGAATAAGGACAACAAGGACAATGCCGAGACAATGGCAGCAGGCACAAATGAGCAGACACAGGACAATAACACAACAACAACCACAACAACAGCAGCAACAACAATCGATGGCAATGACAATGAACCAAAGGTATACAAAAACTGTCTCAGCCCATAACTCCCACCATTTTCTCTTTCTCTATTTTACTGTGTGTGTGTGTGTGTATATACAAATATGTATGTGTGCGTGTGTATTTGGTGTGTATGTATGTGTGGGCGACTCGTTTTCTACACCATTTAGTTTAGCATACTTGTAGGCGCTGTAAAAGCTTTAATAATTCTTTATAATTTTTCAAGTATAATCACAAATATTTTGCCATTCTCTTTATGCTCTCTTCTTCTACTTTCGTCTACACTTAATCGCTTACACAACAACAACAACAACTACAACAAATATAAAAACATATATAAATACGTTTTTTTCATTTTGTCGTGTTGGTAACGCATGCAAAATTTTGTGTAATTTGTATATATATGCATAACTATATATAATTCGATATAAAGGCTATAGTTTGGCAGAGCACCTCACCTATGTGGACTTTTAAGTAAATCGATATTCGATAAACGTAGTACAGCAAGCAAATAAAGGAAAAGGTACCACAATTTCCCTCAAAACACCTTGAATTATTTTTGAACAAATTCCATTTATTTTTCAAATAATTTTATATTTAAATGTTACAAAAATATTTACATATTCTTTTTGCATATTTTCCCTTGACAGCAAGACAAACAACTCGTCTATGCTGAACTTGTATTAAAGCCCGCCCAAGAGAAGACAGCAGCTACCACTACTGCAGCAACAACCACACCAGCAGCTACAACAACAAAAACAACAACTACTGGAGCAACAACAACAACACCTGTAGATGCTGCAGCGAAGCATGCAACAGAATATGCCGAAATAGTTTATGTGCAAAAAGGCGATGGCAAAAAATGATATGCACTATGAAATGCCCAATGAGGCTGTACAACAAAATAACAGCGATAGCAACAACAGCAACCACAACAACAACAGCATTGAAGTAAAACATTGCGAGCTACAAAAAACAACAGACACAAATACAAAACCCAATGCATAAACATAATACATTAAATCATAATGATATTTAAATATATATATAACAAAAAGATAAAGTCTTACGTGGTTTTTCAAAAACTCCATGAGTGTGTGTACTAAAATCTTAAATCTAATTAAATGTAAAGCTATAAATGTCAGCAAAACAACAAGAAAAATAACAGCAACCCAATGAATGTGTTATACAAACATTTTTCCACATAAATAATTCATAGAACATAACAAAAAAAAATCAAAAGCAAAAAAAAAAGCGCACAGAATTGTCACACAAAACACAACCCACAAATCTAAATAAAATTTACAAAAATAAAATAAATCAACACATAATAAATAAATATGAAAATGCAAAAAAATATATTATAAATTAAATTTACATAGGCAAAAAAAGAAAGAAAACAAAATGAAAAATATTTGAAAAATCTCAATTATTTACATAAATGTCTCGCAGTTAAGCTAAACGTAATTTAAGTCAAGAAAATATGCGAAAACCGAAAAACAACACAATATTTAGATCAATCCTAAATTATTGCAAATAAAAATTTGTATACAACAAAAATAAAATGTTTTTTTAAGCCCCTTTGACACTCACAATTTGAAAAGCCAGAGCAAAGCATTTAATAAACTTACAGAAAAGTTAAAAAAAAATACTTCAGCATCTCCAGAGACAAACTAATTTCAAATTTAGTGTGATTTTGTGTCGAAAGTGGAATTTGAAAACGATTTTGATCCACAGAATCTCAAAAAAGCAACGGCGAATCAAATTGCAACAGAAAGTATTTTATGCTATTATTTTGTTTAATATTATTCAACATTTTCCATCCATTTCTCACATAGCATTTTAAATTATATTTGGCGTGTGCTCTAAATACTCTTGTAACTGGCATATTATGTTATTTACATATATTTTTAACATCGATATAATAATAATTATGATAATTAATGCTAATTTAAGCGCAAAACTAATTATATAATTTTGATTATTGATTCTGTATCTGTAAGTTATCATTTGTATAAAGTTAAGATGAGCAACTTTTTTGAATAAAATTCTTTACCGTAAGCCAACAGACTTATGCTTAATACCATTGACTAATGATGATTAACATTAATCATAAGTCATCAGAGATCAACGTAAGTAGATTATGAATAAGCGGGAGCACGAAAGACTTTCAGCCAAGTTTTTAAATCCATTTAATTGTTTCATCACAATATTAAATGTGCCTTTCTCATCATGTCATAATTAAACTTCTGGCACAGGATTATCTTGATGCGTATAGAAGAAGAAACGCAGACACTCAAGCATTCGACAGGCTGATAGTGCTCGCGGGCGTATACTTAATATTCATTATAAACTATAAACATGCCAACGACACACTCTCCGAGCAACACACGCTCAACAACATGCAACAATACATGCTACAAGTTAAGCGACAGTCAAAGGACAATTTAAATGTTTAATTAAAACTACAAATTTGATAGGACAACAATAGCTGCAGGTACTACAACTATTACAATAGCAAAAACTACAATATAATTTGTATTAGGCATGCCAAATCTGGGTAAAAGTACATTTAAATGGAAATCGAGTTTATAGCACAAACATGACAACCGGAGTGTCTGCACTAGTCACGTAATTGAATAAAACCACTTTTGAAATTTGAATTTGAGTTTGTATTTGAATTTGAGTTTGAGTTTAAATTTGTTGTATTTGAATGTCATCGTCATCGTGTTTGGTTTCTAAGCATGGAAGCCAGACGAAATGCAAATCCCCATGACAATGGCAATTACACAAAACTGTAGCATACTTATGAGAGCCGCACTCGCATGCTGAGGCCGTAAGTGCCGTCCCATTATTCATGGCCACAATCTTGTGAGTTTTTTTCTTAATACTACTGCTCAAAGGAAACATCAACTTTTGCCGCTGACTTGGCCAAAAAAGAGCTCTGAATCTGAATCTGGAACTGGCTGTTGGCTGTGGATTTTCGTTGCCAGCGTGTCAGTCATGCGCTGGGCGCACTCAACTTTTTCTGACATTTCAATTTATAAAGCTCAAAATCTGCGCATTACCCCAAGCAACGCGGTCTTTACATTAGACCAAAAAACAAGAGAAACCAAAAAACATATACTTTTTCTGCTCCTCTTCCTTTCTTTTTTTCTCTGTTTTTCTTTTTTTGACTTTGCTGCCAAAAGCCAAAAGTAAAATACAATTTTTGCATTTTTATGCCGACGGCTGTACATTGAATTTGACTTGGAGAAACTGTTCATGCAATCTACGACAGTTTTCAGGTTTACGTCCTGAGCCTGCACTCTCAATGCACTTGAGGCAAGTGGCAGCATTTTGAGCTGACAAGGCAACCTACTGCATTTTAAATGAGACATCATGCTGTACATTTATTTAAATATAAAAAGGTTTCGCTGCATATCATTCTAGATAATTTGAGTCAATACTTCTGACTAGCACGGATGTTGTTATCCAAAAATGAACACCTATAGTTAAACTGATTGAAAGCTTTCTTATATAATTTGCAGTTCAAGATTTTTTATAAGCAAACATATTCTTAGATATAAAATTCAGGTAAAGAGTCTTTACTTTAAACTACTATTATTTGAATGCTTTCTCACAGCTTGAGATACTTTTACATCTTTCGAGTTCCTTTGTAAAATTCAAATCAGTTGCAAACAATTTCTACAAATTAAAACATTCAAAGCCCATTTGTGTAGTTTTTTAATTTCTTATGAACCAATTTGATTGGAAGCATGTCAAACTCAAACTCTTAGCAGTAGTTTGAATTGTTGGCCAAAATAGTTTCCCATAACTGATTCTAAACCTTCATAAGAAATGTGCGACAAGTTTTTGCAATTGCTTTGCTTGCAGTTTCCCATGGGAAAAGCTGGGAAAACACCTGAGCAACAACAATGAGAACAACTACAAACGATGTAAAGAAACTACAAGCAAAGCATAAAAAGTTTGTTTCTTGTTTTCTGCAGTTTGTTTATTTCTCACTCTTTTGACTCTTCGTCTGTTTCTGTAGTTTACCTTCAGTTGTTTCAGTTTACATGACTCTTGATTTTTGATTTTTGTTTGATTGTATTTGAGTTTTGCCGTTTCAGCTGGTCCCTAACTGCCTTCCAGCTGTTTGTTTAATGAATCTTGTACTTCATATATGTATGTATTATTGTTGTTGCTGTTGTGCTGGTGACAAATGTATGTAGATTTGATGTAAGTGCAATTTGGTTAAGTAAACGTAGCCAAGTAAAACTCACATACTCACTCACACACTCAGTTAGTTAGTAAGTTAGTTGGTGAATGTTAAAGTTGTCCCTACTCTGGTAATTGAATCAATGGTCCTCTCACATTGTTTATTAATTGGAAATCGGTTTGAATATCATTTCGAATTAAATGCATACGCGTTGTGCAATCTAATTGGATGTATGTAATTAATGCCGCATGCATTCTAAACCATATTATATAATCAACGAATGCCACTCTAATGACACCAGAAATATTAGTTGCACAACTGAATAGATGACACGTAATGTGGTTAGTATCTTACTGTACAAATTTAAGCAAGCAGTCAGTAAAAGAAATTTATGTTCTTATAAGTTCTTTAATTATCAGTAACATATATAGTTTTACAAATTATAAATATTGATATTGATTTTGATAAGAATTGCTTTGGATACAATTGGCTTGGAGGCAGAGATTATATTTTTGAGCATATATATTTTTGAAGTAACAAAAATCGGTTGCCATAAATATATTTTAAGTTGTACAAAAATAATAAATCATTGAAAAATAAATCAAGTCTTATTAAAATATTTTCTGCATTTTTATTCGACTTAAAAATGTAATACATTTTTTAATGTATGAAACTATTTTTGGCTTGTTAGAGATTTGGAAAACAGGCCTTTTAAATATTTACTTTATCAAACTAATTTAAATAGATATAAATTATTAAACCAGAAACCAATTTGAGGATTATACCTTTGATTGATAAGTGAAAATATTTTAAAATAGAAACTCATACATCATAACCTACGACAACACTGATGCTCTTACTCTTGACATCCTTACAAGCTCATATCATTTTCTGTTTCATACTTTGGGGTGTCTAAAAGTTTTGGACTTTTGAGCGTATACCAAATTGAAGTCCTGCTCAACAACAGCAACATCATCATATGTCAGTCAAACTTTGATGCTGCCGAGAAATTCGATAAGCGCGCCTGTAAATTGTTTAAAAAGTAACACAATAAAAAAGTAAAAGCTCAGACTAAACAGCTGTTTCAGTAAACCTTATCAGCACAGTTAAAGTCCACAAAAATTCCTGTCTCTCTCTCTCTTTATTTCATCCTTGTTCTCTGCTGAATACAAAAGCACACAAAGAGAGAGAAAAGAGAGCGAGTGCTTTTCGTGTGGCTTGCAAGCTCAAAGCTCGCTTTATTTCTCTTAACGACATACTCTTCGACCAGCAAGCTTTTAAGAGAGACTTATTTCAATCTAACGGTCTTTTGTTTAGAAAGTGCCTTTTAGCTGGCACGTAAGTTTAAGTACTATTTTTTAAACTATTTCATCTGTGAAGATATCGCTAGACTTACTAATTGATAAGCTCTTAAAAATGTAAACTCAATATTTTAAGAGTAAGCCATTGAGACGCTCTCATACACATGGAGATAGACTTGGGCATAGTTACATATATTTAGACAATGGTAATTCATAAAGGAACTGTGCCACTTGAGCAGTCAACAAGCTTTTGCTTGTGTCCTTCATAATTTGTGCTCTCTGTGCCTGCGTGTGTGTGTGTGCCACTTATTTGCTAGGATTTGAAGTAGCAACAGGTCTAGTCTTAAAATCTACTTCATTACCGTGGGTCTGAATACATATATACACTTACATTTTTTGTACAATTGTTATCTAAGTAGCTCAGTAGATAATGAAATAATTTTATGTATATTTTTTCAAGTTCAACTTGAGCTTGTTTTTCGACAAGCTCGTCAGCTGCAAAAAGTATGTTTGACTGGACCAGGTTGCAATTACGCTTGATTGCCACGAAAATGCGTAAATTAAAACTTGAAATGAGAGACCAAAAATAAAGAAAATAACCCAGGAAAACAGAAAAAAACGAAAACAAAAAAGAAATGAATGTAACCAAAAACTTTGAACGTTGAGGGAGTTGCTTGGGCAGCAGAGTAAAAGGCAACAGTGCGCATACTTAATTATATTTCCGTTGTTTATATTTCTCATCGTTGTTGTAGTGGCTGTCAGTGTTGGTGTTGTCACTTTCGCAGGCATCTCCCACGCAAATTTATTTTATAAAATTTGTGGTTTTAATAAGCGACCAGTATGGCAGAATATGCCAAAGCCAAATGCGAAAAAGGGACACAATTAATTACTCCTGCACAAATAAATAAAAGAGAATCCAAAGGAACAGCAAACTGTGCAACAAGTTCAACTTTTGTGTAACGGTTCACCCCATGAAAATTGATATGTAAATAAAGAACGAATACAATTTGGAAAAGTTTTTTTTGTGGCATCCGAAATGAGAATATTTCGTGTATTTCGATTTAAATTTCTTTAAATTTTCCCTAATAAGAAAGTGAGTAATTTCACACTTTAACCGTGAACTTGCTTGAATATTCACATTGTCAAGACTTAGGAAAGGGGTCAAAATATGTACAGTAATTTTACTACAATTACAATTACAGAAGTTCATCCTGATACCTCAACCACAGCCTGCAACAAAGGTCCTTTTCACTCTGCCACATCATCAGTGCACTGTGGAGCTCTTGACTAAGCAAATGTGTTGCCTACTCTTGTCCGTGGATCAAAAACGCGCATTTTACGCAACATAAAATATTTAGCCTAAAATGCTGAACAATTTTTAGCGGTATTCTAGTTATTTTCGAGTTTGTTTTTCCCAAATAGAATTACGTTTAAGGGAGGACAGTCTAAATTACACGTCAGAATATGTAGTGTATGTATAAGTATATTATGTAAATATATTTTAAAATAAGTGGAGAGCATGGAATTCAGGTACACACGATTGCTTTCAGAGCCAGACGCCATTATGAAAGCACAGATATTTATAATGAAGTGCTGCAGCTGCAGCTGCAGGTGCAGGTGCAGCAAGAGCAAAAAGCCGTGCCCAATCCTGTTGCAAGTTTATGAGCTGTCCCCCATGTAGAACAAAATGTAGCTAAAAATAATATGCGACCCAAAAAACCACAAATCTAGCACAGTGCATTTTATGTCGAGAGCCCAAGTAGCAGTTGTTTCCCCTCACTGTGAGATTGGGGGAAAGTTGTGTAGGGGCTTGCAATTTCACTTTTCAAACAGTGACATTCAATTTTCAACTGAAATGTTTTGTGGTTGTGATGCGGAAATTGAAAATGTCGCAACAAACACCCAGAAAAAAACACAAGAACAACAACTGAAATGTGGCAAGCATTTTAAATATAACTTTTTAAATGCAATAGTGTTTTTAATGCATTTAATATTATTATAATTAGAATCAAATTGTCACTATTTCTGTTTTTTGTCCTTTAATTAAAGTGTTGGCGGCAACAAGCGAGGCATCTTCTACCGGAATGCTCAATGTAATTATTGCAGAGGCGCAAAGAATCGCATGAAAAGTGAAATGTTGCACAGTTTAACACCAACAACAAGACGAAGATGAACAATAGCATCAACAGCATCGCTAACAAGTTGTTGCCTCACTGACTGCATGACTGACTGGCTGCGTGCCTCCTGCCACATGCCACATGCCTCCTCTCGCTTGCTGTCAGCTGTCCTCGTCAGGGCGTCAGTGTAGCATTTCAAGCAAAGTATTTAATTTCCAGAGCATACACACAGTCGCCCTGGCAAACAATGGTCCACATGAAATGTGTGCCAAGGCGAAGGCTGCTCACCAGCCCCTCCCCACTCCTCACTCCTTCCCACGCCCCTTATCCGTTACTCTACAAACAGAAAAGCAAAAGGTAAACCCGACATGCAGAAAACAATGCTACACTTCTGCTCCCTTCGATGATTCCTTACGAAACAAAAGTCTCAGCAGCACATAAAACTCACGAATCAATTTATGCCTTTTTCAATTATTTACATCTATATCCCAGTATTAGGGTTCCTTTTCAGTACATAAGCATCTTGAACTGACTCTAAATCTAGAATTTATTTATACCTACAACACATTTAAATATTTATGTTATAATTTTATCAAAACAATAATAAAAGTCTAAACTAACGAGAGTGAATATAAATTATTAAAGATTATACATTTTCCCAGCTGCAGTTTATATTTCAAATTCCATTTTTCCTACGTAAAAAACAAAAACTAAAAGTACTTTTCAAATCTGTAGAGCATTGAAACTAAAAACTATCAATTAAGGACAATTAATATATTACAAAATCAGAAAAGGTCCTATACTTCTAAAAAGTGTCTTCACATAGCGACGACAGCTCTTAAATTTAGAATTATAAGTATTTAAGTTCTAAAAGTAATTCAATTAATAGTAGAAAATATTTAGATTGCTGTAAGTTGAAAATTTAATACATTCTAGTTCGATAAACATGTCTATATGAAAAGGATAAGAATTATGGTTTCTGTAAACAAAAAATACAGGGAGTCTACAAGTTGAGTCCTCTTAAGTGTAGATTTCTTACCTGTCCTTATTGCATTAATTCTGTCACGCTTAGGAACAAAGTATTGAAGAAGTGGGAAAAGTTACAGATTGGAAGAGGGAGTATAACTTAGAAGCAGAGCTCGAGGGAAAGAGAACGCGAGAAGCATATTATGTTGGTTCTGGAACATAAATAAAATACAATAAAATGAAATAAATAGCAAAATTTGGCATTTCAAGCATAAAAGTATTGGGGAGAAGTGAAACTTTCTGTTGAAATCTATTTTAGTTTTATGGCTTAAATCAATTTAAGGCAAGGCCAAAAGTTAAAGCTGATTACGAGTATATAGAATATGGAATATTGTTGCGGTTGTTTGGCTGCCGTTGGCTTAAGCTTTGGGTTTGACATTGTGGTTTTTGGGTGTGAAAGCCGGATGTTGGGGTTGACCCCGCTGCCAAGTCAATAAATTCTCATTGCCTAAACCATAAATCAGCATCATGGTGCGCTAAGTGTCATTTTTTGTGACGTCGGGGTGGCTTTTTACCTGATCAAAAGGGCAAAACAAACGACTGACTGGTGGGTGGGTGGATGGAAAGGCAACAACTGGCAACTGGCAGCTACACAATGCGCGTAATAATTTACACCTTGCTGAGCGACAGAAACTACAAATGTCATTTGACCTTAGCCAGCAGCCAGGATGAGCAATGAAGCTGAGAGTCGATGGAGGTTATGGTTTGTCGACTGGGCGTCTATAGAGACAGAGAGAGAGAGAGAGAGAGAGAGAAAGAGAGACAGAGATGGAGAAAAGTGTAAAGTGACGGTTATATAGTGCTACGTTATATATTTTACTGAAAAGCGCAATTGCTTGATTTGAAAATTGGCTGTGATGGCATTTCATTTTGAGTGACTGATGTGAAATAGCAATAGATGAACGTCAGGTGAGTTAGAGAAATAGAAAGAGTTCACGAAGCTATAATATAACATTGCAGCTATGTGATTGATGCTCTCTTCAGTGCAGTTCAAACCCAAGAATGCAGGCATATAAATAAAATTTCAGCTAAAATATAGTCCGTCTTTTCCTTCTCCAAACTTAATGTTGTTTAATTTTAGCTGCTTAATGATCAAACTCATCAGGGCAACAGGCTTTAAGTTTCCTATTGCTGATACTTTCTTTCTCACTTGCTGTGAGCCCAGCTGCTGTGATTGCCATAACAACTTTTGAAATTAAGTCGCTGCAAGTCGGCCAAGAAATAATGATGAGAGGAGGTGGTGAGGGGTAGATTGCCAGACGAGCACACACACAATTGACGCAATTGCAACGATACTTTAATTTTATTTCATTTGCTGGCGACGAATGCTTTCCAGCATATCGAGCATTCAGGAAGTTGGGGGAGGGGGGGCGGGAACGTGAGGCTGTAAAGACTGAAAAGACTCACAGTCAACGAAACAGTTGCCAATAAAAATTGCATTGAAAACGCTTAACCAAGCAGCGTTCATCAAATTGATTTCATTCGCCATGCGTTGCCTTCAATTTTACAAGCGAGCAGCGAAAAATGTGCTACGTTTTTTGAGTCCTACAAAAATATTGTCTTGCAATACACTCGCCCCCCTTTCCTTTTGAAAAAAAGAAGGAAATGTTACGATAAAAACGGTACCGAAATGTAATTTTTGTATCGCAGAACTGAAAAAAATAATAAGTAAAAGTCATAACGCAGCGCAATTGAATGACTTTAAAATACCCGTATCGATACCAAGAACTTTATTTATATTAATATTGAGTGCAAGAATTTTCGTTAAAAAACTAGTTTCTTTACTTCTCTATCCAGTTTAATATTATTATCAATTTGACGAAAATTCGATATTAAGCTATTAAGACATAAAAGAGAATAAAATAAATTTATAAAGTAAACTAAAGGTGAATACCTATTAGTTTTATAATAAAAATATTAATACCAACTTTTGAATTCTCTTTGATACCTTATAGTTAACTTATATATTATGGCTATATTCTGTTAAAGACAATAAATAACAGTTTTTTTTTAAAAAAACTTATACTAAGCAAGAAGTTTATTTAATTATATGTTTTCTAAGTAAGTAAGCCTAATATAATTTCTTTGAATAATTTTGGTGATCTTTAAAAATTATAAAATATTAACACAGATATATTTTCAAGAGAAGTTTTTCAAAAAATATATATCATTGCTTAAATAATTGTTTATATTTGAAATAAAAAGAACAACAATTTCAACTACATTCATTTCTAATTATTTCTGTTAATTGAAATTTTTGGATATACGTTAATGTTCACTTTATTGAAGTGAATAAAAAATTGAGTTATCACTACAACAACACGACATACCCAGATATGAACAATGAGTTCGGGTAAATCCTGCAAATTGGCAAAACGAAAAGCAAAAGTGACATGCGTGAAAATACGTGAAAATTGCTGGTACTGTGTATTGTGTGTGCGTGTGTGTGTGTGTGCGTGTGTGTGTTGAATTCGTGGCCGTTTGTTGTTGTGTTCGATTTTTGTGCTCAATCCCTCAATCAACACCAACAGAAACTCGAACCAACGCGATTTTCGCATGCCTTTAAACTTGTTATTTCGAGCATATCCGCGGCACAATTCGCACTCTTGCCAAAGATTGAATTGGGCTAAGGGAAAGCGAGGGGAATGGCGTAAAACAGTCGCGGCTTTGGCAACAATTTCGCTTGTTGTTGCCAGATTTCTTTATCTCTCATAAGCAGGGAAAACAAAACCAACAAAAAAGAAAAGGAAATGGCACATACTCGCATCACACATACATACATACATATAAACCAGCTTGCGATAGATCTATTCAATTTGCAAGTTCGAATGGTTTGGCATGTTTAGCAGCTCACTGAACAATTTGCTGCAGTGAAAATGTAGGGGAAAGTGGGAAGTGGAAACTCTTACTTAATTAAATGCATTCGTTAAGTTAATATCTTTAATTAATTATGCACTTACCGTCCGTGGACTTAACACTTAACAATCGAAGCCTTTGGACCATAAAATTTCATGAATATGGCAAACACTTTGGCTCACAATGGGAATGCCTCTTAAGGCGCAGTGCAAATGCAATAAATGTCTCTTTATTTAAAAAGGAGAACTTATAAGTGTTCCTAAAATAAATACAAAAAAAATAAAATAAATACAAACAGGAAACAATTTTCTTACTTAAAACAAATCTTACAAATTATTAAACTAAACTTCTACTTCGAAATCGATGATAGATACATATAACTGTTGCTTTAATGATAATATTTAGGGCAAAATTTTAACTTATCTACCATCTTATTTATTTTTAAATTTAAATACTGAAATTTAACAATTAAAAATTAGTCAGTTAAGTAGAAATTTTTAAATTTAACATTCAAGTCAAAATCCATTGATAAGTTAATTACCATTATGATTGTATTTTTCAATAAACATTATTTTGTAAATTTAAAAAAACCTTTAAAATCATCATATATGTATGAGTTGTTAATTGATAATACGATAATTAGGTAAGGCTGTAAGTTTTATGACCATATTTAATTTAAACCACAATTACTTAAATCAACAGGTTAGTCAACGGTATTCTACTTTATTTACTTTTGAATTTAAGTCATGTCGAAGGTTTAACAAATTGAGTGATAAAGTTATATAGCTTTATTCTGATTTTAAAAATATTAAAAGTGGCTTGTGTACATTAGCTGTTTTAATATTTTAACGGTGCAGAAATGGGGAATAATTTAACATAATTTTTATTTAAAAAGTATATTTTCTGCAACCAAACATAAATTAAAACATTTATAAAGGACCAATTTTTTAGTTGTATACATAGTTAGCAAAGCTTTGCTGTTTCTTGTTGCTTGTTGATATTGTGTCATATCGAAAACAAAACCAGACCAACATGTTGGTGTTGCAACACTCGCGTTTTATACTACATATATTTAGTTTGTGAAACAGAGAACAGACTAATTCCCCGTATCGATTGAGGGGCGTGACTCGATTTGATGGCAGTTTGCATTGACTTGTGAGGGGAGGAAGGTATGTTGGCAATCGCTTAATAACCAAACCGAAGCGAGACATCAATCAAAAAGCCACAATCAGCTGAATCCACATACTACTACTACTACTACTCGTAACCCATAACCCAAACTAAACCACTTGCTTTCACACTCTCTAAGGGTATAACCTTCAAAGTGGCAACCACAAATTGTCGCTGGAAATCGATGGCTAATAGGCGACTGTATTTTTGTCTCTGTTTGTGTGTCAGTTGTTGTCAAGTGTCAGTTGAAAAAGGCAGAGCGCAGTGTTGCACAAAACTCTATTGACACCCGCTGTATCAGTATGTGTGTGTGTGTGTGTGTAGTTGGTGTGCATCGAAATTTGATTTAAGGCCAAGCTACCGAGCTATAACTTGGCTTAGTTTGTCTGCAGCTAGCGAGACATTGGAAAAACGCGACGAGCGAGAAAAAATGCAAAAATGAAAAACAACGCACACACACACACATGTGGGAGTGTAGCCGTCAATGGCAGTCAAAGCAAAGGCAAAACCGTTAGTCAAGTCGAAAGATTGATTAGTTTTTAACAACTTGTGACTCGTCGGAAGAGAATGTGGAACAGTAGAAGTTGAGGTAGGGAAATTGAGGAAAGTTCCAACACGTGCAGAGAATTAACACTGAAACGAGAGGATGATGACGATACTCTGTTGAATGGTAGCAATTAGCAAAAGGCAGCAACAGCAACAGCAGCCGCAGCAAAAGTTGTCAAACCTTGCCCCCATACGGCTAACCCTGCCACAGGTTGAAGCTGTTGATAAATTGTGTTGCAAGTTGCAAGCTTACATGGCAGGCAACCAGGAGGCAGCCAGGCAGGCTGGCAAAACTTAAATTCTCAGCTCGTAAAACTGTTGACCCACCCACAAAATCAACAACAACAACAACAAAAAAGCCAGCTAACCAGGCTAACACCTAGCCATGCATGCTTTATGTGTGTCCAAGAGAAAAAGAGAGAGAGGGAGAGAGAGAGTGAGGTACATAGTACACACACACACACACACACACAACTGCATAGAAAATCACATTTCATATTTGCATACGAAATGTATTTGCGCTCTGCGAAGCACAACAATAAACATTGTAAATATTTTTTATGTTCATGTTATTCCTTCTCTTCTTTTACAGCCACACACACACACACGTATATGGATACAATCGTTTTTCTTACTCGTTTCGTTTGTTTTTCTTCCATTTTTTTATTTCTGATGTTACGTTTTATTACAATACAATACATTATTCAATTGCATTTGTTTTCGCATGCACTTTACCCTCCTCCCACTCTCTCACCCTCTCTGTCTCCCTCTCATTGTTGTTTTACCTGTTTCGTCTGGTTTGTGTGACCGTCAAATATTTGGAGGATTTAAATTGGATTTGGTCCGAAAAGTGTATCAAATTCTATACAAATGTTTGGTATCAGCAATCATAAACTGTGCTTACAGGAATGGTTTATAATTGTAGTACGATCAAAATATTTATGCTATGATTAAAATAATCATATCATCTTAGAAATAAATTTTTATTAAAAGATAATTATTTTGAAACTAATTTTAAAGAGAAGTAATTAATACTGTATTCTAATTTATAACTGCAAAAAATTTCATTAAGTTCTTAATATAACACAATATTTAAGAAATTTTTTATATCCAGCTTTGAATATTACAATCAAATCAATCAATCGAAGAACTAAGAAAACACTTCCATCCGGATATGATAAAAAGTAATTTTAGCTTCCAAAGAACAAAAATGATTTCTATTAACAAAATAATAATTAATATTGCACTAAATAAAACCTTAACCTTGAGTCCGCCAACACTTTTTATTTCAATCTGTTTTAGATTAAAGGTTAGTAATAGCCTAACTTTACATACAAGGTGCGTATTTAGTAGTCTTTACTTTTTAAGAATTATATAAATGTAATAAATGTGGATAGTTAAGTCGCTACTTAATTGATTGCTTCATTGTCAAATAGAATTTGAAAAGTAAAAGAATAAATTCCAGAAATCGTCAGACATTGAAAAAATGTAAGATGAACCTTTTAGCAAATACTTAAAAGTAAGAGTTGATTTAACTAATTCGCTTGACAGTATGACATTTTAAGAAGCCTTAACAACAGCAGAAACAACAACATAAAAAGGAACCCAACGCTTTACGTGTTGCACTAGAAAATGTCGTCGGATAATTGGAAAAAGTCAGAACAGGCAGGATAGTGGCTGGAGAGGAAAACAGATCCTGGCCAAGAGATAGTCGGCGATTCTAATTAAATTCATGCTCACACTTTCGTTTAAGCAAATTTACAGCAAGGCGTTCGCTTGGCAAGGGGGCGTGGCAGGCAGAGGCAAAAGGCAGAGACAGTGGCAGCGGCAGGACAGGAACTGCTACAGTTCGCCGGCTAAGGGACAAAAGTTGAAGGCAACATTAATTGCAAATCCGCAGCGCCAACCAAATGAAAGAGAGGGCGCAAAAGAGAGAAAGAGGAGTAGAAAATGGAGAGTAGCTGATACAGGAGCCTTCTCAGCCTTGTCAGCCTGCAGTTGTTGGTTGTCCTCGTTGTGGCTCATATCCTTGACCCGTTTTGTTGCCGCGCCGCAGCGCCGCAAAATTAAAACGGCTTTTTCTTAGTTCATTTCATTGCATTTCATGAACAATTTAAGCCAATTGCGAGCTTCGCTCCATACTGTCCTTGCGCCCTGAGCTTTATAAATTCATTTTGAATAACAGTTTACAGTATGCATCAACAACAAACAGGAGCAAGAGTGCCACAACCGAAAGTGTTCAGCTAGTAAATTCTCTATTATATTATGTTACTAACATTCAAATTAGATGAATGTTTTACACAACTAAATTAGAAATTAAAAATTAAAAATGTGCTTACTCTATGTGCTATCCAGCTTTTTACAGGGTAGCAAAAGTGAATTTACTTAGCATCATCTTCCACTTTTGCATAAAATGTTTTCTCACTTAATTAAATTTTTCTTTAATATAAAAAGCAAAAGTTTTTTATAGTTAGTTCATAAATGAAAGTTCATTTGAATGCTTCTATGACCTATTTCCAAGTTTTTATTATATTAGACAAGTTAAATAGCTATCAAGTCAGGAAATTAAATCGTACGTTTAATAACAAAAAATCAATTACAAACTGACCCCATAAAAAAAGTATTTAAGGAGGAAAATTCCAACTGCTACTTAGACAAAAATTAAAGCCAGTTTTAATTAAAATCCTACAGCTGCTCGCAAAAACTAACCTCAAAATCTTATTTACACGTCTAACCGCAATTTAATGTAGCATACTTTTTGGCATCCCATACAACAGACGGCAGTCAGAATTCAGCCTCGCCTTTTTATTTATTACTTCAATAACGCGACGCGCGCCTTAGTTGAAGTGGGTGTGGCATGCTTCACAAAAGTTATTAAAATGCGGCTGCCTTCAGCTTTTCTCCCAGTTATTTACTGTCGACGCGTCCTAACCAAATCGCGACAGGTGGTTGCCACACGTGTGAGTGTTTGAATGGGTGTGGATGTGTGTGGGGTAATCTCATTAATAGGCTGTGGTGCGATTTACGTTTGCTTTATTAAAGTGATGAAATGTTCTTTAACAAGGAAGATATTACAGAAAATAAAAACAAGATTAAAAATATCCAATTAAAATTGATATTGAAAATGATTTAATATTCTAAAACGTATTCAAAAACTAATAGCTTACAAACATTTAAAGCAATCTAAAAAAAATTAACAAAATAAAATTTAAATAGCATTAAACAAAAACTCAATAATAATCAAAAAAATATTTATAAAAATTTCCTGACAAAAATGTGAGTGTGTTTGACTTGGCGTATAGTATAAAATGTAAAGCATTACTAACGTTTTCAGTAGAATTTTAGGACTTTGAAAAAATAATTGTACAAAATTAAAATACCTTAAAAAACCTAAGTGAATGAAAATTACTAGTTATATTTTATACATGCTAAAATAAAAGCTCTGCAAAAACTGATTTGCTATTCATGTTAAAATTTGTTATTTCAAAAAAATATTGACATGCTAAAAGTTTTAATTTATTTTAGAGGAGAACATTTTAAATATTATTTTAAGCCATCAAATATATATAAAGTTTCGCTAATAGAATAAAATAAAACAAAAATAGTAAGTTACGTTTCATGCATGTATAAAATTTAAGCTTTATAAAAACTGATATGCGTTTTATTTTTGTATTTCAGGTCAACAAATAAATTTATGCAATTTGGTACAGGACCCTTAAAAGATATAAAAAGTAAATAAATATTAAAATGTCAAACTATTCTTTAATATAGAAAATACCACAGAAAAACCATTTTAAATAGAATTTTAAGCCATACATGAAATGAAAGTACCTCTTAAAGATTACAAGTACTAAGTATAAATAAAATGATTAGGTTCATTTTATATATGTAAAAATTTTAATCTCTACAAAAAAACTAATGTGCCATTCAGTCTGTAATTCCTGAAAATCCTTTGCAATTTCGCATACGTACAGTGAAGCTTCGTGTAAGCTTAAAGCATGTGGGTGTGAAAAAATGTTACACAACAAAAAAAATCTGTAATAGTTTTACACAAACATTTATACAGACATTGTAATCATTTAACAAAACTGCATTTAATGCAGGTAAGCACCATTTACAGAGAATGCCAAAAGAGATTCCATGTGTAGTGACAGTGCAACTGTGCATACACTATGGCTTTCAAACTTCAGGTAAGGTAAACTGGATTTTTGGTATTCGCTTGAATTGCTTTTGGGGCAATTTGAATTTGCACAAACATTTTACTGTTGGCCAGTGAGTGCCTTGCACACATTTAAAAGTAATTTTTAATAGACTTGCAACACTTGGGACGCATAATGCAAGGCAACTTTTTGGGCCAACAACAAAATATTATGCAACTCGAAAGTTGTATTTTGCCAGACATAGGCAAAAGTTTTGTTATTGCCTCATCAACCCTTTGCCAACTCTGTTGTACATAGTATATATGTATACGTAAGTCTTATAGTCAAGGCAGTCAGCTCCTGAAGACTTCTGGCACTTGGCCTTAACTTGGCCAAATAAACAAATTTTCATTGAAAAAGATTTTTCCAGCACTCTGAAAATGCTGCCAAAATGCAAAAATGTTTATAAATATTCAAATTCCCTTTTTGTTGCTGCATTTGCTTTCACGCTATATAAACTACTCGTATTTCAACTTTATTCTACAAGTCTTGCGATGTTTTTTAATTCTCGCCAAGCAAAAAAAAAAAAAAAGAAACCTTAGAAAATATAACATTTTTTTTAGCAAAATAAAAAAACAAGTCAACAAAAGAAAAACTTGAGGAAAAGTTTTCTTGGCAATTGAAAAGAAAAACTTTACATGTGTGCTCTATGGTTGCGTATGTGTGAATGTTTGTGTGTAAATGTGTGTGTTATTTTTTGGTTGAACTGCAAATGCTGTGCAAATATTTGCTGGGCAGCTCGTTTGGGGGTCAAGTGTTGCAAGGTGAGAAAAATCAAGAGGTAATCTAAAGAAATTCATCTGAAAGACTGGGGAATAACGTAAGGTAAATCCTTTTCTAAAATAGAATCAAAATAAATCCATTTAAAATGGTATATTTTGTTGTAATTTTGAAGTAAATCTTTAAAATAAATATGAATATTGAATGAATAATTAAATATAAATGATACTTAATAGCAGGTAAATAAATTGATAATTGTAGTAACGAAAAGTATTTTTTTAACTAGAAACTTTTTGTTCGATTTATGCATTAAATTTTAAATAGTATTGCAATCCATATCTAATGTTTTATCAGGTAATATCTTAAATATATTTCAAACAAACCTTTATATGATCAAATATTTATTTTTATTAATCGACTTTCAGTGCCAAAAGACAAACCCTACAGATTAAGGTGCTTGTCAATATGCATTAAGTCATATTTTTACTTTTAAAATTAACCAAGCTTTAAAATTAACTTAGCTGTATTTATAAATATTATAATCACTATAATAATTATTATTATACTGATAAAATTTCGTTGTAAAATGAAAAATGTTTCTATTTGACTTGAAATTCCCAAAAATCATATTAAATCAAATATATAATGCTTTGATTCAACTAAAAACATAGTAGGATATTGGAGTTAATATGAAAAATATTTGAACCAATGTTGAAAATTATTGATTTAAATATAATACATATATTCAATTCTAACATATAAAATATTTGAATCTAAAAAGTGCATATTAGAAAGAGAAATCCCAAATTAGTGCCTATTTTGCATAAAAAATTGATTTTGATTGTATACATATATATTGATATTTTTACTAATTTATATTTTAAATTTTCTCTTAATGTCTTTTATAATTCTTTAAAGCTATATTTAGAATGATTATTATAACTAAACTATTGATATTTGTATTTATTTATATTTTCTTTTCAAATATCAGCAAAAAATCGAATAACTTATTTGCTTTGACTTCTCACATATTGATACACGCTTTAAAGTTCCATCAAAGCTCAAAGAGAAATCTATTAAATAAGTAAATTTGACTTGTAACAAATTGAACAGAAAATAACAGTTGCCAACACTTTGGAGAAAATACAATAAAAAGCGTAAAAGTAAAATTTACAGTCCTCTAGAATAGTAAAAAGAATCACATAAAATAAAACTAATCCAGCAGGAAATGGAAATAGAGCGTATGCGAGGCGGCACTTTCAATTAAATGCACCATCATAGAAACGTTTCGACTAAGCTGCAAAATAGTCGCTTGCACCATCAACAAACAAACAAACAAACAAACAAACAACCCAACAAACAAAAAAAAAACAGCCCAACAACCCAACAAAGCAGCGCGTCAAAAAGCAACAAATGCGTTTAATCAAACATGCAACAAAACAGGCCCCATGTTCCATGTGGCATGTCATCAAAGGCAAAAGGGGGTGTGGCAACCTAGTTGCTAAGAGCTGGGCACAAAATGCAAAAAAAAAAAAATTAAAACGAGAGGAGAGCAAAAAAAAGGAAAGCAAGCGCAAATATTTGTCAACTGTAATGAACATTTCATATTTTCTTCTTCAGAATTGTTGCTGCTCTTGTTGTTGCCGTTGTAGTTGTTGTTGTTGTAATGCTTTTCAGAGCCCATTTTCTTTTCACATGCAGCAAAAAGTCCAGGTCTCAATGAGAGTAGAAGAAGAACCAGCAGCAGCAACGGCAGCAGATGAAGAGCTTCCATCATAAATAGAAATGTAATACACAACACATATTGCTGCCCTGCAGTTAAATTCCCCCATCCCTATTTTCTACTCCTTCCCTTCATCCAGCTCACATCCTGTATGTGTGTTGCCATCCAAGTCTATACACACACACAGATACACACTTACACTCATACCCACCTAGAAAGTGTGTGTGTTATCACTTAACAGCACAAATCGGTGCGAAATACGTAACCAGATTCTAATTTATTTTCAATTTAAAAAGGTAAATGTGCCAGGACATAAGGGAGCTTTGAATGTGATCGCATGGATTGGGGGGCGTGGCAGACAAGCAATTGCCCTGCAGCAAACTATTTGACAACGCACAATGTTGAAAACATTTTTTTTTCTATTTCCCCCGATTTTAGAACAGACACAAATGACACAAAGCAAATGTTTGTTGTGCAAAAGTTAAGGCTTACAGCAAATGGCCGCCTCAGGTGTATCATGTGAATGTACTTTGTTGGCCTAAACAAATTGTTGCTGTGCATCTGTGTTTGAGCTAACAAAAATTAAAATTCCTGCCCAATTTAACTGAAAACCTAAAAGAAGGAATTTTTCTTTTACAGTTGGCCAAAAATTCCTAAAGTGCATTTGCAATTACCTGATATGCTTTTCCTTAGAGATTCCAAATATTTGGTAACAATTTACGTTGCACACATAGTGGCTATCTCAGAAACGTTAAGATACATTCGTGCTTTAACTACTAACACGATTTTAACCAAGAAGACTTTGAATATTAATGCACAAAACTTGGTGAACTGAAGGGAGCTAACCACTGAAATCAAATAATAAATTCGCAAGTTATTTCTAATAAGTGTTTTATTAATCTTAAATAATTCAGTACAGTCCTTGATAATTTTAAAATTAAACTAACCATCGTCCGTTTACAAATGCAAGATTAAAACTCCTTTATTTAAAGTAAATGAAAAACTTGTTCTCATATAATTTGAGTGACTCATTTACAAGTCCATAATTCGTACTTTTAAGTCTCACTTCAAGCTCATCTAACTCATAAACCTGTTAGTCTCAGATACATATTTAATGTAATCGTCTTAAAGCTACTTATTCCTATAAGTCAGATTGCCTATATTATAAACATTGTGCTTTGTTTTATGCTCACGTTGGCCACCTGACGCATAATGCTTTTACAAAAATTTAACTCAAAAATAAAATGGAAAAACAAGAGGAAAAGTGAAATTTTAAGCACTGCGCTGACAGACGACGAACACAAAAACAAAAGTGACAACAACAACAGAAATGTGGCGACCTAAACACGCGGCTCGCTTATCAGAACAACAACAGCTGCAATATACAGAAATATTTACATCTACACACACAGCCATTCATAGAGTCTGTGTGAACATTTTCTATTGCATAAGCCAAGGCGCGCGACTCAAAAATTCCCGCAGCCATTTTATTATTATGTGCAAAGTTTTTTTATTCAGAGCGCGAGAAAAATACGTGGAAAATAATAAAAACAAATTCAACGAAAAGTGGAAAATGCTTTAAGAGGAGAACGAGCAAACAGACAGAGAGAGACAGAGAGAACGAGGGAGATGGAGAAAGTAAAAGAGATGGAGCCTGCAGTTGCACATTTATAAGAAGAACCAGAATGACAATGACACTTGATGCATGATGGCAGCAGGGTAATAATGACAACGACCAGGAGCTCAAAGAGTCGGAGCCAGAGTCGAGCAACTGCTGCTTCTTCTTCTTCTGCTGCTGCTGCTGTTGTCTCATTTGCAGCATTTCGTATGCAAATGCTTGCAACGTGCGATAAAATGGTGCAAGAATGCAATAAGCTGCAGGTAGCCACAGAGCACAGTACAGATGATGATGAAGCAGCTGCATCTTTGCTTTCGGATTCACTTGAATATACATATATATATGTTATATATATATCTAGCATATATATAAGTACAATTTCGTTAAAGTAATAGAATCACTAGAATACAATTTCTTTTTGATAGAAATACATTCGATTGGGGTTTGAATGCTTTCAAATAACCAGATTTAGTGTGTTGACTAATTTCCTCAATAAAAATAATACACTATAAAAAAATAATTAAAAAAAAAATGTAAAGTATGTGTTAAATTTTTTGTAAGGAGGAAATCAGTAGGAAAAAATAATCATAGTGGTGCTATTTTATTTATCGCTGCTGTACAATTGTGTGATTGTGGTGAAAGTGATCCCAAAGTTGGCTAACAAAGTTGACGGGGATTACGCATTCGCATTGATGAATGCAGAACCATTTAGCTGGCAAATGAATGCCATGCCAAAACTATTTGACGTTTTCAACTTTTAAGGCCAAGTTGCAGTTGAACAAGTTTGAAGAAGAACAAGAAGTCTGAGCAACGTTGCCAGGGCAAATTTAGATTGATCTCTGCCAGAGCAACCGAAGCTGCCTTATTAATTTGCATCCTGCCATGACAGTTCAAATAGCGCGACAAGGACTCCCAGGACTTTTAGCTGCCTCTCAAAAGTTTAACAACGGCCATGAACAAGTTTTTGGGGTAGCTAAAACGTTTAGCACCTTTTACCAAAGACAGAGACAGCGACAGCTACATAGAAATAACATCAACACCTACACACACAAATACACACACACATACCCACATACAGGCATTCGCACTTCAATCACTTTAATTGAAACACGAAGTCTACTCATTTATCTACATCAGCGGCAAATATTGCTTTTTCCGCCGCCGCTCTCCTTCTCCCTCTCAGGAAAATCTATAAGAATATATGAGTGAGTGTGTGTGTGTGTGTGGGTGTGTGAGTAGATGCCAAAGCTGATAATGATGAAAGCTGTCTCCCAGCTGTCTTTTGTGTCTAAGTATGTGTCTGTGTGTCTCTCTCAATTGCTGGAGTTGCGTGAAAGTACTTCAATTAGGCGAATTGTGAACACCAAAAGCAAAAACATCAAAAACTCTTTATACCCTACAAAAAAAAATGTAAGACAGGATATACACAACATCATTCAAAAAACTAAGAATTAATGCAAATATAGCAACGAAATTAAACTATATTTAAGGCTAGGCACTTCATTTTGTTGATTACATAAACAATCCTACAGGATATTTTCAAGTCTATATGTGCCAAACAATCATCAACTTTTCTGCTCTACCGTTGCGAAGGAAATTGGCAAAAATCTCTAACGCTCGTCTGTGCGAATTAAAGCTTTGGGTGCCCATATAACGACAGGTTCAACAAGTATCAATCATCGAACCACAGTAGAGCCTACAGAAAAAACGGTTGTTCAAATGAAAGAGAAATGATAATGAGGGTACATACTCTTACTCTTCAAATAAAATGCAAAAGATTCACTTGAAAAGTGGAAATCAATTGTAAACATAAAGAAAAAAGTTGAGGAGATGTGGAAATTACACTAAATTATAATTAATATATCAAATTATTTGTGCCTGCTAAACAAATACACTAAACAATTATTTAAAAAGTTATTTGAAAATTGTACACTGAAAATGCTGATAAATTTGTACACAATTAAAAGGTGTATTTAATTAAACGCGATGCACCAGCTAAAAAGTACTATAAACGCATTTAAACTCTTGCATGCATATAAATTTCCAACGTTGACTAAAGCTTTAAAAAAGAAATGGAAGACTTGGGAATGCCCTATAGATAGTTCAAACTCCAAAGATAGATGGCCAGACAGAAGCTCTAGCTAGCATTATTTGTATAAAATATGAACTCTTCCAACATACATATATATTATACCTTACTTTAGTTCATATTGAATATTTGCAGGGTATGCAAATAATAACAAATTTATCGAGTGAATGGAATATGCAAATTTAGGCTATCAAAACCATAAAAATAATAATTTTTAATTAAATAGATTCAAAACCAATGTGCAAAATAAACAAATTAGAAGATGAATTACAGCATGTATTTATCTACTTAATTATTACAGCAATTAAAGTGACTCTGCTTAACTAGCTTTTAGTGGCTTAGCCAAAAGAAGCGTATGTCAGTAATTAAGCCAAACTGCTGCTAATTGACAGTATGTTATCTGAAAGTTGACAGGTTGGAGAAAAGGGAGGTGGCTGAGTAAAATTTACAAAAAGGAGGTTGGAAGAAGTAGGTGAAAGAGGAGGTGTAGATTGAATAGTCAAACCTGTACTTAAACTGGTGGATAAGGTGCTATCAAGATCATCATTAAAAATAAAAGAAAAAGTAATAGAAATATGGAAAGTATGTAATCAAAAGAGTGCTATCAAAATAATAAAAACCTAATTTTTTCAAAGTGAAAGACAAGAAATTGCTCAAAAGATATTAACAATAGACAGATAAAAACTCTTCTCTTTCGATTATAAAGCTTCACTGCCACCAGTTTCTAAAACTTTAACAAAAATGATACCTTAAAAAGTTTTTACAAGCTTTAAAGCACATCTACCCGAACAATTGGCACTTTAAATAATAATTTTATAGACCATAATCAAGGGAGCTTATCAGAAAAGCTTTATGGCAGCAGTTGCAGTAACTTTAACAGTCCTTCAGTTGTCTCTTTGTATCTAGTGAATTTACTATGCTAAATCCTTTACCAGCTATCATTTCCTCATAACAAACCATTGTCATTTATGGCCGCCAAATGACTAAAGTCATAATTTAATGTGCTCTTCCCTTTACACAACATAATTTAATGCTGTGCTCTGCAGAGAAGCAGCATTGTCCTTGGTCAATGGCCATGATAACCTGGCCAGTTGACGCCCGTTGACTTTGGTTTACTGTACGAATATACGCCATAAATTGACGTTATTAAGGACAGGACATTTTGTCTACATCAAGTGGTTGACCAAGTGTTAGAGGGGGCACCAACTAATGGCCAATCAAATTAAATATCTTCCCAAAATCTGATTTAAAATACCAATAATTTTTCAATGGCAAGACGATCTGCAGACTTGGCCCATTAGGCGGGTCAGAAACAAAACAAAACAGAACAGATGCTGACTCATCAGACAGCTGCTGGCTCATTTGTCCAGCTCCGTCGGCTCCTGTTCCTATTTGGGACTATTTTTATCACTAATAGATGCCACTTTGTTGCCTTGGCCCAGAGGCCAAAGAAAGAATCACAAGTTGCGCTGCCCCAAATTGTTGACAAATTTCAAGGCGCACCTGGAAGACAAATTATCAAAATACGGGGCGACGACGAACTTTCTGCAAGGTAATGAAATGATGACAAAGCAGCCAAAGAACGTTGATAGCCAACATCAGCAGCAGCAGCAACAATAACAACAACAACAACAACAACAAAAAGAGCGCCAAGGACACAGGACGACCTCTAGTCTAGTCGAGATACCAAACTTTTGTTTGTTTTCCTCACTTTAGCTTTGAGGATGTACATTTATCTACCTGCTCTTTTTTTCGAAACCGTCATTAATTAAACGCTCGGAGTGTAAGAGCGGAAAACGATCAGAACGCGAAAGGAATTTCACAGGACTATCAGGAGACTTACCAGGACAAACATGGCTCAGGTTAAGTGAGGTTATGTACACACAGCCAGCTAATTCATGTTTGTATTTGAATTTGTCTCGATGTCTGCGATTTTGAGAATCTCAAGTCTCTCCTCCTCTGTCAGTCATCGTAAAAGCCAAATGTCGGTCATTTGGTTGATTACAAACACAATTAGCTACGGTTTATTTGATTTTCAAATCGCCCAGCCAGACAATGACTTCGATTACATTCGATACATTCCGAATCGCAGCAACAATCGTGAATTTATAATTTATGGTAATTGCCTCTGAGTTAATGTATTTGCTTAAAATTCTAATAAAAGTTACATTACTTTGAGAGGGAGAGGAAGAAAGTAGGCAAAGTAACTGAAAAAAAACTAATCAAAAATAACTGTACTTTTCTTTTATGTTATGAAACTTACCTTTAAGCCAGATGACGAAATAAAAGACTTTAAAAGTGTAAAGATTTAATACCATATTTTCTTTGAATTTGATAGCTCTTGAATAGGTTAATTAATCAATGAAAAATGACTTTATCGTATTATTTGAAGCTGCTTAATTTTTAAACAATTGTTATTAAAATTTTTGACTTTCATTATTCACACCTAATCAGTTATTTATTTTATTTTCTTAGAAGTAATGCACAAATTAATAATTTGTTCGACTCTTATGTAAATTCAAAATAACAACTGTACACTTTAAAAGTCGAGTCGAGTGAAGGAAGTTGAAGCGGACCCTTCATTGCATATGATTTTCTTTGTTGTGGCCTTGTGTCAAATTCAAGAAGCAGAGCAAGTTTCTTTTTCCTTTCTCACATAAATCAATCAAACATCTTGCAATGCAATTGTCAATCAATAAACCAGTCTGAAAAGTGCCAAAAAGAAATACAAAAATTAAAACTCAAAAAAGAATGAAAATCGACTCGCTCTCGACTTGAAGCAACTGCAATTTATCACAGCAAATAGGCAAATGACGATGGAGGTGTCAGCGGCTTTTCATCCCTCCCTCCTGCAGGATATCAATTTCAGGCGACTGTTGGCTCATTTTTAATGCGCGACGACATCGCCCGCTCCTGCATAATTATGCATTATTTCCCACCCACCCACCTCTCTCAGTTCAGAGCAAGTTCGAATCGAAAGTTCGCCGGCGGCGGCATTTAAGCCACCAATCAGCGTCAGAGCCAGAGCCAGAATCTAAAGAGGGCCCGAAGGTCCGTTAAAGTTGGCTAATGCCAACACGATGGCGCCTGTTTTGAATTTTGAAAAAGTACGTGAAGCAAACTAAGTGATACCCTCTCCCTGCTGCACTGAAACACGGCTGTGGATTCATAGCCATAGCCATAGTCATAGCCGTAAACGTATCCTTATCCGGACATAACTGCACCAAAGTATGGCAATCATTTTTGCTTTAAGCCAAGTCTTCGCGACTGCTTGGCCGTCGGAATGACCAACATTTTCAATTACAACAAAGGAATGCCGGTCATTATTTATTATGCCGACCGCATGGCCTCGACTCCACTCCCTCCCTCTTCCCCCCTTTGCTTATTCCCTCGTTCTTCAGAGAGATCTCGTCAGCGAGCTCATTTCAACATTGAGCAACTTAAGCCTTTCCCACTGGCCAGAACGACTGTCCTTTTGGCTTGAACGCGTTCGTCTGCTTAGTGGCATTCATTCATCTAATATTCATGAAGAAAACGTTGTACTATACATATACATTTTGCAGCCACTGTCTACGTCTGTGTGCGCCGTCATTTTTCAGAAACAGCCTCACCAATAGACGTCCATCCCGTCCGGCTTTTCATAATTTTGCGCTCTTTATAAGACGTGCAAGCTGCACTATTTTATTTGTTGCCTCCTTTTCACTCCTTGACATTAACTCCTCCCTTCTCCTCCTGCTCCTACTCCACGTTCGACTCCTTTCAGCTACAGCGACTGTCAGTTTTATGTGTTTTATGAAATTTTTCGCAGCATATTTTGTGTATATTGTATTACGCTTTTGCTTAATTTTGTGCGCCGCTTGTTGTAAAATGTTCTGGCGAAAAATGCTCTCATAAATCAAACACAGGCAGTAACCCCCTTCCTCCCTCTCTTACAGCCTGCTTAACATAACCACTGGCTCTGTGTGTGGGTGTGTGTGTTGGCCAAGTGGCGACGGAGCAAGTTCATTGGCTCGAGATTTTTGGTAGGAAAATTTTTAATTGCATTCTGCAAAACTCAGTTGTAGTTTTCTATGCCAACTTCTCAATTGTACAAAAGGCTTGCTGTCCTGTCTCTTGCCTCCTTTATCTTCTTCTTTAAGGACAAAAGGTCAAACATATTTTAATATTCATGAGGGCTTTGCTTTGGCAAAAAGGCAGCAAGGCTAAACTTGCTCGGACCGAAGACCCGCAACTCCAGCATATTAAACAAAAGGATTGAATTTGACCAAAAACCAATAAGCACGATTTAATTTGTTTAACTGTACATAGACTGTGATAAGCCATAAAGCATATTTAAACCTCAATTATAGCACTTGATTGGATTGTTTATGCTCGTAAATTGATTATTTGAATTTTAAAGTGCTCTCACAAATTCCTACTCAAATATTTAGGCTGCGCCTAAATTAGTTTTAATAAATTTACAATTCAGTAAAGTGCCAATTACATGCAGTTGTAAAATTAATACCTTAATTGTATGGCAATTTGAAGAATCATTCAATGAAAAAAGAGATATTCCTTTACTACAAATGTTTAGAGAGAGTCCTTGGCTGCTTCGAAAAGACTTAAAGTATAAGTAAATCCTTCTTACTTAGCAAAAAAATTGCTTCAAATAAATAGAATGAATAGACTTATTTGCCATACATGTTACCTCTCTACAACTTACACGTCAAGTCTTTCATTTAATTGCAATTCTAGCAACTGGGTCAATTAAAGCTCAATGTAGCAAATTATGATTGACAATCGGACAAAAAACAAAGAACACACAAGTACGACATTATTAGCATGACCCGATTTTTCTTCTTTCATTCATTATTATTTCTTTCGAACGAAAGAGAAACCCATAATGAAGTTGCTAAAGAGAGCTGCCCAAAAGGCAAATAGAAACAACAATACGATGATGAAAATGATGACAAGCATGAAGGAAAGAAACCAAAAAAAAAAAAAAAAGAATACAAGAAAATGCTACTAATTTGCTAGGCTCGTATTCATAATGTTCTCTCAGTTCGGTTGTTGTTGTTGTTGTTGTTCTAAGTAGTTGTTGTGGCTGTTGGCCAATGCCTAATTGTTGGCCAGCCCTGACACAGTGCCACAGAAAGCCAAACAATGGCAAACAAATGTAAAGGCAAACCCTTTTTTTTTACTCATTCACAAATAGGGCCGAAACAACAAATGAGTTCAGTCATCGGGCAAATGCGGCGTATGCGTAATATTATTTGTGTTGTGCGGTCTCAGTGGCTCTCGATTTGATTATGTAACAAATAAGCCACACAAGTGGCAGCAGCAACAACAACAATAAGAAATAAGTTGTATGTATTGCAAACAATAGAACAATCTGTATATATATAAATTTTTGATTTATTTGAGCGTATAAAGGACACACAGGAAATCCAAGAAGGAAAAACAGAAGCGCCACAAAGTTTTCGTAACAATTGTAGGCCAGGCCATGCCCTGGACCCCTCCCTTTTCAAAAGCACTCTACTTTTACCCCCCTTTATATCCCGCAACGAAACACCTACAATAATCCTGTTAAAATTTTGTTTGTTTCCATCGTGCAAAAGTTGTGTTTGGTTGTTTTCGGTTTTTATGGCTGCAACTTTGGCAGGTTAACCAAACTCAAATCGATTTAGGAGCAGCCAACAGGAAATTGATTTCGTATGCCGTCTGCAGATCATACCTCCCCATTTCTTTACCCCCTTGGCCTTGTCTTTGGGATTCTTCTGGGTTCCTTCATTTGGCCAAATGACCCAATAAAACACAAAGCTCGCTGCGGGAAAATGTTTCTTTGATTTGCCAGCAACGTTCAAATTAGCTGCTCTATAGTTTTTCCCTCCGTCTTTTTTTATATCTGACTATAAAATGTTTTCGCGCGAATTTTAATTTTGCTGCGTTCGTTCCCGCACTTCCTCATCTCCTACCGACCTTCGACCCTTGCACTGTTATTCACCCTCTAGCACATCGTTCACTGTTTGCTTTTGTATTTGCGCTTGTAATTCATTTTAGCGTGAAACTTCATTTGCTACCCATTTCCATTGTTTTCCTTTTCCCCTTTAGCTACAAATTGCCCTGCAGTCAATTTGCAATCTGCTTGCTTCCAAAACACCATCGATGTGTTCAATTTGTTTCGATATTTTATTAGATTTATTAATTAATTTCATGTGCAACGCAATTTACCAAAAACAATACTTTGAAATGAAACACCATTTGCTGCTCTACAAAATATTAAATTAAGTTGATATTACAAAAAACTTATAATAAGCAGTAGAGGAGAGAAGAGACGAAACTCAGAAAAAGAAACGTATTAAACAATAGTTAAAGAGGCAGCTGTTGTATCTCTTATTCGAAATGGCAAACATTTGTATCTTTTAGAGAGGGTATGAGAATGATTGTAAAGTAATCTATAAATTGAGTTTAAATTGCAAATAAATTAGTATACCAAATGTAATAATATTGTATAAAAACTAGGACATATGATTAAATTTACTACCAATTTACATAATATTTACTTTTTACACATTTCTAATATCTCAATTAGGTTCATTGAACTCTGCTTCCATCTGTTGATGCAGAAATAACACGAGCTGTTCTTAGAGTCTAAGATTCTAATCGTTGACAAGTGTTTCTAAAACTACTTGGAATCATTACATGTAAGAGCACACATGTAAGTACATGTATTTTTAGTTTGATGTTATTTTCCCCGTCATGTTTATGGCTACTTCAAGTAAGTTTCCATCGAGTACAACAAGTTAATAACTTTGGCACAAATGTGGCAACAGTAAAAGTGGCAAAAGTGTCTCAATTGTTGGCTGATGTTTATTAAATATTCTACAAGGAGGCAACTCTTGCAACACATTTAATGGACAGCACAAATAAGTATATGTACATATGTATGTGTGGCAACTAAACAAATGCTCCTTCAGTTAACGACGTTTCCCTAGAAGCTTCCCCTTTGCAATTATGCCACGGATGATGAAGCGTTTCTTTGACTGTTCACAACTATGTTATTTACGCTTATTAAAAAGAAATTATACAGCTAAATATTGTGCATATATTTATTTTCCTCTTTTACTGCTTCTTCTTCTTCCTGTTCTTGGTATGCACACTGACACAAAATTTATGTAAGCGATAAGCAACAAATTATTTGCTGCTTACACGAAAAAAGAATGACAAAAAATACACTATTCTAAAAAAACGAAGATTAAATACTCTTGCTGGGATAAAAGACAGTTATACAAAGAGAAAGCAATATAAATAATTGTTATCGATATATATCGGTAATAGAGAAACGAGCGATAGACGTTGTGCAACACTCTGAAAATATTCTAAGGAGGGATTAGAAAAATTCTATAGGTAAATAAATTGGTGTTGATTAATGAGACTAAACTTAGTATTGAACTTTTGCCTTAAAATATTGAATAAATATTTATGTTAACAGTTAAATAATTAGAAGTGCATACATGCATTGCACATTTCACAACACTAGTAAAGGACCGTTATGTAAGTGTATAAAAGTGGATCCAAATTACTCGACATTGTAAAAGCTTCTCTCAACCATCAAGTGGAAGCGCATAAATTTGCCAAAAGTTCGTTTTGGGTAGAATGAGAGAGAGGACGAGAGAAAGAGAAAGAGAAAGAGAAAAAGAAACTAATCAATCTTAATGTCACAACGAGCAACAAATTTTTAGCTGTTGTTATGGGTTCTTGTTGTTGTTATTGTTGTTGCTGTTGCTGTTTTTGATGTCATTAGAAAATGTTGCAGGTGAATGGAATGCGAACGATCCATTTTCAGTTCAAGAGGAAAACTTTTGTCAGTTGCTCTTTGGGGAGATGTGGAAAAACAACAAAAAAAACACACACAAAAAAAGAAGAAATGTCTAAAAAAAAACAGCTGAAAGAAAAATCGAAACGTTTAAACTTTAACGCTGCGATTTCTTTAACATTTGGGGGCGTGTTTGGATTATCGTATGGAGAGGCGTGTCCTGTGTGTGTGCCTGTGTGTGTATGTACACCCTGTATTCAACGAATTTGACATTGCGTTGGACGCATGACAAACGTGCCGTCTGGTGATTGATGTCTCATCATTCAGCTGAAAGCACAGAATTCTTTTTTCTTCTTTTTTTTTTAAAGCCGTTTTACAAATGTTTACAATGTTGCGTGATTTGCAATTGAATAAGAGAGTGCAACATGAAAGTAGAAACAGTGCTTAGCTGAGGACAAGTCAACAAAAGGAACGCAAAGAAGTTGGACTGAAGTCGAAAGGGGGGTAACCATGGGTTAACTGAAAAGTTTTCATGATGACTGATAAGAGCTTAGCCATTAGGTCAGTCAAGGGACAGAAATAGGACATAAAAAGAATAATGAGACATTTTGTTCCCTAAACAAACGAAGTGAACTTCTAGCATTACATTAAGAAAAATAGAGAGTGAACGAGAGGGAGAGAGAAAGAGAGAGGGGGAAAAAAAAGCACATATGCGTAGATAGAAAAGCTTAGCAAACAAATTACAGCAGGCAGGAAAGCTGAAGTTTTGAAAACAATGCAAATTAAAGTAGCCGTAGAGGATATGTGAGATTTAGACATAAACAAATCGACAATAGAAATGGGACTTAAACTCAATTGTAAAGTAAACTGTTTGAAATAAGTGCATGTTCAATAAATATGATAATAGTGTTTATGTTTATAAAGAAACAAATCATTATAACTTCAAATACTCTTATGGATTGCCAAAATAAAAAGATAACAAGTAAGTAACCATATAGAAGAGCAAAACAACATTAAAGAAATTTACTTAAAATGGTAAAAAATTCCCTTTAAGTACTTGTTGTGCTAGTTGTCTAACTTGGAAAACTTCTTGGTCCACCCAAAAAAAATAGATTCTCCGATTTTGACCCAAACACATGCCAAATACATTACAAGTCTTGCAACAACAACCATTTCTCGAGGATTACGTGCCATTTGAGATACAAAGTTTACACTGGAATTGCCAAAAATAAAAAAATAAAAAAAAAAACAGAAAACAGAAAACACTTAACCTTGAAAGGTGTACACTGTACACAACGGATTCGTGTTTAAAGTGGACTCCAAAAATGTTTGTACACTGTTTTTCATTTAAGTTTACATTTGTGCAACGGAAAACTGAACGCTTCGCACACAAATCGCATAAATACCGGCAGTAGACGCTGACGGCAAAATAAATTATCTGAAACGCTGTTAGACCTCCCACAATGTTTACCACCCTCCTTCCTTTTTCACCCGTTATTGGCATTCCATAGTCGGGCAACAACTTCAACAAAAATTGGCATGCAACATCCGGTGGCGGCTGCGCTTAGAATTGCAACAACGCCAAAAGCTAGAAAACAAATGTCGAATTGAATGTCAGAATATTATTTGAAGCCTGGAGCCGGTTATGGCCATGGTTGACTACAGCTACAGTACAACCAACTATGGGTACATGGTAAAAAGGAGACATATATAGAGGGAGCATACGCAGCTTTGTGTGTAAGCCAAAATGCATGTCAATGAAAATATCTAGAGTGAGATATGCAAACATGTACCAAAAATGAATATTGAATGGGGGAAAAGCCACAGCAGCTTCCAGAGAATGAGATAGCAGTAGAGTGAAAGAGAAATGTAGGGACAGAAAGAGAAAATGGCAACTTGGCTTCTGTTTATCTGCCAAATATTATTACATAGCTTTTGAAAGGTGCGCGGTATGACATTTGCAGTGCAATACATTTGTCATTTTCCATGTTGTTTTCCACTTAACAAAGCATATGAAAAAGAATTGAAATTGGATCAATAATAATTGGGAAGAAAGGTAATAATATTTATCAGCATATCATTTTCGATTAAATGGTGAAACTGTAGCTATAGTGACCTGAAGAGAATTAGTTATAA
Organism: Drosophila putrida; assembly: GCA_037043535.1. Lineage (NCBI taxonomy): Eukaryota > Metazoa > Arthropoda > Insecta > Diptera > Drosophilidae > Drosophila > Drosophila putrida. The sequence continues at coordinate 3,472,479 of JBAMBI010000470.1, forward strand.
TGATAATTTAATGTAGAATGGAAGAACACGTTATGTAAATTTCATTAGTTTTGAAAGTCTTTTGTTAATTATCAAAAAACCATTTTTAAAAAATATTTGTTCTGTTGGTTAATAGAGAATGGTAGAGTCGAGTGTTAGTTGAAGAGAAATGAGGTCAAAAGAGTATAAAAATTAAAGGTAAACAGCATGTAAGATACTTTTTTTGTTTGTAACAACATTATATGCAATTCAAGTTCCAAATACTAACTTTGCATTTGCAGTTAATTCAATTCGTAACCTAAGATCCGGCCTGTCATCCAATTGTCCACAAATCGAAGTACGAAATCCGGACAATAGTAAAATCTCTTACGTTTCTTAGAGAACTTCCTTGCCTTACAATTGTGTCCAGTATTGTTGTATACGACGGAAGTAAGCTTTGAGTTTTATATGCTGACGCTTGATTATCGACACGCTTTTAGATCTCAGCTCCCATAGACCACACTCTTAGTAAAAAGTAAAAAGCAAAGAGTGGCAGCAACAAAAGCAACCAAGCAACAGCAACATAACAGAACAAAAGGAAAGCAAAGCAAATGTCTGCCATATAAAAACAGCCTTAAGATGCCAAACATTTTGTGCTACTAAAATATGTGGCAAGCAACTGAAGCCGAGATTGAGACTGTGGGGCGAAAGCTGCTGCAGAGGCAGACACTGAGCCGGAGAACAGTGGCAGCCAGTGTAGACCAATCTCTGGCCGCCTGCTTGCCGTTTGACAGTCATTTTCCAATAACTTCATTTTTCCGTTGTTGAGCAGAGATTGTGTTGCAGATTGCAGATTGGATGCAACAGCAGCAACGCGACGTCAGCTGGAAGCAGATAAGCACAGACCAGACCTCATACTGTGGCTGCCACAGCAACAGCAACAACATACAAAAATTGCATTGTATTGATAAGCAAAATCAGGTCATTGAGAAGCGGGGGCGTATACGTAATATGTATGAAAAGAATTCTCGTTTGTTTGTTGAGAAGATTTTCATTCTTTTGTCTGATTTTATCTATCTTTCTTTCTTTACACATATTTTCCAAACTGCCAAAAATTGAATTTGATCCGATTCGATTCTCGATTGAATATTTTTATAGAATTACTTATAAGTACTACATTATTCATATCCCAATGAATAGAACAGACTAAAGTTAATGGTTCATACTTGACTTTAAATTGCAATTATATTGAACTGAATGTATATTTATTTCTTTTATTTTAATAATCAAATAAAAACACAGTCATTATTTGAGTACACGCACTCATCTCTCATGTGTACAACATTGGTTAAGTTTAACAATGTTTAATTGATTTTAAATAAGAATAATATAAGCCCCAAACAGTCTGTTCATTTATTAATAATGAATAACCTATTGAACAACTAGCGAACAATTAAAACACAATTTTCATGATTAACACATTGATGGTATTTGTTTTGGGACTCGCAGATTTCCATTTACTTATGCAAGTATACACATAAAATAGTATTTGAATAAATTGTATGTTATTGTCAATATGAGTCAGTACATTAATGAGCAATTAATTGTATTTTTTTTTTCATGTTATTTAATCCTTTATTTCACTTTGTCACCATCGATATATGAATGCCTTTTGTATTGGATTGTGAGATCGTTCGACTAATTGAAGCGTAAACATTTCAATGGCTTTCGATGTGTTGGCTGGCTACAAATTGTTAATAAACAATGCATAAAACTCATTAAATAATTATGCAACGAAAATGTCATGTGGCCTATGGCGCCTCCGCCCGTTGCAAACGTCTTTCCCGCTAAATTGCATTACATGCGTTAATCAAATGTCAACGAATAAAATGAGGGAGGGCGCATGGTCAAGGGAAATATGCAGCGATTGTACGCTGAAATTGTGTTTAAAACTCCATCAATATTCAGATATTTAAATTAATAATGCGCACATTATCGGCGACAGCTAAAGGGACGGAAAAAAAGCCGGTTAAAACCAATACAATTAAACCGTTACTTGCTGTGCAATGCAGCCGCCATTTTATTTTTGCACGACGCTGATTACACTTCCGCTTTGGGAATCCCCGTGTATACCGTGAGCACGATGCATTAATGAATTAATTGTTCCACCGGATATTTCAAACATTTTAGATTTGTGGTTTTTAATTTCCTGCAAAATAATCGCAAAACGATTTCAACATTTGAAATGCAGCAGCTGTCGTAAATTAACACAGGGTATGATCATATTGCTAGAAAACATGTAACACTTTTATGAGGACAATAATTAGTCAATAAAAATAACATTTACTTTAATATAAAGGGTTTTCCTTTTCAAAAGCGAATCTATCGAGTTTAAAGTTAGTCGTTTTTTGCTGAACATTAGATGATTCTAGGGAATCTATTGCTCAGCATACTATTCACAATAACTTCTTCTGCTTGCTAACTAAAATAATATGTATGTGTTAAACATTTTGTGGCTTTTGCTCTTTGGCAGCCTGACTTTATATACCAACAACAAACAACAGCAAATATACCAACAAAACTAACAACAATTCAAACATTGTGACAATAGCATAAGCTGCCAAATGACTGACGTGTCAGTGTTTGTGTGTTTGAGTATGTGTGTGTGTGTGTGTATGGTTGAGTGTATATATTTTCACTAGTTTAGTGGTTAAATTAGCCTAAGTGCAGTCAACGTCACCAAAGAGGCGGCTTTTTGCGATTTGCAACCGAAATGTTTGCTAATAGAAAATATAAATTTTTGTAAACGGAAATTATGATATCAGAAAAGCTTTTAACTTAAAAAATCTCATAAAAAAGAAAGCAAGAAAATAGGAAATACATTTTTGACAGATTCAGCTGTGATTTGTTTAAATATGTATACTATAATATAAGAAAGGTTTTAAATATAACTTTTTTACACCTTAAATTTGATTAAATGTAATTTACTTTAATTTGATTTCTCTAATAGGTTTACCTGTAAAAACTATTTAATTACATTTTTTCTTAAACATAGCTGCAAATTTTTAATTTTATACTTTATTAAAAGATAGAAGCTGATTCGGCCTATCTCTTAGTATAAAAAAAAACATATTTTCATATATACACATGAAAAACGGAGCACATTAAATATTATCTTTTGCAGTAACTGCAACTTATGCGGTTTATCTGACAACCAGTGAGCTGTGGACTGGTAAATAGTTGGCCATAATTCTTGACTGTCTTACTGTCTGTCCTTGCTACTATTTAAGCTGATAGTTACTTTAAGATCCTTGCCAGTCACTTGGCAACCACATGCTATACAACTAACGAATCCTGCCCCTTGGCAAACCTGCTTAAGTCTTTACTATTTGGTTGTTGTTCTTTGTGCAGTGAGGCCACAAAACATATTTCCGTTTCATTTACTAGCCAAAACGAAGGAAAAAAAATGGTGGAAAAGAAGAAGAATAAGTGAAAAACGCAGGCCAAGAATGCCAAAACAACAACGAGTATGAGAATGAGAATGAGAATGGGAATGGGAACAACAACAGCGCTGATGACGGCCAGAAACACAACTCCATAAACAGGCGACCCAAGTAAAGATTGCTTGTAACCTATTTGGCAGCAATTTCATCGAAGCCCAGAAATTTGCTCGACCACAAAAATTTCACCAAGGCCTGAACTTTCCTTCTTGGCGAGTTTTCTTTTGCATTCTCTTCTATCCTGTGCTGTCAGGACGTTTGCATGTTGTCCCCACTTGGCTCTGCTTTGTTAGTTGGCAAAAAAAAAAGAGGAAAAAAGAAAATAGCGGACTAAAAATGCAAGCCAGGCCTTAGCTACTTCATTTTCTGCTTTATATTTTGCAGCTTTCAGTTTTCAGGCCTGCCAACCGATGCACAAAACGCAACCCACAAAACATCCCACTTTTTGGCACTGTCCAGACCATAACTTCCCCTCTCTTTCACTCTCTGCTCTACCCATCTCATACGACAAGATAAACACCATTTTAGGCAAAGGTCTCTCTGAGCTCTTGGTTGTGTTTGGGAGTGTGTGTGTGTTTGGAAGCTACTACTAAACGACTCTACGACTATCCAAAAAATTCCACACATCCTCCAACTTCAATCCCCGTTTTCCTTTTGCCTTTCCCTTTATCGCGACGACTCTCTTACTATTTTTTTTTGTCATTCCCATTTCGCATTTAGCTGCAACATTTTCCGTGCATGTGTTCATTGACCGCAGTTTTAGTCCCGTGCAAGCAAAATTTTCATTCGTTTTCATTCGATTTTCTATTCTTTTTTTATTTTTATCTTGTGAGGCATAAAAATGCATTGAAAGTATAGTTAGATTTACATTGATTATAGTTCACATTTAGTTCAATGCGTTTGTGGCACAACCGGATATTTGGCAGCTTAGAATACAAGTAGTATAATCTAATTTTGGGTCAGTAAGTAAGAGATCAACTTTTGTCTAATGAAGATATTTAACATTGCTTAACATTTATTATTACTTTTATTATTGATACGTATCGCATTCTGAATTTTGTATTCTGAATTTTACGTTAGGATTGCATAATAAAAGTATAATTATTTTAATGATGTTGAGCTAAACATATATTATAGTTTATTGAGCTTTATTTGCTGCTCCAGCATATAATTAAAAATAAATCAAACAAACTACTTAATAAATAATATTAAATATTAATTATATCATAATATTTTAGAGAAATTCAGCAATTTGTGAACATTTTAATAGATTTACTCAATCTAATGGCCATTTCTCTCAAGATTTTACGGCGCATTAATGAACTGCAAATGGAAAGGGAATTTTCTTGGCTTGGCCAGCTCATTGCCAGCTGCCACAAAGGCAATGCCACAAAGCGTAACTGGGAAGGAGAAATCGTTTATCTTGCAACCGGAGCAAGTAATAAATAACTTTGAAATGACCGCAACAGTTCATATATTAGAGAAGCATTTCCATAGATTTTTCGGGGTGATCCTTTTCTGGCGCAGTTTTCAGTTCAGTCCCATCTAAGGAATGATGGTGACTTGAATGCTGGAGGGGATTGCACAAGTGTTAATAGCTCATAAATATTTGAAAATGTTTAGCATTTTCGAGAAGATGTCTTCAAATCCCAAGCAAAGCCTTCCAGTCTTGTATGCTGGTGTGCGGTGTACGGTGTGCGGTCATAAATGGCGAGGACATCCCTTAAGTGTGACATAATATCTAAAATATTTTGTGCAAAGTTATACACAAAAGGCTGAAAAGTGAAGGGCAGAAGACGGAGCAGGAGCCTTAGGAGCAGCCACATGTGCTTGCCTTGCATGCCATTTAATTTTGCAAAATGTTTGTTTGATGTCCTTAATAGGCTTAGAGACGCTCTTACGCTCTCCCACGCTCATGCACTCTCTCCCACTCTATCACTGCTATGCCGCTACCTTGTTTGGCAAAAAGTATTCTGAAATATTCAAAAGTTGGGCGTATGGCCAGAAGTTTTTGCCAGAATCTCAAGTCCTGGCTCTCATCGCTCGAGTCGCTAGCTAAGAAAGCTGCAAGTCAAACACAAGTTTCACATTTTTACATATTTCACTTGATAATACCCCTAGCTACCACTGAGTCCTAACAGTTGACAATCCTTACAGTTGCAGACACATCCTTACTTGGCTTTCCATTCCTTTTTGCCATCTTGAATTGCATTTACCTTTGCGCTGCTTTTGTGGCTGTTTAAAAATGTCATCGTTCTTGTCCTTTCAGCTGGTTATGCTTCGAAAACTTTGCACATTGAGGTTGTCGAAAGTTTGTCTATTCATTAACCTAAATACAAGTACGTGCCAAAAGGGGTGTTCGGTGAGTTCGGCAAGTTTGGTGCTCGGGTAGTTTAGGCTCAACGTCCACGATTAAGTTTTAGAAGCTAATTTGCATATTTGAGTGACACAAACTATATCACAGAGAGTGGTAGAGCCATATACCCAAATGTATGTACATATGTATACCAATGACTTTCGCTTTTGTTTTCTTGGCCTGGCAAAGACATTCTGCACAAGTTATCATTGTCAGCTCTTAGTTTATCGCAATCTCAGCGCTTAGAAATTTGAAAGATGACAAGAATTACGAAGAAAACAGCCAACTTAATGTTAATGTCTTTAGTTTAAGCTGCTGTTCACCAAAGCAGCCCAAAGAATTCCACAACACGTTTTGTAGTTTCAACTAACAAGCCAGGTGACTCCCAAAAGCATGCCAAACAAATTTCATAACAATTCCCAAACGGTTTTAGCGTTTAGTGATGTTGTTATGTTGTGCTTAACTGTTGGCTTTTCCCTCCTGAATAAGCTTCTCTTTAAATTGTTCAGCGTGTTCTTCTTATGTTCAATGTTCTCATACTAATAATAAACAAATAATATAAATATAGAGAAGCTACTGTGCAAGCAACTTGGAGTAAAGTTGGCAGCTTCTCAGCAACAAGTTGGAAGGCCCAAAAATGGCTTAAACTATTGTAAATCGTAGCTAAGTCTTATAACATTTAGATAAGCTTAACGGATCGAGGTAAACTCAGTTTGTATTTGCGTGAAAGAATATAATAAATGTATACAAAACCTATTAAAACATAAATTATATTTAACAAATTGTTCAAGGATTGTTATTCTACATCTTATAATTTGAGTTAGCTCTAATAAGATCTTCAGAAATCAAAGATTAAAATGAAAATTTAAGAACGTATAAAGAATTCGACAATTCTTTAATTTCTAAGCTCTTAATTCTATTATTTATTCAACGAATCTTAATTTTTCATGAAGTCTACAATGAAATACCTATGCTATTTTTAGCTTCTTTTAAAGTCTTCTAACTACGCGTTGGCTTTTCGTCTTCTTCTTATACACACACTTGAATACATACATAAGTGTGTGTGTGTGTGTGGAGGTTCCATTAGTAATCATGCCATTATCTAATCAACTGTTATCGGCCCATCGTGCATGACTGTTGCCATTTAATGGCAGACAGAACCGCAAATCAAATACGCCCAATTAAACAACGCTCATTTTAAAGGCTGTCGACGGTGGCTTTTTTTCACTTTTGCTCTCTTTTTATTTTCTAATTATTTTTTCAGGCAGAAAGTGAAATGGAAAAATTGAAAGCACATTCCCAAATAGATTGTGTGAAATCAGCGCTAACCAATTTCAAATCAATCACGGAAACCGGGCCCAACACAACTCTCACTTTTCCTTTCTCTCTCTCTCTCTCTTTCTCTTTTCACTCGGTCTTTTTCTCTCTCACTCTCAAAGGCAACGAATCAAGCGTTTAATCGAGCGTAATGATTGCGCTTATCTGTGGTCCAAGTTTTGGTATTACATTTTCCTACATTTTCCTTTTTTTTCAAGTTGCGCCTGGAAAATGTGTTAAATTAAGCGCTCATTATTTTAAGTGTGTGAGCTACACACACAAATACACACATAGGACCAGAGATAGAATGGAAAATAAAGCAATTGTATCTAATAGATGTGTCAACGTCAGTTCACAAGTTGAAATGTTAAAGCCAAATGACTGAGAAACTTAAGTTTTCGGTCAAGGGACATTAATGAACACATGTTCACAAAACATTAAAATTAAATGTGCTGCTCATTAAAAATTAAAACATGTACAAAACACACACACACACAGGCCACAAAAACATGCTACGCAGCAAATGTTGCATGCCACACACACACACACACACACACACTCACAGATTTTGAACGACTGACCCATACCCAAAAAGTTCAAAGGCAAAACATTTATTCGGTATCCCAAATTGCCGCTGCGTTTGCGTCATATAACAATAATAATGAAGCATTTACGTTAAATGTCAAAAAGGGTTTTCATCAACGGTCGATCTGTTGGCCAAGGACTGCTGATAAAGCCAAAGTGTTTTTGGTCACTCACAAAGTGACAGCAGGAGGAGAAAGCTTCCCAGTTGAGGTATCTATAAAACAAAAGCCAAACATAAGCGAAAGAAGAGCGACAGAGACAGGCTTAACTGACTGACTAACAGGCTGACAGACTGACTGAGTGACTGACATGAACATGGCACAAGTTCAATTCAATTTTTGGGCCATGTTTTTGGCATTTCCATATATGCAAATGAATATGCTGAAAACCAGAAAATCAGACAGACAGCCACAATTCGGGGTAAACAATATAGCGTCAGAGCAGGGAAGTCGTCTTTCTCTCTCTCACTCGGATGTGCTCCATTTTATAAGCAAAAGATAGGCTCCATTAAATTTTAAAGTGATTAAGATATAACAATTGAAAAGCCAAATATAAATTAAACTTTAATTAAAGAAAGATATGTTTCTTAAAACTCAGAAGAGACTTAAAAGTTTATTAATTGCCAAAATATTTGTTGAGAGATTTTAAAAAAATTATAAAGTTTAATTACTATTTAAATTTCAATGAAATCATTTATTTAGTATAAAATATACTAGTACTTAAAAGGCTGTAGAAATTTTAGATAAGTTTTTTTAAAAATGCTGTAGAAACTTTAGATAAGTTTAGAGCAGACACATTTCAGGAACCGATATTTTGTTCAAAGGCAAAATCTTTAGAGATTTTTTAAATACAATTTAATAATTTGCATCGCATTCTTTGAGTTCTAATATTATAAGAAGTACTTCTCAATGCAATCATTGACTAATAAATAATTTTAATAAAGACAAAATTGAATTTGTTCAATAGACAATTCCAAAACTGTAGCATACTTTTTAGCGTAGTATAATCTGAAACACAAACAATAATTTTATATCGCATTTTTTTGAGCATCAAGTACAACTTTTATCAATGGCAAAAGTTTTTAAAGTTCAATTAAAGTTTAGCCAAAAACTTAGCATACTGCTGAAAACTGTAAATCATAAGGTAAATGGAATAAGTACGAGCAAAGCCGGATTTGGTAAATAAACGAATAGTCATAGTCGGTTATAGATTGATGGGCGTTGAGTTAAGTCAAACATTATCGCAGCTAAATGATATGCAGCTGATGAAAAGCTAAATAGCCTGTGACAGAGCTGCATATGGAGAGTATGGGCAAGAGAGAGGAGATTGGTCTGTTATACAAATGAGCATACGCAATGCGGCAAACAAAAGTCAACACAGGATATGTACAGTCACATCCATATAGAGAAGGACAAGGCACGCATAGAGAGAAGGACATCCGGTCTTGCCACTAGCAACGACAAATGTCATCAAGCAGTCCAAATAATAATAAAATATACACTTAAGCCTCGTTTTGTGTGTACGTCCGCTCTCTCGCTCACATGTGTGGTATATATCTGTGTGCGTGTGTGTGTGTGTGTGCTTATGTGCGTGTGTGGATTTAAATAAAACGGAAATTTATTTCGACAAATGGCATTTACTTGCAACGGATGTGCCACCATTACACTGACACGGAAAGGCTACACTTGCCTCTATTTCAACTCAGTTTTAAGACTCAACGTCAACCGTGCGCAAATTTAAAATGTATGGGGGTGGGCGAGTATTTTAAATACAACGAATTGTACTTGCTCTTTCTAAACAAAATGGTCAATAAATTGTATAAAATGCTTAAAACATTTTTTGAAATTCAATAAAATGCAAATTTAAAGCCACAAAATGGTATGAATTTTATAATAGTTTAATTAAACCAAGTATTATTTATTTTTATATATTTAAATAAAAATTTGTTTCACATTAATCTTTATTTATTCTACTTTTATTCTAGCTAAATTCTGGCTATTGTTGCTTTAGTAAATTTTCAAAAGACATTTTAAATACTTTAAAATAAAGTATACACACATTTCTTCATAGATAGATTGAACTAAGAATTTTATTTTAATTTATAAAAAAAAAACTTGCAGTTTGCAATGGCTGCAAACAGTATGACAAACTTCTGTATACTCTTTTTTTAGGGAAATTACAGTGATACTGATGGGACGCAGTCGCAATCCCAGCATGACGACTACAGAATCGACTTACTGACTGTCTCACTGTCTGAGTGAATGCCTTCATCGTGAATAAGTGGGATAATGGGTCAGGCTAAGCCACAAGCATCCAAGTAGCTGTGATGTCTCTCCCCGCAAGTCCCTAATACGGAAACGGAAACCCTCACGCAGCGTACACACACTCACACACACACACACATGTTCACAGAGACGCGTGCGACAGTTGTGTTGTATGATAAATTGTATAAGATATTGCTGTAGATTTTTACATACGAGTGCGAGAGTATATTCAAAAGGCACCGAATGGGGCCCTTATTATGGCCGGGGCATTTAGCATTCATGAGATAATAAAAACGAACCCAAAAAGCCACTGGACAACAACAAATGATTTGCCCAACGGCTGTCTCTCTGTCCTTGTCCCTTTCTTGCTCTGTTTTTTAAAGCGCGCCACATTGCGTATACGCAATATTGTTAAGCAAGTGAAAGTCAGTGCGCCGCCTCAAGCTGTTGATAATTTGGGGTCCATACACAAACACTCACACACTCTTTCGCACGCTCACACACACACACAAGCACACATGTTTATTATGATTTTTCGTAGAATTTTCACTTTGATCCATTTGTCGAGCGCGCAGATTGTTTGTTTGCCTTTGGTTTTCTGATTTTTATTTTATTTTTATTAAAAACAAAATGTTTTATCCACTCTCTCCGTCATTCTTCCCCGGTTTATGTTAGCTTTAATGTGAGCTCTTTGGCAAACCAAAAAAAAAAGGGTTAGCCACTCTGCGAGGTGTTTCAGATTGTGTGGGTGTGTGGCATCCATTTCCTTGGCGTGAAATGCGAAAAAAGCATAGATTGCTATCTTGCTGAGGGAATTTCCCTTGTGAAAAGTCAATGGAGATACCAACAAAAAATTTGAATTACGCAAGGTAACAAAAGGAAGGAAGGCTTGGGGGCAATTATGAACCTCAATTAAGCACTTAATGGAGTATTCTAAATTAAAGTGAATTTAATCTTTAAAATATTTATCTGTTTAAATAAAAAATCGACTGGGAAAATTTTCATTTTAGGCGAAACACAATCTTAGAAAATATCCGAAAAAATAAAAAAAATTTGAATTACGCAAGGTAACAAAAGGAAGGAAGGCTTGGGGGCAATTATGAACCTCAATTAAGCACTTAATGGAGTATTCTAAATTGAAGTGAATTTAATCTTTAAAATATTATCTGTTTAAATAAAAAATCGACTGGGAAAATTTTTATTTTAGGCGAAACACAATCTTAGAAAATATCCGAAAAATAAAAATAGTTCAAATCAACTGACTTTTTCATATTGTTGTGATTATAACCAATTTAGACCAAGTACTTTAAAAAAGTACAAATGGGTCTATTACGTTTGTGCAAATGTGCGTAACAGGCAGAAGGAGGCGTGGCAGACCCCATAAAGTATATATATTCTTGATCAGCGTCAACACCCGAGTCGATATAGCCATGTCCGTCTGTCTGTCTGTCCGTCTGTCCGTCTGTCTGTCTGTCTGTCTGTCCCCTTTTGTGTCACCTAGATCTCAGAGACTATAAGAGCTAGAGACACCAAATTTGGCATGTAGGTTCATCTATATCTCAGGTTGAACGAGTTTGCTTTAGATTTTTGCCACGCCCCCTTCCGCCCCCACAAATTAAAATACAAAATTTCCAAGTCAAATTACAAGAGCACCTTTGATGCTAGCGGGTTGATTTTTAGTATGTAAAATACAGACTATGGTCTGAACCTATCCTGCAAATTTTATCCAAATCGGATGATAAACGCAGAAGTTATTCAACTAAGAATGTTACGGGCAAAATCAGTCTCTGAAGTGGCGCCACCTATGGAAATTTTTTGAAACTGAAATAATCTGTAGTAATCGCATTACACTCAAAAAGTACTGGGTCTCCTACTGTCGAGCTTGCTCCACCGTAGCTTAATGCATTTTTAAAAATAAATTAAACTATACCAGCTTTGTTTAAACTTAAACTGATTTAAATGTATTTTAGCTTCTATTCAGCATTTAAATATTAATAAGTTAGTTCCAAAAATTATAAAAGTAATGTTTTACTACTTCAAAATTTGTATGTTTATAAAACAAAATGGTTTATAAAAAATGTGGTAGCTATTATTCCAAGGTGTGATAATTCTTTTTAATTATGATTAAAGTATGTTAATAACTAATAAATATAAAAATTCAGTTTAACTCTCTCTTTAAAACTGCAGACCAATCGCCTGGCGCAATGCCAATGATAATTCAATTATGAAACATCATTATCATCGGACTGTCTGTGTGAACCATAAACGCATTACCGAGGTGCTAATGAAGAGTTATGCAGATGGTTCCAGCCAAGACAGACTCTAGACTTCAATAATAAAAGTGGCGCCTATAAAAGTACCGGGCCATTAGCATAACCAAAGCGGACTTCAAACAAGCCACTGCTTCTTCTTGCAGTCCATTAAAAGTCCAGGAAAAACTCACACACACGCTAAAGAAATATGTATAGAGTATACTTTGAGTTGGGTTTTAATGTGGTCAAGGTAAAGGCATTGAGGGACTTTGGAACAACTGCAGCAGCTTCTGCAATGAGTTTGCTGAATTATTAATTAACCTCAAACAATTAAAAGTGAAATGTTAAAAAATTTCACATAATTACATGCAGAGTTTTTGAATTGGGAACTAAGAGAGGGCAAGTGAGAGAGACAGAGAGACAGGAGACTGGGAGCTGGGTAACTGAGAGCTGGTAACTGGAACTGGTAACTGGGGACTTGTGAAATATTTAAAAATGCTATTAAAGAGCATGAAATTAATTTGCTCGGCAAAGGAATAAAGCACGTAGGGACGAACCCGTAGGATGGGCCGATAAACAATGTAGATTGTAATTAACTTGACCATTTCTCGCACAGGTGGACTGAGTCCGAGTCCGAGTTCGAGTTCGAGCCCAAGTCCGAGCTGAAGTCCTGGCTTAATTGCATGCACAAAATGCGAAAGCACAGGACACCGGCTATCCAGCAACATGAACAAATGAACGAACGAGTGCATGACTGAATGAATGAATGAATGAATGAACGAATGACATTCATTTTCGTGCGTTCGCTCTGCCTTTGCCTTTTGTTGCACTTCCGTTTGCCACAAGCGGAAGAAGGTGCCAGATAAGAGCCATAGTCTGCGAAGGAAGGGAAGCGAGGAAAAATAATGGGAAGTGGGTAGGGGGAGGGAGAGTGAGTAACAACAGTTAACATCGAGGACATTTGCAGGACTCCCAATCGCAATTGGGGCGCACTCGAATTTCATAAAGCGTTCTCAATGAAAATAATTAAAATGCGTCGAACGTTCAAAATCAAGCAGCATGGAAATTTAATTGTATTGATGGCAACACCGTAAAAAAGGGGCGTGGCTATACGCCCTCCCAAGAAAATATAAAAAGGGACCCTCCCACGCCAAGTAGTTGATAACGAATGGTTTACAATTGCATTGGGGCGATAAATGAGTTTTCTACCAGGTGACTGGCACTGAATGCAAACAAAATGCCTTAAAACGTATGCAATATGCAAACGTTCAATAATTGCAATACGACACAGAGATCAATGAGAACAATTTCATCTTCAGAAGGTCACATACAACAGTTCCAGATATTCTCAAGAACTACTAACCCAGTTAACAGTCGAATGAGCACGTTAATGAAGCATTTGCTCTTTACAACAATTTAAAGAAATTTCAATGCAAATTGAAGGTAAATTTTATTTGAAAGAATAATCTGCGAATTTCTGTGTAAGATTTAATTCGAAATTTCTATTATTTTAGCAAAATAAAAGTATACTTCAATCCTAGCAATATCTGTTTGACAGATCTGTATACTCTTACTTACTTATATATTTCTACTTATTTTATGCAAATTGTTGAACATTTATTTGTTTCTTAAAGGTGCTTATATCAATTTTAAATCCGACTTGATACTACCGCAAATCCGTCCCAAACGAATTATAATCGGTTTGAAAATCGGCTCATACATTCATTAATGTTTTTCTCACTATTTTTGTTTCAACTGTTCTACAAAGTTTTTTCTCGCATATGTAGAATTCCCATAGTCAATGGACGAGCACATATCCCAAGGCCGCAGCAATTCCACTACAATAAACAATACATACACAGCGTGAACCCGCAGCTGTCATTGCCAATACAAAGAAATAAATAATAAAGACAAAAAAAATGTAAAAAGATGAAAAATAAAGAGAAAATGATAATAATAAGAGGCATGCACAACAGGGAGCAGCAATGACAATCAAACATTTATTTTTTATCAATCACAAAATAAACATTCAACTCGACTTTATGTGACAGGTGGGTATAGCATGTGTCATGTGGCATGTGGCAGAGAAAGCGCGCCACAATACTGGCATATTTTACACTTCTGCTTTCAATGCAAACAATTTTTTTATTACAATATTATTACTGTAGGCATTACATGTGTCTGTCCCCGCATCCCTCTCATCATCCCTTTCCCCGCTATCATAACATTCCCCATCACCCATCCCCCAGCCGCAGTGTTGCACTGTTTCTTTGTCAAAGGAATATATATAAACTCGAATGCTTGTAGGTATATGTATGTATGTACGAAATGTATTCGCATTTTAATCTGCACAGTATTCAACATAATTGAAATGAAAGCAACGCCATTTCACGATTTCGGTCTATAAAAATAAATAAATACAACACCAAAGATTCTATTTTTATGATTTGTTTGACAAGCGTTACAAGAACAAGACCCTCCAAAGAAGTCTCCCTCTTGCAGCAACCGGAGTCCAAACAAATTTTTCCCCATCTTTTGCCATTTTTCATGACGTTAAAATGGCGTTGACAAAAAGCATACAAAAGGAAATAAAAATGTAAGTAAATATATTGTTGGCAACATAAGCATAATAAATGAGCACAAAAATCAATTGACAATTTATTGTTTGAAGCATAAAAAATGAGCCCCAAGAATCGTAGCATGGTGCTTGGCACGGCCAAAAATCTATATTAAATTACGAGCCAGCTTACAAAATGGTCAAATAATAATCATAAAAGACAAGCAAAAATGTTACAGTTACATGTAATTGAAAGACAGATACTCTACTTAAGTTTTTACATTTCACAATTAGTAGTGAAGCATTCTTGGAACACGAATTGATGACAGGGATTTGAAGATCGGTTTTATTCAGCTCTATTATTTATTCATATTTTTGTTATTTTTTGTATCAGATAAGAGTAGACATTTATATTTGATAGAGACTATCGAAAGAAATAGTTAACTCACTCGCTATTATATATCTTCATTCAAAAATTCAGCAAGATTCTCTATCGCAAATATAGAATACAAATATTCTTATATATCCTTATGTGATAAGAAACTACGACCTAAACTCTACCAAAATGTTCCCCAATTATCTATCAATTTTTAGAGATTTTCTCAAGGTTTTATATAATAAAGTTGTAGGGTGGTTTCAATCTTCAGCTGCCTCTACCAATTAATAGGTATAGGGTATAAAATAAAAGGAAATAACGCAATCTATGACACACAGTCAAACACATAAGCAGCATGTCTATATATATTTATATGTCCGTATATAGAAACATATATATGTATATATAGATGTTTCTGTATCGCATTTGGCTTTTTTGTGGCCATTGTTGTTGATGCTGTGCTTGTTGTTGTGCTCAATTGCCTTTAAATTGTCCCGAGTGTTAAGTGGCGCACGTTAAAAAAACATTTAACGTTTTTATTTACGCTTAAAATGGGCAAAAAGCCTTCATACGTGGAGAGGACAGACGGCCCGACAGCGAAAGTGCTTTGTCCCAGCCATGGCATAGATACAATACGAATAGCTGAAAAAATATCAAATAAAAGATATACGAATACGTATACGTAACGAAAATGTTGGAATGGGCGGAAATTAAAGTAAAATATGACATACGATGCTTTGTACAAAATAGAATGAAAACAAATGTGTGTGGTGTACGATGAACTACATAAAACAAAGTAGGAATAAATAAAACCAAACTATAAAATCGAAATATAAACATTTGTACGCGGAATTTCAATCGTGTTTCTATTGAATTCATTTAAATGAAACAAATATACCCTTTCGGAGTGGAAACTATATATTTTTTTGGACTGGCAACTTTATAAACCAATTTTAGTGTCACTTATGGCAGATTTTTACAAAAAAAGAATTAAACTTTTTAGCATCGCTAACTAATTTGCCACAACAGGGGTTAAATGAAAGTGATGTTTAATAGCTCTTCCCTTCGAGTAACCTGTCAATAAAAGTAAAAGGTAGACAGCTTTTAGTCTGCACTCAGATTTAATAATTGGTATCCTTTAGCTTACCTGACACCACAATTTAGATAAAAATCTATTCCCAGAATGCATCGAGCAGCAATCACAGCAATAACAGATCTCTTGCCACACGTGCAACTCACAAAAACAAAGTTGCAACGTCCTGCGTGCTTTACGACTGCCCAGCTGCCACGCCCTCAGACATCTAGCAATGTTAATCATGGGGCAACAGTTGCCAATGTTGAGGAATCATGTTTAGTGCATCTACCACTTGATTTCAAGTTGCATCGTCTGGAATTTGGTCCCGACACACTGGTGTCTCTCAAGAAGAAGGAAGCATCGCTCTATTATCGCCAACTGGCGGCCATAAGGAGACTGGAGGCGACTGCATCCCAGCTCTACAAGGAGAAGCTCGTGAGGGGCTTTTGTCATTTGTATACGGGACAGGAGGCATGTGCCGTGGGAATGCGTGCGGCGATGAGGCCACAGGATAATCTAATTGCCGGCTATCGCATTCATGGTTGGGCCTATTTGATGGGCGTAAGTGCGGTGGGCGTGTTGGCCGAGTTAACGGGCAGATCGAGCGGCTGTGCACGAGGCAAGGGTGGCTCCATGCACATGTATGCACCACATTTCTATGGCGGCAATGGAATTGTCGGTGCTCAGATTGCACTTGGAGCTGGCATTGCCTTGGCCAGCAAATACCAAAATGATGATGCCGTCTGCCTTGCCCTGTATGGTGATGGGGCCGCCAATCAAGGACAGATATTTGAGTCCTTCAACATGTCGCAGCTGTGGAAGTTGCCGGTAATTTTTGTCTGCGAGAACAACAACTATGGCATGGGCACGAGTACCTGGCGTGCATCCAGCAATACCAAGAACTACACGAAAGGTGATTACCTTCCTGGCATTTGGGTTGATGGCCAGGATGTCCTTGCCGTTCGCAGCGCCACGGAGTTTGCCATCAGGCATGCCCAACAACATGGTCCACTGATTCTTGAACTATGCACATATCGCTATGCGGGTCACTCGATGTCTGATCCCGGCACCAACTATCGCAGTCGCGAGGAGGTCCAAGAGGTGCGTCGCCGTCAGGATGCCATTCATCATTTCCGTACACTCTGCCTCAAGCAGAAACTTCTCACCGAAAAGGAACTTCTCGCGATTGAACTGGATGTCCGCCGTGAAATGGAGCTTGCATTGAAAGCAGCTAAAGGTGATGCTGAGATTCCTTTGTCCCATCTCTGGAGTGATGTTTATGCCAATAGCGAAATTGTGGGCAAGCTGCGAGGTGTTAACGGCCAAGATCTGGGACATGTAAGAACAAGTAAAATCCGGCATCAGCATAAACAATCATCAACTTGTAATGGGGTAGTGGAGTGTGAAGCTCTATGAATCTCTAAATAAATAATTGACGGTAACATAGCTTTTTCTATGTTACCGTCAATTATTTATTAACTGATAATTTAGGTAAAATAACATAAATATATTAAAAGTTTGATAGCAATTTAAATTGATTCAAGTTTAGCTTAAAATTAACGTGAATAAATCTCAATATTGATGAAAGCTTAGCGTAGCATTAAAGAAAGAAGTGTTGGGAAAATATTAGTTGTAGTCTATAAAAATTATTTAAAATAAAAGTCGAAAATCTTAAAATTTTAATGAACAAGAAAGTACAATTAACGTAATCTTAAAGAATAAACAAAACCCCTTTACACGTTATCAGACAACTCACCGACTTTACTATGCTGAAGTAAGCAGAGTAAAATATTAATATACTCATACTTTAAGAAGCAGTTATGAGTGTGTGTACATGCTTCAAGTGGGGGAAAGGGTCACTTGTCATAACCTCCATTAGGATTCGTTTGCTGTTGCTCTCTTTAATTTATGCTAAATGATCAGCGCCAGCTGCTTATGTCTACGTTTTATTTGCCAAGCAAAACGAAAACAATAATTTAGCGTTGGGGTTTGCTGAAGAACAAACTGCTGCACAAGCACAAAAATATCATCGAGTGGGCGAAAAAGGGGTAAACAGGAAACGGAAGTACGCACCCACACACACACACACTCACACTCGCAGAGACATGAGGCCACTCACCCACACACACACACACAATCACACAGTTAGTTTACAAGGAAGCAAAACTCATTTGCCTTTGCGCTCACGTTCTCTGCAAATTTATGCCAAAAAGCAGCATGCAATACATTTTTTTGTTGATGCCGCCTGAAAGCAGTCTAGCTACTTCCGAGTTGCTATAGCCGCCCGTCGCTGGAGGGGCTCTTTTAAGTAAAACTCAGATTACAAATCATACGAAGCGCTTTCCCCGTCTTTCTATGTTTGTGTGTGTAGATTGCAATCCATATTTATTTTCTTATTGTTTGACATTTATTGTTTTTTTTTTTGCTGTTTTTGTTTGATCTGCTCTTGCGTTATTTGGGTTAGTCTGCCGAGAGACAATTGAAGTGTATTCAAAAACTAACCTAACCTCAAAAAATACGCCGGGCAAGCATGTAGGAATTGACAGTGCCGTCCCACTGTGCCACTGTATGCATTTGCCGTTAAGATGAGTAAAAACCTAGCACCTGTAAAAATCAGGCAGGCAGTGCGAGGCTTAAGCCGGAAATGAGATATCACACACGAATAAATGCATAACGCATCCGGCTGAAGTTGGCCACCTCCAGCCTTCCGGAACCGTATGAAATGGTATGGTAACAGTGGCTCACTTTTGGTTTTCCAAATAACTGTAAACCGTAAAGGCGGTATTTCCATGCCAGCGAGCATAAGCGTTCGCAGAGCTGAAATCAATCGTATTGCCCATCCCAATGATAATGATTTGGTCACCTGATTGTGTTGTTTTAAAAAACCGAATGCTTATATTTTTGCTACGCGAGCGAGCGTAACGTTCATCCAAAGAATCGTACTTAGTGGTTAACAATAGTGTGTGTGGATTGTTGCCAGTTGATGTTGTTTGTGGTTGTTGATTTTATAAGCATGCCGCCTTTAAACGCATTTACTTCCTATTCTGGTTGTTGCGTGCCATGTCCTTGGGGAAGGAACGCACTGGCGGCGTACGGATGCGACGTGCCTCGCGGGAACGATTGCGCACCACCTTGGAGTGGATTGCGCACGAGACGCAGTAGTGGAGTTTGGCGTAGAGTTTGGGCAGCACATAGGTGTCCCAGATGCTGGCCTCACTGATGTCACGAACAGCAGCAGCCTCAACAATGTTGCGGATGACAAACTTTTTGATTGCCTTATCCTTAGGCACACAACGGGCACAGTTGGTGCAACGCACGGGCTTCACATGGCCACGGTTGTGCTTGTTACGTCCTCCATTACGGCGCTTCTTCGTCATTTTGACAGCTGCATAATGTTGAATGGGCAATTGTTAGCCATTGTAGGAATAGCTATGGTTTGGATGGCATTTATATTTACCTTATTTAATAATTGAAAAATCCACGAAGCAAAATCCGCGTGTTCACGCCAGGCGACACTTATGCGAAAAGGGTGTTACCAGCTGCAAAATGTTTACAGCTGCAACTCTGTGTTCGTGGCATTGCCAACAGCAAGTGAACTAAATCAGAGTTGCTTATTATGTATCGAAATGGGACAAGGAGAGCCGCGTTCAGCAAACGCAACGGTTGCGCAGCGGTTGCTAAAAGGCTGTTGATTTAATAAAACAATACATTTAAATTAGGTAATTGGCAACAATTTAAATAATAACTAAAGACTTACAAATTATAAATAATTTTCATATCATAATCTTTTGTTTTTAGATGTGTTAGGCTGCTCGTTTTTGTCCACTTTTGAATATGGCGCCAATGGTGAGAAATTGGCAACTGCCATATGTTTATTATTGCTTTGCGGCATGTGCTCCAATTTGTTGATATTGCCGCTGAGCTTGCTGGATAACAGTGAGCTTGAGTCCCAGCGTTGTTTTATACCAGCCTTTTATAAAGAGGATGTCAAAGACAGATGGTGCAAGTGTGTGTTGCAGGATGGCAGCTATTCCATTTGTCGAGTGTCCCAACGGGCTGGAAGTGAAACTTGTTGCTTCTTGGACAATCTTGTGACTTCTCCAAACTTCACAGCCAACAGTCAGCGTTTAAGCCACTTTATGCGTTTGATGTTAAAACCAAACGTAGAGAAAGTTTCCTGCATAGTAACTATTACCGAGGAGCTGCTCCAGCGACCAGAACTCTCTTTGGACGAACTGCGCGAGGATATCCGCATTTTTTTGAGGCATCTCAGGCTGGTCCAAGGCTGTCATGTGCAACATGCTCGTCTCATGGCACTGGGTATTGCCAGAATTGAAATATGCGAGATATCTGAATTGAAGGATGACAATTATGTTGAGTTTAAGCGCGATACACCACTGTCCATTGAGGATGTTCGTCTGGCTTCTCCTGCAGCACTTCCCAGTATAAAAAACTACCATCTACATGGTTTTGAGAAGCCTCTGCAAGCACTGGAACATCTGTTGAGCAGCTCAAGCAAGGAACAGCTACGCGGCTTGCCATTAAATGCTCTTCTAGTGGGAGCTGTGGGATCTGGCAAGAGTTCTCTATTAAGCGAGTTCCTTCGTCGACATAATTGCAATTGTTTCTACATTACAGCCTCTCAAGTGTTGCGTTCCTATCCCGGTGAAACGGAGCTGCAGTTGAGACGTATCTTCCAGGCGGCGCATACATTTAAAGAACGACTTTATCCACAGTTACCAATTGTCATATTACTAGAGGATCTGGAGCTGTTCTGTCCCACATCATCCGCTGTTGATGCCAAGAACTCTGGCAATGCCTTGCGCATCTCGGCACAACTGTACAAACTCATTGATGAGCTGCCACAACGTAGTAGAGGAATCTTATGCCTGGCCAGCAGCAGCTCTCCAGATTCAGTGGATAATCAAGCACGACGTGCTGGACGCTTTGGGCATGAAGTTGGCATACAGATGCCTACGGAGGAACAGCGCCGACAATTGTTTGCAAACCTCTGGCAGGATGAGCAGCCTCAATCGGAGCAACTAACGACGGATTTGTTAGATTACCTGGCTCAGCACACTCAAGGCTATGTTATCGGCGATCTTACATTGCTGCTGCGACAACTGCAGCAGAAGATGTTGTCCCCCAACACGGACTTCGAGTCTATTCTTCGCCAGACTTTGCTTCAGTGTCAACCAAGCGCTTCTCGCTCCACGGATGTGCGTGTGCTAAAGATGAAAACGGGCTTTGAGATCATCGGTGGCATGGATTCACTAAAACGCACATTGCAAGTGTCCGTTTTGGCTGCACTGCAGCATAGCGCAGCTCATGCACGCTTTGGTTTAAGTCTGCCAAAGGGCGTGCTGCTTTATGGACCACCTGGTTGTGCCAAAACAACAATTGCCAAGTGCCTGGCCAAGGAGGCGCACATGACCTTCATTGCCACATCCGCAGCAGAAGTTTATTCCCCCTATGTGGGTTGTGCTGAACGCTTCATTACACAGATCTTCAATACAGCGCGGAAGAATGCACCATGTCTGATATTTCTGGACGAGATTGACTCGCTTGTTGGTCGTCGCACAGTTGGCAATGGCACGGGAGGCGGTGGCAGTGTCCAACTGCGAATTCTTTCTACTCTGCTCACTGAAATGGATGGCATTGTGAGTGTCGGTGGACAACAACAGCATATCCTCGTTGTGGCAGCCACCAATCGTCCAGATATGATTGATGACGCCCTCTTACGTCCTGGACGCTTCGATAAACTCATACACGTGCCTGCTCCGGATTTTAAATCTCGCCTGGCATTGCTGCAACTTCATGGAACTCGTATGCCCTTCCATGCCAATCTGCAGCTAGAGGAGATTGCGGAACGCACCGAACGCTTCTCGGGCGCAGATCTCTGCAACTTGTGCAATGAAGCGGCCATTGAGGCTTTTCAGCGTGACTTTAATGCCAGTCAGATTGAGCTACAGGACTTTGACACGGTCTTGGGCAGGCTAAAGTCTTCTCTGAGCCAAATCCAAATCGACAGCTATTACAAATTTGCCTCTAGATATTTGTAAGTCTTTATACAAAGTAACCATTAAAAAAAGACTATAAATTGTATTTTGTTTTGACAAAATTTATGACAAAGGGAAAGATCTTCGAACATCGATCTATATATAGTATAGTATAGTTGATCAGTTTTCACAACTTATATAACATGTACATTTTTCTATGGAATACATTTATCAAAATTTTACCATACGTTTAATGAAAAAGGCTTACATAAAAAATAAAACATTTTGTTTTAAAATGTAGTTGTATATTACAGATATATTTTCAGATATCAAGGGGGTAAATACGAAGAAATTCGAATATTTTCAGCATATACACATTCATATTTTTCCAAATAAACAACATTTAGGTGCAAAGTCCATTGAGAAGCCAAACAATTATAACAAACAGATACTTAATCGAAATCCGTTTAGTTTTATTAAAATTATAGTTTACTATTTTCGAATAAATGTTAAAAGAAAATCGAAAAATAATTAAATTTACCACATAGAAAAAAAAGTGGTAAAAGCAAATTAAAGTTCAGTGATCCAGTTGACTTCTCGTATGGAAATCGATGTTTTAATTAATTTTTGAAAATTCAAAACGAGTTTTCTTAACAATATCTATGGTATATAAAAAAAAATTGAAAAATTTAATGTTTCCAAATGAGAAAAATTCAGAATCAAACCAATCAGCTTAGAGGTTAATTGATGATCATATAACCGTACTACATACATAAGTAGAAATCGTATGAGTTTTGAGTTTACAAATATACTATACATAGTGAGGAAGAAGAAGCACTGACTGACCATAACGTGCTTAACATACATATACCATAACTTAGGCCTGAACTCTGTGTATTTCATATTTAGTTGAGCAATCTCAACTAGAAAGTACTTAAATGTTACTTAAGTTAAATTAAAAATTTCTTAATGCCTTTATTGTAATTTGTTGATGCTTTTATATATTTGTTTTTTGTACATTTACAATTGTTGCTTCAGGGCTTAGATCGTTGCTTTGTACACAGTTGACGGATTACACGAAAAATGCAAAAAGGATGTCGATTCTTTGAAGGATTTCAACCTCGTTCCTTGGACACGCTGCGTCTATGATGATGACGTCGCGGAGAATCGCGTCGGTCGCGCTCTCTCCGAGAATTGTTTCGCGAGTCGCGTTCACGATTCCTTTCTCGCTCTCGTTCCCGCTCCCTTTCCCTATCTCTGTTGCGTTCCCTTTCCCGATCCCGATCCCTATCCCGTTCCCGCTCCTTTTCCCTCTCCCTCTCCCTGTCGCGTTCTCTGTCCCTTCCTTTGTCACGTTCACTTTCCCTTCCCTTGTCACGTTCGTTTTGACGTCCTTTGTCGTGTTCACTTTCGCGTCCACGCTTGTTGCGTCCTTCATCATTCTCCACACGTCGACCTCGACGACCTCGCTCTCTTTCCCGTTCCCGATCCCGCTCCTTTTCCCTGTCTCGATCCCTCTCCCGTTCTGGCTGCCTTTCATCCGGAGATGCATCACGTCTACGTCCCGTCTCTCCATGTCCATTGTGCTGTTGTCGCTGGGGTATTGAGTCCGCAGGACCCTCCAGATTGAACTCATCACTCTCCCGTCGTTTGCTCTTTGATTTTGTTTTCTGGGTAATGCTATTGCTGTTATCCTTGCGTTGGATTTTGGCTTGTGGCTGGGGAACATCGCTGTCACTGCTGTTGCTAGAGGATGAGGCGGAGGAGGAGCTACTATCACTATCCTCATCATTACTGCTGCCGCTGCTGGAGCTGCTGCTCTCTTCACGTTTACGCTTGCGTTTTGATTTCTTCTCCTTCTCTGAATTTTTCTTCTCCTTTTCCTTCTCTGACTGCTTTTTATCCTTTGCGGACTTCTTTTTCTCCTTCTCGGACTTCTTTTTCTCCTTTTTGGCCTTGCGCTGCTTTTTGGGTTTCTTCGTTTTCTTGCTGCGCTTCTTACGCGACGGTTCGCTGGATTCAGAGCTGGAACTTGATTCACTATCGCTATCCTCATCACTGCTATTGTCCTCCTCGCTGCTGGAACTGCTACTGCTGCTGGATGAGGATGATGACTTGGCGTCTGGTGCTGCGCCGACAGCTGAAGGATCCTTGAATGGATTACCACTGGCCAGGATCTCAGCATTGATGGCCGGCACCGCTTTGGGTGCATTCTTCAAGAAGCGTCGCAAATCATCTGTCAGGCCACCCAAACCGATGGAGGTGAAAAAGTTAATGGAGAAGCGTGTATTTCGAGGATTATCCTTGGGAAACAACCCGGCCAGACTGTCCAGCAGCACATCCTCCTTGAGCTTCGTATTCAGCTTACCCAGACCCATATACTCGGCCAACTCTTGGAACAATATCTTGATAAATATGCGACTCGAGGATGTCGTATCATCCTCATTCAGTTGAATGCACTCCAACACATCCCAACTGATGGCATCCGTAAAAAGCAAATGGGCAAAGAATTTGCTAACATTACGCAAACGATTCGTGTCCAGGCGATGCGTTGTCTGATAAGTGTCCTTGAATATCTCTTCAAACGGCGGTATATAGATCTTATTGATGCTACAGAAACGTTGTGCCAACAGACCATAAAACTTCTCATAGGTACGCTGCTCGGCACAGCAATCGAGGAACATGTGACACAGTTCCACCTCCTGGCCAGGCTTCAGCTGCATCTTCATCAACTTATGTGCACATTCCTCATAGTCCAAACTCGAATTAATTGTCAAATAAATCGTACGACGCAATGCAATGAGATTTGTCTCCGTATTGTCAATAATATCCCCAGCGGTTGTCTTCTCAGCATTCGCTTCAGCTCCCGAGCCCGATTCTCCATCTGAATCGCTGCCCGAATCCGAGCCAGAGCCAGAGGAACCGCTACCCGATCCGCTCGCATCACTGCCCAGAATCTCACAGCTCAGCGCCTTATATTTCTCCTCGTTCTCCGCAAAGTCCTCGTCAAATTTGAAGACATCTGCAAAGATTTTAAATTTGTTAAGAAATTATATGAAGAGTTAGTCTAAATTATACTATTCCATTTACTCACTTAGTATATCCTCGGTTTCGGTGGCCTCGTCCAACATCATGAGATGCGTAAATTGATCGTCTTCCTCCACAAGCTCCAGATCATCAACGATAGCCGGATGATCCTTAAATCCATCCTTGCGCACCTGGAATAGCACCTCAATCATGTACTGCACACGTCTGTCCAGTTTACCCTCATGGAGAATGTTGCGAAGCATCTCAAAGATGGCACCGATGCCCTTGGAGGAGACCTCCGTAAGTTTCATGCCGCATTCCTTGAGAAATGAAATGGCCACCTCAACGGAATCATCGGTGGGCATCTCTACGAGCAGTGTGAGCATCTCCAATGCCAATATCTCATGGGCCACACGTTGATTAACCAAATGGCCAATAAAACGTGTTGCCGACATGCAAACCATTTTGTCATTACGTCGAAAGGCGCGTCTAAATTGGATAACCAAACGCTTGAGCAGCAGTTCACCAATATTGGGAAACTTTGAGTTAATAATGGCCACCAGAGCAGCATAAACATGTGTAAATGTTGGAGAAGCTGCCTGGGCCTGAATGATGCTACGACAGAGCAAGCCACGTCCACGTACAATATTCTCCCGGAGCAATTCCCTCGTGATGATCGCAATATTCGTCACGTTCACCTTGTTGATGTAACCATGTATGGATTTTTTGAGAGCCTCCCAAGCAATGCGTTGATAGGCAGCTGATGCCTTATCTGTGATCTCGGCCTGCATCATTCGCAACTTGGCTGGTGGTATATAAGCACCACCTGTGCGCGATGTCAGCAAATCCACAGTGCGTCTTTGTCGTTCGCTAATCTTTGCCGTTGGCTCGCTGACTGTGGCATTGTCGGCATTCTCAGCTGCAGGAGCAGGAGCAGCCTTCTCAGGACTCGCCTCGCGATCCTTTCGCGTGGTAGGCTCATCACGTCGTCGATGCTGATGACGCTTTTCACGCTCACGTTGTCGTTCCTCATCCTTCTTGGCACGCTCTTCGTGACGCTTTTCACGCTCCACGCGTCTACGCTCCAACGAACTGGAACGCCTTCGTATTGGACTTATGCTCTGGCTACGTGGACTTCGTGTACGTGTGCGTCGACGTCGACGATTGCGTGGCGAGCGACTGCGACTTGAATCACGACGTCGTTGTCGTCGCTTCTCCTCATCGCGACTTGGACTACGTCGTCGCACCTCGCTGGCAATTTGAGGTGGTTTAACAGCTGGCTCCTCAGTCGAAAGATTAAACCCTTCCTGCTTCTTGGTACCGCCATTGGCATCTTCCACTGCAGTATCGTCCTCTTTCTGTAAAAGACAGGTATAAATATTGTGTAGTATAATGCAACTCATACTTGTAGTTAAAGTAGTTTCTACACTGTTACCTCTGTTGATAGGTTTTAAAGGATTTGCTACTTACGTCGGTAATTTCGCCTTCCTCCACATTATTTGGCGAGCTGACAGCCACAACCGTGGCTTCTGGAGCTGAATTTCCATTTGTGGTCACCGCTTCCGACTTCTGCTCTTGCTCCTTTTCCTTCACCTGTGCTTCACATATACTCTCTACGAGTTTTGTTGACTCTGCTTCTGCCTCCTTTATCTCCTCCTTTTCATTCGATTTTCCAGCTTTGCCTGCTTCTTCTTTCAGCTCAGACGTGTCAGCAATGATGTTGTTGGCGTTTTTGTTGTTGTCAACTGTTGGCAGCTGCTTGGGCCGCTCTTCTTTTGATTCAGCATCAATTGGTTTTTGGTCAGAAGAATCCTTAGCAGCTGTTTCATTAATAGTTTCATTTTTCTCATCTGGCGCCCGTTCCACAGATGCTTCTTCTTTTTCACTAGGCCGACTGCTGCTGCCAGCATCACTTGCACTGTCGGAGCCGCTGCTTGTTGATCCGCTACTGCTGCTGCTGCTACTACTTCCGGAGCTATTGCTCGAATCGCTATCAGCATCGCTATCTGGCATCCTAGATGCACACGGTTTTTCAAAAAGCCAAAGCACAAGTTTTTCAAAAGTTGATGAAAATTTTTACCAAACGTTGGCAAACGCGGCCGCTTGTTCAGCGGTAGTGTTGGGTAAGGTGTTGCAAAAACTATTGATATATCGATAAATACTTTTGCAGATCTAATCGAACGTCGCGTTGCTTTTGGATACATTTTAATCGAAATATACATAGAGAAAGTAACAACAAGAGGAGAATTGACTGGCTAACAGAATTGGCTTGCGGCTATGTCGCTTAACTTAGGATTTAACAGTCCGATGTTAATGAAATTCTGTTAACTTACATGTGTACATGTGTAACGGTGCTCAATTCAACACAACTGCCCTCTTTGTTGGTACACCAATTCAAGATGAATTAACTATTAAGGTGGTCTATTCGCCATTGCATTATATTATAATATATTATATATTATGAATTTTGTTACAAATCAAATTTTTAAAACTAGGCTGGCTTTGAATAATTATTTATTGGAAATACCATTTAGATCATTTCAATTTAAAATATCATACAGTCAACACATTTACAGCATTTTATATATTTTTATCAAAGTTTTCGAGAATTTTTATATGTAAATTTTAGATAGCTTTTATACTCATACATATTTATTAAGCCTTTGTAAGCGCTACTCAAATCGAAAATTGAACTTAACGCGTTTGGTAAGCTAAGATTTTTTGCTAAACTTCAAGATATTATTTAATTGGTAAATTTGTGGATCAGAAATGCCGGATTATAAGCCAGCGGTTAATGTGATTTCGACAAATAACAGCCGAAGAATCTGGTCTCGTCATGCAATTTTACTATGGGTCAATAAATGCTTAAACAGCAACATCTTGAAGGTGGATCACCTATGTACTGGCGCTGCATACTGTTGTCTAATGGATATATTATTTCCCGATTCTGTTAATTTGCGACGAGTCAAGTTTATAGCCGAGCAAGAGAAGGATTTTATCCACAATTTCCAAATTTTGCAGCAGGGCTTTAAAAAGCATAAAGTGACCAAGATAATACCGGTTGAGAAACTCGTAAATGGCAAATTTCAAGATAATTACGACTTTCTAATTTGGTTTCGTATATTTTATAATGCCAATTTCGAAAAAATGGATAAAGGTTACGATGTTCTAAAAAGGCGAGATAACCAACCATTTATTATTGGCACCATTCAAGTAATTAGACGCACTCGCTCGACCTTGACTCTTAAAAATGATTCCCCAAGATCTCGTAGTGTTACGCCTGCGCGAAGGTTTATAGCTACACATCGTGGTCACTGAGGAAACGGAAAGCCCTCCGAAGCATGCTCGGAAATCCAAAATTAGCAATATTAAATTTTAAAACAAATCTACAATTT
This sequence comes from Drosophila putrida, assembly GCA_037043535.1. Classification (NCBI taxonomy): domain Eukaryota; kingdom Metazoa; phylum Arthropoda; class Insecta; order Diptera; family Drosophilidae; genus Drosophila; species Drosophila putrida. The sequence goes on from JBAMBI010000470.1 coordinate 3,501,140, forward strand.
TAAATGAATGTAGTTTAGCTAATCAAAATTACATGCCAGGCTCTGCAATAAAAACAACTAATTATATTTTAGTTTACAATTTGTTGACAACAGCAAAGTAAATACTAGATAGATATAGCATAATTATCTTAGGATTAAACTAAAGAATGGCCAATTTAAACATGTTCAGGTTTGTGTGGCACCGTCTCGGGTTTCTTTGGAGAGACATCATCGTCGCTGCTCGAGGAGGAGGAGCTAGAAGAGTCATCCGCCTTCGTGCGTTTCTCCGGCACTGTGTATGGGAACTTTTGTGATTTCTCCTCGACGGCCTGTTTCAAACGCAACAACGCAGTGCGATTGATATTCTCCAGGGAAACATCTTTGATGGCATTTGCTAGCACCTCCAGAGCCTTGTCCGTGTTACCCTTATTTGTTTGTATATCCAAGAGACATGAGTAGGCATTTCCTATAGCTCCCTCAGATATTTTGCTATTCTTTAACTGTGAAATCACTGTCGAGGCCAATTTCTCATCCTGTTGCTCCCGTGCTGTTTGCAGCACACGCTGGAACATTAAACGTGGCGCACTCGATAAGTGTTTATCCCAGATTTGCTTAGAAGCCACCTCCTGTCCATTGGAAATCAAATGCATCCACAGCACATTCATGGGTCCCAGTTGATTAAGAGCAGCATATTTCTCAGCCAAGGCTTCGTCTAAGAAAATAATACATTTTTATAAAACACAATTGAATATATAAAATAATCTGACTCACATTGCGCCACCAGTTCGGGATGTTTATCCAGGATACCCACAGCACCGCCACGTGGAAACTTTTCAGCCAATTTGGCTGCATCTTCAGGCGATTTGGCCGCTTCAACATCATTGCTAAGTTGTTTAAGGTACTCCTCGGCTTTTCCAGCTACAATGTAGGCGTGACAATAGCGATTGTCAAAGGACACCAAACGCTTCTGTTCATCGTTCAGTTGCTTGCCCAAGCGTTCCAAGGTTGCCAAATCTCCAGAGGCAGCAATTTTATTCAAGTAATACTTGAAGATCTTTGGATGTGGATGCTGCTTCTCGGCGAGCAACTGATCCACGTATTTGGTGGCCTCAGCCAAGCGATCCCCACGAACGAGAAGCTCAATAAGACGTGATGTATCTAGGACGCCAATCTTTTCTCCGCTCTCTATACGCTCTCTACAAGCAATGGCGGCATCTGGATCGTTGGCTTGAATGGCCCGACGGTAGCTGGAGATGTTGGAAGGTGCCTTGGCTGGCTGTGCAGCCTTGGGAGGATCAGCCTTGACTTGCTCCACCTTGGCTTGTTGCTCTGTCTTGGCTGCAGTTTTTTTGCTTTTTGTTTTTGGCTGTGATGTCTCGGGCACCACAAAAGGCACCTCGATGTTCTTGCGCTGCAGCAGCTCGGCCAATTTGAGTAGGAAGGCATCTGTGGGTGCCACAGCCTCCTCTTGCATTTTGGTCCATAAACCTAGGGCCTTTTCAGCCTCATCCGCTTTGTCGTAGCTGAGCAAAAGTGTGTAGTAAATCTTATTACGATCGATGTGTCCCAGATCCTTGGTAGCCTCTATTAATCCTTCCAGTGGCTGCAACATACCCTCATTCTTATAACGATCACAAGCGGAACTAATACGCTGTGGCCTGGTGCGTAGACCAGGTGTCTCTAGAATCTTACGTGCTTGACGCACACGTCCGCACTCGACAAAGGAAAATACCAAGTCATACAGGCTGTTGACCTCTCCATGAATACTCGTACTCAGATCTGTTAATCTCTGTAAATTGGCGGCATCCTCTTTCTGAATGAGACGACAGGCGAGCTCGTTCTTCCATGGAGTTGCCTTGTATTGTTGACAAATCTGTTCGAATGTATTAATCGCACTCGTTAAGTCATCCTTCAGCACATGGACCTTGATCAGAGGACCCAGGATCACATTTGTGGGCACTACATAGTTGCCCGCAATTAGTACATCAAAGATGCGCTTCAATTTCTCTGCATCTCCGGCTTCCGCAATCGCATTAAGAATACGCCAAACGGTGCTCATATAATTGAAGCTACCTTCTTTCTCGTTGTAGAGTGAATCTTTTGATTCTCCTGGAGTAGCTGCACTGCCTCCTTTTCACGTTCCTCCTGCAGGAGCAGCTCTGCCAATCGCACTGCCTTCAGATTGTCCAACTTGAAACTGGCATCAGCTGTGCGCAGTTTCTTGTATTGAGCAAGTGCATCCGAGCTGCGTTTGTGATGTGTATAAAGATCCACAAGCTGAGCATAGACGCCAATTGGTATCTGGAACTTTTCCTGCTCGAAACGTTCGATAACCTCGTTTGTTTTCTCTAGATTCATGGAACGGAAACATGCCGAAAGCAGTTGTCGTTTAATGTTATTCGCATTGTCGTCCTTGGCCTCGACATTTTTGATAAAGCGTTCCAACTCTGAAATTTTCAAATAAACTCTTGATTATAAACTCTATTATTATTCATTCATTGAAATCCAACTCACCATCAATGCTTAGCGAGTCGAGGGTTCGTTTGCCACTGTTGGGCAGTGGAGTGGGCTCCAGTTCTCCAGAGGTGAGCTTGCCCAGCAGCTCAGAGATCTTAGGTGTCATCTCAGCGCCCAGCAGCTCGGAGATTGCTGTTGCCTTGGCGCTGCCAATGGATAGTCCTTGATTGACCAGACCTTTAAGAACCTTTTCCAACATGGGGACACGTTCGCGTCGGAAATAAATCGCTGCGTCATGGACAATGCTGCCAACTACATCAAATGCTGTACGCTCTGTGGTTGTGGCAGTGACTTCCACATCACTGGTTGTTTCATGCTCCTCCGTGGATTCCTTCGCAGGACGGGACTGCATTCCCTCGTGAATCTGACGAACGCAGCGAATAAACGATGCATAATCGTTGGTATGACTTAAAGCAACAATCAAAGGTTGACGGAAGATCATTGGTACATAGTAAGCTCTATTCTTCTCCATAATCTTGGCAGCGTCTCCAATTTGATGTGTGGACAATGCGGCATAGACAGCTGAAGTAACTGCCGTGGAATTTGGCACACCAGCATCACGCAAAGCGGTAACAACTTTCTCCCAGTTTTTCTCTTTGAGATTGGGTATAACATAATCTCGTATGGTTTCCGAATTGGGATTCACGGCAAATTCCTGTTGCATCCGACGCACAACATCCAGCACCTGGTTGGAGTTAACAGAGCAGATCAATGGCCAGAAATAATGCTGGCGTATTGGCAAACCCAGGTTCTTCATTTCCTGGAGCAAAGGCAATGCATTGTTCATGGCGCCATGTGTTAATCCCGCTTCAGTGGCAATTGTCAGCGCCTTGGGATTGAGACCCTCTGCTTGCAGTGTGCGGCAAATGGTTAAAATCTTTTCCACAGGACGATTGGCTTTAACCAGCTGACGAATGAAGAATGCACCCACATCAACGGGTTCGCCATTAACTCGCGTTCCACGCGGCATCAAACGGAGCAACTTTAACGCCACATCCTCGAATCCTTTGTTAACCAAACGTAATATGATATTTACAGCATCTTGATTGAAACCGGGTGAAATGCGCAGCTTGGCGAGCACAGCATCCACTTGATCACCGTGACCATTAATTGTCAATGTGTACACAATGTCCAACAGATCCTTGTCCAGCAATATGATCTCTTTGGGCTCGCACTCCGCAAGTGTTGCGTTCAGCGCATCGATATCGCCATGTCGCGCAAAGGCACACAACAGCGTCGTATAGGTATCGGCACTAGGCTCCAATCCCGCCTGCTTCATCACGCCGAGAACTCCTTTGGCAGATTCCAGATCGTTGGCCTACAAAAAGAGAAAACACATTAGACAACAATTAATTAAATATATAATGAGAGCATCGCACTCACCTGCGAGTGTCCGAGTATCAAGGAATTGAAGACGTTCTCATTCACAGGCAGAGATTTACCCCGCATAAACTCCAAGATTCGTGTAGCGCCTTCGATGTCTCCCTGCTGGCAATAACGAGCAATTAAACGCTGATATGTAACCCTGTTTGGCTCAATGCCTTTGGCTTCGATTTCTGTCAGAAAATCAGTTGGTGTAAACTGATGTTCGTTCTCCAAATAAACCCGCAATAAGGCATTATAATGTGAAATGTCCATGGGAACATTTAAGGCGTTTAATGTTTTCCATATCTCTTGAACCAAAGCAGTTCGCACCTCGGGCAGCTCCTCAGGCACTAGATTACCACAACATCTTATAACGAGCAATGATTGCGAGCTGGTTGCCGTGCGGTGAGTGCGAATCTCGTCGAGAACTTCCTCCAAATCACGCCGGGAAATGCGGCCAATGCGACGGGCATCTTGATCCAATCGTTTGATTTGCCTATCCAGACTCACTTCTGCTTTGGTGGCAGCTGCATTGCTGGCAAATCCACTGAACAATAAGGAAGATGTTATTAAAGTTCAATAAAAGTTAATTACAAAAATTCTTGTTTTCACTGAAAAACTACAAGTTGAGGTTATGTAAACGCTGATAGACTTTACACAACTTTCTTAATGAAATCATCAGGCAATTCAATTTGACTGACTGATTTAACATCTGTTTGTTAATGTTGTTGAAATTTGTAGCATTCTACAATCATTATTTAATTGAATAAACCCACGCATTGCGTAATGCCGGGCTACGAAACTTTAAACTTACTTCTGGAACTGTCCGCACATGCAAGGTGCGGATTGCAGTAAATTATTGCTTTCGCAATCCCTCACTGAATTGACGACAACATTGCGGGTAAAACCTGCAAAATAACGCAACAGTTTTCCCGTGCGCAGTATGGAAGCCATTGTAATCTTTTTATTTATTAAACTTAAAAAACAATATAAATTTAACAAGCAGCTGAAACTGCAGGCGCTAGGAGAAGACCAGACTTCTATAAGAAACTAGTTTTAAAAGTAAACAACATGACTATTGGCGGCGCTAACAAACACAAGAATGCGCTGCCACCGTCTTAAAGGGTGGCAGCATTGGTTAATTCTTTAATTTTCTCGAATTTTCATAGAAAACTAAACCATTTATTACACTGATCTATTTCATTTAGTCGAATTTATAATTTAATTGGTTAACTAAATTTTATCCAAAATAACTTGATTTGTTTTGTTTTCTTATTTGGTTTATGATGCGCGCCAAGCTGAAAAAACACTAAAATACCTACAAAAAATACGATTGCAAATACCAAAACAACCAACAAGCAAGTAGCGCAATGTTAACGCACAATGAGCTAACAGAAAAGCTCTCACAATTGACAGAACATGAATTCTGTTTACATAAAACAGAATCAAATTAACAGAAAACCCCGTTTTTTTTATTTCTTTCCGTATGCTATATAAAACTTTAAACTTTATTTCGTAAAATCTATTATCATTTTTCAATGAAATTTTCAAAAATAAAATGGAATAGTGCAATAGATTAAGAATACAACTTAAAGTTTTGATTTTTTTGAAATATTACAGAATTAAAATTGTAAATTGCGAACTCACATTTCAAGCTCTCAATATTTTCAAACATGAAGAGTTTTGAAACAATGAAGCTCATTCGAGTCTTTGCCAACTCAGTTTTTTTTCAAATCAAGGTATTTTTTTTATAAGCCAACGGCATGAAAATTTATGAATTGCAGGAATTTTTTTTTCTGATATAAACTTGCCAGCACTGAATGGCAATGCAACCGCACACCCACACGCACAAACACACACATGCAGTGACACTCTTTTAAGAGAAAAAAAAAATGTCGCTCTCTTTGCGTTTACAGCGACGCAAGCAAAGAGCAGGTTGCTGGTTTTGTTAGTTATTTTTCTGTTTTTGCATGCCGCGTCATTCCATCACTGCAACGCACTGTGGTACCGGGGGTCTAAATAAGGTCTAACAAATCTTGAATAAAATTATTAACTATGTATTTACAGTGAGAGACAATAGACAAATTAAATAAATTGCTCGGAAAACGGATTACCGTTGCCGGGAGTTATAGAAACCTCATCAGATTGAGCAACTAAAATTTTCGCAAAAGTTTGCGTGTTCTTGACCCACGGTGCAGCTTTCTTTTGTCGCCAGTAGCGTTGGTTGCATTCATTTGCTAAAGATTCGTTGCACATCGCGGTCGCTTGCGTTTTTGCCACTCTGCTTGTTCTTCTTCCTTTCATATTCGTCGTCGCATTGACTTTGCACAAATTTACTTGTTTCCGTGTACTTACATTTGCATTTGCCTTTGTATTTGTATCATTTGGTGTGTCTTGTTGAAAGAGTACGCGCATAAATTTCTTGTTTCACGGTTTTTTGCGGTTTTTCGCGTCGTCATCGCCGTTGTCCGTTACATTGCCGTTGGGCCATTGGCCGTTGTTGTTGTTGTTGCTGCTGCTGCTGGCGTGGCCTTTGTTTGTTGGTGTACTCTCTTTTCTGCTTCTTCAACATCAATTTGCATTGCAGGTGCGTTGTACTTTTACGATCGCTCCATGTGGGCGGCGCATTTTCCAACACTGGTTAGCATCCCCCACCAACGCCGCCCTCTCTCAACCAGAAGATGATTAAATTCATTGCCTTCGATTACAACACACACACACAAACAAACACACAACTAAATACAATCGCAACTTACACACATGTAATGGCACGCAAAAAAGTTGACAGCAAGTGCGCTGCTGTATTACAACAATTGCAAGAGAGAAGGAGAGCGAGAGTGAGAGCACAGATGAAAATTGCAATACACACAAACAAATTTGCCACGCAAAGGCGGCCGGCACTTGGAAGCTTCCCCTGCGACGACTGCACTTGTATCTGTGCCTGTGTGTGTAATTGTCTGATTGTTTCTTGTACATGTGTGTGTATGTGTGTGTGTGTGCTTTTGGATCCACTTGGTGCGATTCATTTGCTTTTATTACCATTTTTGGTGGCTGCTCTGCCTGCGTTGGCGTCTCCTCCTCGTTTTGAGGTCTGCTTGCTTGCTGTGCTTTTGCAATTGCACGAACGGCGGCGACGCGTTGACTTTGATCGGCATCGGCTTTTTTGTGTGCAAAACATGATGGCAACTCTGGCCAAACGTTGGAGAAAAAGTTCTCTACCCTTTTTTGTCAGTGTGGAGCGCGACTTTGAAATGCACGGCAACGGACAACGGCAATCGGCAAACGTAATCGGCTGAAATGCATTTTCACTCAAGTGCCTCAAAATTAATATCTAAATAAATTATTATAAATCAGAAACTCAAGTGAAAAGTAAATGCAAGCCAAAAAAATAAGAAAATAGATCGCAAATTTATAAACATTTAATTAAATATTATATCAATAAATAACTAATATGCATTGACAAATTCGTAAAGATAAAAGAGCTAAACTCCATGGCAGTAAAACGCTTTTTTCCGCATTGACGATGACCTACGACAAAGGAAATGAAGTCATACCAATACACACACAACAAACAACGCAGCACACACACAGAGACAAACACACACACACACAAAGACACTCGCACACACACACACACACACACACACACACACACACACACACACACACATTCAAGTGCAGCTAGGCAAGCGAAATAAGTAAAACAGACGCAATAAAAAAGCGCTGCCTCTGCTGACACAACAACAACAACAACAACAATGACTAAGGGGCCCTACTAGCGAGAAAGCATCAAGCAATGAAAAAGCAACGACAGGCAAGAACAACGACAACAACAACAACAACGTTGACGTCGACGTCAACTTCAGCGTCAACGTTGACTTGCAGTGCGCATGCACATGCACACGCATACAAATGCAATAATCTCACACAGTCAGTCAGTCAGTGCAATGTGTGTTTTGCAATAGTGTTGGTGCGCTTTGTTCGTTTCTCTGGGTGCAAAAAAAAGCCAAAGAAAAAGGAAAAAAACTTAAGAAATAATTCTAAAAATATATATATAAACTAAAAACGATCAGTTTAGATACGCAAAAGAATATTAAGTATACATATTATATATATTTTATTCATCATTTAAAGTCCAAGTGTGCGTGCTTGTGTGTGAGAGTGAGAGGGAGACAGCGAGTGATTTTCTTTGCTTTAATTTCATTGTATTTCATTTTTAAATTTAATAATTTATTTATATTGTATATATGTATGCTGATATAAATGCTGGCATTAACAAATGTGTGTGCACATGTTTTTATATTTGTATATATATTTATTAACCTTTATTTGTTATATATTTTATATGCGCGTCATGCTCAAAACGACAGTTGAATGCACTCGCAGTTGCTGATAATGAAAGAAAGTTAAATTATAAATTGTGGAAAAGATTAATTTATTATACTGGTTGGTAGCTGGTTTTCCGTGTTTTCAATCTACACATTGTATATCAACATAATTTATAACAAAAACAATTATTTTTCGCTTGTACTTGTACTCATATTTCTATGAGTCATTCAATAAATTTGTGAATTCCTGGCTTGCAAATGACCTTGAATTGCACTAATATACAAACTAACACATACAGCAACACATGTAGTTGATATATAGGAATAGAATTTCTTGACATGGGATACATATTCATACCATATCCACAATTTACTCATCAGCATTTTGCAAAGACAACAACAACATACACATATTAATAAACAACAGTTTCATAAATAATAGAAAACAATCAAAAATAAAGGAACAAAGTTGTTTCGGAAATCAGAAACTGCGCACGCGTTGCAATTTTTCAAGACCAAAAAACTCACAACGAAAATAAAAACAAAATTGCATAGTAAAAACACAAAAATCAAAAAACAAAATAGAAAATGAAATACAAAAAAAAACACACACAACAAAGTTTTGGCCAAGAAGCAAAAGCCGAAGCGCAATGTTCGCAAAGAGTTGAGTTGAAAAGGGTAGAAAGGGATAGCAGCTGTTTGGCAGCCGGCATCGTCATGGAACCGCTAAAGGACAATGGTTCAAGTGCAAGGAGGATGCAGGAAACCGAACGGAGTGCAACACTCGCAACTGACGACAGGAACAAGGACGCTTTTGGCCGATGTGTGGTGAGTATTACATATATACAGTGAAATTACGTTGCCATGTACAACAAATAAAATTAATAGACCGAGTTTATGTATATTTTTATCAATTGGAATAGAATAGATAAAGAAATTTATCTAAGTACAAGAAAATTTGATTATTAAAATTTAATTATATCTCAACAATTTACAAAAGAACACAAATATTTGTAATTTAAAATGTTGTTCAAATAAAGATTTTTGTGAAATTTAAAAAAGAGAACGATTTCTTAAATTAATTTTTTAAGATTTCATTACAATTCCTTAAGCAAAGGCAAAAGAATAAATTAAGCGATTTCGAAAATCACAATTTTATCTCATATTAATTTTAAACTTAATATTCATTATGTTTGAGTAAGCAACATCTTTTGTTGGCCATATTTCGGCACATTTTATTGAGACTACACTGTAATGCGTATACGCCGTGTGGTGAATTCATATCTGTATTAAAGCGTCGCTTGCAGTCGTCGTGCAGTAAAGTATTTATAGTATAAAAGGGAGGCTCCAGAATCGGCTCCATCGCCCTTGAACCAACACATTCTGTGGTGCAACAACCCACACAATATATTTAGCTCCAAGCTCCTAAACGTTTGCCTCAAACCCAGACACGGACTGACAGACAGACAGACAGACAGACAGACAGACGGACAGACACAGCTGGAAACCAGTTGTTGGTAAGCTGCATATGTCAGGTCAGTCAAGCATTGATTCCATTCTCATGCTCATGCGACTTGCCCTAAAGTCCCAATGTCCAAATGTCCTTGCTTAGTGAACTCTGCATATTTTGACATTGATTTTATATTACAAGCATGTGGGTGTAGTTTCGCTTGCATATATGTGTGTGTTTGTGTTTGTGAGAATGTATCTATGTTTGTACTTGAGATTGTTTTGTGGTTTTCAATTGCAGCGTCGTCGTCTCAACTGCATTTGCTCTTATGTCATTGCAATTTGACGTGGCTCGCATTTTCACTGTGTTTATTTGCTAACTGGAAGACAACAAGGCAAGCCGCTAACTTAATTGTTTACAGTAATTTTCAATAAATAAACCGCATTGAAATTCGATTATCAACTTGACTTTCAAAACTGCGTAAATTTATGAAAGTTCGGACTCAAATATCTTTGTCATAACGGTTAGGAAAACTGCAAATCTTTAATAATATCATTGTTAATATACTCAGATTATTGGAAATGTTATTTCTTTATAATTTTAAAGTATTTTTTTTTTTATTAAGTTTAACATAAGGATAATGTAAAGTCCCTTGTTTCTGTCTTTGGGAACATCAAATTTTTAAGAAAATAATTATAATTATATTGAGCTTGTTGTAAATCTGAGTTATTTTAAATAACTTTTCAATAAAATATAATATATTTTATTCTACAGAACCTTGTTTTGTATATGTATAATATATAGTTAGCTATATTTTGTGGAGTCTGCAAAGGTTTAAAAAAATAATTCGAATTTAACTGAGATTTTTGTTAGTGTAATCACAATAAAAATAATAAACATATCTAAATTTTGTAAAGATGTCTTGATTCTGCGAGTATTTATGTTTCTTTTCAAATTTATACATGATTTAGAATGAAATAGACTTAAATTTTTAGGAAACCTTTTACATTTTATGAACTAAATCTCTGATGGGAATAATAATCTATAATTACGAAATATGAAGACGAGTCTGCTTTTACAATAGAAATATTAATTATAAGAATTAAGAGTTGGGTGAATATTTGGATTCAACTGCTATCAAAACTGACGCGCAAAATTAGCAAATTAATTAAAAGTTGTAGGGAAGATAACAATAAAAGCTGTAATAATAGTAACAGCAATTGATATTAAAGCAAACAAAAGACGACGCGAAATTGAATTGCAAGTAAAATGTGAGAATTGCCAATGCACAGCGAATGCGACTAATACAGCTGCAGCTTTAACAGATACAGATACAGATGTAAATGCAGATACAAGAAATGTATCTGACAATCTGTAGATGTATGCTAGCTGTAGCTATAGCTCTCTATCTGTATCTTGTATCTTGTCTGTCTGTATCCGCGCGGTTCTGTTTCAGTAGGTTCGTTCTATTCTATCCGTCTGTCTGTCTGTCTGACAGTCTGTCTTGCTGTGTGTATCTATCGAATGCATTTTACGCTTTAAAAGGAATTTTGTAGTTTATGGATGCAGCGAGAGACGATAAAAAGTGCCAGTGCCTCTGCCTCAGCCTCTGCCTCTTTCTATGTCTCCGTCTCCATCTCTATGACTGTACTCTTCTGAGAGAAACATCAGCAACAGCCACATCAGTTGGTGCTGCCGCCATGGCAACGACGTCATCGCCTTTGCTCGAGAATATCGTGAGGCCAGAGTCAACGACAGAACAGAAAAAAAGAGGCAGATATGGCGACTTGCTCATAAGCGAAAATTTTAAAGAAAAAAAGCAAAAAGAATAGAAAAATTGCATTAACAACAATGCAGTAGTTGTTGCACGGACAGTGAGTCAAAGTCGGTGACTTGTTCGCTTGTGTTGTTGTGTATCTTACAGATACTTTTCTTTCTATTCTTTCTTTCTGTATTCTGGTTTCGCTTCGCTTCAGCGTCTTAGCGCACAATTAAAGCGCCATCAGGCACTTTTCAATGGAATCTAGGAAACTATTTCAATTAGTACAATACATGTTATTATCATCATCATACAAATTACACATACGCCACGTTGTCGAGGGTGAAAAAGATTGAGTAAAGAATGGATTTGAAAGCTAAAAGTAAACATACTTACAATATGTTTCATATAAAGGTATTCAAATAAAAGTAATGATTATATATAATTGTATATATATTCTATATATTCGAATATATATATTATATATAACCCTAAAAGTGTAAAGTTTAAATCATGCCTTGCCCCTAACCGGAGGCAACATTTCGTTTACAAACTGCAGATAATAGCACAAGTGGCCCTCTCAATTAGTTGGCCATAAATTTGATCATTTAAGCCACAAGCACTTTGCAAATTGTGTATACGTCGTTTGTGTGTGTGTGCACAACACATACGAGTAGATGAATGGCAAACTGTACATTTGCACATTTCCGGCTTGTCATCAATAAACCAGCAAGCACATAATCCCATGCTCTGTGCACTCAATGGCCATTAGCTGAAGTTCTCTCCCAGCGGCACCTGCTTGCATCTGAGTCGGGTCTCTGCAATTTTGGCCACAATTCTAAGGCAATATATTGGCCCTGAATAATGGCTCAATGCTCACGTGAGTCGCTTGAGTGACTTCTGGACATAGTTGAGGAATTTGGAAGTTTCACATTATCTTTATTTTATCTTTAACTGAGACACAGTTAACTGTACTTGAGAATTGCAACAGGGGAGAAAACGAGGTAAAAGCTGAGTTTTTAGAGCGTAACTGAAACGGGACGTTGTCTTAATGTTTGACTTTGTTGGGTCATGACTACGCTTAGATATGTGAATATATTAACATATGGAGAGAAAGAAAGAGATCCAGAGAGTGAGAGAGAGAGAAAGAGAGACTGCAGTTTGCCCATAAATTTGCAACTGCAAATACATTGTAATGAATGTCATCCGTTCATTTAAATTATGTCATTCAGACATGCCGAGTATAATCTGACACACATTTGCACAATAAACTCATGCCATACACACTCACACACACAAACCCACACAGTCACACTCACACAAACACACACAAACCTTCTCCCACAGACAGACATTTAGAAAACCCAACCAACAACTGCGCCTCATTAGTAATAGCAAACTGACCCCCTTCACCTTCCGCTGGCACAACCAATACACACTTTGCTTCCGTTCTATTCAATGCGACACCCTACAATAACCGCCCCCTTTGACACGCCCCCTAGCCTCTCTCTCTTCTTTTCGCACCCGCACAAACTGAACTCTTGACTGACCAATAAAAACCGAGAGACGTTCTGCTTGAATTGTTGTTGCACTTTATAGATATTACTCGATTTAAACCCAAGCATAGTTGGGCTGATTTATAATGCATAGAAAATTCTACTTTTTTATGATATTGATAGACGTATTTCATACCCCTTGAATAAAGATGATGTTTTTAAAACTATTACTATAAATTGCAATTGCAGTTCCATATTTAATGGATGGAAAATCAATGTTTACTTTTTCCATTCTCATAGGTATAATAATATAATATCATTTTGCATTTGTTTAGGTTGTCTATTCTATATTAATTTTGTTGCTATTAATTGTACTATCCATAGACTGAATAAGGCATATTTTAAAACTTAAGGAAGGAATCCAAATATACTTTGCAAAATAATAATAACATTAAATTATAATCAATCATTATAATGAATATTTCGACATTTTTAGATGAATTTTCTTCACTTATTTAGTTGTTTTTTCATTATGATCACTTTATAAATAAAATTTTCTCTTTAAAACATTTATATTTTGGCTTTCATTAAAGTACTTTGTAGAGCACATCAACTGTATTTAAATAAATAATTCAATTTAAATGAAGTGAGTCAAAAAAAGACTGAAAAAATGTTTAACTAGCGCTAGACAAGAACCACATAAACAGGTTGCTCATGTATATCTTTTTCTACTACGCTCTCCTCTCTCACTATCTCTCTCTCCCTCTCACTATCTCCCTCTCTCTCTCTGCCTCTTCATTCTTTTGACTTATGCAAAATGGCCGTCGAATATTCTCATCAGTTTGTCACATTGTTAAATATTTGTTTCTACATTTTGTTGCTAAGGCGTCGCGTCGCAGCAGCTATTGTTGTTACTGTATTTGTTGTGCTATTGTTGTTTTTATTTCTTGTTTTTTTTCTCTCATTAATTTCAATTTGCTATTTAAATAGTTAGCCGCATATTGTACGCCATTTTATTGTCGTCTCGTCGTTTCGTCTGTTTTCATTTTCATGCTCGCCATTTGCCAGTTTGTAATTTTGCCAATTTCCATATTTTGTTCTCTTTTGTTTTGAGCGTTGAAAAGTGCATTTCGAATAATTAAAGTGTTATCTAGATAGATCCATTAGATTGTCACCATTTATAATTTATAGTTCCTAATTGGTGCGAATAAAAATTAAATATCAAGCAACAAGTAATAATGGCAAATTAAATGTAGTTATCAATTGTTTTTAATAGTTGTTTTCCATTTCTCTCGTTTTAATGAAACGAGCTACGTATTAAATTTGACTTTATCCATAAATGTTATTAAATAATCAACCTACTAATATTCATAGCACTTTTTCAAATATAGTAAATATTTAGTTAACTATTTGCAATACTTACAATTTATTTTTACCTTTGTTCTAAAGATAAGAAATAATTACATCCCAATATCCTTAATGATACTTGGATTGGAATGCGGCTGGAATTTTCTTTTCAATCGTTTTGAGAGTTACATTTAATGTGCATTTGATATATAATTATCTGATATCAGTGTATCAATTGTCAGAGTTTCATTTCCAAATTTTCAGCACGCATTCTGATAATTTTTCTGAAAGTAATCATGCAACATAAGCTGCAATCTTGCCACACCAGCAAATCGCCATAAAAATCAACAGATTTTTGTCTTTAAATTGCACACAAATTATATGCTTGGGGCTACATCTTTTTGCTCCCTTTTGTATTCGCTTTCTCCCTCTTCCTCGCTTTCTCGTTACCTGCATAACGGTAAAGCTAATTTATGCCACAATATTTTGGAATGGGGGGGGAGAGAGAAATTTTTGTTCTAAAGCGCAAGGCGGAAGTTGCTGCTGTCCAAAGAAGCCAATTGAATGCAACAAAAACAGCAACAACAACAACAATAACGAGCGAGTGGCAGGTTGCAAGTTGCAAGTTGCAGTTTACAGGTTGCTGGTTGCAAGTTTTGTGTGGATTCTTCTTGTTGATAGCCGGTGAAAGGGGCAAGTGGATAAACAACCGTTGGCTTTCTGCAATTTTTGGCCTGCACTTGTTGGTCAGCATTTAAGCGTTTAAAGGCAAAGGCAAAGGCAAAGGCCAGCTGCAAATGGTCTGAAGTCTGAAGCTCGAGGCTTAGCGATATCAATGGGGATAACCGGTTTTGCTTTTTTTTGTATTTTATTTTTCTTTTTGGGGTAACACCCGGCGTATGAGTAATTAGATTTGCGTTTGCCTCCCGTGCTCGCTAATTGGACTAAAGCAGCGGCGCATTGCACTTGCTGCAGGGCAAAGCTGAAGTTGACTCAAAGCTTCAGCTGTATTCGAAAGTGATGGACTAAGATATACCCTCTAAGAAGCTTTAAAGAAGGTTTTTATACCATGTACTTATTAACATATCGAAAGTTGAACGACATTACTGTATTAAAGTTTAAGGTATATTGCTATTTTTTTGTAAAAACTAACCGACTCCACAGTTCGTGCTGATCAAGATAATACAGATAATACAGAGAAGTGCAATACAGAAACATTTGTCTATGGACAGCAACTCAATGTTGATAATGATGGAATTCTGGTTTAACAACGTTCAGCGATCCTCAAATGTCATTGTGTGTCCTCCGTTTGGTCTCGCCTGCCTCAATCGTGTTGTTGGTGGTACACAGTGTTGTTATTTTAGCTATTAAGTAGCTTAATTTATCCATTTTTTTTAAATAGATAAGCTAGAGAGTGTAAAGAGTTTTTACTAAAGATTTTATTTATTGGACATAAAAAAAACAATATTTTTTATATATATTTGGAAAAATCCTTTCTATCTAATGGCCCAATTGTAATGGGAAATTACTTGCGAGGAAAATTTAATAATTCAAATACTTTTGAATTCGACATATGTGTTGATCGAATAGGACAAACTATATAAAGGGTTTTTTTTTTAATGAACAACCTAAGATCAACATTATTCTATTATGACTTTAATAAAAATAAATTATTAGAATTTTAATTTAGCAGATTTAATTAGTTTTCAGCTATTTCTAACTACCTTTTATGATTCAATTAGCTAAAAAGGCCTGCAAAATTCTGGCAACACTTGCACCATAGAGTGCTTAATGCACGATGATGTTGCAGTTTTGTTGGTGTTGCTGTTGCTGTTGGTGTTGTTGTTGTATTTTTGCAACGTCAATAAACGAGTTTTGCGGCCTCAAGCCATGCGAACTGGCGAAGCCACGCTCTATTGGAGTCGCGAGAGGGTTAATGGGAAAAGGGGGGGGGGGGGTGTCGTGTATTGAGTATGGATTCGACTTTGGTTCGTCTACCTTGTGTGTATTTCGCTTTTTTTCTCCTTCCTTTATGTTGCTTTATCGTTGCCATGTTGCATAGGATTTTGAACCCGTTTTGTCGTCATGTCACCCCCTGTGCAACCTCTTTACCTCACCTCTTGCCTCTCATGTTAACCGTTGCACTCCATGTGGCGTGTCCATAACCTAACCTAACTTTTTTTATAGCCTCAAAGCCGGAGATGAAATAGCGTGCGGCAAACGCTTTGTTAGCTGATTTTGTTGTTGTTGTTGTTGTTGTTCTTGTTGTTGTTTCTTTAGCTTTTGCTGTTTCCCTTGCTGTTGTTTCGCTCTTTGTTTATTTTCTGGGATTTAGGTTCCTTTGTTGCTGAATGTTAAACGTTTAATACTCTAACCCGTTGTTTATGTATTTCATCCATGACCCTTTTTTGTTTCCTTTATTGATAACACAATTTGTTATTGTTATTGTTGTTAACGTTTTTGCTGTAGTTACAATTAAGTGAGTGTTAATTGTTTAATTAACCTGGAATTATAAACGAGTGAATGAGCAATTCATCAATTAATCTGTTTGTTTATTGTTTATATGGAATATGAACACATATATGAAAAGATTACAAAGTGATAAAAATGGATTTTTAAAATATAAGTGCAAAAGCTGATAGCTGTATTTATTATTATTCTCTCTATCCAAATAAACTAGTTTACTTATTAGTGCGGATGAGTGAGAATATTCCTAGAATATGCAGCTATAAATTAGATAGATTAGGTATATTCCTAGAAAATGCAGCTATAAACTATCTACATAATAAGCGTCAACTCTTTGATTGCAACTAACTTTAAGCAAAGTATTAACAATTCCTTGACTGTAGCTTAAAGTTTGGCTAACAAACTTTGATTTTTATTAGCCAAGTTTTCGCTGAGTTGACAACGATTCTCGCTGTCATCTTCGTTTTTTGAGTGAGGCATTCTCATAATGGAAATAATTGCATATTTTTGCATAATTTATGGCTGCTCATACGCACACATGAGAAACACCCACATATAGAGCCATAACTCACTTGCAGAAAGAAGAGGCTCAAGAGGCTTGCAAGTGATACACTGATAAAATACGGGTCTTTAAAACCAGTAAGTTATCTTAAAAAAAAAAACCCAACTTTTAAGGAAAATTTCGAAAAACTCACAGTCTTACATTCAAGAACTGGGTTCTAATTCTAAGAACGTTTTTGTTTTAAAGATAAACGATCTATGTTCATATTATTTTCTTTTTAAAATAAGAACTTTTCGTTCTACAAAGTGCAATAGGAATCAATTTCTTTACGTGTAGGCTTTCGTCTCTTTCTGGCCTATCAAGGAGGTCGTCAAGTAATTTGTGGCACATGTGGGTGTCGGGCTCACTCGGCTTGCTGCAAACGCAGCCTAAAATGCAATCAACAACAATGAAAAATTACAAGCAGCAGCAACAACAACAAGAGAGCTTGCGTATTTCCTGTGTGTGAATGAAAAGCAGCACAAACAACAACAACAACAACAACAATAATAATAACAAAACGGGTGCAAAATTCAATTTGTGAATATTCTGCAAATGCAAAAACACAAAAGAGCATGAAAGCTTTGCCTAAAGAGCGCAAGTTTAAAAAATCTGCCAAAATGCAGGGGAAAGCTTTTACGCGCACTCTCTTTTACTCTCTCTCACACTCTCTGTGTGTTTCTTGTGCTCTCTGCTAACGCTGCTGCACGTTGCGTGTCATTGACCTTTGAAATTGCATTGCATGTGGCTTCGCTTATGTGTTGCTGCTGATGTCGCTGCCTCAGTCGCTGCTTTGCTTTTGCTACGTCATTCTACGTTATTTCGCATTGCTGTCTGCGTCTGTGTCTGCCTTCCTTTTTGCTGTGACTTCGTCATCAAGCTCTTCTCCACACACAAACACACACACACACATACAGACAGAGAGAGTGTAGTTACACGTGTGTTTGTTTGTATGCTTGCCATAACATAAAATTATATTAAGGCAGCTAAAGTACAAAAAAAAACAGCGCTGCTTATCTCCCGCCTTGCTCCCTTTGCTCCCACCCCACACTCAGTGGCCCAGTGGGACTTGATGACATGTGGTGAAGAAAATCTATGCAGTTATTGTAGGAAAACGCTTATGATCTTGTGATCACTATCCAACAGATGCACCTAGTAGGCTAAGTCTTCCGCATGTGATACGTTTCCTGGTCATGGCTGTTTAGTCTTCGGTATACTCTAATTTAGATTTTTCTATGGTGCTGATTCTCCGCAGCAGGCTCAGTTACGAATTCCGAGTTATCGCTGACGGCAAAATACTTTCAACAGCAGTAAGAATTAAACATTATATAAAGAATAGATCAGTGACTCCTTCTGAGATAGCGACGAATCTTACGATGACCTGCAAGTGTTTCGTTAACGTTAAACTGAAGTCCAATGAAGTTTTTTCACTGTGTTGTTACAGCCCTGTATCTGTGCAGTTTTCTGTGCAAAAAACCGACTGGGTGACATCGGCTGCGGTTGCTGCTACTTCTGCTTCTGCTGGGACTTCTTCTCCATTGTGCCTTGGAAGTTATTTTAATATCTTCTTCGCTGCGCTTTCAATATCTTGCGCTTTTTCACTGCTTTGGCTGGCCCTTTCGATTAAATTCGACGTCTTCGCTAATCGCTCGATAGGAAAAGTTTTGCTACTCAGCAGCCATACGGCAATTACATGGATTGGGCGACAACTTTTCTCGGCCTGAGATTCACAAAGTCGCATTGTCTGAGTGGACGCCCTGCAGAAAAAGCAATAACAACAACAACAGAAACAACAGCAGAAACAGCAGCAGCCGGCACAGAAGTTCATTGAACGCCCCGCAGACATAAAGCAAACTCAATAAACGAACGCACAGCGCAAATAAACAGCAGCCAATAAGAAAAACGAATGAACAGATACAAATCGCAATCGGGCAAAAGATGCAAAGACCCAACAGAAGACGGAGTAGAAACAGAAACAAGAAACAAGAAACAGCAACCGAACCAAGACACAGACAGAAACAAAAGAAGGCTGAAAAGCGGCCCTAGAATTAATGCATACCATGGCGAATGCACCGTTTACACTGCACTCATCCACCAGTGTGGCCAATTCAGAATTTTTCCAGAAAAGAATCTCATTTTAAAATTTCTTGAGCCGGAAATCCGGATATCAAACCTGTTTTTAAAATACCAAATCCAATGAAAGTCCCGCATATTTGGCCAAAATGGAAATAAATTAAAACAATTTTTAGTCCTTTTTAACGAACTAATTTGATAAGACAATGTTAGACCCACAATCATTCTGTCATTGATAAAGTGATAATATTTATATAGATTTTAAAAATTAATAGGCCTAAAACTGATGTAGATTTCTTTGCTCTGCTGATATATAAAACAATATTTTTAAACTTTCCCAATTTTGTATCCTTATTCTATTTTGTCATCACTATCCGACTCAGGCACTCATATTTACCTTTGCTGACAGTAACTGATATTGTGCATGATTATCAGATTTATTGATATGTCATAAAAGCGAATCATTCATACAAAAAAAATTACAAGTGCCTAAGCCTTATAGATGTTTACAAAGAAACTGGTAAAATTCAAAAATTAATTACTTAAGATTTGCATTTAATTTGTATCAATATTATTTACATATCACATTATTTCCTTTTTTCATTTTTCTAAATAAACTACGAACGATTCACCTGGCATATTGTTATCGATCTTAAAGAAAAACATAAGCTTCCCCCGTCACTTAACTTCTTATTTACATACCAATTTGTACTATCAATATGAATTATCTTTTACTACTCTGAAGATTGAACCTACATATCTTTATAATTTCTTTTAATGAAACTCCTACACAAACTGTTCGAAAACTTCATTCAAAGTAGAACTCATTAGGAATTAAACGGCAAACTGAGAGTATATCGGTCGTCAGGGAGGAATATTAACAATATAAAACTTACATAAATGGGGACAATACACTACACAACACAAAAGAGATATCAGAGCTGCGTTCACATTATGATTTAATTGCACAAAAGGCCGGGGCGACAATATTGTGCAATTTGCGAACAACAAAAGAGCAGTCATAACAAGCCAAGTGAATGGTCAGACTCGGACCCAGACCCACAGACGACAAGCAGGAAGAGTCAGAGAGAGAGAGTGGGAGAGAGAGTAAAGGGAACGAGGGTGGAGAAGCATAAAAAGGAGCAGTCGAATGCAAACGAATTTTGAACAAAAGAGAGCGTAACGTAGCCATGACGCGACAACAACCATGACCCACACCAACAAGCAGGAAACGAAACGGCAAACGGCAAAATAAACGCCAAAACAACTTTTGCCAAAAAGCAGCAACTGTAATAAAAATACACTCGCAGGGAGAGAGAGTGCAGGCGACTGCCAAAGAGAGAGAGAAAGAGAGTGTGTGTATGCAAGTGTGGATGGCAGTGTTGCTAATTCAGCCCCTTTCCGACAGATCCAGGACAGATATCAGGAAGTTTATCCTGAATTCATCCTCTTTTTCAAAATTTCAAAAAAAGTTATCTAATGAAATGTCTCAGATATTTAATAATGATGAAATAAATTCATCATATGACACCGAAAAAGATTCTAAGAATAGTTATGTGATGAAAGTCAAGTATAAACAGCATTTAAATAATAATATATGTAACATATATTAAGAGTCAAAATTTTAAATATGATAATTTATTTAAAACTTTCTTTTTCCTGAAAACAGTACAGGCTTGAAGAAATATTCAAAATTTGAAATAAAAAAATGCAAAATTACAGCTTAGCTTAAAGGCAAATACAATTAAAATATATTGAACTGTATTTGGATTATGTAAAAACTTTTAAACAACCTAAAATGGGAAAGATCTGTCTAGAAAAAGGCTAAAACTGCAAGCCTGCCGCAGAGTGAGGTAGAGCGTGTCGTTTACTCGCTTCAACGCCAAATTTCAATTACAATTACCAACACACGGGGCGACGACAAGAGTGCCGAAAAGAAGCGAATGATGTGATGTTGAGTACGAAAGAAAATAAAGGTACATTAAAATTATAGAACGAGCAGACGGACGAGGGGAGTCGTGGCAATGCAGCTTAGTGTGAATGAAGCATAAACTACTCCGTATACACTCCATACACTAAAAGAAGCCGAAAAAAGCACAAGTCAGACACACCAACAAACACATTTAGATGCATACATGTAAGTATGTATGTACATATTCATACATATGGCTATTAAAAATGGCTGCTAACATGGCTGCGAACACGAAGGCAACACAACAGACAGAGACGAAATACACAGTCAAACACTCACACACACACACACACACACACTGATGCATGCATGTGACTCCAGCATTTAAATCGGAGCAGCAGCAGCTCCAGAGTGCTCCACGAATGAAGTTGCAAAGCAGAACGCGCAAAGGTTAATCAACTCTGCGTTTGGCTTTGCCAACAAAACTTCCCAACACTCGACACTCGATTTTTCAAATGGCAAAAGAGTCGCCTCGTCTCCAAATATGCCACTCTTTCTCTCTATCTCTCTCTGTCTCTCTGTGACTGTCTCTTTCTTACTATGTTGTTGTCTGTGGCACCACAAAAGCAAGAAAGGAGTAGGCAGCGCATACTAACAACAACAATCAGCAGGCAGCAACAACAACACCAACAGCAACAACAACAACAAATGGCATCTAATTGAATTGCTTGCATGTGATGCTTATCTCACTGTATATGTGTGTGTGTGTGCAGCTCCCATGACAATGGCATTGAAAGAGCAGTTAAAAGAGAATGCCAAAAAGAGAGAGAGAGAGAGCGAGAGTACGCTCACTTTAGTTTGAAAGCAAGCTGCAGTTAGCTTAAGAGCGAG
Source organism: Drosophila putrida (assembly GCA_037043535.1). Classification (NCBI taxonomy): domain Eukaryota; kingdom Metazoa; phylum Arthropoda; class Insecta; order Diptera; family Drosophilidae; genus Drosophila; species Drosophila putrida. Next base: position 3,523,264 of record JBAMBI010000470.1, read on the forward strand.
CAATTGCAAATGGCGTATTGCATAATTTTGTGCAGCTGAAGTTCGTAGTGTAGGTGCCAGAGTATCCCTGTATGTGTTTGTGTGTTTGTTTGTGTGTGTGTGTGGCATTGGCATTTTTATACGGAGGTGCTTTTGGCCTTGGTTTTTTAAGATTGCTGTCGAAACGGGAATATAACTCGAGGGATTAACTACGTTGGCACCTAAAGGCTGGAAGCAAACAATAATAAATTGACTTTGATGTTCTTTAGAAATCAAATTAAAAATAAACAAAGATTTGAAAAATAAGATTGAAATAAAAAAGTAAACGAAATTAAGTTTGCTTTATTTTTTTTATCTTTTTTTATTTTATTAAATTAGATATAATATGAAAAATTATAAAGAGGAGGGAATACAGGCAGTACTTGCAACTAATAAGGCCCTCAACTCTATCTTTTAAGTATTAAATGTAGAAAATAGTTCAAATGATATAGAGAAAACCTGTTCAAAAAAAACTACGACAAAAATTATAATCAGACGATGACTTGAAGATATAAATTAAATATTAAAAAATATGAATCTTTAAAATTTTTTTCTTCTGCCAATTATTTACAATTATTCGATATATTTTTTTTGAATTTTTGATTTTCTGTTATTCCATTAGATTTCTGTATGAAGTATCTTGTATCTAAATTTGTTTTAATTATGCAGCAATTAATAAGTTTACCAATATTAAAGTTTAATATTTATGAGTGATGCATTTTTGAGAAAACTTGATTTAATTTCACCACCTCTATAACGTGATCGTATTTGCTTATAAGTCTATTGTCTACTTTATAATTGAATAGCCTGATTCATGAAATACACAAAGAGCAGTTGTAAATATACAAATTAAGCAAACAACTTACATATTTAAACGACCAACAGGCAATACACACCCACACTTACTGGCACACACACGCACACATACACAGATAGATATTCATTCAGTAAATATGAAAATTAATAGCCGAGACTTCATTATTCATGTAAACATTTCCACATCAATGCACGCAGTCAGTTGAAAATGGTTGATTAATGTGCAGTTAAATGAATTTCGATATTATTTGCACAACACTGCGTATAAGTAATAATGCATTTTTTTAAAAGCATTCATGGGAAAAATATAATTACTAGACAGAATATACAAATGTTTTGGGAAAAGGTAGAAATGTGCCTGGCTTACGTGGCGTATGCTTATGCTTATGTTTATTTCCATTATTTGTACTTTGTTTTTGCGGCCAACTCTTATCAAATGCTGGACACACAGATGAATACAAAAAAACAAAAAAAAATAATAGAAAGCACTCGACCAAAATCCGAAAATAATTGCAGCTTACAAATGCAAAAGTTTTTTAAGCTGGCAGCGGGCTGTAGTAGAAGAAAAAAACGTTTAAAGCGGGCCATAAGCGAGACCAAAACACAAACAAAAAGTAAACAAATGCAGGCTAAGAGAGCGGCTAGAACTAAAGAGTGTAAGAGAGAAAGCCAAAGAGAGAACTTTGGAGAGCTTTAGCATGCAGGGGCATTGCTGTCGCTGTCGCTGCTGACTGAGCTGTTACCGGTTTTTTTGCGCGACGTCAGCGTCGCAGCATAAGTAGGAAGGAAACCAGAAAGCACACGCGTGTGTGTGAGTGTGAGTGTGTGTGTGACGTCGCTGCTCGTTTGTTGTCTGTGTGAATATTGTTGAGGCAGGTCCTGGCCAAAATAGGTACAGCCAACGAACTTCGCTCAGACAGACGTCGGCATTGTGTATGAGTGTGTGTGTGTGTGTATGTGTGTGTGTTTGGTGCTACCACCAAAGAAACATGTGGAAGTGGCAGGCCAATGGGTGAAGACGCAGAAGCATTTTGGCAGCGTCTCTCTGTGTGTTGTTGTACATAGTGTATGCAACAACAGCAACTTTGAACAGCAGGCACAACAAACATGAGCAACATATAGCCAAAACACTCGATAGATACACACACACACACACACACACTGCTCAGCTGCAGCTGCGTCGGCAGCTTCTCTGCTGGCAGCGACGGCGCTGCTGAGGTCGCTCAGTGGCATTTCAGTTTCAGCTTTGTTGTTTCGAGCATTTGGCGTTCAGGAAGCGCAACGCCAAGTTGCCCAAAGAAGCAAAACTAAAGGCTAAATACATATAAACATATATATATGTATATATATACATAGGTGTACATACATACATACATAACTATGACTATAACTATGTCTATGGCCGTTAGTTTTTGCACATTTTTGTCTATCTGACTGAGCAGATTTGTTCCATGTTTTTTTCTTATTTGTTTGTGTTTTTTGTGGGCTATGAATATGTAATGCACTTTTTCTGCTGCGTCTTTGTTGCAAATTGAATTGGAGCTTGCAACAGTGGCAGTGGCAGCAACAGCAGCGACTAGCGGCTTACGTTGCCAGGATACAAATCTATTGAGGATTAGGTAAAGTAAAATGAATCCCAGTAGATCATGAAACAACTTCAATAATATCTAATTAGCCTAAGATAACAAACTATATAAATAAGATATTTCTTTTTATTAAATTCAATCAATCTCTTTGCAGTTGCAACACAGCGACAACAACAGAGCAAACATGCAACAATCTTACAACCAGTAAAAGGATTTGTTATTGCAATCACATTAACTTTATAAACTGTATCATTAATAAATGTTCTTTATTCTTGCAGATGGCTAAATGGAAGAAAAATCTTAAGGAATTTCACAACAATGCAAAATATGATTGCGTGCAACAAAGAGGGCAACTAAAAAAGGAAAGGGGTGGAGAGGCAGGGCATAGCCAAAAGTCAACGCGACAAGCGAGGATATAAATCAATATGAAATTGTAATCCAATGAGAAATGGTGCATACTTACATATGGACCATTAACAGAAACCCGTAAATCCGAACTTGTGCTGTTTTATATCTGTTACAAGACCGGCATTATGGGAGTCTGTCAATGCAAACAACTGGTTTTTGGCAACAACATAAAGAGTTCTAACCAAAAAAAATATGAAATGATGCTAAATAGTTTGGAATGTTAAAAGCAAAGCACAAACAAAAATAACATACAACCAATTTAATTGTGAATATAAAAAAAGGGAAAATCTAAATGTTAATAAAACAGTGCATTATGTAATGAGCAACAATAAAAGAATAACGCAAGCTTAGGCTAAATTAAATAAATATAAAATTTAAATAAAGCAAATATTTAAAGCATTGATAACAAGAACATTGAACATAAAATGACGACACAACAATGAAAATCATAATAAATTGAATAATAAACACGTTTTAAACATTTTATATAACAACTCAAAACAGAAACGATTAAAATTTCAACTCATGACAAATTAAATCAATAAAACATTAAATAATTTATTTAACTTAAAGAATTCATTAAAAATAATTAAGAAAATATATAAATAAACGTTAAAATAACGCAAAAAGAATACTATGAATCATAATTCAAAAGTTTTTTTTAACAGCAAATTGATGCAAATATTCAATAATTAGACATTTTATATTTAAAAATAATCAAGAACAAATAAATTAAACAAACATTTTTATTAGAGTTATTAATTCAAAAGACTATACTTCATTTGTGTGACTACTGTTTCTGAAATATTTTCTGTTTATGTAATGACTCATATACAACAAACTATATTTCTTTAAATAGTTATATTTTGTTAGTTAAACAAAAAGAATAACAACAAAAATTGCGATTATTACAAAAACATTTTATTCTTTTTTAAATTTATGTTGCTTTGTTTGCTTTATCATCATTATTTGCCAATGATCCCAAAATCCAAGCCTAAACCGAAACTGAAACCAATCCAAACCAAACCAAAAGACAACCAGCAAGCAAAAAGGACTACACCAAGGACCTTTTTCTCTCTGGCAAATTGAGGTAGTAGGTTGTATAGTAGTAACTATAGATCATACTATACAGCGTGCTAGCTTTCTTTGCTTGACTATAAGCCACAAAGACAACCAAATTCCCTACACACACATACACCAAACACACTCTTAATTAAAACACACTTAAACCAGCCATACAATGTGTGAAAATTGTGTGTGTGTAAAAGTGCTTAAATTTGTAAACATTTGTATAATGATGAATCTATCTGACAATGAGATCTAAGATATTTACTGCATATAAATTCCACATTGGTATTAGTGACATGTGCAAATGTTTGTATGGCTGATTCCCTGAGACCCTAACTTGTGACTTTTAATACCAGTTTCACAAGTTTTGATCTCCGGTATTGGACGCAAACTTGCTGATGTTAGTAAAAAAGACATGAAGACGAGGAGTTCAAAAAGGATTAAAGAGGCAAACTGAATCAAGATTATATGAAAATCCATAATTTTTAACATTTTAATGCACTTGAATGATTTCTTGCAGAATAATGAACTCGACGAAGACCGTCGCATCTTTGCCTGCATTGTAAATAAAGTTAAAGTGAGTATAACTTCCTTCCAAAAATCAAACTCAAGTTTTATGGTTTATTTCAGAAACCCGTACTTGCTTCCTTTCGTGGCGCATACAAATCTGCAGAACAATTTGGAATAATTCTTAAGTTCTACTCACAATACTTCATTTGTAAAATTGAAGTTAAGTAAAGGCTGAAATCCTTTAATGTACTTATATATATGGGACATACGATCAAAAGCTGAGAAGTTTTTAGAAAATTATATTATATTTTAATTTACTTTAAGTACTTTAAGGCGTCAGTTAGAATTAAAGTTCAAACTATACTTTAAATTATGAGATAAAGTTCGTGTACGTTTAGCCATTTTCAATTTCTTTAAATTCCCTGATTTGCAAAATTTAGCTCCCTACAATACCGATACGTTTAATGTAGTGTTTAAATACAATATAAATTTTTGGTATTCTGAAAATTCAAGATCACTCAAGAGAATGTTCGGAACTATTATGTAAACATGAAGAATTGTTCAGACAGTTAAGCATTTTTCCGTAAAACTTTAAACAACAAACATTTTTTGATACTCTGTACAATACAAACATGTTATCCTTTTTATAAATTATGCGCAAAAATTGTTTGAAAAAGAATAAAACCAATAATATATATTGTCGACTTATTAACAAACATTTATTGTAAACCCAAAGCTGGGCTGTCTGTCATTAGATACCATACATAACAAAATTACGATATATCTAATGTATCTAAGTACTACATTTAAGCACTAATTGGAGATGCGAATTCGAAATATGATGGATGTGAGAGCTGAACAACAATTTCATTGTCATTTTGATACAATAGTTGAGAGAATACAAAAAATATATGATTAAATGTATAATATAAATGTGTGTGTTGTATTTTATATCTAAGTATATATATTCTATGAAAGAGAAGACGCTTCATTGATGCGTACACTTGTTGTCCTTGGATTTCTTTTTACGATCTTCACTTGAATTCGATCGGCGTGTACCCTGAATTGGCATGTAAGGTGGCGTGGGGCTGGCGTTTTGATCTATAAATGAATGAATATATATTAGTATAAAATTGTGGGCTTCTGAGTTTATCGTTTAAATACATATATACCAAAGTTGCCGGACTTGGAGTATTTCATGTGTGGCGAAATATCGTGACCACTTGAGAGAGTGCTATCATGGGAACCCGCCTCCGAGCCATAATTCTCTGAGCTGTAAAAGACATGGAAGGTTAGTTGAAGTTAAATTAAAGAGTTCCATTTTCTTCCTTACCGCGTCATCGAGTTGTGCGCCTGCAGCTGCTGCACTGTCTCCGCGGCCATGTGCAATGAAATGGGTCGCTGACTTGATCCCTGACCAGGTCGACAGCTATCCACGGGCAGTGTATAGATATCATCCTCGCCACGAGTGAGACTATGTGCCGCGGCAGCTGCTTGACGCTGTTGCCTCTGCATGGAACCATGTGTGGACGAGCTGTCTCGTGTTAGACTGCCATTGGTTAATGTGCCATTTGGCTGACGTTGCTCTCGACTATTATTAAGCACATCAATGGGATTCGAATAGGCTTCCACATCAATATCTGCAGGCATTTTTGATGACGACGACATGCAGTCCTGCGGCAGTGACAATAACGGACCGCAATGTGAACCATTGGTGCCACACAGCAAACTGTTGCCACTGCTGCCGCTTCCACCTGCAGCTGCCTCCTTTTGCTGCGATTTGCGCAGACGCGCCTTCTCCTTGGCACGCTTTACTTTGGCTTTTTCCTGTGAACAATTTGTTATAATTAAATACAGTTTAGCTTCCTTCTAATTATCACTTACACGTTCCTGCAACATCTTGGCCAGCTCCTTGTCCTGCGCTTCGATGGCCATCATGCGATCACGATGCTCCTGCCTCATATTGTCCTTGCTTTCGATAGCCTGCAGACGACGCGCCAGCAACTGCAAAAGGGATTGCGAGGAGTTATCAGCTTATAAGTTTTGAAATAAATATATTGAATTTATTATATAATTGATTCTGCCGGATAATGCATAATTTGACGAGATATTATATGTAATTAATCAACATGTTAACTAATAACAGAAAGTTCAACCACATATTGTTAACATATTAAATATGTTTCGATATTACATACTATTTCAAAATAAATTCATTTTTAATAAAGGAAAAATAAGATTGTTGAAGCAGAGTAAAAATTTCATAAGCTGGGAAGTGAATAGAGAAACTAGAGAAACATTCTGTTTATTGTTTAAATTATGTATTTTGAGTTATCTAATGCTATTATAAAACAAGATAACTTTATTAAAATAATGAAATCAATAAACCTGTTGGGAGTTTCTTTCAAATATTATCGTTAAATCATTTATGTCGCTGACTGCCTAAGTTGACGTAATATAAATAGTTAAACAGTCCATAAAAATTTAAGAGTTTCTTTTAAGTGTTAACGCTTCAGTTAGATTTAAATACATATTTTAACTTATAAATAAATTCATAAACATGTTAAATATCTTTTAAATATTATCCTATACAAACGATATTGCCGACTGCCTTGATTGAAGTTGCATTTAAAATTTAGTAAAAATGTTGTCAGTTGATTTTAGTAGGGAATGTTACCTCATCCTTTTGCTCCTGCTTGAGTTTCCTGCTCATCTCGTGTATTTCCTCGGGCGGCACACCAATGTCGCGTAGGCTCGCATAATCGCACGGATCCACATAGAGCTCAATGTCATCGGCATGTTGTTGCATGTGTCGCTCGACGGCTTTGGCATTGCCCAGTCCAAAGTTGCCCACCATTTGATCATATTTTTCCGGTGAGAGTTTCTGAAATTTGGGTTCGGTTCGAAGTAAGTTCTCATTGGATGCTGAACGTTGTGGCGATGCTGCATCGACATTGATTGCTGCCGCAGCAGCTGTGGTTGCTGCTTTTGCTGCTGACATTGCGCGTATGCTGTCAGCAACATCGGCATAATCCACAAGCTCAAGCTCATCGATGTCAGTTGCATGATTGATATTGTGTGTTGCATTTGGAGTTGTTGTAGGTGTGGTGGTGTGCTGGGATATGGATGCGGCGCTGATGCGACGTGCTGATTGATGGGATTGCTGTTGTTGTGCATGATGGAAGCGTGACTGTTGCTGATGTGTCTGTTGCTGTGGCGTGTGCTCAGCATCACTCACCAACAGCTGATTGTGCGACTGTGTCTGTAACTGTAACTGTGACTGTGTGTGTTCTTTAGGTGCTTGTCTACTGGGTGTGCTATTTGCTGCTGCTATTGCAGTTGATATTGTTGCTGCTGTTGCTGCTGCTACTGTTGTTGCTGCTGTTGGCATATCTAAAATATTTGGTATGAGCGATAGTCCTACATAGTTGTCTGTTTGTGAAAAGTGTTGCTGCTGCAGCTGCAATGGTTGCTGCTGCAACTGCTGCTGCTGACTGAGAAATCTAGCTTGTTGTGAGGTGCTGGGCTCAAGGCTGCCATTTGATTGTTGCTGTTGTTGTTGTTGCTGCTGTTGCTGCTGCAACTGCTGCTGATGTATACTTGCTTTGGCTGGTCGCGGCGGTGGACGACTTTTATCCCGTGTTGCTGGCGGCGGCACAGGCGGCAGATTCACATAGATTTCCTGCAGATTACAGATAGTTATTTATTAAGAAAATTATTATTTTAAAAAATAAATTACAGATGATAAATCGAATGTCGTAGATCTTAAAATGAAAGAAATGGTTCTTTATCTATTAAACCATTTTTACAATGCATCTCAGCTTCTGTAGTATTAAAAAAAGAGGAGTCTTTTTTCCAAATTGACAAATACTTTATATGTTCAAAATTTAATAAAATTAAGTTTGGTATTTAAAGAACAAATCATGAAGAAAGAAACATTTTTCCAAAGTTATGATGAACTGAACTCTTCGAGCTCTTACTTTTTTATTTAATTTATAATTAAAATTGATTCAATTCTAGAAAATATTAAATTTGATTAAATATTTTATGAAACACGCTCTTATTGATTTGTTTTGTTTTTTGAGAAAATTTATTGCGGTATCTGCGAGTCTATAAAATATATAGAATAAAATTCTTATAAGACTTTTAAGTTCACACTATAGAGTTTTTTCAGTAGAGTGTAGACGTAGGGCTAAAGAGAGTTGGGTAGAGGAGTGTAAGCACTATATTCTCTATTCAGATACCATATTTTCTTGATATTTGATTGAGTTCTACAACGCAAATTTGATATCTAAGTTTCTATCTTTGGAATTGCATTTTCAATGTTATCTTTATCTGATTTATTGTCTGTAATTAATTAATATTATTAAATTTTGAAATAATTTCATAGACCCACCTGCATTTTCTGAGCTATAAGCTCACTCTGTTGCAGCTCCTTTTGCTGTTGTTCCTGCAGATCACGTTCCAGCTTGTCAGCGATTTCTTTGGCAACGCGTTTATCGTGCTCCTCTCTGATGAAAGACAATGGACAGATTAGTGGCAAGGCAATGGGGAAATTGGTAGAGAAATCTAAGATATTTAAAATATATTACTGTTCAGTGAGGCGTCTTCGATAGGCCTCCACCTGACGTTGGGCCTGCTCTGTTTCCTTAATTTGTTCATGCAGAGCCGTGGGGAAATCTTCGCGCACCACCGCATTCCTATACCGATTGCCCTTATAAAAGTCGTTAACTGCAATGAGATGAAAAAATAAAAAATGAGCTGAATGCAATCTTCGAGTAACTTGCAGTCTTATTGCAACTTACTCTCCTGAGACTGCAACTTGTAGGCCAGAGCGCCGTCCTCACGCACGAGCCATTCCTTGCAAACTGAAATGAGAATAAAAAGGAGAAAAAAAAGAGAAGAGAGAAATATGAGATAGAGAATAATGAGTGAGAGATGTGCTTAAGTTATTAAGGTTGCCTCTAATCACCTTTTGATGGCCAATAAACTGTCAGCTCTGCCGAACTTGATTACAATTCATAAAGATACTTAACGGCAACGGAGCCTATCAAATTACAAGCCAAATCTAATGAAGCCCCACATATAAAAAGACTCCACTTAAGGATTGGAAACTCGATGAGTCACGTTCATGTTCGGTCTCTCAAATTAAGTATTGGGGGCAGTTTTAACAAAGAAATTCCATTGAAGATGCACATGTTTCGTTGCGTTTCACGGAAATGCATTTGATGTGGCTCCAGATACAGATACTGAAGATGATGATGGAGGAGTAGGAGAAGGAGGTGGAGGAGGGACGGATGTCAGCTTTTGATTGATTTGCCGGGCAGCGAGATCTTTGTTTGTTGATAAGCGAAAGCGTGGTACAAAAATTTACTTTTAATTGTAAGTTTCTGTTTGTATAGAATTTTGTTGTTGATTGTCAGCTTATAAAGAGGGGTAAATGTGGTTGTGCTTGTGGTTCGCCTGAGGTCTGGGGTCTGAGTTCTGTAGACTCTCTGTTTATGTTTCGCTGTCATTTATCATTAGTTACAGAGCAGTTGGTAATTGGTTGCCTTTAGGGGTCGCCAGCAACTAAAATACGAAAATTGTTGAATGTCGCTTTTGTAAAATGGAAAGTGCCAGACGAAAGTGGCATCAAAGTCTCAAGTGTTACGCCGAGTGTGTGTGAAGCATCTGTTGCCTCTAGCGATAATAAATGAACCAAAAGCAATCAAAGTGATTCTCATTTATGGAGCTGTTTATTGAGCCACGAACTTCGTTAACCCCTTAAGCAGGAAATTTACATTTTATTTACTTTTATGATGCTAGTTTCATTTCAAATGCAATCGCACTTTAAATACTTTAAGTTTCGACATATCAAAGTTTATCTTAAGCGCACAAAAATTAGATATTATATATCAGTTTTTGGATAGGATTATAGCTGAAACTTCTTGCAAACAAAAAGTTATTAAAGAAGTTTTACATTTGACATTTTTGGAATTCATTCTATTATTTTAACGGTTTGAACGAATTTATATTTTATTACAAAGTCATGACTACTACTATGTATTCTGTTTGAAAATTCTTAGTAGAAATATTTATTTCACAAATTAAACTCACAAATTTATCAAAACTTTCTTTTGCTTTCATTTCCTGCTTATTTATCCAAAATATCAGGCAAGCCTTTTTGCCTGTAGATCATCATTTTACTTATGTCAATTGTATCTACCGAATATTCGTTAAAACTTTCCTACTAGAGAAATGCTTGCATATAGATTATAATCTTTTCCATTTTCTATATATTAACCATATTTTATAGTTTCTTTACCACTATTATGGCGTCTGTTTTCAATAATCTCAACATTAAACCAAGATACAAATCAATGATCTACATTCAACACCACTTTTTCCTTTGTACAATTAAGTATAAAGAGTTTACCATTTTACTATCCATTTCAGATCTTCTAACCAAACGACATGCAATGGTTTTTTAGTAACTTTTTCAACATTTATGTCGCAGTCGTTTACTCAACTGTGACGATAGACATCAATGCTCTGCTCTTAATTCTATATTCTCCCAATAAAATTTATATGAAGAACATAAATGGTGAACCATTTAGCCAAATGTCATTTAATCGTTTTTGTACCCAATTTTTTTTTGAAGATAAAAATCATTGCTCTACTTTCAATTCCAATTTGTTTCTTTTAAAGTTGTTATCGATTTAAAGATCTTTTCAGTCTTCTCTTTATTATTAAACCAAACGACACACGCAATTGTTTTAATAGTTTTCAGCATAAGCATACAATTGACTCTTGTATCATTCATTGAGTACATATATTCGTATTCATACTCATATATCATTGCTCTTATTAGCTGCTCAATTTTGACATTTGAAAGTTGAGAGTCCCTCATGAGTGCGTTATCAATGTGACACTTTGAGGAAATCGCTTTAATTTAAAGGTTCTTTGACTTTAAACTGTCAGTTGAGCAATTAGCTGAACTCTGACCACAGAATGTGAATGTGCCTCGAGGGAGGGAATATTGGTTTCCTGCTTGTTGCATGCAATTAGAGCAACTTGCCTAGTTGCCTTGCCCCTCTCCCTCTCCCTTTCGCTTTCCACACTCTACGCTGTTGCTTAATTAACTGCAATTTGCGGAACTGAAAGTGCAACAAAATTGCCACATCATAATAATGATGATGCCTGTGGCAAGAAAGAAGAAAGCAAGACTTGCAAACATAATCAATTTAGCTGTTTGCTTTTCCATTTGATTTCTGACTGACCAAAGAAACTACCTAAGTAGACTAAGTATACAAAGTATCTGATGGTGAGTGTATGTTTGTGTCGCTGCATATGATTCCAACAAAAATTGTATCTGCTGCTCTGCATAAACAACAGCCAAAGTATCTTTTTGCTTTTTGTGTAGATGTATGTAGTTTTTGTTGTTGTTGTTATTTGTGCCCGTTCGGCGTGATTGCTCCGGTTGGAGCCCTCTCGTCTTACACATTGGTTCATTATATTGTGCTGACTTCGGCATACGTATGCATTACCCGCTATACCCTGTACCCGCCACACTGCACCCAATCCCCTCTCACTTCCATCAATGTGGCATGTGTTTATTGTGCTTTCAGCATACATATTACTTACTAAGTCTCTTATGTCTTACGTTGTTCTTTCGTTCGCTCGCTTGGCTTTTGCTTAATAATGCTCCGCAAAAGCGCAGCTTTGTATACCCTGTAAACTAAAAATTGTGAGGGTATGTGGGGGCTCTAAGCGTAGCGTGGATAAATTTTAATGCAAATAACTATAATAAGGCATAAAACATTTTAGAATCAACTTTAAAGAGTTGGGTTTGAACAAGATTTTAAAGCTTACAAATTTATTTTTAGCAAAGAATCTCAAAGATACCTGAAAGACTTATCAACATTTCGAGATAAAGGGGATTTTTAAAATGTATAATCGTTTTATATATCAAACCTTCATCAAAGTGACATTTCACATATAAATTGGTCTGATTTTGAAAAAGTTTTTATTCAAAAAGCTTCATTCTTGAGACTTTATTACAAAAAGTGTTTATTGTTGTAATTGGATTATTGGTATTTTTACAGTCTGGCATGCTCAACTATATAGAATATCTACTCATTATTATGCACAACGTATTGCGAATAAAAATGGTAAAAATAAGTTAAACTTTGACTGACTGGTCAGCAAATGTTGACGATAACTTACTGTACATTTTACACCAGGCCGTTAAATAATTGTTCATTATAATTTGTTTTTCTCGTATAGTTTATTATTGAAAAGTCACAGGAAATGGGCGAGGCAGTGAAAATAGTTGCAAATATGTCCACGAAAACTGTTGATGTCTATGGAAAAAGATTTCAGCTGTCGATGGTAAATGTAAAATGTACTTGTCACACGAATTGTGAAATTCTTTTCATTTCCTGTTGTGCACAGATACAAAAACATACACAAAAGTCATTGATAAGCAAAAGGTAGAAACTCATGTCAGAGAAAATAAATTAAAACATAATGACAGCTGATTTATTACACGTTCCTTAAGTCGAAGTTGGAGTCGGAGTTTTGTTTGTTCAGGGAAATTGTTTTGTTAAATATTCGTAAGTATTTACCTTGCCCTGGAACGGGTTTCTTTTTGCGCCAAAAAAAAAAACAGTTGACCTCCCTAAAGAGAACAACAAAAATAAGTGTCACTCATTCCACACTGAGTGTGTGTGTGTGTGTGTGTGTAATGTGTGGTGTACTGTGGTGCAATGTGGGTCGCCAGCAGTTTATTGACTTGACCAAAAAGAACAAAGTGTCAGGGAACGGGTTAGTAAGTCACTGGAGTTGTATTCGAGACCATAATGCGTCATGTTGTGAGTTCAGAGGAATTCCAAAATTTTTACCCCCGTTTTTGGCCAACTCAGCTGATCGATCACAAAAGTTGTTGGCTTACATTTTTTGCATGTGTTAATTGTTCGAATTCTGCAGCTGACGAAGCAAAAACTGAACAGAGTTTTCTTACGGTTCGTTTAAAATATTTATATGTATATTTATTTACTAACAAGCTTGGATTTTATGACTGCTACAGAATTTTAATGTGAATTTTTAAATATTAAAAAATACGGGTAATTAACTTGTGCTGTAAATATGAATGGAAGCGTCTTTATTATATATTTTGTGGTATACATTTTTGCTTATAGAATTTTGTTATGCCTTCAAATACTTTTGACTAAAAATTAAATTCACAACCGGTTTTTAAACAGCTTCTTAATGAGGGCCAATTCTGTTTTGATTGAAGCTATTTTCTTATATTTTAATCGGAGTCATTAAAAAAGGTATTTGTAACCAATTGAATGCTTTAAAAGTTTTAATAAGAACTACAAACTGAATTCAAATAAAACAAAAAAGTGAGATAGAAATATAAATTGAACAAGATAATTATTTATTTAAAAGACATAGGTAATATTTCCATACAACATTGAATTGTTAAATAACTTTTAGAATATGGTTTGTTAATGTAAACTTTTAGAATGCAAACAATTACTAAATCAATCTAACTAAACATTTCGAGAGATTAAATAGAAATATAAATATAAATTGGACAGGATAATTATTTATTTAAAAGACATATGTAATATTTCCATACAATTTTTCTATTTATCCAACAATGAATTGTTGAAAAACTTTTAGAATATGTTTGTTAATGTAAACTTTTAAAATGCAAGCAATTACTAAATCAATTTAACTAAACATTTCGAGAAAGTGTTTTGGGTTTAACCTACATTTAACTGTTGGCTTTTCCTCTGCAGTTCAAATTGAAGGCCACCAGTTGAAGTGATTTTTAACAGCCTTTCTCCAGTGAACTCTTTGTTAGCCACCTCAATTAACCTTCGCAATGCATTCAATTACAGTTACGATTACAGTTCACAGCATTTTTAACAAACCGACAACACTTTTGGTTTGCAGTTGCAATTCCCGTAGCCACTATTGTGGGGCTTCCATCAATGATACTTTTTCTTCTACCTCTTTTTCACCTGTCATGGTATGTCTTTCTCTGTCTATGTACTTGTCCCTCTCTCTGTCTGTCTGTCATGCCGCCCACAACACGAGCAAGTTCAAATTGTTGTTTAGGCATGAATGGTTGGCTCGAAGAAGGAAAAAGAAGATCGCGTGAAAAGTTACACAACGAAATGAAATTCGAATATGTAAAACTGAAACAAAATTTGATGCAAGACATGTGATGGAAAATAGATAAGTGAGGAAAAACAATTATGAAGCCAGAGCAGGAAACCCAAATTGGAAAGTCGTATGTCGTGTTGCGGCTGCTCAACGTGAAAATTTATGAGAGCCACCGAAAAGCAGGAAAAATGGCTGTCGACAATCGTCTGCATTGCATTGATTAGCGGCTGAAAGTGGAAAAACCTGACTCAAGGTTGTTGAACATGCCACCGCAGCCACAACCAAAAGAGAGACGACGAGACCCAAACAAATATGTGGCTGCAACAACGACGCCAACGCCGACGACGACGCCGATGCGACGCGCCGCAATGTGAGGCAACTATTTGAATGTTGCAGCTGATGGATACACACAGAAAGCAACAGAAGATGCAACACTCACAACACTCACATATGAATATACCTACACCTAAGTGTGCCTGTGTGTCTCTGTGTGTGTGCACAACCATTGACCTTAGCCATGGTCATGATGATCATGATAATAAGAAGCTGACACAGCTGTGGGAAGACTCAAGATTCAACTCAAAGAAAATCAATTTCAATTGGAATTTGAATTTGAATCTGAATGAAATGCCGATTAGACGATTGACTGATTGACTGATTGATTGGCCAGGTTCAGGTTTAACAACTAAATTGTTTATGGCCAAAAGCAAAGAGAATGAGCCATAATTATGCCTTACCGGTTGTGTGTTGACTTTTGCCCATTTAAAATTAGCGTAATTTTCATCTTTTATGGCATCATCTGAAGCGTTTACAAAACTCATTAGCCAGCTTTCTCTCCATCTCTATCTCTCCCCAAATATGCTTATTCATTTGGCATACAACAATTGTCTAGCTGGTTAATCAAAGCCACTAACGAGTGCAACGACGACTAACTAGTTTAATTTTTGAGAAATCAAAATACATTTCGTTCTCATTTGTTGTGCAACCAGGCAAAGAGTCTGCTCAGACAGCTTGACAAAGACCTAGTTCTTTTAGCCTATTATTTATAATAATTTCTAATAAAATCTAGATTTAAAATCTGTTTGAATAGGTTATCGGATAGATCTTTTAAGATTGTGGTATTTCCTGCAAGAGACTATAAAATTTCATATGATATTGTGCTAAGAGAATCTAAAGACGTTTTAGAATATCGCAAAACCAGTTTTCTAATTTCCAACGTTGTCTTCGATTCGAGTGTGATGATTATCAAAGTATATATTTCATCTCTAATAACCGCAGTAATTTCTGCATAGAGTATAAACCAACAATTTTGTACTTTGATTAAGTAAACTGGTTTTAAAAATACTGTAATTCCAGACTCAGACTCACTTAGTTCAAGTTGTTCTGGTTGAGAAATACAATTGAGTCTAGTTCGATATATAAAATTTATATTAGGAACGAAATTAAATAATATTAAGAAGTAATAGTTCTTGAACTACACATACAGACTCTTGTAGTTTCAATTAGGAAATAAGTTCAAATTTATATTGATTTAAGTTTGGAAAACTTATACATCAAACAGCCTTTTAACCCGTCAAATATCTTTAAGGAATAAGGACTTTTATTTTATCCGTTTTAAAGTTTAGATTTTGAACTGTATCAAATTATAAAACATTCACTCTCTGCCTAAGGATACTTTCTACAACTACTTTTTAAATTTTTAAGCGTTATAAAATAGTTTATTTACTCTTTTAAATTAGGGCTTTAAATTATTGAATTTATATTTTTAATCTATTTTAAAATGAGTGGAATATCATGTATCAACTAAATTAATAGAATAACTATCCTGAGAGCGAACTAAATTTGAAATACTTTTACTTTTACTGGTGATTTTTTTTGAAATGTTGTAATCATTTAAACAATTTTTGCAGACTAAATTTACAACAAATGCTGTGCTCAATTCAAGACAAGTCTGACTTCAAAGTTCTTTTCTGTGTAAAGAAACTTTTAAAATCCTTTGTATGCGAAAACAATTATGAAAGTACGGAGTAGTTGTAGTGAGTTGGCTGGGCTTTTAGGTGGGCATCTCTAGGCTGAAAACCAAGTGGAGACCTCTTTGTGGCACTTGCACATCCTGTCGCCGACAAGTGAATCATGCGAGGCATGCAGCAGAGGCAGAGGCAGGAGGGGCAGGAGAAGAATGCCACATAAACTGCATTCAGTGAGGCAGTTCAGGCATCTCGTCATGCAACTGTCGACTGTTTCATTCCATTTTCTTGTCCCCTCCCCCCTCTTAGTGAGGCAGTTTGTCAGTCAGCGAGGCAAGAAAGAAAAAAAGAGGCCAGCGGTTGGTTGAGTGCCACAGCCTGGATGACTTCAGACTGGCGACTGGGGACTGGGAATCTTTTGTCTTTAGTTATGCGTGCTTGGGCGCAAATGAAGCGGCTGTCCGAAGGAGTCAGCTGTTGGCTGTATCTTTAAGATACAAGATACAATGAGTGGCAAGCTCTTTGAGCATATTTTATTTTCCTTTTTTTTTTGCATGTCTACTCATCAAATGGAAAGTGCTCACAGCACATTTTTGCACCTCATTTTCCCTTTCAAAAGCAAAAGCAAAACTTAAGCTAAAACAGTTCGCATTTGTTTATTTTCAGTTGAAATTTTTCTACTTTACAGCATGTTTCGGCATTATGTTTTTAGATGTTGTTCGTCTTTTGCCCTCTTCTGACTGGCAGGTCATTGTTTTTGTTTATCGTTTCATGAAAAAACTTTCAAAACCAAATTGAAAAAACCTACAAATTGCTCGCAACCCCTTTGAGACAGTTTGAGAAAGTTTCTCTTCATCTCTCTCAGTTGATTAGCATAACAAAAATGCATTAAGCTACGGTGGAGCAAGCTCGACAGTAGGAGACCCAGTACTTTTTGAGTGTAATGCGATTACTACAGATTATTTCAGTTTCAAAAAATTTCCATAGATGGCGCCACTTCAGAGATTGATTTTGCCCGTAACATTGTTAGTTGAATAACTTCCGCGTTTATCATCCGATTTGGACGAAATTTGCTGGATAGGTTGAAACTATAGTCTGTATTATACATACTAAAAATCAAGGCGCTAGCATTAAAGGTGCTCTTGTAATTCGACTTGGAACTTTTGTATTTTGATTTGCGGGGGCGGAGGGGGGCGTGGCAAAAATCTAAAACAAACTCGTTCAATGCAAGATATAGATGTACCTACGTGCCAAATTTGGTGTCTCTAGCTCTTATAGTCTCTGAGATCTAGTTACTCAAAAAAGGGACAGACGGACAGACGGACAGACAGACAGACGGACAGACGGACAGACGGACAGACGGACATGGCTATATCGACTCGGCTGTTGATGCTGATCAAGAATATATATACTTTATGGGGTCTGCCACGCCTCCTTCTGCCTGTTACGCACATTTTTTTTGCACAAACGTAATAGACCCATTTGTACTTTTTTAAAGTACTGGGTCTAAAAATGATGACTAAAATGTTTTTCAGCTCGCAACTGACATCAACTTTTGTCGCAGATCTTCGTAACGTTAACTTTTTGTTTTAATTGATACCAGACATGAGGTTGAATACAATCTTCCCTTCCCCTACGGGCACATTTCTTTATTGAACTTAATTATAAATACTCTTACGTCTGTGAAATGAAGTAACAAATTTGATGCCTTTGTTTATTACGACTTCTATGCTATATCTTGGCTTTTCAAAATTATGTAAATATTTACTATTTGTTATATAAGTTTTGTCGATAATAGTTAAACGTATTGTAAAACGTGCCTTCTAAGACTGCATATGATTCATGTTGTCTTCACAATCGTTGCTCAGCTAAAAATATATGTGGTTGAAATGGAACCCTTCCATTAAAACTGACGGGTTCTTGGAAATATTTTGGATGTTGTTAGCATTACGGCAGTTGAATTAGAAATATTTGTTATTAAAGCTGATAAATATATTGAAATGTTTATCAAAGAAAGGTTGACAATAATTCCTCATTGTACAACATTATTATTAATTGAATAACTTCAATTTGGTACTGAGAAAAATGATCAGATCACGTAAAGTATTTATCGCTAATCCTGCCGATAAGTAATACAGCTATCTACTTTCGAGCTTAGTATTATAAATTAACAAAAAAATGTTATATTAAAAGTCCGCAAAGTAACTTAAACAGAATTACATATAAACATTTTACTTACAATTAGATAAATAAAACATTACGAAATTTGTATATAAAGAATTCGAGTTGCCATTTCTGAGTTTTTTAGTTTATTTTTATTTTTAGCATTATTATATGTTTGTCAAAGTGTATGACAAAGACCGATCTTCGTTTCTCTTGCAGAGTATGAGTTACCTTCTTTTCATTTTTTTTAATTTTTCAAGTCCCCTCTATTTTATCTTGTGTAATTTTACACATTTTTAGTATTTCATTATCACACTTAAACACACTCATACTCATATGAGCTAATCTATGAATATAGTTTGCGGCAATTAGAACTCAAAATGTGCCACTTCCTGTACGTTGTAAATTAATGATTCTAAAAACATAAAAACAACAACAACAGCAAAAAGCGTAACAATTTTAAAACTCACCTAACTAAATGAGAAATCTTCCCCCTTCCATTCCCATTCTCATTATGAACTTGAGCAATTTGAAATGATACGAAAATAATTTGTTCGCTCAACCAAAAGATACTCAACGAATCTGTGTTGTTGTTGTTGGATTTCTTACCCTCATTAACATGTCCTGATCGTGGCAATGCTTCCTTTTTGGGCACAGCGGCCGTTGTTGTTGTGAAATTATTCATTTTAAAGCTGAGAGCGAGAGAGAAAGAGTGAGACTCGAAATTCTCTTCCCGTTTTTTTGTTGTTGTTTCGCTTGAACAGGTGTTTAAATTATGAGCTCAAGGACGGAAAGTTGTTTTTGTTGTTGTTTTAATTATTCTTGTTGTTGTTTTTATGCTAAACGTTTCAGTTTCAGGTTGAGAGTTTGATGCTGCCGCACCTTTCAGTTGAACGAAGCGAAGCAATGTCGTTGTTGTTGTTGTTCAACTTGTTGAAAGAAGAGAGCGAGCGACAAGCGGCGTCGCTTTCAATAGATAAACAGCAAGCAGCAAAAACCTGACTTGATTTTATTTTTTTTTTTAGAAACTTTTCACTTAATTGCGTTGCTTATTATATGCGGCATCCACGCGCACTTAAATATGCTGCTTGCAACGCATTTCACTTTCACGCCACGCGATTTATTTATAAATTTCACACCAACAACATTAAAACAACACTAACACCAACTCAAAACGCAAAACACAACACAAACAACGCGCGCGTCGGGCAGCTGCAATTTTGTATCTGCCCAAAAAGAACTCGCTTTGTCAGTCGCTCTTTTTAATTGGCCAAACCGTCGTTTGTTCTGTCTTCCGTTGCGACGCGCTCGCAGCCTGCAACAAGCGAAAGCCGCTCAACGAATGCGGCGGGCAAAAGAGTCGTTGAAAGAGGTTGGTTGTTTGTATAGTGCACATAACTGACAGGAGATGGCGCTACTAAAGGGTAAAAAACATAAATCTTGTATGCATTGTAGTTTGAGTTTTATCGAATTACTAGTAATTTAATTAAATTACTAATTATTTTACCTTTCTTTGTTGAAATAAACACATCGGTAGATGGTGCTGCTATCTATCGAAAAAACGATAAATCGACTGTGCCTTTGAGATTCGAGCGCCGATAGAATTTACACAAAAAGTGCTGCCAAGTCTCTCACAACAACATTTGAACGCTAAACTCAGACATGACTTAGCCAAGTTTCACACCGCAAAATTAAACAGAAGTTTGGCAGCACCTGGACCTAGACCTGTTTCGTGCATTGAAGGACAAATTTGAGTTTAGCGCTCAATTTCAATTGAATTAAACCATTTTAGTCCTAGAGTATAAGAAATGCAGGGGATCATTTAATGAATAGATTAGTATTAGGTTATTCAATTTGTGTGTTTTAAATAATAAAACTCGTCCTATTATTCATGCAAAATCGAAATTTTTTAGCTTGTAAATAAGAGAAACGAGAAAATGGAGTAAATTTTCTTTAAAAAAGTCCGGAAGCTGCTTATAACAGAAACAAAATGAATAAAACGGCAAATCAAAACAATTAACGCATCATGCAGTTCTATAAGCTTATTGTTTATATTGTTAACACATGACATCAAGTGTTTGTACATTTGTTATTTGTAAGTATCAAAACAATGACGAAAGCCCAACTATCTTTTCATGGCCGAAGACGTTATACCCTAACAGCTGGATTGTATTGTAAATATTAGTCTATCAAATAGTTTGTTTAAGATACGAATATTATGTTATTTATTTAGAAGTGCTTAATATTTAATTAAATAAACAATAAATATCTCTGCAACGAATCAATTTAAAAGATTGTGATGGTGACTTCCTTACAAGACACATCAACTTGCCATAAAAGGCAACTCATTGATATTGCGTATTTTGTTTATAAATAAATCCACTTTCAACGTGTTTTCATTCATAAAAAATAAATAAAGTCGACTACTTCTTTGATGAGTCAACAACAATTTGCAGTCTTCGTTTTTATCAGGTTTTGTTTTTTTATTTTGGATAAAATTTTCTAAATTGGTTTTTATCATTTTTTGCAGTTTAGCTTGTAATTTGTATTATTAGCGTAAATTCCATAGAAATGCAATTTAAAAGCCGGGTTCAAAGTATGCGCTCAATAATCGAGACCAAATAGAAATAAAATCTCTGTCACCAATACATCAATAACTTTAGCTATGCCTTTCTACCTGTTACCTGCCAGCCTCAGCTATAGATAAAGATACGTATGTATAAACAGATACAAGATACTTTTGAGTAAACAAAAATAAACAAAAGTCAAGTCAACTCGTTGAGTACATTTTGCTAATGATTTGTCATTGTATGGGTGAGTATCTTTTAGCTGCAACTGTATGTGTGTGTGAGTGTATCTGTGTGCAGTTCGAGCTCTGACTCTGGTTGGTAACACTCCGATACGCGATCGTTGCTGTTGCCAGTTACGAGTTGAGTGTGGCTCAAAGCGAGTCGCTGGCGGATGACGTAAAAAAGTCGTAGACAAAATTCGTTAAGGAAAAACCATAAAAAAGTGTAAAAAATATTATTAAAATAATAAAAATTCAAGTGCATAGTTGGAAAAAGCAATTGGATGTTTGCCAAAAGCGCAAAAGGTGATCGTTTTTGGCCAAGTTAAAAATACAACTACAAACTCGTTTCAAAAGCGGCTCACACAGTCACAGACACATACAGAGGCAGCTTCTTAAATACACTCAACTCAAAGAGAGCGAACTCACAGGTTTCTCGCTGCCAAAACGAAGCCAACAATTAAAGAAAGAAGTTCGTCAACAAACGGGGAAAGGGGAGCGGCAAGTTATGAATCATAGCCAAGTGGTCTACAAAGAAGCAACTCCAGAAGAGCCAAACATTAATTGAAGCTACCTCAGAGCTTGTTAACGTTATGTAAACAACAGCATAAACAAAAACTATAAACAAAGCTTAAATAAATTCAAATAAATCAATAAATCTTCGAGAAAACCAATCATTGATGTCTGCCAAGGAAATGCGTCCATTGTCTCTCTCCATTGGCGCCTCATTGCTGGGCAGCAGTTTTTCATTGATAACTGCGGCCGCGGGTCAAAATCAAAATCAAAATCCAGGATCGATGATTAATCTGGATTGTCATGGCCGACTCTGTCATCCTGTCGATGAATATTGCTCGGCATTTAACGAAGGCTGTGCGCCGTGTTCCACCATTTGTGATGTCAGTTCGCATAACTATCAGGCGGATACGTGTGCCAAGGAATGCTCAGGTGAGTACATCAAAATTACGATACATTCCCCATCGATTACATCACAATTGGTTTTCCATTCGATATGTGGTTAAGGTTCACATCAATTAACTGTTGATTGTTTTAACAATTGATTAGCTCATTGTTTTGCTAACTATGCAAATAATACAAGACTACTGAGTGAGGGTGATAACTAGCTGTTTATATGGTTCCATTAAAAATATATATACGTAGCACTCTTTGTTGAATTTAATAACAAATCGGTCTGCGCACAAAAGGTGTAAGCAAATGTCACATTATCACTTCCGTATTGTTATAATATATACGTATAAATATGTGATTTTAAAGTGCGTTTTTGTGTTATTGTCTAGCTGTTACCTGGATATTAATCTATATTAAAAAATAGTTGACATGATTGTAAAGATTAAAGTCTGTTAAAAGTTGAAGATTAAATCTGTGAATCATTATAAAAAGATATACTATCTCTAGTCTCTCCTTCTTCTCTAGTTCAACTACATGTGTAGATATTGTATTACATCATTTTAATGTTAGCATCAAAATAAAGGTTGTTTTTGGAAGATTTTGAAAGATTAGACGGTCTGCATTTCTGAAGTTTAAACCCACCAAATTTTTCTTACATACTTTACAGAATACAAGAAGTATGAGCCACTTAAGGCCGAGATCCACAGCATAAAGAATACCCAACATCTCATATTGTTGCTGTTGAGCATTCTTCTAATATTGATTGCCATACGTTACTTGGTCAAGTGCTTCAGTTGGCTGCGACACAAGCGTTGCATTCAACAGATGCTGTCCAGGCTGCTCTCAAAACCATATCATAGTAATGCCAATGGCAAGGATCTCAATGCCACGACCATACAGAATTTCAATGCCATTAACCGTGACATTGAGAGGGCGCCTTCACAGATCTATAGTGTGGCAGGTAAGTGACAATTAAATGACTACCTGAGAGACCATCATTCATAGTATAATTTTATTTTTACAACCAGGCGCTGCTGAAGGCTCTGTGCTGACCATGGCGACTCCGGTGAGCACACGTTATCCGGCCGAGAATAGCACAACACCAACAACTGTAGTCACTGAAATTGGCTATGGACAGGGATACGATAATCAGGCAATGGTTGTTACACCTGTCACTGAGAAGCCAGCGGCTACGATGCCGCCTGCTTTCTAAGTTAAAGCATCCTTCACAACTCACACAGCTTGAAAAAGCAATTAAAACCGTGTGCATCACATTGAAACTAGTGATATTTAAATATATACATAAGACAGCTAAGACAGCATAAGAAAAATACATACTATAAGTTACTTTTAATATAATTACACATTGCATATTACTTAAAATAAACATTTAAACCTAACGGTTGCCGATCGATAAGTCATTTTAGTATTTTTAACATGTTTTCTATTGAAAGTGTAATCGATAAGTCGGATTAATATTTGCGATAAATTGTGGCGGTCGGACAATATAAAAAGTATCAGTGTTGTCAAATAAGCGCCAGAAATTATTAGTTAAAATATTAGTACCATTCAACTCCATTTTAATTTGGAATCATAGGACACAGCAGCGTGTCAAAAGGCTTATGAATACTGTAAGCTTGATTTACAAATGAAAAACAAACAACAAATGTATGTAAACTTAAGAATATTGTCATTTATTTTAATATGTAATTCGCAATTCAAATCGTTTTCTAACACAAGCTTAAACCTAATATTGAAAGTTGTCAAATGTTACAGCTAACGAGTGAAACTCCTACGCATAAATATATTAACTAAATATGGCAAAATTTGTATAAGCAGCTGATATAAATGGCTTTTCGATATGTTATAAAATGCTTAATAAAAACTAACAAAGTCCATCTGCTTACAACTGAAGCGTGCGAATCTCATAAATCAGCCTTAAACTTACATGCATATTGTTTGTATGTCTAAACCTAAATAAATAAGTTAAGACTAATCTGCTGTAATCTCATTCTTTTCTCAGACCCAATACTGATTTCTACGCAGCAACGGATTTGTGGGCGGCGCTGAAGGCGGCGAACTGACGGAACCGGAAATGGAAATGCTCTGGGGAACGGAAGCATAGCCAGCAAAATCGTTGGCCATATCGCAGGATGAACTCCAGGCATCGTGATCCACATGATAGGGATTATAGCGTTGGGGCAACATCATTTGCTGTGGATCGCATTGGTCGTCCGTTTCATCCTCATCTGGATCGTAGTCGGGATACTCGTGCTTATACGATTCCACGGGAATAATCTTGCAATGTGGGATATTGCTGAAGCCAGGCAGAGGCGTGGAGTTGCCTGTGGCCGGCACAGAGTCTGCCTCAGAGCTGGCATAATGAAGATGATGGTGATGATGCTGTGGACTGACGGAAGTCAAATCCGGCGGACAAGGCAATGCTGGTGGCTGATCCTTGGATATATCCGCCTTGCGCTTGCGCATACTTCTCACCTTAAGCAACAGCAACACAATGAGCAGACAAATGAGCAGAATAAAGAGTGCACAACCCACAGCCAGATAGTTAATGGATATATCCGAATTTCCCAAATGCACAGTCTCAGTTTCATGCACCTGAGCACGATACTCAATAGAGACTGTACCCTGTGCTGGTTGAACTGTTTTGATAATCAACTGGTAATCAAAACTATCGCTTTCTGCCTCTGTTTCTTCCACAGAAGCATGTGACACAAAGTAAACGACGCCACTGCGAAGTTCCTTGTAAGAGAAGATATTTGTGGAACGTTCGTTCTGAGCATCACTTCCATAGCCAAATGCTGCTCCATTGCTGCTGCTCCGAATGATCTTTCTCAGTTGACCCGTTGCTGGCATGCGTGTAATGACAAATTTAGGATTGAATTTGTTGAGTTTCAACGAGAGTGGATTGTCATTGACCAGGGAGCTGCTCAATTTGATCTTGCCACCAGCAGCAGTTGAACTGGACTCTACATCATGCATGTCAATGTTATTGATCTTGATAACCGGCTCCACAATGACCACAACATCCACCTGGGCAGCATAGTTAGTCCCTGGCACATAAGCACTGATCTGGAAAGTATCGTTGGATCTCAGGGAATCCGTTAACATGTACGTTATCTGGGATGTTTCCAACAGTTGCTGATTGAATCTCAAAGTCGGTTGATTCTTATACAATAATATGCCATAGAGTGGAGAATTGGAGATGTTATACGCCAGTCGATCCAGTTTCACATTGGTGCTCAACCCAATATGCTCCAACTTCATGAACGCCTTATCCGATCCTTGCTGCAGACTTACTGGAGTCTGTGTCATTGCTGGCAGCAGGCTTATGGGTGCTATTTTAATCGTAAAGATCTCATAAGCAGGATTAAACTGACCGTCCGTGACTGTAAAGCAAAAGGTCGTCGACTGTGGCTGTCCAAAGTGGACATAAATAATGCGATCATTGTTGATATCCGCCTGAGTAAATTGATTGGAGAAGACCAAAAGATCCTCGGGCTGTCCATTGTTATTCAACTTCTTGAGTACGCCCAACGTTGGACCACTCATCACATCATAAATGATTTCCTCGGGCGGCGTGTCTTTATCCTCTGTGAGTAACGCATCCCGTGTTATGGTGCGATTCTCTCCCTCAACCACGATCATTTGGGGTAAGTGAGTTATCAGCTGAAAGGGCTGATCGTTGATGGGATTTATGGACACCGGAATGGTTAAATTACATAGAAAGATGTTGCTGTAAAGGGAGAGAATAGTTAGAATAGAGATTTACATTATTCTTCTTCCAACTTACCCCTGTGTCAAGTAGACTCCCATAAGTATAGTGTCCTCCAAAGTATCCGTATGATCGTGTATATAATATACTTTTTTTGTAAAGAAATCACTTGGATGATATCGTTGCATGGGCTTGAATTCATGTCCCAATCCTATGCTGCCATGTGCGGGTTTCTGTGCCGTCTCAATAAACAATTCCGGATTGTTAATTCCAGCTCGTGTTTTTAAATATTCCAAAATCTTTGAGAAATCCAGTTTAATTGGCGTGGAACCTCCCTCATCTACATTTATCTTTGAAACGGGCAAAAATCGAAGTAATCCTCCAGATGATACCGATATTTCTATACTGAACTTTTGATCTAAAAGTCGATCACTGCGTTCGGCTACCACATCAAAGTAGAAGGAATCGTTGATGCGGAATTCCATAATGACAGCCGTGTGTTCATAGAAAATGTGTCCATTGTCGACATCGTTTTGGGTAAACTCGCTGATCTCCTTGGCATATCCATTACCCAAATATTCATTCACTATGCGTCCCAGATTGGGAGGCACTGTGATATTATAGCGTATCTCACGTTCCTCATCCGAGCACTTGAAATGCAAATGATCGCGTAGGATTTGCTTCTTGGTGAGTGGAAAAACGTGCAAATTCTCATTGTGCTCGACTAGAATTTCAATGGGTTTGATTTCGATATTGAGCAATTGAG
This sequence comes from Drosophila putrida, assembly GCA_037043535.1. Classification (NCBI taxonomy): domain Eukaryota; kingdom Metazoa; phylum Arthropoda; class Insecta; order Diptera; family Drosophilidae; genus Drosophila; species Drosophila putrida. The sequence continues at coordinate 3,550,154 of JBAMBI010000470.1, forward strand.
TGCTGGTATTGAAGAGTCCATCGGTGACCAGAAAGGAGAGCTCGTTCTTCCTTGAGTTGGAATTGTGTATAAAGTAGACCTTCTCCGCATTAATCTGCGCTTGTGTAAACTGCTCGATCTTCTGTAGAGTTGTAGACTTCTCAGCCAGGTAGCCGCCATAGACGTAGTTCACAATATAGGTCAAATTCTCAGGGGGAGTATCATAATCCTGGACCACTACAGGGTGACAAATAAGATAGTGAGAAGTGCAATAAGTGGAAGTTTTATTGAGGGAAGATAGAAGATAGATAGAAGACAGAAAATGTATTAATTAATGGATCCATCAAATCAACTTACATAGATCAGTATTCCTGATGACATAACGTCCTCCATTCCACACCTGCAGACCTGTATTTGTTACCATCATGGGCTCCTCATCATTGACAGGAACTACAGCAAACTCCAGCACAAAAGGAACACTCTCCTTATTCCTGGCCATGGCCACCATTGTAATCGTATCCGTAGCATTCTCACTACCATTATGAACATATTGAATGCTGCCCTGTTCCAATTGTTTGTGTGTAAATCGCTTAACCTTTGAACTGCCAGCAAGTATGTGACCTGAGCTAGGTGTTATGGTGACTATATACTCCAGTATTTTGTTCCGATAGTACTCTGAATAGGGTTGTATATCTGTTGCACTCAACTGCACCGATTTTCCCTCCACCACGGAAATGATATTGGTGTGCATATAAAGCTTCTCTGGAATTATGACGATCTTTAGCATCAGTTGACGCAACCACGTAATGCCATTGGTCACATCAAAAACAAAGTAGTCTGTGGATTGATTAACTCCTGCTTGTATATAGAACATCTTTTCTGTGTTGACGGAGGATTGATCAAAGACCTTGCAGTTGTATTCATCATCAAAGGACATGGACTGCATTTCCAGATAACCATGCATGGGTGAAGATGTCACCAGGAAAGTAATATCACCTGGTGAGATGTTGGGATGCACAACCTGGAGAAAAAATTAAGGGGATTACTATCAGTAATGGAAAATTACTTCCTTTTTCTTGAGTTCCTTTCTATTTACCTCTAAAATATCCCTTGAGATGAGCACACTTGTTGATTCCTCCACGTAGAGCGTATGATTCTGTTTCACCTGCAAAGGTTCCCAATAGGCCGAGGGATAAATACGAAACATGACTTCTCCTTCAGCTGTTATATTTTTAATGTGCACTCGATATCTGTAAAGTAGAAGAAATGATTGAAATTTCTTCCGAAAGTAAGACCTTTCTTCTTTTACTCACCTCACTTTATCCATGGACGCAATTTCGGTATTCCAATAGACCAGACGCTCTCGCTCTATGTCCATGTGGGTAAAGTTGCCGAGGGAAGTAAAGTTGGTTGTCTTGTGCATAATTGTGGCATTATCCCTTTCCCCAGCTCCTGGTTGTCCACTGAGGTACATTAGTATGCCATATGAAGGCGGTTTAATCACCTCGTAGTAGATCTCATCTAGTTTCATTTCTAAATTGGTCTCCAACACAAAATCCTTGTTCTTGAGAATGACAAACTTGCCCTCTTGCACAATGGAAGCATTCGCTGGCAACATGGAGACAAAGGGATCCGAGGCACGAATCTCCAACTGACCATTTACCTCATGTTCCCGATCCGTGACAATGAACGAAGCTGTGCCCACATCTGGTCCACTATGCTGGAACATAATCCTGCGATTGGCTATGTCATCCTGACTAAATGTGTCTATAAAGTGTCCCGACTTGTAAAAGGCTCCAATGGTACTCGACACATGGGTAAAATGGATATCCGTGTGATTTGTATTCACATCCGCATCGAGATATTGCAGTACAGTTGGATTAAGAGTGCGAATGCCATTGCGAACCACATGGAAGACACGCTCCACGGCACTACGATAGGGTTCATTATCATTGACCAATTTAATATGCACCTCCATATTAGCCACAAACTGAAGATCAGTCTCATCACCGGAGAGAATCAACAACTCGAAGCCATCTAGAGTGGATTCCGTATCATCGTGACAATAATAAATGTCATTTCGAAACAATTGTTCCAGTGTGAACAACTCAACAGGCGTTGTCAATCCCGTCTGTTCATCATATTTACAGACCAAACCATGAGCTGGAGGCATTGACACATGGAACTGCAGACTCTCATAGATATTGAAACGTATCTCAAAGTGATTCTTGGTGATCAACGCCCTTTCACCCTCCTGCACCTGCAACACATCGAACTTTTGGAAATGTAGCTTATGGATGAGTTCCTCCCGTGGATTAAAGATGATCTGCAGCTTGCCCACGACATCATCACACTCTGCCACGGATACTACGAACTCCAAATGATCCGTAAAACTGGAGTAACAATTGTGATGGGTCTTGTAATGAATGCGACGCTTGTCAATGTCCTGTTGGGTAAAGGAATCCATCTGTTTGGCTGCTTTGCGAGATCCCTCCACATAAATGCCACCATATTTTGTTGGTTTGGTGATCTTATAGATGACATTCCGAGGAAAGCTACCTATTGGAACCGTCTCATAGTTCAACAGATTGTTCGTCAACAGAAACTCTCGAGTGCCATTGATCGCTATAATCGACGGAGAATTGCAGACAATCTTCAACCGAGTGAATGTTATCCGAAAGTCAAAGGTTTGAGTCGTCACAAATCCAAAAGAGGCAATAAACTGTGAAAGTTTAGGGAATGACATAATGTTAGGTGTTATCTTTGTTATGTTTGAAGTGTGACTAAAGCTAGCGTGTATTTCTCATTGAACTATCTTTGGATCTAGAAAACTAACTCATCTTTGGTTTAATTACAGATATTCTAGAAACTGACAGATCCCTGATTACTACAATATTTATGTACTTTTGGTATACTTTTGAGTAGATAAGGAAACTAAAGCATTATAACTTAATTTATCTTCGATATAAAAACTTTAACTAGACTTCAATTGTAGAATATCAGATATTATTTTAAAGGTATCTTTAAGTAGGTTTCTTTAATTTGAAAAGGTTCTTCAAGAACTTATACTTCTCAATAATGATTGGGCACACGGACTTTTGTTGTTAAATAACTCTCGTATATTCGGTTTTTGTAAGAAAAAAAAAATTTGTCTTCATCTATTCAGACAAATTAAAGTTTAACTTTGATTAGGTAATTTCCAAAGGTTTTGGCCCAATGCCCGCTGGGCAAATACGCACCTTGAATTCGTCTTGCCAAGGGAAATCGCTGTTGTGCAGATATCGAATATGGCCCAGCAGCAATTGGCTATCGGTGAACCATTCCACGTTTACCCAGGTGCCATCAATCTGACGGAAACGCTGGAGGACGCCATGTTGAGGGGGTTTAACAATATCATAACGTATATCAATATGTTCATCCACAGCGTTTGTGCCAATGGAGAGATTGGCAGGTGTCAGAAGGATCGAGTTTTTGTGGATCATAATGAGACCTGTATTGTTAACAACTCGTAACTCCAAAGGATGTACGGATACGGGTAAATAGACCGTATCGCTGGTCTCAATGCCATCGGAGACATGGAGCAACAGTTGATAACTAAAAGATTCGGTTGTCGTAGAGTTGTACAAATAGGAGACCTTTCCTAAATTCACATCTGCCTGGGAGAAGGTCATCGTGTTAATGCCACCGACCATGAAACGACCAAAAGCCTCTTGGGAAATCGTAGAAGGCATAATTGTATATATCAGATCACTTGGATCACTATCGGGATCTGCAATGTTGAAGAGATCCACATCAAGTATACGCTCGATACCCTCAATAACTCGGAGGATCTTGTGAGAATGCAACTGCAGCTGAGGAGGATCATTCACAGCTGTTATATTCGCATGGAGCAGGAAACGATGTTTTCCAAGAATGTTCTCAGGTATCTTATGCGGATCTCCATAAATCTGCATATCCAGTGTGGCATGATCATTAAAATTCTCCAATCCATTGTGCACATACTTTAACTTATCCGTGGCCAGATCGATGAGATTAAAAGTGCGACAAGGTACAAAGTTGGACTTCTCTGGAGAGATTTGAAGCAACTGTCCATATTTGGGCTGTTGCACCACATGAAATGCAATTGAATGCTCATTGAGGCTCGGATAACGACGTGTGTCGAGCAGTACGTCTATAATTTGAGGTGAGAGAAAGGCTGTGCCGCCTTCCAGCAGTTGCATGGGAGAAACGTAAAGAAGCTCCAGCTCAGGACTTGTTTCCGTAAAGATCTGCAAAAAGTAGGACATTCAACAGGGATTTTTTAAGTTCGTTTTATTGAAGTCTTACCTTGAACGGCCCCTGAAAGTCCGCCTTGATGCAGTAAGATTGATCACAATAACATATAAACTCATCCACGCCATGTTGGCTGCAAATGCCGCTCTTCAAACAAGGACTATGCTCCACACAAGGATACTTCCACACACAGTTCAAGGTCAAGTGTCTTGAGATTGTCATTTCCCCAAAACTCAATGCCAAGTTATTTACATGAATATTCCTCATGCATCCCTTAAAACTTATCTCATTAATGCGCAATCCTTTGTTAATTAGACGTCGACGCATCTCCTCTTGTACACCGCCAAAGAAGACACTCTTCTCGAGATTTATGCTCGTCTTGGTGTCATTAGCATGTTCTCCACGATAAGTCAACTGTCCGTCGTCCAGCACCAACTCAGCCATGATGGCATTATATCTTAACAACACACGATGCCATTTGCCATCCGAGATGGTCTCATTTGTCATAAACTGCACCAGGCTGCCGGCCTTGTTGAATGTCAGCTTTAGTTTCTGATCCTCAATTTCCAACAGCATAAAATCATAGCCACCATTGAAGAATACCGTTCCCGACTCCGTCATTGTGCGAAATTGAAATGAGAGTCTGCAATGGCAATGGATTACTTGAGATTAGTCATCTTTCATATCTGATTCTGATTCCATAAACTATGAATGAAAGTCTCTCATGGCAAGCAACTAAAAAGCAGTGGTAACCTAGGCCAAGTCTCGACAAAAAATCAGCTTATTGTCACTTAGATACTTCTTAAAAACAGGCAGGTATATTGTGTACTTTGTTTTAAGACTAGACTAGACTCGGGGAAAGCACAAACCTTTTAAAATTATAAAAGATTCGCAGCCCACAAGCTAATTCAACTTTTTTTTTAAGTTTTCTAGTTTCAAAATACAAAACTCTACGCATGTTTAATCGAGCACACAAATAAGAAAAGTATATTTTTCTAGTCTTAACCGATTTTTAACCGATTCAACAGACATGCAAGCTCACTATTTACCTAGCTATTTTGTCAACAATTGAAGAAAAAGATATACACAACTTTTTACAAATTTAACCAATTAACAACCGTTTCATAACCTGTAGGTGATTCGGTTCTGAAATGGTTGTTAATCGGTTATAATACTTATTCTCCAAAAATTTACATTTTTTCATAGTTTACTCACGTTTCGCCCTCGGCATGTGACTCCTTCAGCATCAGAGCAAAAGAATCATTGCTCAAGAAACTGATGCTATCCTGAACTCCACCATCAAATTCATTGCTGCAAGTCCAGGCAACTCCCGTGCTTGTCGTGTGGCCCGTGCGATCTTTGGCCCGCTTTATGATGTTGATGTTGTTATAAAAGACCTACACAAATAAACAAATTGGATTAGTTTACGTCAGTTTATGGACGCTTGTTAATGCCACTCACATCTGAGATACAGCCACGAAAGCCAATGACATCATTGAGAAACTCGGCCGTAAAATCGCCGACGCCTCCAAGGAAGGTGCCAAAATGTACATTGAGTGCGGCCAAGTGGTCTGGCAGCTGTTTGCGCATAATGTGACCATCCACCTGCAGGGTAACATTATTCTCGAAACGTTGCACGGCCACATCGTGCCACTCCAAGTCGTTAAGCTTTTGCTTCTTCGGCGAACGCAGCTGCAATACCAACCGGAATAAGTTTCAAGTTGTAGTTGAAGTTGAAGTTGCCACAGTTGAAATATGCAACAAGTTGCCATAGTATAATGTATGTATGTTTAGCTTACCTGGACCACGTCCCGTTCAATTTTATAGCTAAAACTGATGAGGCCATTCTCAAGACGCAGCAGGCAATAATCGGTACGACCAGCGGCCAAAAAGAGGAATGCATCCTCCTGCTTGGTGCGAAATTTGACACGTATGTTTGTTGACATTTTGGCCTCCTGTAGCGGCATCGACACATAGCCATCTCCAAATAGTGAAACTGTAACAATATCACAAATTGAAATGGAAATTGAAATAGACATATCATCAGATATACCCATCACATCTGTGGCATGTTGCAACCAGTTGATTGGCAATCGAGTCTACCCATTAGACGTACTCATGGTAGTACGTGCATAACAAATTTGTCCAGCTCTTTGGCCAGCTTGTCTGTCAGCCTGTCAGTCAATGTCTGTGCACTCTGTCAGTCAGTCAGCATGTCCGTCAGACAATCTATCTCTTATTTATCTATCTACAGATCCATCTTGTACTTGATTTGCTTAATTAGCTATGCGCCTTGTTTGCATTTGCTCTCTTTGCCAATATCTTTTGCCCTCATTCTGCTGGGTCTGCTCTTGTTAGTGTCTCTTGGGGTATTACTATTTTATGATCGAGCTTATCATATTGAGAAAGACTGTCTATATATGTTTGTGATATTAAGATATTAAAATATACGTAGTAATAATTTCTGGTCATTTGTTTTTACTCAATGCTTGCTTAATTTTTATAGATTCCGTTTTATATGTCACAAAAAATTAATTTGTTTGTTGTTTTAGTTTTTTTGGGGAAAGTAATTACAAATATAGAGTCTTGTTACAGTTTTGTACAAACTAATTTGTATTATTTAAAAAATATTTAATTTGCTGGTCTCTTATCGAAATGGTAGCACTTTGAAATTTCGATTTATTTCTATAATTCTTTATAAAAATAAATAATTATGCTTGATATTACTAAAAATGTTCTCTCAAAGACATAAGTCTTATTTCCGTATTAAATTGCTTTATCTAAAAAATTTTAAAAGCTATATATTCTTTTAAAAGTTTTTCGTTCTAAAGAAAGAGCATAATGTCTTTCGCATACTTTTGAATTTTTGTACCTATTTTTATTCTCATTTTATAGCGTCTTGTTTTCAAGGCAAGAACATGATTTATGCTGTCTGTTGTCTATAATATTCAACGCTTGTGAAATAAATTATATAGAAAATAAATTTGTCACATTTGGGGGCGCATTTAGTAGAGCTGCATTTTAAATTTGAGTTATTTTAGTAATTTTTTTACAATATGTACATATTTACTAGTGAATTCATGGCGGCATCAACTTTGACAGCAATTTGTTGGACAAACATTGGTTCCGCATTTCATATTGACCTAACCCACATAAATGAATTTAGATATATTTTTCGAGCTGCTTGAACAAACAGTTCAGAAACAGTTGCATACAAATGTTGCAGACACACACATACACACTGATAGACATTCGACTGACAACCGTCAACAAGATAAACAAAAGCAAAATGAGAAACAAATAATTTCTTTTATTATTGTTGTGATCGGAGTTGATGTCGATGTCGAAGTTGGCGTTGGCGTTTTCCGCGTTGGCTGAGTCGTTTTGACGCCAATTAGCAGCAATCAGGCGTCAAAAAAACTGGCGGAAAAGCCAGCCGAAAAAGAAACACTTTCCCAACGCATTAACCCACATTAAGATATCGTTACGGTTTGTTATTGAATCAAAAAAGTGAGAAAAAAACCGAAATATTAAAGATGCGCAGGCGTTGCCGTTTTGAATAAACAAAACTGCAGCAACAAAAGCAATTTGCATTCAACATTCAGCGGCAGCAACAAATGAGACATCATCAGACGCCCCCTCAGCTCATAAGTTGCCCAAGAAACGCGTTGCAAGAATTATGGCAACAGATGCGTTGCAACTTGCCATGTGACATGGTCCACACTCTACAACTTCTCCCCTCCCTCTCTATCTTTCTTTCTCTGTCTACCTAATGTCAAATTTATGTTTATCTTTGCCGTTGCAACGGGCAACGTGCAACATGCAACTCTGCCGCATGGATAAAGTAGCCGTAGCAAGCGCGATATTTATGTTATGGCCAATGTTTATTTTATTTGAGTTATATGTCGCGTTTAGTATTCAGCTTCCACCATTTGATGCTTTTCCTTTGATGGCCACACAGCGGTATTTCTTCTATTTTCCATCTCCATCTTCATCTCCATTTCCCATTTTCTTTTTGGCTTTTAATTAATGCATCTTCGGTGGGCTGAAGTTATTCGAATTTCGCTTGTATTTCATGTTTCATGGCATTCATTACAACATTTTATCTGACATTGACAATTTATAATTTTTCGTTGCATTTTCCTTTAGCTAATTTTCCAAATAATGTCACAGTTCATGTGATTTGTGAGCCAACTTCGTGATGTTCAGCGAATTGCAAGAGTTGCAGGTGAAATTTATGGAGTTTTTCTCTATTTTTATGGACTCGAACTAATTGGTAGTTTAATTTGGACTAAAAATAATACATTATTCAAACTATTTATGGTCCAAGAGTGCTACCAGACTTGACTCTTTTGAAAGGAAGAATCTGAGATATACTGTTATCTGATAGCATTAGATATCTTATTAAAATTAAAATGAAATTTATTCATTAGATTAATTTGATAAAGTTTCTCACAATTATTTTCTTTTTATTCGGAATTCGGCTGTAACTAAATTCAGCTTCACAACTATGTTAATTATCATTGTTAACAGATGCTATTAAGACCATAAACTTCATCTTTCACTCTTACTTTCAATCATATCTCAGATCCAACTTGATCTTTATAGAGAGTTAAAGCACTTTCACAAGCAATACCATTTTTCGCCCGGGGGGTTATTTTATTTCAAACATTTTATGGCTTCATTCTACGGCTTTAGAGATCAATTTAAATCAAATAAAACCGCCATGACCATATAGCAAACACATTTAAGAACCCATTTGCTATATCATTCCATTTTATGGCATGCCAAGCCGCGAACAGATAAACATGTGGAATGTGCATGGAGAGTCGCATCGCACCCTAATTAGACTCCGGGGCCACATAAAATTCAATTATAAGTATACTTTCGACTTTATTTCTCTCATTTCTTTTGTTTTTTTTTTGTTTTTGCCTATCAACGACAAATGATAATCGAGTGATGGCTATCGACAACTCGTTAAGGCAAATTTTCACATGACTCAATTCCGGTTGCGATGACAATCCGTGCAATGAATTTAACAATTTACAACGGATGTCGCCAAAATAAATTTGAGAATTTTCAATTCAAGTGTGCATGACTTTTGCGAGCAGTTAGTTGACATGTGGTGTTATTTATTTTGAAAAATAAGTGAGAGTGAATGCTCAGTGTGGTATATACCCTATGTCTCTTAAAGACCACATTCCAAATATTACAAAGTTAATTCTTTGCTCAGAGAATATATTCTAAAGACTTATCTGATAGGTATAACAGAGATATAACAAAAATGTTCTTAAATAGCATCAAAAGAACAATATTTATTTTAGAAAACGAACTATTTTTAAATGTTAAATGAATCTATAGATTAAATGATGATCAGAATCACAATCCTCTTGAAAATCAGTTAAGTTTTGGCAAATTTTAAAAAATGATACCCCTTTGATTTGCCAACTTCACATGTCAAATAAAACTTCTCAGAAAGTAATGTTTTTTAATACTTATTGGGACATCAGGAGTTATTTTGAAAGTGATCATAATTTAATTCTTTCTAATATGTTAATTACATTGCTAATTATATAAAAATAAAAACTTGATTTGAGATTATACCTTTTTGTGAAATATTCTGCATGTAGGGTAGCAAAAAATAATGAATAATCGGGAGAACAGCAGCATATGGCACAACAGATACTCGTACTAGTCAGCTACGGATACAGATACATTTGTATCTGCGTCTGTCTGTATTAACAGTGTTAAAATTGGCACAATGCGTTGCGCGTGTAAATGATTTACATTTTATGCTGTATAAATAAAAAGTTCTGTGAAAATTCAAGTGAACCAGAAAAAAATTAAATAAAAAGCGAAAAAGTGAAAATTCGCATCTAGTGTGTGCGTTGTGTGCGAATGAATCATGCAACGTTGTGTAGTGTCTTCCAAAGTGACGTCACGTGCCAACTAAAAATATCATTAAAAATACATTTGCGCCCCAAGACCAAACAACCAAAAATATATGTATATATCCCCACTATATAGTATACATGTGTACGTATATGTATATAATTATACTTATATATAGTGTTGAGAATTAAGAGCATGCCAGCATTCTATGTGACTGAGTGTCTGTATTTGTATCTGTTGTGGCTTTGCAACGTTTTTGTGGTGTGCCGCAAAGGCAAGATGAAAATGAAGTGGAGACATCGACGACAACAACAATAACAACAACAACAACAACGACAAAAGTGCGCCTCAAGTCAAATGTCAAGCGTGAAAAATGCGTTAAGTGCACTGCGACGGCGCATTGTAGTTAAGTAGTTGGATTTTATGACCAGGCGGTTACCACGTTACCATGGATCGCAAAATAGCTTGAGAAAGTTGCGCCCTAACTAACGAAAATGGTTAAATCTGGCACAAGACCAAACCAAACCAAAACACAACACAACAGTTGCACAATTTGGACACGGGCTTGGCCAGGAAATTGCATAAAAACTAAGCGAAAAATTGACCGACAAAATCAGACCTAAAACGAATTTGTAAATTTGAATTGCGACTATAAAAAAAAGTATACTTTGATATTAGGAATAAATTTTGCTGTAAAATTTTAAGCTGATTAAATGGGGTCTAATTGTTTATTAGTTGTATGGTTATTACTTAAGGAACTGTTGGATTAAAAGAAGCACTTAACTTTTATGGCACAAGCTTATTAAATTGTAAATGAAATAATAGGGATTCAGCCTTTTAGCCACCTTAACTATCATCTTTAAGTTATCAACCATAACTTAAGGTTTTATTTCTTTTAAATTGTTATTAAATTATAAATTCGTTTATTGGTCAAATAAAGAAAGTCTTCAATGAATTTTTAAAATAATATTGCGTGTTTAAAATAAATATTATATTTATTGAAAGTTGAGCCAAATACCTGATTAAATGAGATCTAATTGTTATAAGTTGTATATTGCTTAAGAAATTGCGGGATTAACTTTTATAGCCCAAACTTATTAAAGAAGAAATTAAGTAGGTAGGGTTTCAAAACTCTTTGCTATTGTAATTACCATCTTTCAGTTATCACCAATAACTAAAGGCTTAATTAAAAGTTAACTGTTCAAGGAGAAATATAAATATGTGTTAGTATTGGTGAGATTTTAAAAAGCTGCCCAACTAAACAGCAGCTGGGCATGTATGTGAGCTGTGTGTGTGTGTCTGAAAGCTTTGCCAAAATGCTCTTCTGCTTTACTTATTGCACACACTGTGCAGCTTCTATTTGGCATTTTGCTACCCACTGTGACTGCACCATTTGCAACTCTTTATTTTGACTTTTATTTATTTGTTGGCAGCTAAGTAAATGCAATTTGGACATTGCCCACGACGCGTCGTTGGCAAAAAGTCAGTCGGCAGCTTCTGCTCGAGTGTTGGATTTGTGGGCAATTCGTGGCTGGCCATATTTGTAATGAGCATAAATCGTGCGTTGATCATTTGCCATGATAAATCGCATGTTTATGCCGTGCAGTCGGTACTCGTATTAAGTTCTATGTCGCAGCAGCAGCAACAACAGCTACTACAGCTACTGGTGACTGTGATTTCAAGAGCGTAACATTTAATTAACTCTCGGACTTACCTTTCATAGACGTTGCCGTTTGCAGCAACTGCAACATGGCCAAAAGGAATCCATATCCAAATCCGCAAAGACGCGACATTGCGCTGCAGCTGCTTTGAAGTTATATAGATTACGAGTACAGTGAAGATCGCTGCGAATGGATCCAGCGAGTTGTCCCAGCGAGAGCAGTTGATTTTCGTTTTTCCTCGTTTTTCTTTTTCGTCGTTTTTAATAATTCTGCGTGTTAATTGATTTTTCATGGGGCCACGCATCCGTCGTGTGTTTGGGAGTGTGAGTGTGTGTGTGTGTGCTCATAAAAATAGCAACAACTGAGACACAGCAGCACGTCCTGGTCTACAGCTACATAGACAGATGCTGCATGTCATTTCGTTGACAGAACTCATGCGTTTGCACTAGGGGGCCAGTAGCCAGTAGACAGACAGACAGACAGCCACACTTATAGACAAGCAGACAGATAGACAGTCAGACAGACAGACTGCCTTTGCCTTTGCATTTGCCTTTGAAGCTCCTGGTGTTGCTGTCTATATAAGATCTGCTCTTGTTGCCTTTCAATATCGCAATCTTTTACTTGATTACGTTTCAATTTGCCTTTGCCTCATCTTTCACACTTTGAACACTTTATTTCTGTATTTTTCTTTCGATGATTTTTTCAAAAATTTGTTTATCTTTCTCTACGCGCTGTAAGAAAAACCACATTTGTTTTATTATTAAGAAAAAAACAAAAATGCTTGTTTTTATTATGTTATTTATTGTTTAGATTTATTTGAAATTTTATGACACTCGTGAGGCTCATTTAGTTCTTGATGCCACTTAATTAGGTTTTTATTATCACTTTGAAATGCACAATTTAATAATTTAATAATTTAATAAGCAAGCATTTAACAGAGCTCAATTGTAGTTTTATGAGTTTAATGTAATAGTTTTTGATTTTATCAGCTATTTATAAACATTTAATTGCTGGAAACAGTTCCTGTTCCAATTTCCGATAATCTGTGTATTAGTGAGCTTTCAAAAGATGCACTTTAAATCAGAAATGCAGCTTGATTTACCCTTGTATCCTTGTTTATTGCTCCCTTAAGTCGTGTTACTTTATTTAAATAAATATATAAAATATTTTTATTTATATTGAAACAAATCTTGTGCATTTTAAGAGGTTCAAGTGTTTGCTTGGCGCATCCCAAAACAATTTGTAGCTATGGCATTAACATGAAGAGTCCCCCATATAGCCAGAGAGACAAATATATATCATTGATTAGCGTATCTGGATATTTTATGGACACTTAATTGAGTTGCTGCCCCGCTGTTGCCACTTCCCCCTTTTGGGGCTGAGTTGCAAGCACTTCAGCAGAAGCTGCGCAGCGGCAGCAGCAGCAATGCTGGCGCTGAGTAAAATTTATTATATTTTGGGCCAAGTGAGAGAGACGCCCATAAAAAGCAGCTTAAGTGGCATGCCACGCAGCTTAACATTGTACGAATACGAGTATGTGTTGCAAGTAGATTCTTTTTTCATTGCTTTTTTGGTTAGCCAAATTGCCAAAGTGGAATTTCTAGTTCATGATTTTGCAATGCAATGCAGTCAAAGTTCAATGCAACCGCTGCCAGGCAATTTATAAATAAAATTCAAAGTACAGATGAAAATATCAAAAGGCCAAATAGGGCGAAAAAACACTTTCAAGTTTAGATGCAAATCAACAGCAAATCCCTTGGGTGAACATTCGAAAAAATTCCCCTTGGGAATGAGATGAGAGGAGAAGAGAAGAGGAAGCATTTCCCCATTTCCCGTTTTAAATTTTCCCTACACTAACTTGGCGTCACTTTGTGCCTCTTTTGGCGGCGGCGACGAACGTCAACAACTGTGACTGGAAAATGAATTATTTACGCTCTCGAGCATCTAAAAATATAAACGGGACGACGGCATTATTATGAGAAGGGAATATGCATATAGGGAAAATATGCGAATGCAACACCAACTCGAACACCAGGTTCGACATCCTGAGGGGGTCAATTGCAGTCTTCGTCTTCATTTCAGTTCTCGTTTTTGGCTTGTTAACGCTTCTTTTTTCTAATTTTGCCTGTTAATTTTTATATGTGCCGGGCGGCAAGTTGTTTGTCATTAGTTTTATAGCCCGTTGGGGCCAGTCAAAATACAATTCGAGAGATGCCTGTCCAGAAGACAACACACAGAGAGTGCATCGAAAAGTGACAATCGTTGGTGGATTTTTATGACAGGCGCGTGTTCTTAACATGCTGCGAGCATTTCCATAAAAATTCATAAACATAAATGTATCTGTCAGATACAGATACAGCGGCTCATCATCTCTGTTACCAACATGTGCAGCTGCATTTTTAAGAAAGTTCTACAAATTCCAAGATATTTTAGCCAGATACAATAGGTATATTTTATGGTAATTAAAATTAGTGGCACCCAGACAAAACGCCATCTCATTTGGTAGTCCAATATCCCAATTTGATAAGCCAAAATGTTTTGAGCTGCAGCTATTTTAAAGTTAAGTTTTTTTTTGGTAGGCGTTAGATAGTCCCCTGCCCACATTGATTTTCGACACTTTCCTAAATGTTGCCTCCGATCAAGCTGAGTTGAATTGATTTTTGATTTATGATTAAGAAATGTAAGTTGAACATTTTTCTCTTTTATGAGTATTCAATTTTGTGGGCGAAGTTTAAATATATACGGAACTATATCCGGAAAGCTTATGTTAATAAAGTCTCTTAAAATTGCATTACTCTTTTCATACTTGAAATGAGGATCATTTGTTTAGCATAATAAGCCACAAAGTGTTTGTAATCTGTAATAAATTTTAAAAATGCTGAGTTTTGTAAAATATCGTAAAATATGCCTTACACTATTTATTCAAATATTTTGATATATTTAGCATGTGATTAATTGAAATATCTTTTGGTGGGCTTTTAAAGTAATTTGTATGAATTTATTATAATGCTTAAGCATTATTTATGTTTTGTTTATATTAAAGATTGTTTTGCTTAAATTTTCACTATAATTAAAATTCTCGTTTGCATATATCTTTTATTTTATTCTTTTTGAATAATATAATTTTCTTTGTTTATTTTTGTTTCACATTTCCACACAATATTCTTCAGCTCTTTTAAACACTTTCTTTCTTCACAACTTATTTCCGTTCTCTGGGCTTTTTACACAATATTTTTGTTTCAAATTTCACATGTGTGGCATAAAGATAGATATATATCTTCCGAAAGCCCCTTAGAACAACAAACAGCATCCAAATTCATGGTCAATTTGCACTAAGAAGTGGTGTGCGTGTGTGTGTGTGTGTGTGTGTATCCTATGCACATTTCTTCACATTCATATGTATTTCTCTTGACAACAACAATCGCTTCCATTCAGTATTTCTTTTTATCCAGAATTCCCGATAAAAACGACTAAAAAAAGGCCGACCGCACAGAACCACAAGGAAGGAAAATAAATAACTTAAAAATAAATTAAATTTTTTTTAAACTGTGCGGTGGATGGCTCAGCGCGCTTTTCCACTTACTTTCGAGGCACACACACATGCACACACTCATACACTCACATACATAAGTATGTGGATACACTCACATTGAGGGTGCGCAGAGTTTTCCGCGACGATTGCCGCCACCCGCAACAGAAACGAATATTCGTGCGATAAGCCAAAAGGCTGTCCAGGCATCAACCAAGTGAACAACCGAACAACCGACCAAATGAACAACCAAACAACCGAACCACCGAAAAATGAAGACAACCAAACAGCCCGACGTTTTCTCACAGACTGACGACACCGAAAAGCCGAACCGAACTCGAAAAAGAAAATTCCGCACGCAGTGCGCAATGCGCAGTGAGACTGAGACCGTCGGTCTGTCTGTCTGTGCGTCAGTCTGTCCGTCAGTTTGTCGGTCGGTTTTTGTTGGTCGCCGGGGCCCATGGCGCACCCGCGAGTCACTTTAACGCGGTTCACTCCGCTCCGCTCCACTCAGCGAACTCAACCGAAGGCGAGCAGTCCAATAAGTATGAATGTATCTAGATACATTCGTACTGCCAGTGATGAGCCACAGCACACTTTTCCCAAAACTATACTATGTGTGTGCATTCTTGCAATTTGTGAATCATTTTAATATCTTACGGTTGATATTACTATGATCTCTTTCTTTATGCTGTGGACTACGAATCGTTTGATAGATCTGAGATATGAGTTTTTATGAACCCTTTAAAGGTGTGAGCTCTTACTAGATTCTATGATCTATAACAGACTCTGTGAAAGTTTTAACTCACTTACTAACTTGTTTTTTGAAAGGTCAATGAAACGGTAGTCTGTAATCTTGTAAGTTGTGTATCTGATTAAATGGTTTCCATTTTCACTTGCTGTCATCTCTTTATACCATGATCTTTTATAGTCCTGCTGATTTCCTGATTATTTATATTTACTGCTATTTATCACATACTCTGCTTTCAATAAAATGTTAAGTCCCTCATGTATTTTATGACTTA
Source organism: Drosophila putrida (assembly GCA_037043535.1). Taxonomy (NCBI): domain Eukaryota; kingdom Metazoa; phylum Arthropoda; class Insecta; order Diptera; family Drosophilidae; genus Drosophila; species Drosophila putrida. Next base: position 3,566,512 of record JBAMBI010000470.1, read on the forward strand.
TTTACTGTAATCCTGAAGTGATCCCTGAGTGATCCTTATCATATCCCCCTTCATTTTGGTGACTAGTAGATAAGCAAGCAAAATTAGCTGATTTTGATACTATTATAGTGCATCAATGAGAAACTTAAGTGCGGTAATTTTTAAATTTAATCAATAGAAAAAAAAATTGTTAATTATTATCATCGATTACATTAACTGAATAGAACATTCTTATGAATATTTACACTTCTGCTGAACTCTTTGCTCATCTCTATCAAAGATGAGAGCTGAGTAGAGTTTAGCCTCTGTACTTTTGCTCTGTGCAACATCGTAATCATTATCATTTTGATCGTCATCATTATCATCTGTTGCTGTTGATGTTGTTACCCATCCTTCCCTTTTGCCTACACCCTTCCTTTCAAGCAAAAATACGCGATTGAGCAATTGCGAGCGCCAAGAGGCTGAGGACTTGAAATTTTTCAATTTGTTTAGCGGTGCCTGCCTCAGTTGTTGCCCCTGTTGCTGACACCGCTTGCTGCCGCTGTTGTTGTCGTTGTTGTTGCTGCTGCTGTTGCATCTGTTGATGATGATGACGATGATGATCAACATTGTGGGCAAAAGCGACGCACACATGTGGATACAATTTGGCTGGGCCATTGCCACATGTTGTTTGCCTTTGCGACGTCGTCAACTCCTTTTGCTAGTGTCAGTATGTGACTATGTGGTGTGTGTGAGCAGTCTGTGTGTGTGTGTGTGTAGTCTGTGGTGTGGGCATGTTGAGTGATAAAAATCTAGAGGCTATTTTTCAGCAGCCTATTAAGTTACATAAGTCACACAGAGCGCGCATCGTGTGAATATCCTTTTGGCGTGCTAATGAACCCTTTGACACCAGACTTATCCGCAGCAGTGTTGCCACAACTCACGACACATGCATCAAAAAATGCCACCGACAGCACATGCCCCATAAATCAGTGACCAAAAGGCAGCTCATTAATAAATTAAATGCAGAAAATCTGAAATATACCTATGAAAGACACCCAAGAAGGGAGTTAAAGATGGGGCAGCAAGGACTGCACCCTGACTATGCTTCTTCCACTTTCTCTCTCTCTGACTCTTTCGTCTTCTGTACACAGAAAAAATATTCTAAATTTTTAGTTTAAATTATTTAATATTAAATATGCGTTTGGAGATTACAACTGTTATATTAAGGTTTTGAAATGTCAAAGACTTGGCCTTAAAAATTTGCAAGTAGACTTGAAATTCCTACAGAAATCCCGATAGCTAAAATAATGTCTGAGTCTGAATCTTGAATACTTTGCACTTCTCCAACTTTAACCAACTCTACTTATACACTCTAATAAAAACTGGCCTTTGGGATTAGTTCTATCCCGGATATTTCAGATGTTTTCTTTTGAGTGTATCCCTCTGTTTGTTAAATTTGGTGTTGTTTACACGCCCCCTCTTTGCAGAGGCTCAGCTGTGCAACCCTTAGAGGTTTCGGGTGTGATAACGCGGCAACAACAACAACATTGACAACGACAACGACTTTGTGGCACGCACAATTTGAGTTGCATTTCGTCACAGGAGCAGGAGTGGCAGGCCCAGTCTTGTGTTGCCCCCAGAGGGCGACCACTTGAATAATATGCATGCATATACATATCCAAATACATATCAATATATGTATATAGGTTAGGCCACACAGCTGTGTGCCGCTGTTGTCTCTGCCTGTGGAATACATACGAGTATACGGCATAAAATAAACACATAAAACTGCACTTTTCCTAATTGCTCCAGGGAGACGCCTCTTCCTCCTACTACTTTCTAATGCAACACGCAGTATTCGATAAGAAATCGGCGATATAGCCACATGAATATAGTTAAAGTCAAGGGAGAACTAACAAATGCACACGTGCGATATCAACTACAATTGAAGTTGACTTCGAGCAATGACATTGAAATATGCTTATAATAAAGATTATATTATAAGAGAAGCATGTCTGCATTCATTTAAATTTTACCTCAACATTACACAACCTGAGAACCCAAGCATACCTCACATATCTCTAAAGGAAATGGGTAAGTACTTGTACTCAACTAAAGGTCTATGCTTAGGGTGCATCCTTTTACGCATCAACAGTTTTGTATAGTTGTTTCTTTGAAATTAAGAGAGGGGGCGTGTTTTTCCTGCGTGTTCGCCGTGAATCAATTTGAAGGCGTGGTAACTAGGTAAATTATGGGGAACTGTAACTTGGAATTTATACGCAAATACCATGTAATTTGCTCATTAACAAATTGTTATAGGTTAGGCTTAGAATAGATAGTGCAGAGGTCATTGTCATGCTTGTTATTCCCTTTAGTTGTATCTTATCTCCAGCTAAAGTGAACACAGATTGTGTCCTTTTCCCTCTGTTGCGGAAACACTTGAGATTGCCAACCCCGTATAACAACTTTATGGCAAGGGGCGTCTCATGTGTCCCATTATAACTCAATTTTAAATTGTCTACGAGTATAATTTTATTTTTGACATATTAAATTAATATTGACACATTGACAGCCTGCCTGGCTGTTCATCATATTGGCTGACGGCCTGCCAAAACAAACCCCCTTACCTCTAGCCACGACTCTAACAACCCATTACAAAACTATCAACATTCATGTTCAAGTCTCTCTCAGAGTCAGAGCCTGAGTCTCAGACAGAGTCGACCACCCGATGACTATGCTCAGTGCTCTGATCCGCCCATGCGGGTGTAGATCAACACAGATCAACTGAGAATGCTATACAGAAAAATACCCTGTAAGCAAAACACATACCCAGAAACTGTACAGATATGCACTTATATGTAAACATAAATTCATATTAAAAATATCAAAAGAGCATTTAAAATTGTATGTATAAAAAATAATATATTAACTCTACTATCTAATATTGTAATCTGTAACATTTATATTATAAACAATCTAATATACTTATAAATTCAATCCGTCTTCCCCTGATTCGTTGTTCTAAATATTTACATTGAAATTATTACCTTTTAAACAGTCGACAAAATCTACTTAATTTACAATGTCTTATTGCATTTTTTTCTTTATTATAAATCGTTACTTTCCCTCTTCTAAAATGTAGAGGGTATTTAAAAAATATTCGCTTCAAATTCTTGAATTCGTGCGCTAATCATGCGCAACGTTCGATTTTGGTGAAATTTTTAATTGCCGCTTGAAACGCCATGAAACAAAATAGATTCCGTGGAAATCGGCAGTGTCATCCATTTGGGATTGGGTTCTATTGGGGTGTGTGTGAGTGCATGTGTGTTTGTGTTGTGCTGTGTTGTGTTGTGTTGTGTTGTGCGTGGTGTGCTCCCTCTTTATCTAAAACGCGCCTGGGAAAACGCGAGCTGGCTTAATTGATAGATAGAAGCGTACAAATAGATACAAATGGCATTTGGACAAAGGTTTTTTCAATTTCCAATAGCTCTATCTGTATTTGATTTGCCCAAATTGGTCGATGGGCTTGAAGTGCAAAGTAAACATTAAATTGGCGCAAACTAACAAATTGTTTGCCTTTGTTAGGTGGCCATCATTAAATTTGGGTTGGGCTCAACGGGATGTAATGATGATCACAGTGCGTGGGCTCAAATTGAGCATCAATTTATATCATCTGGTTTTTGGAAAATTTGTAGTTTGCACCTCGTAAAAGATGGAACTGATAAATATGTGATCTGCAAAATATTTAAATTAAATTCTAGGTAGTTTAAATTTTAGCAAACTTATAATTATAAAATGAGCAAACCAATAATAAATTTTGAATATAAGCTTAAAAAAAAACTGGAATGTAGATAATTTTTAGGGACAGATATTGCAACTGCTTGCTTATTACATTTTTTATTTAATTTGAATATTTCCAAATACTGCATAAGTCACAAATTATAAAATAAATTTAAATTATTTAGTGTATTGTGAAAGGATTTAAGAAATGTTGAGACCAGGACCACTAAGCTTGGTATAATGTATTCATATACATATTTACAATATTAATATAACAAAAGCAAAGCCTACCTTTTATTTCAAATCTCGATGGCACGTGCAGAAATCGAAAAAAAAAACAATTGACTGGTAATAATCAAGCATGACTTGAGTTTTGACACGAATGTTAGTTACAAAATTGGATCACGATCATTAAACATTCGCAAGAAACAAATATTCAAGTAGACAGATCTCAAACATACCTGTTTTTTAACCTACTAACAAAAATAAGAAATGTATCAAGTGAGTGGAAGGAGTGAATGTGTGAGTGAGGAATGTGGTGAGTGTAACGGTATAAAAGACCTTGAATTTCATAGATACTTCACAGATTGTGTGCGCTAAACTGTTTTGTATATATTTGTCAGTAAAGTTACTTCTGATTGTATGAAGTTTGATTAGATAAGATAGATCTCAGCATTGTGATAATTTAGCAATCAACTAATTACTTATTATTAATGTTTTACTGTCGGACAGCTCTACATCAATCCTGCTTGTCGTATTGATCAAGTCGAGTTATGTATTATTTATGGGTTTGGGAAATTTCTCCTTAATTTCAAAGGAATCGTATAGATGCTGATTATGGTAATGGCATCATGATGCTTTAAACGAACATTTTGAGTACAGTAATAAACTGATTGAGTTTCAAATGAGCTTGACTTGATGCTCACTTTTCGCATCGCAGCTGTGGCATCTACAGGCTAATTTATCTTGGCTACAAAGTATCTTAATGCCACCGTCTTTACATGCTGCAGTCATTCTCTTTCTCTCTCTCTCTCTCTTCTTTTTTTTCTCCTTCGACTCATTCCACACATTTCGCTACACGCAATTCAATTTCATTGCACCGTGGCCACATTTTGTGCCTTTTCAGCTTGTGAATGAACTCATGCCGCATGCATCAAAAAGTGCCGTTTCTTGGTCAGGCAAAGTCGGGGCAACTTGAGGGAAACTCTGGACTGGTCTCTCCCCGACTGGGTTGGGTTGGGCAGTCCATCATCGCCCACACCCTCTGCCTCACTGGAACTTGCCCCGACTTGCTGCAGTTTCCTTGTGGCGCGCTTCATTGAAGCGTGCCAATTGTCATTGAAATGTTTCGGTTTCTTTACTTGTTTGTTTTTGGGGTTTTGTTTTACATTTCCTTTACATTTGTTTTTATAATTTGTTTCATGTTTCATGCGCTTTTTTGGTGGCATTTGTGTTTTTGTTTGCCAGCAATAAAGTTTATCAAATCTTTATTAAACTTAAGACATCTGCTAATGTTCACAAAAGCATGTTTGAATAAGTTTTTACTTTTAATAATTTTAAGAAAAAACAATTTGTTAGCCTTTAATAAAGTTTATGAAATCTTTATTTCCATTTCTAGTCTTTCTTTTTATGTTCAGATAAGCAAATTTTGATAAGCTTTAAGACCTCAACCTACTTTTGATTAGGACTTAGACGCTTCTCTTATCAGTCAACCGCAGTGCTAAAATAATTGACCAAATTGTGAATTTGTGAAAAATGTTGCTAGACAGTCAGATTAATTTCTAATCTATTAGAAGAATGTACATTTGAATTGACGTTCTTTGTTTGATCACGATTTTCTTAGCTATCATTAAATTTATTCGATTGTTTGGATCAAAGGGATTTTATTATCGATTTCCACTGAAAAGGAAATGCTTGAGGTTTAACTACTGGGAAATTCCAATTACGTTAAGTTTAATCGCTAAGTACGTTACTTGTAGTATTGAGAATGAATGCTTTTGTTTATTGACTAATTTAGAAGCTATTATTTCCAAAAGGTATATTTTTTAAAATTTACTTTAAAGCTGCCTTTGTTTAGCAGGTTTGTTTGATTGTTGTAAGATTAATGTTTTGCTTTGTATGAATATCTGATTTATTTAAAGCGGAATAATTTAAAAACTGTCAAACATTTGTTTATGATGAACTTTAAATTAGTTAAATAACTTAAAACTGATCTACATATATGTGTTGTTTTTCTATAAACTATCGTACAGGTTTCTAAACTAATTTATATAATATAATATTATAGACAACTTAGTTAATGTGTTTTATTTTAATTAATTCTCACAAAAATATATTTGAAAACATCTTCAAGTCGCTGCAATCGGTCTCACTGAAATTGCAAATCGCCGAATAAATTGAGAACCGGAACAAGCCGATTCGGTTCAGTTGAAAAGTTCAACGACATTGGAGCAAACTGGTTAGCCAAACAAAATGTTATTAATTAATTTTTTGTGCATGTCTGTACAAATGCTTAAATTGGTATGTATGCAGTTAGCAATTGATTGAACTGTGTGTTAAACTTTTTTTTATAGACAATACAATAGAGTTCACGTTCACTGAGAGACACGTGCATTAGTCACATGTGATAGACATATGAAACAATTAGAATCACACTACAATAATCAATTGAGATCTGTTGGGCTGCAATTATTTTGGCAACATTTGCAATGATTTCTCAAGTGTGTGTCAATCAAATAAAGAAAAGTAAGCAATACTTACTCGCACATATAATTAGAAATCCAACAAGCAGACAGTGAGAATAACAATAAAACAAATACAAGTGCTTTAGAATGGATTGCTCGACTAGGAGATACCTTGCATAAGACTCAAGACTTAGTTATTGCTTGATAACTCGACCAGCAGATACCTTGTGTAAAAGACAAGAGAAATTTAATGCTTGAGAAGTGACTGCTCGACTAGAAGATACCCTGCATAAGAGTCAAAAGTAATTTATGGCTGATTTAATCGATTAGAAGATAACTTGTGTAGAAGTTAAGAGTATCTTAACGCTGATTGTGTATATATCTCGTCTTGATGATGAATGTATTCATTGAATGTGGGTTATAGGGTATTACCCTAATCAGTCATCGACACACACATGTTTCCCATTGTTAATGCACGTCTCAATGCCAGGGCTGAGTGCGATTCTTGTTGACCGGCGAAAACACAATCAGAAAAACAAACGCAAATTTGTACATATGTACACGTATGTATGCATTTAATCATTCTATTTGTATTTCTCTTGACTTTGCGTCTTAAATTTGCTTTGCTTGTAATCGCTAAAGTCGTTGCAGTCAACGCCGACGACGACGTCGACATCAGCGTCTCAGTCGACGCTGATTAAGCAGGAAAAGTTAAGGTGGTCGCGTTGTGCTCGGATCAGTCAGTGATAACTGAAAGTCGTTGTACATCGGACGTGTTTCGCGGGCTTTAACAGCTTGAGTATTTTATAAGGAAAAAATTATTTTAATTATCTCTTTATCATCTTCGGTTAAACAAAGTTGAAGTGCGACGCAAAAATTTCAAAAGGAATCAAAGTAAATAGAAGAAGAAACGATATTATATATAAGATCAATAAATAAAATATATAACAGACAATATTAAAATACATATATAAGACAGTTTAAAGAAATGACGAAGAAAGATTTAAAATTTATAATTATTTTTTAAATTTGCAGGAAAGTTAAAAAAGTTTTTAATAACTTAAGATCTTCAGATCTTTTAAAAAAATACATGTTGGGAGCTGCAAATTTTAAACAATTTAAATATTTTCAAAAAAATTCACTTTTAATTCAATGAGCTTAAACAAAATTTCCATAACCAAAAAAAAAATTTTTAACAATGGTACATTAAAAGTGGAGAGAACTGAAATTAATTTCTATATAATTTTAATACATTTAGTGTCTGTTCAAATGTGTGAAAAATAACATAAAAATTTGAAGATGTATATATATTTATAAATATGTAATATATATCAAGAGAATATGATAAATTCTCACTTGGACATTAACACTTGCCTTGAATCCCCTTTGTCTTAGTCTTTAATTACAATTTTATAGGACTAACAAAGTTGAATCTTTACTAATTCGCCAATTAGACGCAGAAATAAATATTACAGGCAATTATGTTTATAGATGCTGTCTGAATAGTCGTAAGAATACAGACCTTGGAACACGCTAATCTGAGAACTGAGCAGGTGCATTGAAGCAAAATGAAGTAAACTGCAGCTATTAAATGTAACTGTAAAGCGAGAAGTGAAATATTTTGTGTCGAAAAGAAAATGCACACGATATGTTATAGGAAAAGTGTACTGCAATAAAAATAGGTATATACGTAATATATGTATGTATACAGATGTACGACACTCAATGCCGAATAGCGTTCGTTTAATTTGTATATATTTATTTTTTGTTGAACGACAGCTAAACAAACAACTGTGAATTGTAAATTAAAATAATTATATGGGCGAAAATACGGAGCACATAAAAGTCAAAGTTTTCGGAGTAAAGAAATTGGCACTTTTTTGTAGTCTCCACAAATAAAATACAAATGTCGTAAATATTTACGACCTGTGTTGCGTAAATTAATATTAATCGCAAAACTAAATCAGTTTAGTCATCTCAGTCATTAAGATAAACACACCCAATTAAAGACAAACTGTATAAGTCGAGTGTCACTAAGAATGCAGTCCAGGCCACTTTTTATGCGCCAATTGAATAAGTTATTAATTTATTAATTTATTAATGATGAAATTTTACTAACTTGTTGCACTTCAATCAAACAGTTGACTCCAACACATTCAATCTAAAAATGTTGCTCGAAAACCAAAGACAAGAACTGAAATTTATCTTTGAATTGCTGAATACTAAATACCCTTAACAAGTTTCGTATATTGTTAGTACTGTTATTAGATGTTTCCTTTTTATTTATAGTGAAATTAGTTTTATTTATTTATGACGTGAAACTTGACTTTTGATCGATTGCACTATATTTGATGAATAATTTTCACTTTCGCAGTTTATTTTTATTTTTTTATCTTATCATCTTATTTAATCGGTCAATGGTATATTCTATTTATATACTCAAATAAAATTGTATTGAGGTTAACAAACCATGATAAGATAGTATTAAGTTTATCCCGACAGCTGTTTCAAGTTTCTTCAAAGTCTAGACTATGTGTTTGCTTCTACAAATAAATAAATAAATTCGTTTTGAAATAACAAGTTCAAAAACACAATATTCGGTCCACAATTATTTTATAAGCAATACTGTCTAATTTCTTTATTGTCTGTGATCCATTCAAAATTTGACGCTGATAACAAATATATAAATTAGAATTGTATCAGTGTCTTAACATACTTTTAAATACACTTACATATTTCTCGATTTGCATAAGAACAACTTTGTTGATGATCATACAACATTACAGATAACCTGATGTGGGAACATGTTTTAAAAGCTGAACTGAATATTAAACTGGCATTACACCTTGTTGCAATAGTATAAAAAATATATCTCCATAATGAAGCCAATCATTTCCTGACATCTTATGTTTTACTGTCCACAGTTTCATGTAACGCATTAAACCAAAGCAGAGAAATGCCATAAAAATAATTATAAAGTATAATTAAGTATGTTTACAATTTTGCGTTTAAAGAGAAAACATCGTTAATTCCATTTGGAAATTTAATTCGTTTATGCAAACAGCGTAATAAACTATTGCAAAATAGACAAAGCTTAAGTAATAATCCGACACTGATTGCGAAACTTACATTTAAATTGTAGATGCAGCTGCAATTAAGATCTGTTGTGTGGATCTGTTTGCTGTCGATGTCTGGACTATGTACTAATGCCTCTCGCATTCTGTTTATGGGCCCCTTCCCGGCGCCAAGTCATTGGATGTGGCTGGAACACTTTCAGCGGGATTTGTTGCAACGTGGACACCATGTGACCAGTGTCAACAATCATCCCACGAAAACTCCACATGAGAATCTAACTGAGATTATACTAAATCCCTCTTTTGATATACCCAAGCATTGTTAGTATAAAAAGAAAAAGTTTCAACATCTTTTATTCATTTATTACTCTCTTTATCAGTTCCCAAAAAGAACATCTTTAGCATGCAATATGCTAGTGACTTTCAGAATCTACAAATGTGGTGGCAACTGGGTTTCATGACTACGGAACATGCTTTGCAGGATGCACAGCTGAAGCGACTCATTGAAAGCCAGAATGAACATTTTGATTTGGTTATTTTGGAGCAGTTCTTCCATGAGGCTTTTCTTATGTTTGGCACGAAATTCAATTGTCCTGTGGTGACCATTGGCACTATGGGCTATGCAGATAATATGGATCATGCTATGGGCTTAATAACCCCATGGTCGGTAATACCACATTTGGTGCTGCCACACACGGATAAGATGACCTTCTCCCAGCGTGCCTATAATACATATCTTTCCTTATACGATGCTCTGATGAGACGTTGGTATTATTTACCCAAAATGCAGCAACTGGCGGAGACGTATTTTGGAGCTGCTATCAAAGGTGGGTAAAGAAAATATTCTTTTATAACTCATTTCTGAATTCTGTATACTTTTTCAGGTGCCTTGCCACATGTTCATGACTTGGAGCGCAACATTTCCCTGATGTTAATCAATAGTCATCGCAGTGTGGACTTACCTCGTCCCAGCATGCCAGGACTCATCAATGTGGGTGGAGCACATATTCAGCCTGCCAAAAAGTTGCCATTGGATATGCAGAATTTTCTGGATAATGCTACGCATGGTGTGGTTTATTTTAGCTTGGGTTCCTATATGAAAAGTACGGATATGCCGCCCGAGAAGACGGCTCAAATACTTCAAGCCTTTGGTCAACTCAAGCAACAAGTGTTATGGAAATATGAGAATGCATCCATTGGTCAATTACCTCCAAATGTTATGATCAACAAGTGGATGCCACAAAATGACATCTTGGCACATCCGAATGTGAAACTATTTATCACACATGGCGGTATCTTTGGCACACAGGAAGGTATTTACTGGGGAGTTCCCATGTTGTGTATTCCCCTGTATGGCGATCAGCATAGGAATACCATCAAATCAGTGCGGGAGGGTTATGCTCGTTCCTTGGTCTTCTCAAAGTTTACAGCCGATGATTTGGTGCAGAATATCGAGACGTTGATCTATGAACCACAATATAAACGTAGTGCCTTGGAGGTGTCACAACGTTTCCGTGACAATGCTATGCATCCACTGGAAGAGGCTAGTTTCTGGATTGAATACATCATCAGACATCGCGGTGCCAGACATCTGAAATCACAGGGTGCTTTTATTCCCCTCTATCAATATCTGTTACTCGATGTGATTGGCAGTGTTCTTCTCGGACTTTGGTTGACCGTGTGGTTGCCTTGGCTAATGCTAAGAAAGCTCTACAGAAGGTGGGCAAAGAATTCTGCAACAGCGCAGGCCCAGGAGGCCAAGAAACAATTGTAAATAGTCTTTCATGTTTTAATGTTGACTTAGTAATTAAGTTTGTTATAGTCACAATAAATAAATGGTGATATAATTTTAGACATTCAATTAATGTGTTTTTTATTATTTAGATACTTTAAGATTAAAAATGGAAAGAAAGGGAGACTGATAAGTTAAGCTGATTATACGCTTCGTTTTATTTATTATATTTAGTACATTTATGTGTTTTTAGTACTAAAAAATTTATTAGTTGCCCTAAAACTATGTTAAGGTTTTTAGCAAATGATTAGAAAAAGCATTGCCTACTTTTAGGCAGCAACAAAACCAATTGAAATTTTTTCCAAATTTTTTTTTTTCGTGTGCTAATTTAAAATAAAACGTAACTCTTTAGCTTGGATCTCGTTTGCTATATTAATTATCATTATTAAAGCTTAATAATTTGATTACAAATTTATTTCATTAATGACTATACTAATGAACATTTATTTAGCTTTGAAGTCTTATCATTCTAAGTAGCAAACACCTACTGTATTTAGCAATCGAGTGGCAGTTTAAGGTAAGTGGCATATAGAAGTCGCCCAGTATTATCTATATATTTATTTTCCATGAATAATTTATGTCCCAATTAATTAAATCGAAATAGGCAAATAGAAAAACTTGAAGAGAGGAAAAAAAAATTTAAATAAATATCGAAATCACATGGCATATTTTGTGCTGAGTGTTTTTTGCCTGTTGCTGGCAACAATCACGAACTGGCAGACAATTCAAAGATCATAAAACGCCCACACACTGCACGTTCTTTTGTTAGCTAAAGTCTGTCTAGAGAATTGTCGTTTAACATATAGAAAATCATTAGATACATATGATGGCTATGAATGCTAAAACAAAGTAGCCGACAGTCGAGAAAAGTTATTGATAAAAAGGGCTTATTACAGAGACATAAATGCCCAGCTACTTATTATGGTATACTAGAAAATCGACAATCGAGAAAGACAAGTCTTTAAATAAAAGATTTACTCCGTAGATGTTTTGAAAAATTACTTCCATGCAAGAAATCCATTCACATTATATTCAACCTGACAGCAACGATTTCAATTGGTCTTATTTGTGACATCTCTTACAGTTGTGCTCTACAAAATGTCCTTGAAAGTGCATGGAATGGAAAGTTTTGGGGGTTAATTGTCATATCATGTTATCTTGAAATATCTGCAAGCTCACTCTCTTTCTTTCTTTTTGTTTCTCTCTGAGTATCAGTCTTTTGGTTGGTACGAGACTTTCTCTGCTTCATCCATCTCGATTCGACAATCTATCAATCATTTCAATAGTTGCTATTTTTATTCAGATTATTCCCACAGCTTTTGAATGTGTGTTACTATTTAGACATAGTACTCATCTAACCATGCGATAAAATTGATTCTACAAGTTGAATTTCGTTTCCGTCTGCCTTCCTGAGACATTCCCCTTGATTGGACCACTCACAAATTTCGCATTGTCGCATGGTTTATGTCACATGCATCTCATACTTTCACTGTGCGGTCACCTTGTGAAGGTTCAAGTGCGTCTCCATTGTTGATATTCACGCTGTTACGATCTGTCATATGTCTGGTGCCCTGTACCGGCCGTACCGGTTGAACCGAGTGAAAAAAAGAGACTGTACGCATATTTGGCGCATCTTCAGATACTTTTTTTTGTGCTTGTTATTGTTTCTGTTTTAATTTTATGCCTATTATGCTGTTCGATAATAAATTGAAATTTTAATGATACATATATTAATTGACCTCTATGGCGGTTTGAGTTGCCGCCAAGAGAAATAACGTAAAACCCTACAAACAAAATCATTTCGCTGTTCAACACTTGACTGACTTTTCGGAGGCAGCTTTTTTGTTATTTTAATATTTTTTTTTTTCGTTAATTTTTTTGTTTGGCTAACGGTACTTAATCACCTGTTATTTTTATCTGGCTAATGTCGTGCATTTTAAGCTAATAAAATAAACAGTTTAAAAATGCTTTGAATTTTTACGTAATTTAGAAACCGGACCTATGCATAAATGTACGATTTCGAGTACGTGGCCCCAGAGAAAACCTACGTACGTACTACGTAGATAGTTCTCAGTTCCGAGATCGATGACTGATGGAATCAGTGCCTGGCACGGGAGCTAAAATTATAATTCTTTATGGGCCACTTCACTGTTACGATGAATTGGACACAAGATCAGAAAAAGAACAAACAAAAAAGAACCGCCATCAAGTTCAGATTATATAATAATAGGCGCCAGATCGAGCCAAACTTAAAACCGGCTTCACTATTCTAATAAATTAACATAAGACATCAACGATGACGATGGCGATGTTGATGCCGATGCCGACGCCGATGACAATGATTATGAGATATCAAAACTTTTAGCACTCACCGTAAAAGCGATTGCAATAAAAGTTGTTTGAAGGATTTTTGGAGTGCGAAAGATCAGAGAGTTGACAGCTGTAAGCCGACATCGACAGACAGACGCCCCCACATCCGTCTTGAAAATTAGCAAGTGCTCAAAATCATTTATGATATTTCATATTGCATTTGTTTTATTAACGTCGATGAATTTGAAATCAAACAAGTCACATGAATCCAATAAAATCCAATACAAAAAAAAAACAAAAAAGCCAAATACCACGAAAACAACGACAACAAACCAAACAAACAACTTTTGTATATACTTAAAGCTTCTTCTTGGATCTGTCTCTTAGTTTTTTTTTACTTTATTTTCTGAAGCTAAAATTTTGCTTGGGTTCCTGCTGCGGCTAATGTCGCGACTTAAAGCCAAAACAAAAAAAGAGACCGTCAAAAAGCCAAATGAAGACGAGCGTTGAGAGCACGTGATGTGATGCCTCAGCTCATGGTTGGTATTTATTTCATATTTTTTTATTTCTTTTTTTTTTTTTTAAATGTATATGTATTTATTTTGTTTTTGTTACGTTGCCTGTAACTCGGTACGTCTTTGTAATTAAGCAAATGGCAGAAATGCTCATTTAAATGTAATTTGAAATATTTTTTTTTCTTTTTTTGCTTTTTGGTTTTTTGGTCAGCTGAGGTGACAAATTAAAGCCTCGGCAAGGTCATATGAGGGGCGGCCATTAGCCATGAAGCCAAGAGGCAGGCGCCTGACTCTTCATTGTGAATCTTGTGGCATTTTTCGACTTTTAAACTGTTTGTTTATTTGCCTTTGCTCTTCGATTGGAAAGTTAAAGGCATTTGTGTGGATCTGTGGATTACCGATTTCCACTATTGCAAATGATGCAAAACATAATGTGAACATAATGTGCCATTATGCAAATCGAACTGCGCATCTTAAATACATTGACCTGCATTGACACAAAATACTTTATTTTCAACAAAATGTATATGATTGTAAACAAATAATATAATAACTATATATGCTTTGGAGATTCATTCAATCATTGTTATTTCATATCAAAAAACTATAAAATTTTATCATCATAGTATTACAATAACTCATTAAAAATCAAACAGGTATGCGACCTTAATCTGAACTTTAATATTGCAAATAAGTATGTATCTTCAGCTGGATAGTTGCGGATATTTTATCTGCTACTAAAAGTGCAGTTATTAATAGAGGAAATACCATTTACTGCGTAGTTTGTAAAGATATTAACAAGTCTTTAACAAGTTGGAAGTTGTACTAACATTTTCCTATTACTACCTCTTTTTAATTATCTCAGAATTTGTATCTATCGCAAATAAAATAGGAAAGCAGAACAAATATCTTGTTGCTACTTGTATAAAGGAAACCATGTTTTTTTTTTAAATATACATGATGAACGATATTAATTTTAATTATAAACATTAAGGCAAACTTTAAATAGCGCAAACAAAATGCATTTAAATGATATTTTTCTTAAGCTTAATCATTATTCACGTTCTATTATTAGTTGTGCTGAATTTCCTGATTCAAAACCGAACTGTGTCAATGTTATTTTAGCATGGTATGCAGTTATTTGATCATCATTATAATATTTTGGTTTATTTATAAGACAGTCTGAGCTTATCTTATTGTTAGAAAATATTTAAATTTGAATTTTGAATTTATAAAGTGACTTTTAAGTTGACTTCGTTGTGCTAATACACGACTCGTTTGTTGATTTTATTACTTAGATAAGCAGATTCCGTACTTGAATGGAAATGATACAGATATGGTTTTACTTTGAGTTGTGCTGTAATCAATAGAGTTGTTTAGTGCCTGAAATTGTTAAGACGTCAAACTCTAAACGATTTTGGCTGATTTTAATTAGCAGACATTATGTTTTATGGTGTTGCCTTAATGACAAATTGCGATGGCAGCTGTAATTGACGAGACACCTGCCGCCCATATTGGCTTAAGAAATTAGCAATCTAACACTAAGCGAACTGTTTGAACAGCATATTAGCATTGTCTATGGTCGCACTTTCAATAACTCTTTCAGCTGTCCAATTGTCCCGTTTGTCCGACTGTCTGCACCTTGGGGATGCCCATCAAAAAGATTTAGATGTTATACACAAAACTCGCATGAAACTGATTTCAAATTCATGCAACGCCCACTAACAAACCCCTCAGACGCTATTCACTGAATAGAAAAAAATAATAATAATAGATACAAGTATGCATTGCCCAACTGAGATGAGACCTTTGCTGGAGCTTACATCACACAGCAGGAGTCGTTGGCAGACCCAAGACCCAGTCCAATTGAGTTTTGGAGAGGAGAGACCCAGCTTGAGCTTGTGTTCGAGTCGAATAACTTGTTTCAACGATGCTTCGACAGTAATAAATATTTGCCTCTTCACTCAGGTTTTTTTTTTATCTGTTTTCTGTTTTCTGTTTTTTTTCTTTTGCAAATTACAAAAATAATAATAAGCGACACAAAGCGCGTGACTCCTTTCACAAGGCACAACAACAAAAAATAGCTGCACACAAAAGGTGTTAAAATATATACATGTATCAGATTATATACAATATGTACATGTAAAAGATATTTGTTGGAAAATGTGCCAACAATGTGGCTTAAATGACTTAAAATTGGCCGAAATTGTCTGACCGCAAAAGCGCTCTCCATGTGAATTTTTGTGGATTGGCCTGATTTTGGATTCGTTCGGCCCGCATGCTGTGTTGTCGAGTGTATGGCGCATCATTTTTACTTTCTCCCGCAGCACAACACCAGCACCAACACCAACACCAACACCAGCACACAGTTACACAAAAAAATATACGCACACTTGGGTGCATTGTTATCTGTATGCGTGAGAGCTGACGCTGAGCCGGCGAAAAAGCTTCGTGTTTCAATCGTCATAGCGTCTACCGGTTTTATTTTCGTGTGTGGAAGCTTACAGCGGATCCGTTTTTGTGGTGTGTGCTTTGCCTTTTAAGCCCGATCACCAACGCTCCCAGCTTTCAGATACGTTTTTGCTTTGCCAGCGTGCAATTGTTGTTCGCTCGTTGGCTCCGGCTCTGACAACGTTTCTTTTTGGGCATACATAATCCCCATAAACAAGCTCTGTCTTTAATCTTTTCAAAGTTATCTATCGCTCGATATACGGTATACGGTTTTTCGGTATCAGTTCGGTTAACAGTTCGTTGACGGTTTCGAACGAGTTAAGTGGTTGGCAGTTGTGTTGTCAACTGCAAGTTACTGTTACTGCTATTACTGCCTTTCGTTTTTGTGGCCAAAATAGGCTCGTTATCGTCTTGGTTCTCGCTTCAATGTTGTGCTTTGTATTGCCTGCGTTATGCTAATTACCGAAAGGATTCAAATCGTTGCGTACATTATCGGTTACAATCTCTTTGGCAAGACGACATCTAACGTTTGTTAAATCGAATCAATTTAAATTAAATCCAAAATTATCCTCAGCGCACAAGTGTTTCAATCAATTTATACACACACACACACAAACGCACACAACAAAAATAGAAATATTTATTTTATCAATTTGAAAACGTGCCAAATATAATTTAATAATCCTAATCTATTTATTCTGATTAACAAAGAGCTAATAAGTCTAACTATAAATTATTAAGTCGTAATTTTAAATACAAACAACAAAAGCCAACGCGTCGCGCATATATCACAATAATAAATAGAAAGATTAAGAGACTGGGAGAGAAGTTTGCTTTGAAATGATTAAGCAACGACTTCTACTTAGTTTAATTTTATGGTGAGTCGAGTAATTGTTAATAATAATTTGAGTGAAAATCAAGTGATGCAATACTCTCTTGAGAATCTCGAAAAATTTGTAATATACACTGCTGCAGTAATTGCTCATAAAAAGTTAAGATGAGGTGAATGTCTAATAGTCGCAATAATTTCTGAAAATTAAAACTTACAACATCTTTTAAGTATTCGCACAGCGATAGTTGGAACATGAACATAAAATTATTGCATGTTTATAATAATTACAGACTTTTAAAAAAGGTTCAAGATGAATATACATACTGTAGTCGATGTCTCAAAAATATTACTCAAAATCCTGATTTCATTTCAATAAAAATTTTACTGGGTAAATGATTATTTTTAGTTTACTTCAAAACTTTGACCAAAGATTAAGTGAAAAAATTCTTTGATAAACCTCTTTATGGGACATTAAAAGAGTATTTAAGAATTCAAAGATATAATTTGATTAAAACATATCTCTGCTAATCTTTTGCTCAAGCATTGGAATTTCTTGTAACATAATGTTATCTTCAATGGAAACTGCAAGTAGACTGATTTACCTTGTGTGGCATTCCTCGACTTTAACAATTCAGTGAGCAGCACGAGTACAAGCCCATAAATGCTAAATGCTGGTGTAAATCTGGTTCTGGCCTTGTGGTCTTGGTCGTCGTCATCGTCAAGTTCGTTGTCTAAGTCTTTCGTTTAGCTCCTACGCAAATGCTCCAATTAAGTTGGTAATTTTGCAAATAGTTTTAAAGGCAAAATATTTAACACACATCTGTGCACCGGCTGAGCCTTGAGCCTTGACAAAGTCAATAAACAAATGTCAAATGTTGTTGGATTTTTATTATATACTACATGTATGTATATGTATATTTGTTTTTTTTTACCACTTTAGTTGTGGGTTTTTCGGTTGTAAAGCACTCGACAAAACTTTTAGCAAGAACTCTACGACATCGCAAAGTCGAATTAAGTGACTTAAGTGTGTCAACTAGACAATGTCAGTGGCTTAGCAGCGATGCTGACTTTGCAGCCGTTGTCTCTGTCTGTGTCTCTGTCTCTGTGTCTGTTGACTGCGACGTCGGCGTCGACGTCGACAGCGCTACTTGTGCTTAATTTGTCAGCGCATTAAAGTTGCTTGGCTGCATTCTGAGAGCGATTGGATGACTAAGCCAAAGAAGTTACAGCTGGCAAGCGGCCGGCCAAGGCTGCCAACCCCTCCCCATAATATAGTGTACCTATTTATCTATCCACTTATGTATATCAATCATTGCATAATATGCATGCAAATTATTCAATCGATTTGCATAGAGATTTAACATTGATTAGCGCCGAATTGCGAAAAAGAAAACTTTCTAAACTTGACATCTGCTTGTAAATTGAGTTCACTTCGGCTAAGGCCCGAATAAAAAAGGAGCCGTTAATTAAATGTAGGCCGAATATCTATAAATTAGCTGTAATATCTGCGCAAATTATGTAAAGCATGGCAACGAAATTATGTCAATGCGGTTTCTGTCTGTTAACATTAACACAAAAACAACAAACAAAAACAAAACAAAACAAAAGTGAAACAAAAAAATCAAGTCATGATTAGGTAATCGTTCCAAAAACCACCTGGCACGACACACAAACATCAATAAGCACAAGTACAACAACTACATCAACATCAACATCAACCTCAAAAGAAAATATAAAAAGGTCTTCCGTTGTTAACAACTTTTTCTCTTTCGCCGCCTCGCCTTGGCCATCTTCAGTGAATGCGTGAAGCGATCGTCGAGAAACAAGAAAAGAAACGAAAGTGAAACTTTTTTCTTTGAAGATGCTTACAAAAATAGACTTTTTTTTGTTTGAATTGTATTTGATTATGTGATCGCTGATCTTCAATAGCCTTAAATTAACATAACCATTAACACTGCACAACAGAAGCCAATGAATTAATATAAATATGATTTGAGTGCTTTGTGTTTTGACATAATGCAAATTCTTATGCTTTGCATAATTATGCATTCTGTCAAGGATCCTTCAAAAGGGGGAAGGGGAAGTTGCTAACTTGGCTGATAAGCGTCAGCTGTCAGAGCTGCGGATCTACGCTTCCGTAGGCACGTCTACAAAGTCTGCACATGCCACAGAGTTGAACAAAAACTATATGATTAATGATGATTGTTGGCTACGCATAGACAGGCCAAAGTTGAATATTGTTAGTTATATATAAGATAGTGCTGAGGCATCTTTTAAGCACACTTAAAAACCAACTGACAAATTTGCGTGTAAGGTCAGTTATAAAAGCAAAGAATTCAAGCAATTAAAACAAATAATTTAAAAATGATATTTAAGTTTATCTTGGATAGAGGCCCAAATTAAATAAATGATCTTAGTTATTAAAGCATTTGAACAATGACAATGAAAACGATTAAAATTCCCTACAACAGAACTGCATACCAAACTGTGATAGATTAGTTGGTCTTAAAAAAGGAATCTCAATAGATTTATGTTTAGATAATATAATTTGCAAGTCAACATCTAACATCTAGCTTGTTGCAATTTTTAAGTTATTTGTGGCATGTCTTCCTGAGTCTCAGACTGTCATTTCTTTATCTTAGATAAAACTGTATTGAATTCCAAATGAATTCATTAGCAAAAAAATAATTCAGCGAGTGGCGATGTATGATAGGCGTCTGTTAAGTCTGTTAAGCAAATAAAACTCGAAATAGCTGCTTTAATTAAAACAAGAACTGCTTAAAAATCAATTTGCCAGTGTATAAATAAGTAATTAACTGAGCAGATCGTCGCGAGTTCAAGGTTAAATACCTAAATCTTAACTTTTATTCAGAAAAAGAAGTTGATTTTTGATATCTTTTGAAAGTGTCTAGAAAAGAAATAAAACTGGAAGAGCAAATCAAGTCTGTAGCACAAATTTTTTTGTATAATTATACTTGGTAATTTAATTTGCAACTTTGCTCGTTTTTCAATCGTCAACCATTTATCATTTTTGTGTGTTGAAGACTCGTTTTTGTTATGTGCTTTGAGTTAGATGAGGATTGTATTTCTACTCTAATGTCTTTAGTAATTAATCTTCGTTTGTCTCATTTTCGCTTTCTGGCTGCCTTTTGAGAATTTGCGATTGTTTCGCTGAAAAGTTGAATGCACTTTGAATAGAGAAAAACTGGAAAATTGTTTGCAAATTGGAAAACTGACAAAGCGCATATGTCTCCCGAATGTGTTTCCTGGTGCAAAGTGAAAGGCGAGATATATAGTTGCTGACCCTGAGCAGATCTTAGACCAGGTCGTAGCTTATGGAAAATAAATCAAGAAGCCAACAAGTTCGTTGCCTAAGTCTTTCGTTTCAAAAACCCGCAACCAGTTTGCAAGCAAATCATACGCAGAATATATGTTATTATCGCTCAGTTCAATGCAAAAAAAGCAACAAGAACACATTGATAAATGTGCATATAGATCTACCTCTTGCCTGACCAGTATTCAGTCAACGGTTTAACCCAAATAGCACAATATATGCATACGGTACAACAGCGCCAGCAACAACAAATGAAACAGGCCGCCCTGAGTTGACGCCCAAATAAAATTGTGTTTTGGGTTGTGTTGGGTTATGTTGTGCAGTGTGTTCGATGCTGATCTCTCGCTACATGCAGTTTAGAGTGTTTGCATGGCACTTGGACTGGGTCTCTGACACAATCAACCACCCGAAAAAGTAAAAAAAATGCATTAAAAGAAAAACAAACTTTATCGAGACACAAAAATCTTGTTTCGTCCAACTGGCAACCGGTTTATTTGGGTTAAAAAGAAATTTAACAGCCAGCTGAGAAACAACTGATGCGACTGAGAGACCGTTGCGAGAGAGAGAGAGAGAGAGAGAGAGAGACAGAGAGGGAGAGAAAGATAACGGTACCAGGCATCTGTAAAGACGAAAGTGAAATTTTTTTGCTGTTTAGTAAAACAAAACAACAGCGAAATATACACAAAATATGGCAGCAGCGACAAAAGACGTAATCAACTTCAGGATGAAGTGGCCCCCCAACAGGCTTGACTGGGCATTTTTTTTTTATTCATCTCTTATTTTCGGGCTCGTGTGTAGTGTGAAGTGCTGCTGTTGTGGCTATTAAGCAACTGGCACCAAATGGTGGCAAAGGTTTACCCAGCTCTTCATACAAAAACTTTAAGAGTTGATTTTTGTTTCTTCTTCAAATTTTGTCTCATTTTTAATTTCTGTATTTCTTTGCTTGTTTGGATTTGTTGTATTTTGTGAGCTTTGCCAGTTGATGCAAAGAGGCTTCCGTCATTTTAAGCCACCTTGGACTGTCTTTTACAAAACTGTCGATTGAAGATGTTTGGTAGCGGGAAGTGCATGACTTCGACATGATGTCTTAAGTGGAATTTTGTCATATTTACTAAATGATTGCTTTGCAAGTGAATTAAAAATATTTCAAATAGAGGCCGGAGTAGAGCTTAATGCTTATGAATATTCATACTAAAAAAGAATGCAATTAAAAAGTTTAAGCTAAACATTAATACTTTGATAATCTTAATTTATGGTCTTGTTTATGAAATTAGAATTTATTTTTAATTTTAAACTAGAATGATTTCAAGCTCGTTTAATTAATTTCTAATCAACTTGTATTGTTTACAAATCTGTATAATTTTCAAGTACAATATATTTTTAGATTGTTTTGAATAATTCTCAGAAAATAAAAAAAAATGTTGCATTTATTTTTTTTCCAGTTTCTTTCTATTTAGCATTATTTCTTAATTAATTTTTATTTAATTACAATTATTTTATGTTGTTTAACAATCAAGTTTTAAAATTGGCTCAGGCTATAAAATCAATTTTATATATTAGTAGATTGTTTTGAATAATTATCACGAGAAATAATATATAAATTTGTTTTGATTTTTTTTTGTAACTTCTCCGTTAATTTGTTTTCTAATTGTTTATGTTAATTGAACCTGTCAGAGCTTTTAGTATTTATATATATACTTAAATTGGTAGAAAGCGGCATATTATTATAATCTAGTATCGGATAATTTCTCAATTGATGTCAGGCTTTAAGCGCAGATCTCTTTTCACTTTTGCACATTTCACTCAACAATGTTACCGAAATTGCTTCAGCTTTAAGTTTTCACAAAAGGTGCGTCAACAGTTTTAAGACCATTTATTTGTTGTCGTTATTGTTGTTGCGCTTTTTGAGCGATTATTAAGTATTTAAGGTTGTCACTTGAAATATGGCAACTTTTGGGGCAAACGAAAAATTTCAATGCTGTGCCTGGCACTTGTTGGGCCACTCAAGTGCCGAAGATGGAGCCTAACAATGTTGCACAATCAAATTGGTGAAGAGGCAAGCGACCTTGATGCTACACAAAATGACAAACGAGCATATTAAGCATTCATATGGCCCCCTCCCTCGCCTCATAAATATTATAGAAATGCGTGACATTAGCATGCAGCTGAATGTTTGGGCCAGAAACAGAAACAGGCCAACAAAGTGGACGGGCCAAGTTAAGAGCTGCTTACCAATATCAAGTTGTATGCACTTTCGCAATGAAAACGAAAGTTACGCCCCGCATAAGAGACACTACGAGTTTATATATCAACGTGTGTCTGTGTGTGTGAGAGTGTGTGTAAGTCAGGCGCGTGACTTTGCCAACATTTACACTTTCTGGCCATATACACACATACACGTACAAGTAGAATTATGATCTTCACGCCTGTTGGCTTGCTTTGCATATACATATACATACATATGTATGAACGTTCACCAAACGGCAACAACTTTGCACTGTCTTGGCAATGTAACAAATATTTTTTGAAGCCACACTCGTTGAGCGGCACTCAAATTGCATCATTTTTGAATTTTATTATTGATAATTATGATGTTAACCAGCATGCAGGCCACTGTCATAGTTTCTTGGGTTAATCGAGTGCACTTGAAACTTTAGTGTTTCCTTTCTGGTTAAGCTGAGTTTCCTTAGAAGTAACCAACTTAAGTTGCACGCCCAAAAGCAGAGGTAGTAGTAGTAGTAGTAGCAGAAGTAGTGGTAGTAGTAGTAGTAACAGTTGTTGTTGCATCTGCATTAGTTTGTTGTTGTTGCGTAATGGCAGCCAAGAAACTCACTTGTAACACAAAACAATAAAGCAACAAGTCGTCGTGAAAAAAGAGTCTTGTGACTTGCTTTAACTGTTTCTCTTTGTAGTTGTGGTTGTTATTGTTGTGGCTGTTGTTTTTTATGCTTTGAAGAAAACATGTTTGTTTGCTGCTGTATGTGTGTGCGTGTGTGAGTGTGTTGGTGGTAGGAAATCATGTGCAAAGTCATATGACGTTGAGGCTACGTGCTTTTGAGTAATTGCAGCGACTCAACGATGCCAATGAGAGAGTGTATGCCATGGGTGTGCATCTGGTTGTGGTAATTGTTGTTGTTGTTGTGGCAGTCATGTGGCTACAGGCTGATGCAAGCGCATGCCTGCATATTTGGCCAGACAGCATTCGTTGTTGATAATGAAAAAGCAACTAAGCAACAAAATGACGCCAGTTAGTTACTAGCCAGTGGCATGCATGCTTCTCCTCCAAATCCAAATCCTCAACTCAAAACTGTTCGCATGACTAATGCACATACCAAATAACTCACATACAGACCCCGACACAGACACAGACACAAAGAAACCCAGACAAACGTGGGAGTTGCTTCCGCTTAAACAAATTTTCCCAAAAATAAAAACCTACAGGTTTTCCCCTTATCTACAATCGGAAACAAAATCTATCCGCGATGATGAGCTGAATTTTCCTAATCCTATTCATTATAATGATAACTATCAGCTTGAGAATTATAGAATTAAATCGTTAAGCGACTTGTTTCTTCTATATCCGGACTTTAAGGAGGAGAGATCTTTTATACATTTCTTATTATTTCATATTCCCTTCATATTCCCTTAAGCTTATCAACACTAATTATGTATACTGTCTGACAACCTCTACACTATTTTTTATTTGCATTATTGTTATTTTCTTTCTGTTTTTATTTACTATTATTTTTGCCCCGTTAACCCATTTATGCCTTTGCAAAACCTTTGCCACGCCCATAAATCATTTACAAGGGTTTTGTTATTTCGCACTCTTCTGCGCCTAGTTGACTGCAGTTTAAAAAATTATTGCTATCGTTGCCTTTACTATTGTTGTTGGTGTGTGTGTGATTTGCCAACTGGCGCCAAGTTTGTTGCCTAAGTCTTTTGTATGTGTTTACATTGCGCAAAAGGTTCAACAAGCTTTGCGCTACTCGCGAAGGGGAACGATTGGAGAGCTGTTAGCCCACCTCTGCTAGTATATGCATATGTGGAAGTTCCGTTGTTCCTTATGCAATTGTATATGAACAAATGGCAACAAATCGTGATTGATTCATGATTGAAACGGCAACAGCTACCGAACTATCAACACTTGCAAATGCAGCATAAATTGTAGGATGTTGTTTTTCCTTTATCATTTAATTAATGATTTATTCAAATTGCTAACATAATTGACGGATTGCACAACAATAATTAATAATGCAATTTGCCATACTATATTATTAACTCAATATAAACAAATGATGATGCTGCCAACTATCTCTGTTGTTTATGTAATTGACTCTCATTGTTCAGGTAGCCAAGTGCAATTAATATCACTTTGAGCGTAGAACCCGGCACGCGTTTAATGGAGCTAAACAATCTACTATTTATACAAAATACATATGTAGATACAAATATCAGCTCAAGTATTTGGCGGTGTAATCTTTTATGAAGGTGACAGAAGCTAAATCAATTGACTTGTTTAACTTGTTACATGTGCCATTTGGTATTTAAGACTCTCACGTGTTTTATAATTATCAAGCCAATAACTGACTGACTGCCTTACTGAGGCAATGACTAAGTGAACTTTGTAAAATATGGTATACATAAAATAAACAATATGCTAATGTTGTGACTGGCTTTTACTCAACAGACTACAAGCGAATACTTACTTGTATTGTTCTTTATTGAAATTATCATTGATAAAAACAAGTGAACATACTTATAAGAAAAGGTAATAAAAGAACTGCTTTTAACAGCTATAATAAAAAAGATTTTTACACAGCAATAATATAAAGTTATATTATGACATTTGTCACATCATTTATTATCAAAAAATAAATTCAATTCAGCCAGTTCCCCACGTGATGGTGAACATCATTTAACTGATGGCGTATCACATTTTTCCTTAACACCTTTCAATTAAATTGTTAAAAATATAAAGACACGAATCCGGTTACATGATGTATATGAATATTTTAAATTTCTGTAGCGCATAAAAATGACTATATGAAGATAATTAATATTGACTGGAGTTCAAAAAGTTCAAGCGCTGTTTAAGGTTCGATGATGATTATCGAATCCCCTTCCATAAAACTAATCTATACATATTTCCATTTCTTAACATATAAATAATATCGATAGTTTTTATGTAGATTGCGAAAGAAATTAAATAAAAAACTTTCGTTTTTGAACATTTTTATTGCGGGCGCTTGATTTATTTAATTATCAAACAAATTGTGCTCACAATTTATACACAACTCGATCGATGTCATAAGCTCGAAGCGAATTGTGTTAAATAACGCATACGCCGAGTGTGATGCGCATTTCTATTTGTGGCATTAACACAGCTGCTGCTACTGCTACTGCTGCTGCTGCTGTGCAAGTTGTTTTTGTAGTTGTTGTCGTTGTTGTATTTGTTGCAGTTGATTGGTGCCATCAAAGTCAGGTGTGACACAGTTTTTGGCATTCGCCTTACAATGAATACCGCGTGCGACATACTTAAATTAAAGATTTCCCCTCCCGTCCGCCTCTCTCTCTCTATCTCTCTCTCGCTCACAGTGAGCAACCGTAAAACAAAAATAAATAAAACTATAAACAAACAAATGTAAATTGGCCAACGGCTGCTCACTCACATGACTCTCTGTCCGACTGTCTGTCTATCTGTTTGGTTGTCTGTTTAGTTGTCTCTCTATAGCTTTCGCTTTCAGGTAATGCGACGTGACTGTCTTAACGTTGTTAACCATTTGCCTGTTCATGTTCTGCGCCAATGTGGCAAATAAAAATATATATATATATACATATATAATAAAAATAAAGAAATAAATAAATAGACAAATAAAATGTTGATCGTGCTCTGTGCAACATTTGTGGCATTCGCAACTGGCCAATTGCATGGAATTGTTCAGGCAACGAACTGACGTCCAAATTGACCCAAGCTAAAATAAACGTAACAATTGTTCAAAAGGCATTTCTTTTAGCAAGAATTGTTTCGATAATACAACTTTTGAAATGCCAAATGCAATCACCAATATAGTAACGATGTGAACGTGGAGGCGCATCAATAGTTTTTGAAATGCTGATTCACACTAATAGATAACGAACACAATCAGTTCGTTATGAAAATTCCCCAGAAATATTCAAATTTTGTTTAGAATTTCAGAATTTCAGTAGATAAACCGTATAATATTTAAATAGAGAAGCGTTTTTGCACTTTGAACATATAAAAAAAGATATATTTTCGTAATTATTTCGAGTGCTGCAAAACAAAAGACTTAGGAAACAAACTGGCTCTGAGTATAAACACTCGACTCAACAATAAGCTTAGCTTAAAGAAACCAACCTTGAAAAATTACCACAAAAATAAATAAAATATTAAAAAAAGAAGCAGAAATAAGCGCATGAAATATAAATCTAATTAAAGTGCACGAATCGTTTTGAGGGGAACCAGAAAAGCACACTAAAAACGTATATAATAATTATAACAACGAAACTAATTATATAGAGTCAAGTATTGAAGAGGCAGACGTAATATTACTTATAGATCTATGGACATATTATTTAAATTCGATTTCAATTGGAGGAAGTGCGTCATTAGCCATGGTTAAGCATATTAATGGGACTCATTTGGCGTCCCAATTGACAGATCTCTGTTGGCTCATACTCAGAGTTGGACGCCCACAATAAGCTGCAATTGTTGCACAATTTAACGCACAAATGCTTGCTCAAGCATATCTAATTGCCAAATTGAAGTTTGTCATAAAGAAATACCAACAACAACAAAATAAGACTGACAAGATACCGACAAAAAGGTAACAAGAGCTTTGAAACTTATTAATGTCAAAGACAACAAAAGAAATCTCATCACGTGAGCTAGACAAACCATTGAGAAGAACATAATGATCGGCAAAAACAACAACAACAACAATATCAATAATAATAATAATAACTCAGTCTGTCAGCCAGTCAGTTAGTCAGTCAATCAGTTTGCCTTTTGGGGGCAGTCGAACAGTTTGAAATTGAAACTCGTCATTGTTCATAATTTGAAATTGATTAGTTTGGAGACGCCAGTTTTATATCCGGTTGGGTTAAGATACGTTGAGCTACAAGTTATTCGCTTCATGCATGCTGCGCCTCTAATTAGCAATGTGAAAATCTCGTACAATTAAAAGCTGGAAAACGCCAGAGAAGCGACATGAAACCATCATGAATGGGGGCTAATCTTAAATTACCAGCACGTGTGGCTTAGTGCCTCTTTGTTGAATATATAAGGCACCAAAGCTACATTTTTGAAAGTGAACACAAAAAATATACAGAAAACAGACTGAAATTAACTTATAGACAGAAAACATTAAGCAAGATAAAGTTGCTTAATGAATGCTATGTTGAAAAAAGTTTAATGAAAAGGACTTATTAAGCCTAAAACCAAAAGTCAATTAAAACGAAGGTTCCAAATCTACAAAAGCAAAGCTTTAGCAAATTTACTTCATTACTAATTTATCAAAATGATTATATTTCTTTGCAATTTAATTATTGTTAAAAAAAAGTTGTAAAAGTATGTTTCAAAATTAGTTTTTTTCTATTTAGTTAATTTTAACAGAGATACTTAAGCCATTTTTAATTAAAATTATTTTTCTCTTTTATTTGTATTTTTTAACTTTTCTGAACAACTCATCTAATCTTCTTCTCCCTCTAACCTATTTCAGGTGCCTTTGTGCTCCCAGCTTCACGCTACGCATACCCGAGGACCTCGAGAACGGAGCTATCAATGCTCTTCGTTCGGAACGTGCTCGCTCCGTGACACCCTGTGGTGAGGCTAGTGCCGTTGATGATTATGATGTCTGCCCGCCGAGCAAATACCGTCAACCCACTGCCGAGTGCAACAATGTGTCGCATCGGAAATGGGGAGCCCGTGGCGATGTTTTCCTGCGATTGTTGCAAGCAGATTATGCCGATGGCATCAGTCAACCACGCACTTCGAGCGGCACACATGCATTGCCCGATGCGGAGCTGGTGATTGAACAGTTGCAACGTCATGTGGAGAGCGAACTGCGTCACGATCATATCACTGCCATGTTGCCAGCTTGGGGACAATTGCTGGCCAACGATCTGTATGAGGTGGGACAGCTGCCCATCAGTGGCAAGTGCTGCCAACGGGAGGCCAATGTCAAGGATCCCAGTGAGCTGCAGCAATGCTTTGTGCGTGCCGGTCCAGACTGCAAGGAATACAAACGCTCAGCACCTGGATTCGATACCGAAGTATGCCAGAAACGTAAGTGTCGAAGATCGCTGCTTTAAATTATCCGATTTGCCAAAAAATATACGATTATCGGTGGTTCAACTTTATGCAAATGTTGGAAACATAAGAATTAATGTTTAATGTTGAAATAAAGAAATACTATTACTATTAGTTATTCGATCTCAACTAGTTCGATAGTATTTATTACAGTCTCTAATTTATAATTCCACTTACTCCACAGATGTACGCGAACAGATGAACGTTGGATCAGCTTACATTGATGGCTCTGGTTTGTATGGCGGTACTCGTCATGAGTTCGATCAACTGCGCACCTACCTCAGTGGAGGGGTTAAGGTGGAGTCTTGTCGCTATTGCCAGGTGGCAGGTGCAACTGGTGCACTGCATCGTGCACTGTTGCAGCAACACAATAACATTGGCGAGCAGTTGGCACACATCAATCCGGAATGGTCTGAGGAGGATGTGTTCCTGGAGGCTAGACGCATTATTACCGCCACCATACAGCACATTACCTACAATGAATTCTTGCCATTGGTGTTGGGTCAGGAGACGACAGCCAAGGAGGGCCTGAGATTGACCGCCGAGAAGCATTCCACCAACTATTCGAGTTCCATTCGCGCCGGCATCTTCAATGAGTTCGCCACCAGTGCTATGCCCGCCTTCTGGAGCATGTATCCTCCCGAGATGTTGTCTGAAAAGAGTTCTGCCCATGAACTGCTTTCGATTGCCGCCCTGCAGAAGTCTCTTGTGCCCAGCCAGACAAATGACGAGGGTTGGTCCGAGCTGGCTTTGGCCGTGCATCGTGGTCGTGATCATGGCATTGCCTCCTATGTGCATGCCCTGGACATTTGTGATCGTCGTTTTAGCCAGAGCGGTGCCTCCAACGTATCCTTTGAAAACCTGGCCCAGCTGACCAACATTCCCGAGGAGCATGTGACCAATCTGCGTGACATCTATCAGTAAGTTTTTCTCTCTCTTAATTACAGAGCCTAGTTGACCATATATATTCATTACTTTTTAGGAACGCTGGAGATATTGATTTGCTGGTCGGCGCCTTGATGGAGGAGCCTGTTGTTGGTGCTTTATTTGGACCTACCATTAGCTGCCTGTTGACCCAACAGTTTGAGCTGCTCAAGCAAACTGATCGCTTCTGGTATGAGAACGATATTCCTCCTTCATCCTTCAGTCTTGAGCAATTGAAGAGCATTCGCCATGCGACGCTCTCGGGATTGCTCTGTGGCTCCAATCAAGTGGAGACTGCCCAGTCCAAGGCCTTCATTCGTGAGGATAACTATCTGTAAGTTTAAAATATATTCATTCTGAAGTAAAGAATGAAATACTCTTCACCTGCATTGTCTCTAACTTTTTCTCTCTCTTTTCTTCGCCTTAGCAACTCTGTATTGGACTGCGCTCAGCTGCCCAAGTTTGATCTGCGTCCCTGGAAGGTAAATGGTGAGGAGGAAATTCACTTAGAGCATGTCGAAGTGGAACCAGATACCAAGGATGCCATTAGCGAACTGAGTCCTGAACTGATTGAGGCTGCCGTTGAGCGTGCCAAGCAGGAACTGGAGGAACGCAAACGTTTTGAATACGAGGTGTGGCGTGCACGTAAGTAGACACCTCCGATCCTCTCCAGTAGGTTCTCTTAACGAATGTTCATCTCTTTTGTAGAGGGTGGCATTAGCGCCCGTTCTCCTGATGGTACCGCTGCCTCGTTCAGCAAGGCCAATCCGGCTGCCTTGAGCCTGGCCAACTCTTCTTTGATCTTTGAGTTGGCTTCCAATGAGATTGTCAAGTCATTGAACAGCATCACACGTCGCAAGCGACAGATCTTCAATCCCAACCAGAATGCCTTCAATCGCAACGAACTGACTGATACACTACAAACTGTGGACATTAGCGCATTGATTGGTGGCAACCAACAGGTTTTGGATCATTGTCCTGATCCAAATCAACAATGTGATACCAACTCTCCATTCCGTACACTTTCGGGACGTTGCAACAATCTGAGAAATCCCAACTGGGGCAAAGCACTGACCACCTTCTCCCGCCTGCTGCCTGCTCAGTATGAGGATGGCATCTCGGCTCCTAGGGTAACTGGAGTAACAGGAACTCCTCTGCCCAATCCACGTACCATTTCGACAACCATTCATCCGGATATTTCCAATCTGCATACACGTTACTCTCTGATGGTGATGCAGTTCGCTCAGTTTGTGGATCACGATCTTACATTGACGCCCATTCACAAGGGTTTCCACGAGTCCATTCCCAGCTGTCGTCCCTGCAACTCCCGCCAGACTGTGCATCCCGAGTGCAATCCCTTCCCAGTGCCATCCGGAGATTTCTTCTATCCCGAGGTGAATGTAACGAGCGGAGAACGTTTGTGCTTCCCCTCGATGAGATCTCTGCCTGGACAACAATCGTTGGGTCCACGTGATCAGGTTAATCAGAATACTCACTTCCTCGACGGTTCTATGATCTATGGTGAGAATAATTGTCTGTCGGCGAAACTACGTGGATTCTCTGGTCGTCTGAATAGCACCGTGCATCCCGTTCGTGGCAAGGAACTGTTGCCCCAAAGTGCCACTCACCCCGAGTGCAAATCCCGCAACGGACTCTGCTTTATTGCTGGAGATGATCGTGCCTCTGAGCAACCAGGTCTGACCGCCATTCACACCAACTTCCTGCGTGAACACAACCGTATTGTTGAGGGTCTGCGTGGAGTGAATCCTCACTGGAATGGAGAGCAATTGTTCCATCATGCTCGTCGTATTGTCAGTGCCCAAGTGCAGCACACAGTGTTCAATGAGTTCCTGCCCCGTATTCTCAGCTGGAATGCTGTCAATCTATATGGACTGAAACTGTTGCCCCAGGGCTACTACAAGGATTACAATCCATCCTGCAGTCCAATTGTGTTCAATGAGTTTGCTGCCGCTGCCTTCCGTATTGGACATTCTCTGCTCCGTCCACATATTCCTCGTCTAAGTGTCCAACATCAGCCCGTGGATCCTCCTCTGCTGCTCCGTGATGGCTTCTTCCGCATGGACGCCATGTTGCAACCTGGCATTACTGATGAAATTCTGCGTGGTTTGGTTGCCACTCCCATGGAAACATTGGATCAGTTTATTACCGGCGAGGTGACGAATCATTTGTTTGAGGATCGCAAGATTCCCTTCTCTGGCATCGATCTGATCGCTCTGAATATTCAGCGTGGTAAGTTTTGAGTTATCTCTCAAACGAAGTTCCTCTTTAATTAATATTCTTTCTTAGCTCGCGATCATGGTATTCCTTCGTATAACAATTATCGTGCTCTCTGCAACCTGAAACGTGCTTCAACCTGGAGCGATCTGAGCCGTGAAATACCCACCGAAGTAATCAATCGTTTCCAGAAGGTCTATGCCAGCGTAGACGATATTGATCTATTCCCCGGCGCCATGACAGAGCGTCCCCTTCAAGGTGGCCTTGTTGGTCCCACCTTGGCCTGTATCATTGGCATCCAGTTCAGACAACTTCGTAAATGTGATCGCTTCTGGTATGAGAATCAGAATCCCGAAGTTAAATTCACCGAGGCTCAGCTGGCTGAGATACGTAAGGTTACCCTGGCCAAGATCGTCTGTGAGAATCTGGAGATTCCCGGCGATATGCAGCGTGCTGCCTTCGATTTACCCAGCAATTTCCTGTAAGTCCAAGATTAACTAAATGATTTCTATCCGCTGTAACTTATCTCAATGCTGTTTGCCTCCACAGTAATCCACGTGTACCTTGCCAGTCCATGCCACAGATCGATTTGAATGCTTGGCGCGAAAATGTCCAGGGTTGCCAGATTGGAAATCGCAATGTACGCGTCGGAGAATCCGCGTTCCCCTCACCCTGCACCAGTTGCGTCTGCTCCGCTGAAGGCGTAAGTACAAATTAAAAATACACAACTTTAGCTTTAGTGATGCCAGTGAGTAAGGGACTCGTTTAGAAAATTTTCGAAATAAATACCATTCTTAAGCTAAATCATTTTGTAAAGAATCAATATATAGATTCAATCATTCCGCATTTAAATCGGTTTATTTTTTTTAAACTTAAATGGCTTGATATCCAACCTAAGTAATATGTTTATAATACCAGATAAACTAACCCTTTTTCTATCTTAATTTACAGGCTCAGTGCGCCTCTTTGCGCATTACCGACTGTGGTCAACTGATCCGCCAGTGGCCCAAGGAGGCCATCCTTCGTGATGAGGTGTGCAACTCGCAGTGTGGCATCTACTTGACCGGCCAACAGGCCACTGGATTTAGTCCACAACAACGTCAGGGTCATGTCCAATCGCGTGTTACACGTTCTCGCAATCAGAACCTCTTTAAGTTCCCCGACTTGACACCGTTCATTGCATCCTTGTAAAAAAACAAAATGTCTCCAGAGAGAGAAAGAGATAAAGAAAGAGAAAGCAGGCTTTCGTATCGTAAATACAATTTTGTAAATAACTTGTGCGTTCTTTACATTAGTTTTCTACTTATTTTGTTCGCTTACCTGAAGACTATTCCAATGCATCTTAAAAGATATCTTACTATACATATAATACTATTCTATTCGAACTGTTTAATGAATCGAAACACAAATTAAAGACACGACACGACCCCATCTTGAAGCACTCAACAAACAGCTGCTACTAGTTGTAAGTCCTTGTTCTTGTTTCGGCACCACTCAAATACTTAAGTACTTATGATGTATTTCTATATATATGTTATTTGTATGTAGTTAAGCGACAACTAATCACTTAATTAGCATTTTTATCTATATAAATGTATGTAATGTATTTTTTTACCTACACCATATGAATGTACAATAAATACAAGCAATTATATGTACCTAATAAATAAATAATAATTAAAAACAAATACAATCTGAATGGAATTCTTGATGATCAGAGATTATATTCTTTTGGGAATCGGTTTAGTTTTTACCAAGCTAATTAATACTGTTAACAATGGTATAAACAGTTTTTCAAGATGAATGTAAAGTTTTGATGAAGGTGTTGAGATCAGATTTATATCTTCATTCCGAATATATTGTATCTAATGTATCTACATTGCAATGGTTGCTAACGTGTGGGAGTATAAAAATAAAAAGTTAACTTTTAGTTTTGATTATTTGTTTGCTTTATTTAGTTTTGCTCTTTGAACATGGTTCCATTACAGCAAATAATTTGTGTAGTTTAGATAAGATCTCTATAATGCCGACAATAAATAACAAAACTCACAAAGTACGATTAAATCTAAAGAGGGTTGGCTTTACTATCCATATATATATTTATGTATATGTATGTATGTATGCATATGTGTGTCGATTGATTAAATACACGTACGTTAGACAAAGACCGTTAGACGTGCTCGTAGTTTAACGCAGGTGTTGAATGCTCAGAACAAGCGAAATTAACACAAACTTTAAGTTAATTAATTTTTGCATTTCATCTATAACTTGTTTTTTTCCTTTTGCTTTTGGGAGGGATCTCTGAACTATGCTGGGTCTTTGCATATGGCCAAACCCAACAGACAGTCAGATAGTACATAGATACATACATATATGTATTTGTAGTATATATTAAATATATGTATATATTATTATCGCATAGGTTTATAATAGTTTATAATAATTATAATTATTTAAATTCGAATAGAGCGCTGCAGACAAAAATACAAAGCGCTTAGTATATGTATGTGTACACATTAATTATTTCTTAATGTTTTGTTTTGTTTATTGTTATAAAACATATTTAAGCTGTTGTGCTACTTGTGCTACCCACAGATAATTCAACTAAACTGCCGCAGTGCATTTTACAATATATGTATATATGTGTGTAGTATCATCAAGTGTAGCAGAAATACAATACTTTCAAAGTGTTCTTCTTATCGTTGTCGTTGTTGTTGTTGAGGTTGCCACAACAATCAACTACTTTTTGTTTCTCGATTTTGGTACATTTTGTGCTTAAATCTCTAGAGAATTTGACTTATTTGCTTTTGTTTTTTTGGGTTTTATACATACATATATATTTAGCATATAGAATATTATTAGATAGCATAGTAAATGTTTGGAACTAAACTAAAATTAAAGTTACACACACAGCGTATGGTGTTCATTCTATAACTACAAATAAGTTTACATACTCATATATATAGTAAGTTTATAGGAATCTTTCTATTTAGTTTGTAATCAAATTGCTGCTAAACAATTTGCTTATGGTATGTTTTTTATGTAATTGTATTTACTTGTTTTTAATTGTTTACTTGTAATTTTACTGCACTGCGATACGATTGATACTGATACAAATTATATACAAAATGTGCGTGAGAAATATGTCTATGTACAAATATATATATGTATATTTATTTATTGAATGACAGTCAAAAAAGGGTTGGCTTAAACTATCAACTGGCCCCCTATCCCACCACTAATCCCCACCTCACTTATCAGCCGCCAATGCGGTGGGCGGTCCATTGCTGTTGTTGGTCTCCGAGTGGCGACGTGTCAGCAAATGATGATGTTGCTGGTGTGGCTGTTGTTGCTGCTGCTGCTGTGGATAGTTGATTGGCAGACCATGGCCATTGGTAAAGGTTAGACCATCGAGTTTTCCAAGTTTACCCACAATTTTTGGTATTTTATCACTTTCCATGCCGAGGCCAATAAGGCCACTACCGCCAATACTGGCGCTGCCAATGCCGCCGCCAATAATGTGATTCTGATTGTGATGATGATTATAATGTGAATGCAAATGCGAATGCGATTGATGATGATGATGATGATGGTTGTGGTTATGTTGATGGCTAATGGCAGGCGTGCTTTTGCATAGTGCAACATCCTTTTTATTGCCACAGCCATTCCATATTTCCTGTGCCCCCCTCAAAGAGCTCGTCTTGCGCACCTGGAGGCAAGTGCAACGTTGTTTCTGTGGAGTCATTGTTTTACCCTGCGAGAGTGCATTGAGATTGGCCGTCACCAGTTGGGCCTGCAACGTCTTGGAGGGTGAAACGGGTGTGCTGTCATCTTCGCCAGTTGGCGGTGGTGTTGAGAGGCGACTCGAGACGGTGGATGAACTGGTTGATGAGGATATGCTGCTGTCTCTGACGGCATGACCATTCTCCAACTGGGCCACCTCTGTGTCAGTGGCATCTCCAACTCCCTTATCCTTATCCTCATCATCATCATCATCATCACTGGGCTGTTGTTGGTTGCTGCTGGGACGAGAAGCGATGGCAATGTTGTTAGTAGTTGCGATGCTTTTGACAACATTCAAGCCATTTACGCATGCATCAGCTACAGTTTCAGCTTCAGCTCCAACCTCCGCATTCACATCAGACACATTATCATCAGTTGGCGTCAGTTTGCTGTCACCATTCGGTATCACAATTAGCTGCTGTTGATCCTGACTAGTTTTGGTTTTAACATCATCCGCCAGATCAATCCAATGATCGCGATTATCGCGTACACCATCAACGAGCGGTTCCAGCTTATCCGAAAGCGTGGCAAAGGCCTAAAAAATGAGGAGTTTAGTTTAATAAGAGTTATATAAATATAGAAAATATTGGTACGTACCTCATAGATGGGCAAGCAAATGGAATCAATAAAGTTCACCTGCATCATGGGCAGCTCATCCTCCTTCTCGCGATTCATTATATCCTGTTGAAAATAAAAGAAAAGCTTTATTAATATCATATCTAGTTGGATTCAATTACACACTCACAATTGGCGTTATGTTTAGCTCCTGTTTCTCCATGTCGCCCTGCTCAAAGAACTCGGAGCTAACCAAATCGGCCACACGCTTCTCAATCTCCCACGGCTTTGTAATCGCCGACAAATCACAGACAGTCATGCTCATTGCACGCAACAAGGCACGAGGCTCCTCGGAAACCCAATGGCTCAATGGCTGTTGCACACTCTCCAAGAAGGGGCCACGTTTTCTAATTTGGAAGACAACATTAGTTTGAGTTACATTTACAATGAATTCGATTTCAACTCACTTGAAGTAGACAGCGAGATCCGTGGATAGTATAGCATCCTCCAAGACGCGAATGACGCGACAATAATCCTCTGATGAAAGATTGCCCAATATTTGATTTCCAGGACTGTTGAGAATCATCAAACATTGATCAAAGTGATGATGCTCCATCGTAGATGTTGAATACAGCTGCGCCAACGGCGAGGAAGCTCTGAAAAAATCATAATAAATCACATTAAAGATTTTTCTTAGCTTCAGCCTCTTGTTTAACTTGATCTTACTTAATCTGGAAGGAGTTATTGGTCCCCCGATGATCGAGATCGTGGCACAGGCAGCCAATAATTAGCGCCAGGCATTCAATTTCACCAAAGATCTTCCACCATTGTGTGGTCTATTTAAAAATTGGTAAAAATAATTATAAAAAGTTGTAAGATCTTACAAATGTTTCACACTTACAGTCAAAATGGCAAACATCATTTGGGCCACATTAAAGGCATGTCGCCAGTTGTGATAGGTCACATTGCGATAGTTTTTCTTGACGCTCAACAGCCAACGGCAAAGCACTTCATAATCAATATGGAAACGTTCCACAAAATCGAGATCCAAGAACATGCGCAAACAGGCCTACGAATATTAAAGAAATATATTTAGATATCGATTTGAAATATCAGAGCTTAAGAACTTACCTTCAGCGTATCGTCGTCTTCAAAGTGGATGTCATCAAATTTGAAATCATGCAGACGAAAATGTACGGCTGAGGGAACTCGAAGGCGCTGTGAAAGGTAAGAAATTATATTATGATGAGTTTTAAATGATGGAAATATTTTAAATATATATTCTATGCCATAGACAGCACCAGAAATGTGCAACAAAGTATCTGAAAGTTTAACCCGTTTGATTAGTTAACTCCTGCGTATACTTGATACTTTTAAATTTAGTTTATTAATGTTGTAAAATGAATTAAATCACGTAAAGTGATCTGGACTATTTATTCTTGGGCTGTGGCTAAGATTATCAGCCGAACTGATATAATAATAATAAAAATAATAATTCACATAAATATTATTTGATGTAATTATTTTATGCTTGTGCTTGCTTATATACAGAAAATGTCTAAAAAATCAATCTATATTTCATTTTGAATAATTTGCAAATGTCTTTTTATTCAATTTCCAGAAATAGGCATTAATTTGCTGCAGAATTTGTATTAGTGCTGATTGACTAATTTAAAGAGCTTTTCAATATAATTTTTCAAATAAACAATTTTCAATTTTCACATATTCAATATATTCTCCACATTAACCAAATCGCATATTCATGCATTTCTATTTTATTTATTAGTTTCTTCTATCCAACTTTATTACACAGACACATTTATTAACAGCAGTTGCACAAGTTACTACAGAATGTACCCCAAAATGGATATAAATAACGTAGAGCATCCACCCAGCAGCAGCAGCAGCTGTCAGGGAGTGCAAATTGATGCCCAAGAGCCACAGTAACTCATCATGACGGGATGTACTCCAACTACATTGTTTACTCCCATTTCTACTCCTAGTACTGTTCGTATTCCCACAGCTTCTACTACTATTCTCATTTTCCACACTTACTCCCATTTCTACACTCCCTCTCTCTCTGACACAGTCTCTTAGTCAAATACCCTGACAGTTTACTGTTGCACAGTGAGAACTTGCAACCAGTTTTAGAAAAGGGTTTTATATTCGTCTTCTGCTCGTGATGGCATAATCGCCGGGGCTCTCGTAAAAGTAACGCTAAAGCGGAGCATAGAATGGCATAAATTTAATTAAAATTAATAACCCAGCAGCGTGGACAGCTGACAAGGCGAGAGGCGGCCATAATTTTAGCCAGCATAATTACGAAAAAGTGTCCGAGGCGTGAGACAAGTGCGAACCAGGAGCCAAGAGACAACAGGCAACAGACATCAGACAACACAAAGACAAACAGAGAGACAGATGTGAAATACTTGAACCAGTCCAGGGCCTAAGGCAGACAGGGAATGTGTAGAGGAAGTGTACATAGAACACAATGAAAGAGAAGGGGAAAGAGGGAGAGAATTCGCACCAACACTTCTCTACCACTGTGCGAAAGTTTCTTTTTGTCATACTTGTGCGAACAAACTAATTACAACTGTCAACACGTTGTCCCCGCCAAGAGTCTTGGCTTAAAAGAGACGAGGGATGGAGGGAGGTGCTGCTGCTACTGTCACGCAACAATAGTAAAAAGAGAACACAGCAAGAATTTTATAGAGTGGCATCAAAATGAAAGACACACAGTCCACAGTCCGCAGTCCACAGTCCAGTCTGTCATTTGGCGACCTTTTCACATACAAATTAAGCATTTATAAATGCAGTGTACAAGTCACTGTTCCCTTAACTTCCCCTTCTTCTTCAGCTCCCTCTCTTCTACCCCAACATATAAGAAACGACACCCAGGGGTGCAATTCGTATTTGGAAACTTACGCGCAACCGATGTGCCTCATCCATGGTGGCGGATGCATGATAGCTGAGCACCTCCAGGGTGACACTCTGCTTGGCCATGGCCACAATCGCCTTCTCGTACATGTGCGTATTGTGGATGCCCATGCCACAGAAGATGGCAAATGCCTCCACAAAGTTCTCATCGTTTTTGGTAAAGTCCTGCAAAAGATTCAAGAAAAATATCAGTTAAATTTTATGCTAAATTTATTGGTAATTGTAATTTATTTAAACTGAATTTCAGCAAACGTTAAAAGATATTGCCTTTATAATTATTAATTTAATTTAATAATGATGAGATAAATTGCTCAAGTAATTTTAATTGAATATCACTCATTAAAACGACTTTGTTTTGGGTACTTTACTATTCCTATAAAAAATGATAAACATAATTAGACATAATTTCTAATTCTTTCTAAGTATTTTAAATATTTGTATTCTGTCTTTAGTTGGCAAAAACAATTAATCTGATATTCATTTTATAGGCTTTACAGAATTATGCATTTTATTTTCATTTGTAATCAGCAAATTCAAAGTCAAATTTAAACCAAAGAATTAGTTATAAGATTTTAAAATAGTCTAGTTTTTAAAGTGATTCCTGAATAATTGAAAACTAATTGCTGAGCTTCAACCGTATAAACTACAATTCATTCCACTCACTGTTTGCCACAATCCCATGCAACTTACCAGCTCATTGAATTTGTTAATCAGCTGTATAACGCCAATGATCTGACCCAACGAATTCTTAATGGCCATGCAGAGTATGGAGCGATGCTTGAAACTGGAATTCTCATCCACACTTGCATCAAAGCGATCATCCTCATAGGCATTGGGCACATTTACAGTCTCGCCGGTGGTGGCCACATGTCCAGTGATGCCAATGTTGATGGGGAAACGTGATTCATAGGGACTGGTCCTTGAATTCGCCTCCTCCTCACTCAGATCATTCGCCTCAAAGTCAAAGACGCGCGAAAAACTTCCCTTATCCGCCTCATGGACAAGTAGAATCTGGACACGCTGACATTGAATGAGACTCTGCATATGGGTAAGAATCCTAAAGACCATGTGTTCAATGGTGCTCTGCTCCTCGAAAATCATGCGAGCCAAATCGAGTAGCACCTGATTCCGTTTAATCTCCAGTTGAGATTTCTCAAACAGTTGTGCATTGCGTAATCCGATGCCACAAAACTGCAGATACGAGGCAAAGACCTGAAAAGTACAGGAAATATACAATACAGGGGATTAATATTTATGCATTTCATCAGTTGTGCTGTCGGTTGTCAAGCGGATTATGCGAAAAAAAGGAAAACGAAATCCATAAAGAAAAAGAATTTCCATACACACACACAGAAACACATCAGCTAAGTAATCCCATGCTCGGACATTTTGTTAAGCTTTTCCCTTTGTTAAATAATGAATGCAATTTTCATGTGGCAGCAACATCCTCTGTTGTGGCAGCCACTTTAAAAGTAGCTGCAACTGGCATATGCAGCAAAAAGCGGCACCCATATGTATGTTATGGTATGGTATAGTGATTAAGATCGAGCACACTTACCTTTTCATCGATTTCCGAGAAGCATTCGCCATTCATTTTATTGATGACCTGAGCCACGCCAATCACATCCCCGCCAGAATCCTTGATGGGCATGCAGAGCAAAGCTTTTGTCCGATAGCCAGTCTGTGAATCAATTTCACAATTGAAGCGTTCATCCTGAAAACAAGCAAAGGAAATTTTATAGGTATTTGTTTATAAATAAAGTTTATTGCTTAGATAAGCTGTAAGTCAATCATGTATCTATCCCATATTTAATTGTCTATTTCTGGATCTTTAGAACGTTTACTTTTCATCTGCCAATTGTCATAAAAATATCTAAAGATATGTGGAACAAACTTGAGTATCTGAGATATGAAAACTTTAATTGCCAAGTGGAAATAATTTCCCATTTCTTACAAACTTCTTTCATTTCAAATAAATAAATCTAAATATAGATAGTAGAGATAGTTCTGTTATGATTACAATTGATTAGAAAGCATAGTTGTAATACTTTAGAGCTTATTTCTTCATCTCATTCATCTTCTCCCCGGAATGTAATAGTTCTGTCATTATTCTATTTATATAGAGAGCAAAGTACTACAGAGAGAGAAAACGTGTGACAGTTTACAGAAAAGTTCGCAGTCTAAATATAGTATTTTTTCTTTTTTGTATTCTTAAGCTCAGAGTCTAGACAGTTGTGCTATTGTCCAAGCTACAAACAGATTATGTTCACATGTTCCGGTATATTTCTTCGTCTTCTTCTTCAATTTTTTACACCAATTTCAAGCTGTTAATTCCGCTATTTGTGTAGGTCATCATGTTTTAACCATGTTGCGCTACGCAGTTGCCTGACTTGCAGTTTTTCAGCTTTTTGTCACTCTTTTATAAACATAGTTTGTCGTACAATTTGTGCCAGGCAAAGTCCATTAATAAATAACTCGTGTTAACCGTGCCCTCTACCATCTGCCCAGAAAATGGAAGTTAGAGATAAAGAGAGGGAGAGAGGGCGATGAAGTCTTTAACTCGCACCTCATCACATTCACATTGACAGTAAATTGTGTAGAGTTATCTGTCTGTCACTTAATTGTGCTAAAATGTTGTGATAAAAGAACCACCAAACAGTTGGCCACTCAAAATGCGTCACATTTTGTGCATTGTGTACAATTGTTGGCCATGTCTTAAGTTGGCTTAAAAAACAAGATAAAACAAGACACGCGCCAAATGGGCCACATTCACAGAGTTAAAGCCTTTAAATGGCGCTCAGTTCTAGCAGCTAAAAGTATCATGGTCTCAACCTTGTGGATAACTGGCGTATCTTTCGTTGGCCATAAGATTAATTACGGCCCAATTGACCGGACAGCAAGTTGTTGGCCAGCTCGGCACAAATTTCTATTCCTTTTTCCTATTCCCTTTTTTGGGGGAGTGTGAATTCAGTGAGCAATATTGAAACTTAAAAAGCAATTTCGAGCATTTTCAACTTGTACTTCCTTTCGATATGTGGATGGGAATGGGAATGTGAATGTGTCAATATGAATAGGAATGTGAATGTGCTACGGCTGTTTGCATCATAAATCTTTGCAAGTCTCGAAATTTGCCACTGTCCAAGTTGAAGTTCGTTTTAGGTCTGGGTCTGGTCTCATTTGATTTATGGTCGTCGATAGGAAATGGCATTCAAATTTGTCAATTGATTGGGAGCTGCTTGGTGAAAAACTTTCCACTGACCTGGTAAGCGTCTGGTATGTTGACCGGCTCCCCGCTCTCTGCCACATGCCCCGCAATGCCAGTGCCCCATGCAACGCGCACTTCCTCCTGCTGTTCCATTTCCTCAACCGTGCTGCGTGGACAAACATCGAAAAGCTTCGACACGAGGCATCTGCAAAATGTTCAGAAATGTTAGGTATTATCTTGGATAAATGTATATACTATATATAAATAAATTCAACGAGTTTTTACTGCAATTTACAATTAGTTTTCCTCTAACAAAATGGCACCCTGAGGACACACACACAGTCTCTCTTTCTTCTTCTCTCCCTCTCTCTCTTTCACAGAGCGCATTCGAGAAATCATAAAATGCCAAAAATAAATGCCTTTAAAATGTTGCACAGACAAAGTTGAAGCCACTGTTGCTGCTGCTGTTGCCGCTGCGCAAAAAGTTGGCAACAAAATGGCTTTGGGCCAATGAAGTCATCGCCACTTTGGTAACACACAAGAGCCAAAAGCACGGGCCAAAGCACTCGCCTGATTACGAAATTCAATTTTCACAATTTTCAGTTATTAGTGTTAACAATTCTGTGCATTCCAACGTGGGATGCAATAAGTTCAACGATTGCCTCCAGTAGCACAACTTTTTATAGCATCATCTCAATGAGTGCTTCCGGAGAAGAAGCATTAAGTTGGAATATTTTAGACTTGGAAATGTCGACCAACGAAATGCGTCAGCAATCAACAAAATACATATATAGAATGTGCAACAAAAAACAGTCTTTGCTACTATGTATGCACAGAAAATATAAACCTTTTGTAGCTTACAGTCATCATTCAAGTTATGACAGTTTAAAGCAAGTAAATGTTGAAGATTTCTAGAAGAGGGAGGCTTAAGACCTTATTTTGAAAATTTTAAACTACGAAAAGTCGGACAACTGCTGAAATATTGGCCAAATAATATATAGCTATAACTTTATATTATGAAGTGCTTAAGATTTTGAAAATATAAGAAGACAGCTAAAAAACAATAAAACTATCGTTTATTGATCAAATTGACAGTTTAAATATTGATTAACTCAAAAATTAAGTATCCAAATTATTGCTCTCTTAAATTAGAAAGGATAAATGGATTTCTTCAACCAGAAAGTATAATAAATTATTATTATTAATAATCCTAATAAAAATGTCTTGTTACAACTTTTGAATGATGGAAAACAGATCTTATTTTAAAATTTCTGATCTGATATTGATATTAATGTTATTTAATTCAACATAGTTTTCAACATATTTAAATTTAACC
The DNA here is from genome assembly GCA_037043535.1 of Drosophila putrida. Classification (NCBI taxonomy): domain Eukaryota; kingdom Metazoa; phylum Arthropoda; class Insecta; order Diptera; family Drosophilidae; genus Drosophila; species Drosophila putrida. The sequence goes on from JBAMBI010000470.1 coordinate 3,610,552, forward strand.
ATATGTAATTGAATTTATATATTCTTAAACTGTTTTTAATGTTGATCTCTCAACTCTGCACTAAGCTAAGCGCCTCTAGTCACACTCACTTTTTAAGTCCATCGGCTCCATTGCAGCGACCCTGCACCAAAAACAATGAACCACGATCCGCATTCAGCAAAATGGAAACATTTTGTAAAATCTTGTGACACAATGTGCGCACTTCCAGTTCATTGCAAATGTCCTTTACCTGGAAAATGAAGAAATGGAAAAAAGCGAAACCATTTTTATTTGATTATTCAATTGAATCATGAGTGTTAGTGAGTGTCGTAAATGTTACAATTGCCAATAAGTAGGAACATTCGACATGCACTTAATGTGAGGTGTTCTGGTTAAACAAACAACTCAATCAGCTAAATATAATAGTGTTGAACAAACTGACAGACTGACTGACGGACTGACTGACGCACTGACTGATGGACTGACGAGCTGAGTGACGTCTGTGACAATTTGACTCAATGTTGTTTGTATATTAGACGGGACGGGCCTCTTAACTGTTTACTGATAACAACGTCAGCAGCAACAGTCAAAGTATTCAAAAGTGTGTGCTGTTGCATGTGTGCAAAATCAATTGCTGCCATTGCTGCGTGTTGTAACAATTTATAAATAAGTGCACGATGGCAATTCATTAGAATTGTTTGAAATGTTTGCATTTCCATGAAGCGTAGGCGTTATGGGCTATAAAGCAAATTCTTTGGTCTACATTTTAATTGAGAAATTTACGGCAAATTGTGAATCATTTTTAATGAATCAAAGAATGCAAAGTAGAATCAGCGAATTTTCGAACTACTGAAGTGCTTATAAAGAAAATTAAACTTAACAATATTAAATAGATTTTTCCAATGTTTCTGAATTATATTGAATTCAACAGTGTGAATTTAAGTAAGATATTGCGTTAAGTTATGACAAAAATAAATTTAAAACACAATAGGAAATGTGATTCCAGAATTTACTCGTAAGTTTTATAATTTAATTTTGATTTTCTGAATTCCAGAACAGTTTGAATTTATGAGAGCTCAACTTCTTAAGTACAGTTGACCTCAGTTTAATTCGACCTTTAACTAATATATATAGAAGCTATAATAAGTAAGTTATAAAATAAATTATAATTTATATAATTATTATATATGTATAAATAAATTATCAAAATTATATAAATGCAGCTTACTAAACTAGTTATTGTTTAAAATTATCAAAACAGCTCTACCTATTTTTATGTTGAATATTTTTATGGCAATTAAAGACTAATTTAAGTTTCATCTATAGAGATTTTCGGGTAAGTAGTGCATTCAAAATTCTATATACAAACCAGCTCAAAGATCAGCTCCTTCTCGTCCAGCTGCTTCAGCTCGATGCGGGACAAACGCTGTGTCCGTTGATGACAATGATGATAGGGATACGGATAAGAATTGCTGGGACTTGTGGCATTGTTGCCGGGGCCAATGGGGGCACTGCAATTGCTGCTGCTGCTGCCAACGGCACCGCCAGCCTGATAATGACTATGCTGATAATGCTGATTGTGATTATGATGATAATGATGATGATGCTGAGGTTGATACTGATACTGGCCAGCAACGACACCGCCAACATTTTGTAAATTGCTGCAACTGCCACTGGAATTATCCATCTGAGGTGCAATACTCAAAAACGTCGGAGTGCCATCGATGGTATTAACAATTGGCTTCAACAAACCGCCTCGTTCAAACTCATGAGCCGAGATTTTACTGAGAAAAGAAAAAGAATTAAGTCAACTTGAGTTTAGTTTAGTTTAAGAAAGTCTTTATTTAGAACTTACCGCACGGGAGTTGTGGCACCTGAGCCACCACGTGAACTGCTCGTCTGTCCATTTGGATGTGTGGGTGAGGTGCTGCTGATGACATCGTTGCCAGCGGTTGTGGCATGCGACACCAGCCAAGCATCCACTGTCTGACGAGTTGCCTTTCTGCAACAGATAAACAAAGAGAGAGAGAGAGAGAGAGAGAGTGAGTCCAAACATATTAAAATACTATTAAAAATTAAGCGTGTTTGGTCAGAGGACTTTACATGCATGCGCCAGCAAATGAAATTGTCTAATAAAAATGCCAGCTCATAAATATTCAACCAACGAATAATTTGGCGTCATGCTGCATGCCACAGAGAACCCACACATGTGTCCTTATGGCAACACGCGCGCGAGGCATAAAAATTCAGCAATCACAGCGAGTAACTCTTTTGAGAGACACTGAGAGACAGAGGAGAGAGTATGAGAGGAGCTGTTAGCTAGTCGAAAAACTGTCCAAGGAGAGGGAGAGAGTGAGAGAGGGAGGGAGTGAGAGAGGGAGAGGAAGCCTGGGTCATGTGTCTGACATATTCTTATGCAAACTACACAAAATGAAGCCTTTTTTCTAGCTCGTTTAATGTGCCCAACACGCCCAGCGGCAAACCGACAGGACAACAACAACAACTAGACAACAACAACAAAATGTGGAGCCAAAGACCAACCGACATCGTCTGTTGGCCATGAAAATAAAGCCCAATTTATGTTTTTAGTTGTTAGTGATTTTTATTATGTGTCATAGCCAAAGGCCGACACAAACGAATGTCTCTAACAGACACACAGACACTCACACACATACCCACAAAATGTTGATCCTTATTCCCATCCCTATCAATGGCCCATCCCTGTGTGAAAGCCAATTTCCGGTTTACGGCGGAAACGGCCAGCCAGCCAGCCGCATGGCTGCCCATAAATACAAGTATGGTGGAAACTATGGCAATGGCACAAATGGTAAATGGCATCAAAGCAATCCTTTGTCGCAGGACATTGTAATTTAAACAAGCCTTGGTCTGCTTCTTAAGCTTCATAATTTAAGATTGCAGTTGAGTAAATGGCCACTAAATCTATAGATTTATTATTAATCGTTTAATCTAGGCATCGATAAAGATTATTCTTTAGTAAATGGCAATTTTGTAAAGAGGATAATTTTATATTTATCGAGCTATGCGGAGCATAAAATTAACGAATTATTATTACAACTCTTCTTAATATTAACAATTACAATTGCTGACGGGTTTTTTTTAGAACCTCACCTCCAGAAATCGATAATCGATAACAAATTTACAATGATTTACAGGGTTGCCAACTCACCTTATGAAGTAATCCTGTACAAACTCCCGATTCTCATCCATCCACGCCTCCATGCGCGCATGCTCTGGATCATAGGGTCGACTATGCTGTGGCGATGCGGTCTGATGATAATAATGATGGGTGTTCCCTTGATATTGATATTGCTGCTGCTGCTGCTGATGTTGATGATACATCAAATGTTGCTGCTGCTGCTGTTGTTGTTGAAAGGCGGCTGCTGTGGTTGCAACATAGCCGGCAGTTGTGTGATTGCTGCCGCCATTGATGTTGTTGCTGTTGGTGTTGCTGTTGCCATTGATGTTGTTGCCGCTAATGTTGCTGTTGGTGTTACTGCTGTTGCTGTTGTTGTACTGATAGTGGGCGGGTGATTGCTGTTGCTGTGATAGCGGCAGGGGGACACCGGTGCGTGTGGCAATAAGCAAGCTATGCTCACTCATTCCGTACCCTGTGCCCCCCTGCTCCGCGGGCATTCTGGCCGCTAACTGAAGCGGCGTCGTCGCTGGCTCCTCAATGCTCCGCAAATGCAGGCCTGCAATGGAAAGAGAAAGACAACAAAAAGATGATAAATATTTAGGTGCAAAATTTAAAAGCATTTCAGTTTATTTCCTTATTGAATTTTCACTTTTGCTGACACTACACGTGTGTTCCCAATTCGATTGCATTCCAACATGGGAAACGTGGCCAACATTTGCATTGCAAATGGCCAACACATATCCTTTAAGCGCATTGCAAAGTCACGCGCGTGTTGCAGTCAATGAGTGGAATACCCTCCCCCTTCACCATTCCCTCTTAAATTGCCTTACCCCTTCCTAAAGACCACATGCAAATTGCTGTATAATCATAAAATACAAAAAAAAAAAACTGACAGTCGCTGCAGCTGCTGTGCTCTGTGCTGAGTCTGTTTAAATTTTTAATTTTAGCACTTTGCCAACAAAAAAGTGTAAAAAGAAAAGGAAAACAAATTCATTTTTCTGTTGCAACTGTGCATATACATGTGTGTGTGTGTGTGGTGTGTGTAAATTCAACTAAATTGCTTTTCCAGCTCATCAATTTGGGGGGCAACAACAAACTCGCGCGACAATTAAGAGCATTTAAAACGTTGTCTCACGCGGCGTATACGTAATGCACATAAATATAAGCCAAAATAAGATAGACAGACAACGCACTCAAACTGTGTCGACTCTTTTAGTCTTAACATTAACCGGAAATATTGGCAATTTCCGTGAAATATTGACACCCAACCCCAATTTTCCTTCTTCCATTCCTTTCCTCTTCTCTTCTTCTAGCTTGTCTGGCTTCTTTGTAAGTCGCCCATTGAGCGACTGATTAAGTGCTAAAAATAGAAATAAATACTTGTATCCCTGCCATGGTGATTTTGATGGATATCTACGGATATCAACTCAAAATTACAAGTGTGTGTGTGTATAAATTTGATTTATGATCAACTTTTTGATACTAATATATGAAAAGGAGCTACTCCTGTCAACTGACAATTTGATTCTATGACAAACTGCAGCATTTACAAGTTGATGGCATTTGTTGTGCAAACTGTTGTGGTTAAATTTATGAGTTTGACTTGTGCGGTTGCCAAGGTTGCGGTTGCAATCTGAAATAGGGGGCATGCAACAATACACATTTATTTGGTAAGCTTATAAATACAACTTCCCTAAAAGTTGTTTGTAACATTTTATAAACATATTTATTTTTAATCAAAGCTTGCAAAAAAAATTGAATATTTCTCTTTGATTTTACACACATCAAATTTTATCTACAAACATAAACAAATATTTATAAATTGCATTAATTAAACCCTGAGAATGTTTTATCATGTTTGTATTTACAGCATGTATAAAAACAGCTTTAAAACAGAAAACACTTTGTAATAAAAATACAAATTAAACCAAAATATGTAAAATAATAAAAAGCCATTTCATCAATTTAATCCATATTTATATTATTGATTGAAATATGTATCAAAAAACTGTAGCTTCAATTAAATCTGTATTTCTTTCTATTAACCAGAAATGCTGTTCCCTCAAAAATGCTGGATAAAGTAATTTCAAATATTTTCTGTTGAATGCAATAAATGAGAAAAAAAATGAATTTGTTATTTTCATTTTTATGAAAAATTTGCCATTTGTTATTTGATCATTTCATTTTTCTTTCTCTGCATTGTCAACAGACTTTAAATATGTGTGCACATATGCCACATGCCACAATTCACATGTGGACATTCAATTTTTAGAATGGATATTCGTAACATAAATTTCAGTTTATCGCATATTTGGCTTGCCATTTTTCACAGAATTTATACTGCATTTTATCTTTAAATATATAAACATACAGATATCTCACTCTCTCTGATACTATATAGGTTTTGTTGTTGGGTTTCTTTCTTTGGATTTTGGATCGTCTTAGCGCTTAAGCTACCAATAGCAGCTTAAAGTCGGCTACTTAATGTTGAGAGATTTATGAGAATGTTCGAGAGCAAGCGGTTGAAGGAAGAGAAAAGTGACACAAGCGAGTGCTGCATGTTGCAAGTGCAGCCTTTCTCCTTAGCTTCATTCACCTCACCCTCCCACTTTTCTCTCCCAACTCTTCAACTCTTCATGTGCCACACTTAATCTTTTAAGCTGCATTTGCCTTGCACAGGCAACATGCTACATGCAACATGCAACGGGCAACATGCTTAAGCTGCTGCAAAACATTTGGCAGCACTCCCTACTCAATCCCCCACTTGGCTCATATGTTCCCACATCCTCTGCATTCCCCCTTTTGCACTCGAAAGTCAAATGACAGCACATCAGTGGGCTGAGTGGGCGCTGCCACGCCCCTCTCTTCACCAATGGCATTGGCACTTTGCTGCGGCTGCGGTTTGATGTGATGCGTCAGCTTTATGTAAGACATCCCCCCGCCCCAGGCCCAGAGCCCGAGACTATGGCAAATTTTTACACAGCATTGCAATGGAATTTTACTTTTAGTAACAGGGAAAGATAGAAAAAAAAAACACTTGGACTAACTTGCAGTACAAAGGAACTGAAAGACTGATAGATATGCTAGATAATTCGGAATATCAGAAATATAATTTAAGGGAAAAAGAAATTCTTATTATTATTAAAGAATATGTCAGTCTTATTGCTCTAAAGTGTGATTCTAAAATACCAATAATTGACAAATACATTATAAGTGTTAAATAATTATAGTAGCATCTATAGTATCGATTATATATCAGATCCAAAGCTATCAAACATAATATTTAAAAATTTCTAATAATTTTTTAAAGTGATTTATTGACAATCATGAATAGCTCTATCAACAATTTCTTAATTGTGAACTATTTATAGAGTTCATTATTCGTTTTACACTCTTCATTTTAAGGGAAATATGTTTATATGAAGGAATATTTCAATCATTCGCATTTACTGATTTAAAAATAAATTCAATAAAAGGGACAAGTCAAATGAAAAATATTTTATTTATTTTATTTTTATTTTATTTTTATTTTATTTTTATTTTATTTTTATTTTATTTTAATTTTTTTTTATTTTATTTAAATAAATTCTTACTGCTCCAAATTTTAATACTTTTCCGTTAGTTTTATAAAACTCTCATAATATACATTGATTATAGTTATAAGTTTCTTATTCCATATGTTCATGTATATTTAGTAAGTATACCCTTTTTGTTTGTACTTACAAATAGGGTATTTCATACGTACAGAGTCAAATATAGTGTATAGTGTAGATTGTACATGTTATGTGTTGATTTTGTTGTGGAAGCCAAATGCAAATTGAAAGTTGGCAAATGTGCAAAATAGAACAAACTTGTACCAATTTTCTCTCTTTTTGTGAGTCTCAACGTCTCTGTATTTTATCTGTATTAAACTGCATTGGATCGATGAGTATTTAAAAGATATTGTTCTTGTTGCGGATGTGTGACAAAAGATGTGTGTGAATTCTCATCCCAGGAGACTTGCGTGTGTTTCTCACCTGTTGTTGGCGATGTCTCAGCCGATTGTGACTGTTGTAAACTATGCGTAGGTGTTTGTTGTTGCTGCTGTTGTTGTTGCTGCTGTTGTTGTTGTTGTTGTTTGTTGTTTTTGTTCTTGTTTTTGTAGCGACAACCACGAAATCGACACATACTTGCCGCTTGGCCCATGGGGCCCGCCAGCAATGCAAATGTTAAACCCTCCGTTTTAATGAATTTAATTTTGTCAACTTTAAGCAGCGCTGCCGCGTAACGTAAACTATATTTGTTGTTGTTATTGTTATTTGTTGCAGCGATTGTTGTTGTTCTTGTTGTTGAGGACTCAATTGTGTTGATTTTGCCGCCGCCAAATGGCCGCCGAATTTGTCAAACTTTTTAATAATTTTGTGTTGACTTTGGTATTGTTTTTTGTTGTTGTTTGGCTTTGCAGCACTTTGTTGCAGTTGCATACTTAATTACACTTGTACAATTCTTTTATATTAAATTATGTTTTCTCTGTTTATAGCTACGATTGCACTCTCAAGACCTGTTGAGATTATTTACATTATCTTTTCTGTATGATTATGAAACATTTTTCCGGCAGGTTGGTGAAACTCATTTTCATATTTTCTGCACATTTCCTGCAGTTTTCTTGTTTTACTTTTTAGTTAACTTTAATCCCAGCGGCTTTGACGCTGGCAATTCAATTAACACTTAAGCCGCAGCCCAAATGCAATTGCAGACAGACGCCAATTGATAAACAAACAAAAGCCGAAAAGGTCCCTTAAAACGTGTGGCAGGGGCACGGTCTGGTGGCAAGTGTGTGTGGGCGGCCACACGCCAATGCCAAGCAGACAATGCAACACACGTAGGCAGGCAAGCAACCGAAATGTCAGTTAAATAAAATCAACATGGCCAACAAACATGGCTCGGACAGGCCAACCAAATACTACTTGTAAGCCAAAAGCAAATACCGCAAAAACGTGAAGAAGTCGAAGTTGAGATACCCTTTGAAAACAAAGAGGGAAGTATATACTCTTAATTACTTTAAAGAATCCTAACTTTCAGTTTGAAATTTAGTTTGTGAATAGTTTGTCAGATGTCAAAAGTGGCTCAAAATTAAATAATTTATAGATATACTTTCATTTTAAGTATTCTCCATGTTTTCTAGTATTCAGACTGAATCTGAGTTAACTGAAAAGTTTCTGTGATAATTCAAAAAGTCTTCAAAGTCTTTATCAAATGTTAAAAAAGTGGTTTCAGATTGGTTTTTGAAAGCTTTATAGGAAATTAAATAAATTACCTATTAAGTAACTTGAATATAATTATGAGATTTCATAGTCCCATGTCATTTAAACAAAAATTTCAATTAAAAATCTTAATTAGTTTTAGCTTCAATATATGAATGTCTTATAAGAATTTGCAATTTGAAATGTAATTTCAAATAAACAAAATGGAATTTGCTCAAAGATAAATCCTTGATATCATTCTCTACTATCGTTTACTGAAAAGCTCTCTATCTGCTATTATTATTTACAAATGTACAATTTAGTTCGATTCGTTTGGGTTTTGTTTGGAGTTGAGTTGGGTTTGGTTTTGCAATGGATTGTGGCTTGGTCTGTTGTCTGAACTCTGTTTACAGTCGACATGCAAAGACAAAAAAAAGGGAAGAAAAAAATATAGACAGACAGACAGAAACCACAGCAGCTACTCTTACTCTCAGTGGCACTTATGCAGGCAGTCTGTCTATCTGTCTGTCGGTCTGTTTGTCTGTCTGGCAGTCAGTCAATACTCGTGCTTGTATTGACAATTGGGTATTGAATTAACGGCGTCCATTGGCTGGTACTTGAAGTGAAGAGATCTCTCTACAATGATTTAATTTCAGTTGCCAGCTGTTGCATCATTTCTTGGCAGCGACAGTTGACGGCGGAAATGATTTAATTTCCGTTCTATGAAGTGCAACAACAACAGCAACAACAATAGTCATGGCCAACAATAGAAAATCATCATCATCAACAACAACAAGACTTGTGGCATGTGGCATGTGGCAGGCAAAAGGATTTCGATTTCAACTGCAATTGCCATAGTTAATGGAATAGACTTGGCTAAAATGTGTTGATGTGTTGATTGCAATTGACTGCAATGAAGTTGATTGCCAAAGCGATTCTTTGAATTGGAAATGTTTTGCTTAAATTGCTGACAAAGAAAGCAGAAGTAGAAACTGTAAACGAACTAAATGAATCTTGGCTTAAATGAACAGTCATTACATTTCCAATATCAGTAACGAGATGGCAAAGATGTTTGTAAGTTTAGAATGAAATCAGATGGCAAGGAGGCAAATACTGAGAGCATAGAGCAGCTAAAACAACTATTGGGAAAAATTCACCCACTACTCGCTTAAAAAGTAACGAGTAGACAAAGGATAACGAGTATTAATGACAACAACTTTCAACTAGAAAAACTTGTCATACTCTACAACTCCCACAAAGAGTTATGAATTATAAATGGAATGGAAATGGAAATAGAATGTTTAGAAATCAGCGTAAAAACTTCATCGGCCTAAGCAGTAAAGGATAGACAAGACACAACAGAAACTATACAGTAAGTATTAATAAACTATAAACAAAGTTAGGATGAATATTTAAATAAATGTCTAAAATTGCACCAAAACATTTTACCATGAAAAACACACAACACTTTGGGAAGTTTTGCAAAATTGATTATTTACAACCATCTAAAATGTTTAACAAACCGAAAACACGCCTCGAAAGTCGAGAAACTTTTGCCAAATAACTTTTCATGGCTCAATAACTATAAAAGAACAAGAAACTCTTTAATGCGGCCCAAAGGCACGGACTTAATCCAGCTCATTAGATGCAAAAGCTGTGGCAAAAGTTTCAATTAGTGAATTCAGTTAAATGAATTCGTCATTCAAGTCATTTGTAAACTGTTGCTGTGGCTCTTTACTTGCATTGCTCATACGCACCGTAGTCACTAGGTAACTATTAAAACTGTGCACTAGCTATTTTTGCTATCTGTTCTTGGTACTCGTATCTACCCCTAGCAACCGGTGTGTAGCCACAGCAGCGTCAAAAGCACGAGCAAAAATGAACTAAATAAAAGACAAAAAAAATAACAGCCACAAAAACTATTTTTATGCCAATGGCGACAACCGCAAACACTGCCACAGACACAGAAATACAAAAAGTTACACACTCACTCACTCACACACACACACAGCTATGTATTGACGGTTGATGGTTTGCGGTCGCTTACATTATGTCAATAGCATAGGTAAAAGTAATAGTGGGTAGAGTACAAAGAAGCCAGAGGGAGGACAAAAACATAGAGATAGGGTATATTGTTCCATGCTGTCCATGTCTGGCTAAGCAAACGATGTTCATTAATGGCGCACGCCAGAGTTTTGTGAGCGGCAAGTTAAGATAACAGATAACAAATGCTGCACTGAGAAAAATAACAGAGCAAGTTACATTTAATAATAAAAATGAGAGTAGTTAAAATAAAAGTGTCACTTTCTACGTAAATAATTCCCATGTAAGCCTTTAAAATATATGCCCATTTAAATATGGTCACTCTTATAACTATTTGAAGTATATATTTGACGGTCTTGCTGAATTGACTGATTAAATAGATAGCAATAGATAGATAACAATTTGCATAGTAAACTTAATTTTATTCGCATTCTTAAGCAAATTCAGACCACAAAATAATCTTAATAACTTTACTTTACTCTTAATTTCTTTCAGTGCATAGTACGACTATAGTAACTAGAATTTGTGCATGCCATTCAATGGGTCGACCTTTTCGTTTTCTTTATTCATTTTCTCGTTTTTCTTTTCTTTTTTTGTGGCAATGCAAACAGACAACAATGTCTACACACACACACACACAGATAAGAAGCGAGAGAGAGATAGATAGAGAGACTGAGGGAGGAAGAGGGAAATGAAAATTGGTGTGAGTGGGCGTAAGTGTCATTAGGCGGCGATGGCGACGGCGGCAAACGCGTCACGAACTTGAGCATCGATTAGTGAAGGACGACGGACAGCTCGAGTAGCAAATGGAAGGTGGCATGAAGGAAGCCGAATCAGAAGAAGGGAATGAGGACATTACAAGGAGCATTTGCATTGAAATGTTTCAAGTGTATTATCTATTCTATTTTTTTTTTATTTGGATCAATAACCTGTTGCTCTGTACAGTTAGCGAAAACTACGCGAACAAGTTTCGAGCATTCTTTTACTTTCTGTTTTGTTGACTGACTGTTGTTGGGGCAACGCGGCGTATGCGTGATACAACGCATTCAAGCCGTTGATTTTAGCGCCAACTTGTGAATTATCATTATGAACATACAATAAAATGAAAAGAGATGGCACCAAAAAAACGAATCAAACGAATTAAATTTAAAACTGATACGATGCACGCGTTTCTGACGCGTTTGATGTGCGCATGTAACACATTCCAATCAAAGTTGGCCCAGCAGACAGAGAGGCAGTTAAGAGGTAGCAGCCAAAAGCCAAAGTGAGCCGAATTGAGCTGGCTTTAATAATTGAGTAAATATATAGAATAAATCTCATTATCACATGGCAGCTCGTGCAATCAATTATTATTACAAACAAGCCGAGCCGCAAAACAGATTCACAAGAGAACACAGAAAAAACAGAAATTAAACGCTGTCTGGCTATGACACTACCACATAAATATTAATATAAATAATATTAATAATAATGTTATTAAGGGCAAAGGCAGACAGTCAGTTGGGAATCAAATATATACACATATATGCTCTTATCAAAGTTTTTTTATTATAACCGTTATTAATATTACTTTTAGTATTATTGTAGGTGTCATTTTTTGCACTTCTCGGTTAAAAGAATTATATTTTGTTGACCATTTTCGTTAGCTTTAAATGTGCAATTTAATGAGCTGCACACTTGGCAATGGGAAGTGGCAACTACAGCTTTATGGTAGCCATAAAACGCGATACAGACGGACATAGTAGAAACTACTTACATCGAGAGGCAGCGAGAGATAGAAAGAGATAGTTAGGGCAGAAAGAGAGAGAGAGAGAGAGAGCAAGAACAGTGCGCGTGTCTGTCGACTGTAAATCGAGCTAATGCCGGCAGCTTTGACATTTAACTATCAAAACTTAAATAAGTTTATAAACAGCACACACACACATATATTGTTATTATGTAAATGTACATATGTTCTATAAGTATTTAAGTATATAGACATAAGTGTCTTTTTATAAGTATCTATTTATGTGGTAGTTTTATTTTATTGTTATGCCGTTGGCAATCTAAATATTTTATATGCATACACCGGACACAAGTGAAGGCCACAAAAAATTGTTAAAGCCAAATGGCAACTCAAACAAACGTTTTGTAATTTCTGTCTAGCAATATAAAAGCCATAAAGGAAAATGCTAAACAAAAAAAAAGAATATAACATTTAACAAATTCTCTGTGTTTCTGAATATAATCGAATGTGCAACATGTATTTATTAAACTGTCAAATAAGTTTGTTAAAAATATCAAAACAAATTAAAAAACTCTAGGTTTCTTATGAATATTGCAAATGCATGAGTTTCTATTTATTTTTTATCTAAGCATCTTAAAGAAACTATAAGAAAAAATACCAAACAAGCTTATCTCGCGTTAAACAGCACTCAACATTAAACATTATTCATAAAGAAAGAAGAAAATAGCGAGCTGCTTCCCGCATTGCTCATTTTATTCCAGCACACACTCGATTGCCTTTTCAGTGCCCGCATGTGCCGCATAAACACACGCTGCGTATGAGTAATTTCGCTAAGAAAAAAAAACAACAAAAACAGCATATAAAAAAGCAAAATCTAATTGCTGTTTTCATGTGAACGACTTTAATTATAGCTAATTTTAATGACTTATATGGCAAATGTTTATAGGGGTCCCCCAGGCCCCAGGCGCCCCGCACAACGTGCGTTAAAGTTGACTGACGCCTGGACCACGCGTCGTATGCGCAATATTCATCATTTCTTATAACTGTACGTGGATATTGCAAAATTTATAAACATTTAACAAAACTTTCTTTCTGCAGCGCATTTTAAGCTCGTTTTCCTATCACATTTCCAATTTAATATACAACCCGAACGAACAAAGAGAAGGAGACCGAGGGAGAGAGGGGCGGAAAAGTGAAAATGTTGCCGGGAGGGAGTCGGGAGTCGAGCTACTTGAGTAAGATTTTCAATTTACACGCGTTGCCGTTTTGTTCTCGGCATCTTAGATGAAGAAATATTGAAATTGTATGCCTTAGACTGGGAAGCTGGCAAGTTGGCAGCTAGTTTCTTATCATAAATCTTATTGTCGCAAACTTATTTCCCGCCTCAGATTCACACAGTTTCCCATTTCCCATTTCCCAGTTGTCCTCTTCCTCTGTTTACCACGCTTTGTTGAGCAGCAAAAGAATAAAGAGTGAAGCTAAAGCCTGACAATATTTTAATATTAGAAAATGTTCATTACACGATGATGAACACTTCAAAGGACACAAAAATTGAAATTAACATTTCTTAAAGATTTTTCTTTTTTCTCAACAATTACATGCAAATATTTTTTTGGGGCTTGGGCTAATTTAATAACTGCGGCACATTTATCATTGCGTAAATACAACAAGCATTTTGCAAGCTAAGCCAAAAATGTGGAACCTCAAGTCACATGTCCTGAACATGTCCTGACTCTCCTCCGTGTTCATGTCCTGTGTTTGAGTTATCATTATGACATGCTCAAAATTACCAATGACAAACGTGCTTTGACTTTCAAACAAACACACATACATTTAACTATCCCTGTGTGTGTGTGTGTATATATTTACAGAGTTGAGGTCAACATTCAAGTGTAGGCGTGGCATGCCGCACTGATTGCGCCCCACAACGTTTTGGGCCAAGTTTGTTGGCCAACATGTCTACCAGCCGCATCGAGCAAAATTAGTTTGTTTGTCTATCGCTTTGACTCGACTCGACGTCTTTCCCTTTCTATTGAACTGCGTCTATGGGTTAAGGGGCGTGGCACTTTTGCGCGTTGGCCAGGAAACATTTTGGAGTCTCTTGGCAAGAATTTAAATGGCACATTTAAGATTTTGATTAAATAATTTTATGTGGCAAACGCAGAAAACGCATTCCAGCAGCAACCACAACAGCTTGTGAAAAGTCATAGGAGCAAATCATATTAAGCATACGCCATGTGGGACAGACTGGCCACATTATCTTAGGTATTCAATAGACCACCTTACTGTTACCAATATATGGCAATTATTGTCAGCTGATGGCAACTTCAACATGTTTATTAAATTGGCTTGGAGTAGGTCAGGTTATGGTTTTATTTTTTCTGACTTCTTTAAAGTCACCTTTAAAACAGTTTTCATATTTTAATATTAAATTTTTAATAATATTGGTATAATATGTTGGAATAAAAGTTCCTTCGATACAATTTCTCATTTCTATCACAAATTTGGCTACAGTTTGTATGCGATATTTATTGATGTGCCATAAAAAATATTTTATGTGCCCACTGTAAAGTTCAATACACAAATCATTAATTAAATAATGTGACAATAAAAAACTGAATGTGAAACGTGAGCCGCCGGGATTGTAACATTTGATAAATCATCCCACACACAACAACAACAGTAATAATAATAATAATAATCATAACAATAATTATTATTAATTAATTAGCGCCGTGGCGTTTATGATTACGACGAGCCAGGAATCCCCTTGAAATAGGCTCAAGTCCAAGCAACGTTAATGGAGTAGAAAATATAGAGTATATATACATATATAAATAATAAAAAAAGTATATATGTATGTAGGTATTTGTCTTTGGATTATTTGCCACTTAAATGGAATGGTTTATTTTTAGAACACAAAAACATGCTCTTCGTTCTTAGAAGTCGCAAATGACGACAATTATTTGACAAAGGAAGAATTATTTTTGTCTTGTTTTGGCTATTTTTGATCTGAGTTTTTTGTTTTTTCGGTTGTTGAGTTCTAAAATTAGCGTGAATAGAAACAAGGAAAGAAAGAGTGACCGCAAGTGACTTGCAGTTGGCCATGACGTCAAAGCTCCAGCTCCACACACACTAATGAAGACAAAATAGTTATTTATTTAACTGCAAAAGCAACCATCCAAATAAGGATGAGGAAAAGTTGGTGTTTCGGTGGTTCGTGGTTGGTGGTTTTGCCTTCAAGGCTGCTACTTGTAGCTAAACTCAAGTGGCAGCCACTTTGACTCAAGCAAATACGTTGCATACTTTGCAGCAAGAAAATCCAAAACACACACACACACACACACACACACACATACGTTCCTTTTACCTGCCTTCAGGTGCTGCACTTGAGTTGCAAGCAAAGCTTGCCGCTTAAAGCTGACAACGACAACAAAGTTGAGCAATTAAAAGCGAGAAATGTTTCGTGCTTGCTTTTGTATTCACACTCACACTCACATTCACATTCACAGTCAAGTCAACCATAAAAATCAACAACAGTCAATGAACCCCCGATCAACCAGAAGAGGAGGCAATAAGAGAAGGAAAAAAATAAAACTAAACGTAGGAAAAAGAAAAAGAGGAGGGGAAAAAAGAGGTTAAGACTTGGACGCAAGCTCGTATAATAACAGAGAGTGCGAACGTTGTTGTTGTTGCCGTTTGATTATCATGTCATTGCTTTTACGTATTCATTCATTCATTCACTCGTTCATTCATTCATTCCATCAGTCCGACTGTCAGTCAGTCAGTCAGTCCGTCCGTCAGTCCGTCGGTCGTTTATTCGCGCGCGCGCTCAAAGACAAAACCAAGAAAATGATACGAGTTTCATAGTAGTTTTTGTTGTGGCAGTTGCAAGTCGTCTCCAAACATATAATTGTCCAGCTAAGTACAACAACAGCAACAGCAAAAGTGACGCCGCGACGAGTGCAGCAATTTCTGTGAATGGCTGCCTGCCTGCTTGCCCCTGCCACCCTGTGGCAGCAACATAGCACAACAAAAATAACGCCCACCCGAGTCCGACAACAAGGAGCCAGCTTGGTAACTTCAAATACTCTGGCATTTACTGATACAGTTAGTAGGGTATACACTATGGAGAGAGTCAAAGTAAAGGTGAGTTTCAAGTGGGGAAAATTTAACTACTATAGAATTTACTTAAAAGTTATTTGTTCCAGATTTGAGTAAAGTAAACAATAATCAAGACATTCGTCAGACAACATTTTGAAAATAAGTCAACTTTAAATACCCTATAATAACATATTATATCATGAAACAGCAAACAAAGTAATAGAATGCATAGAATTTAAATTGAAGCTAATTCAGTTATAAAAAATAACGACAAGTTGCATTTGAATTAAGTATACGTACTGGAGAACTGACTACAACCAAATTTAAACTTGAACACTTCATATTAAAACTATGTTTAGATTCAAGCTAAAACTAACTCTATAGATCATTCGATATTAGAACTAAATACAGCATAACTTGTAGTTCCCTTCGTACATCTTCACTTCAGTTTGTGATTGAGAAGTGAATGAGTGAATCGTAAAGTGAGTAGTGAGTACAATTACTGTCTTGGTATTGGTGTATTGTTGTGTAGTTGTTGTGTGTTTTTGATTGTGACTTTTCGCTGGGTGCAGTTCAATTAACCGGCTGATTGCGCACACACTCCCTGACCAATCTGCTTGGGGACATCTTCCCACACACCCACGACTATTGCCATATTCGAGCGACTAACTGACTGACTGGCTGACACACAGTTTAAGATTTTAATTAATATGTCAAGTTAATTGCAAACTTTTTGCAATATGCATGCGACCGTTTAAATTTAAACGCAATAAGCCAATTAACAAACAGATATCATAAATTACAACAACAACAGCAACAACAAAAAGGCA
Organism: Drosophila putrida; assembly: GCA_037043535.1. Lineage (NCBI taxonomy): Eukaryota > Metazoa > Arthropoda > Insecta > Diptera > Drosophilidae > Drosophila > Drosophila putrida. The sequence continues at coordinate 3,627,613 of JBAMBI010000470.1, forward strand.
ACATTTAATAAAAAATGCAAAATCTGCTGTCAAATGTATAAATTTAATATACTTATTAATAAAAATGAATTATAAAATGTGCCGTGACGTGGCCTTTAAAAAAGCATTATAAAATGTAATACATGGCGTATGCGTAATATAATAACTGTCATTAAATATAAAATGAAGGATTACAAAAATAAATTGAAATTAAATTCACATTATTTAACTGAGCCACTGAGCCTTTAAGCCTTGAACCTTCAACCCTTTTCATGAACTTAAAAATGTATTTTCTCGGACCAAACAAAAAACTATCTAATGTTCTAGCAATCAACGCAATTTTCATTGAATTTTCAACTGGGAAAACTGAACCGTAACCAACTGCATGACATTTCCCATGTCCTTTGCCATGAAGCGTGCAATCAACTCAAGCAAAAACCCAAATGGCAATCAAATCTACCAAATACCCCCTTGAAAACTTAAAAAAAAGGAAGAAAACAGAAAAATGTCAAATAAAAATCTGTCAAAAATTGCTCAGTTCAAAGAAAAACATATGTGAAAATTGCGAAAATACAAATAAGCTGGTCAGCAAATAAAAACAAAACAAAATTCCCCTACCTGTAGCTACGTCTCATCATATTACTCATACGCCACCGAAGTGTGGAATTTTCTGCCACTTGACAAATGATAAATTCAAATTATATTTTCTCAAATACCAAAGTCGATGGGTGGGAAAATTCCACTTTTGATGATGAGTTCAAGGCAATGTTTTTGCAGTTATCAAAAACAAAAACAACAATTTCCGTCAAAGCATTTCGAACCTAAGCCAACATTTTGAAGATGAGAAATTATCTTGACGTCAACATAAAAAAATTCATATTCAATAATTAGCGCTACGTAGAAATGCTGGCATCATTTTTGATATGTGTGAAAATCTAATCAACAATTTTTAACGCACACACACACACACATATAAACACTTTCGCATACACACATTTCTCATGGCAAAAATCGGTACAAAAATTGCAGCAAATCTAAATTGAAAAACTTTTGCTGTTTTTGGCTGCTTTTTCAAATGTGACTAGTTCTTTTTTTGCTATGCGCTTATTATCTACGAAGTAATTAAATTTTTCGTAAATGAGAATTTGCCATTTATTTATTTAGGCGCATTTAGAAAGATTTGAACACTTGCCAGCTGGCTAAGGTCTAAAGAATATCGCGTGGGAAAGGTAAGTGCTATGGACTTTGATATCTATAGGCAATAAAATACAAGTACTATAATGTTGGCAACTAAAAAAGTACAAAAAGATTAGCCAGATTGCTGACAAATTGATATATAAATGAAATATTTCTTGTTTGTCTATTACATTCTTAAGTTCTTCACGACCATAAAGTTAAGATGCATGCACCCGACTTTATCTAGCATGAAGTTTACTCAATTCTGAGATGGTCACGTATAAGTTTATGTGCTTTTTCTTTTCATTGTGATTAAATAGCAAAGTGTTGTTTGCTTTACACTTGAGAAAGAAATTCATGACTGATAAAAGACAAGATTTGCACATAAAAATAGTTGAGAATGGCCATGATATCCTTTTGATTAGCTGTAAAAGTTCTTACATGGGACACTCTGATATATTAAAATTTAACACAATTGATTAAAATTTTGTGAGAGTCGCAATTTTTTCTATCTCTTTTCTGTAATTTTCCGTTCTGTAATTTACGCACTGAAATTAAAAATGTGATTAATCAAAGTCTTCATTCTCATTATCTCTACAAGTATATTTATCACATCAAAACTTATCTATTCATGCGAAGAATACAAAACATTTCGTGGAATTGACTTAATCAACGTAACTTGCTTTATCAATAGTCTACAAGTTCATATCGGTGACTGAGACTAAAAAACCCTTACCTATCCCTATGAGTAACTCAATTAGCTCTCATAAAAGCCGCTAACTTGGCCAACTCATCGAATGATCAGCCAAGATTGGTTGCCAAGAGGTTTTTGACTTTGTTTCTCAGATCTCAGATATTCTCTCCGGTTTTTTAATTTATTTTAGTTCATCTCACGAGCCTCGTCCTAATCAAGTGTTAATTAGCTGCTGATGAGTTGAACTCACGGAGAGAAGTTACGTAGTGTCTACGACAATATTTTTGTTTACGATTGCAACGATCGGTCTCGATATTAGGAGGTGATCTTAAATTTCCATCCTCCCTCTAAGGTAGACAGACTTATTTGTATTTAAATACAACAAATAAATATAAACAACAATAAACATCAACCAGAAAAAGCCGCACGGAAACTTTTTTACATGCGAATTTTTTGTATGAATCGCAAATGTCATTGACGATAATCAAGAGAATTATCTATATAAATAAATAACAAGACTTTTTTGAATTGGATTCGGTTATGATATCGATATCGAAATTGGAATCATCTATTATTTGAGCGCATTACCATGAAGCCAAGTGCGCAAATAACAAATACACCTTCATATGTATTGTATACAATAATAATATATCTATCTCAGAATTTGTTTATTTATGCATACACTTAAAGTATTTAGATATGTTGAGTAGGGGGAGTATACGGGGTAGGGTAGGAAGCTTAGGAAAGGTACTTGTGTGTGTTTTTGTGTTTTATGGAGAATTTTGAGATTGGAAAAATTTGCTTTTCACTTGGCACTTGTAATTGCTTTGTTTGTTTATTTGGTATTGCTGTGAATTCATAAGCCAAAATACTCTCGTATATTATAGATGTCCATAAGGAAATGGGTCAGCTGGAATACGGGTTCTTGAACTATGCTTCTTGAAAGATTTACTATAATAGATGCAATTTGTCAATAATGAGAAGGTAAAAAGAAGAAACTAGTCGAATCTAGTAAAATAAGTATCTTCCATCCAGTAAGGATGAATATGAATTCAATATATAGATTTATACCAATAATATTTGTGTGATTTTAATTTTTAAGTTCTTTTTATATTTGTAATGTCTTTAATAATATGGAAATACTTATTCAAATCGTTCAATTTTACAAGCCGGGTTAAATTCTTCTCCACCTTAGTATGTAAAAATGTCCAACAAATTTTAATATTTTATTTAACTGTATTTAATTTAAGAAATAAAAATATTTTCCTTTCTTTTAGCTTATGGCTTATAGCATGCGTCGCCTTCACATACTTTTCGACTGAATGTGAATGTAAATATTGAGGACCAAATGTTTATTTTGTATATTAATTTCATTTTTCAAAGGCACGAGACGAACTCACTCGTTTAAGTCGGTTCTTTGGGCTTGTGTCTCGTTCTGGGTTCTGGTTATGGGTTATGGGTTCTGGTTCTGAAGTCTCGAGCCCAGCATAAATTGTAAGACGATGCCTCGAGGGCGGTCTCAGAATGTTTACAATAATCAAAATATTGCACGACGTTGCACATTAATAAGAAAAGGAAAAAGAACAAAACACACAGAAAGTCAGTTGAGCAAAATGAGCAAAAGGTTTTCTGTAATGAAACTCAAAAGAAATTATTGTTGCGTTTTCTGAGAAAATGAAATTTGAGGCGCAATGTAAACATGGCCAAAAGAACAAGTTCACATTGGCCAGTTAATAAAAAGAGTCAAAAAATATACATATCTAAAAATATAAAGGGGATTTATTAATTAGTAAAAAAAAGTTCCCCATTAAAATACAGTTTTCTAGAACAATTCAAAATTAAATTTGCATTCGTACAGCCGAAGATTTATTACCATATAAAAAAAGTTGCTGATAAATAAGGTGAAATACCCTTTATTAGAGCATTTACAAATTTAAATTTGCATATGAAAAGTCAAAAGCGAATTTCAAGATCAATTAACTAGTCACAATTGGACAAGTTTTATCATTAAATTGCCCCATTTTAAATGTTGCATACGTAATCTTTATAATTTGCAACTGGTTTCCATCATATTTTTTTTAATCACAATCACACATTTTCCTAGTATTTCCCTTTATTTCAGATCACGTTTTGTATAGGGGCCACAGGCTAATTAGCTAATACAATAAAAAAAAGCACTTTGCCTAGAAAAACAACCTGAAAGAGAAGGCAACAAAAAACGTGAATGCAGGCGCCACAGTGCTTAGCTCAAAAGGGGGAGGGAGATTGGGTGAAGGGGACGGGGACGGTAGCGAGTCTTTGGGATTTAAGTATCAATTTTAATTCTATATACTTGTATATTAAGCACTGGAAAATTTTCCACCAGCTGTGCACGCGAGCAAATCTAAAGCCGAGAAGCAAAATAGAAAAAAAAAACAGAAACAGAAACAGAGGAGGAAAATAAGTGTAATAATCTAAAACAAGGCGAATGGCACAGAAGAAAGTGCATAACAAAAGCCAAAGGGAAAAACATAAATAAACAGAGATGCTCTCAGAGAGAGGCGAAAGAGAGAGAGAGAGAAAGAAAGAGCATGAGTATTGTCACATTGCTGATAATGAATGTGTGTGGGCTTTACTTATACTACAAGTCTATACCAATACATGTATAAAATTTATATATATACCTCTTTATATATATATCTGTAGTAATTAATGAAATTTATTTGCATGGCTGCCAAAAATTTAGATATATTGCATGGCCCAGCTAAACAAAATATGTTTCATTAATGCAGATTTATTAATGTGAACTTTGATTTTGGCACAGTGCGAGCAGTGCAGCATATGTAAAGGCATGAGTGTGTGAGGGAGAGCGCGACTGCGAGGGCAACCCACGATGCTTGTGATAAGCAGCAACAACAATGCAGCGACAGCGAACTGCGAACTGCGCGCGTCACTTGCGGCGAATTCAACAACACTGTGGGAGAGCAAAGAGCGAGAGAGCATTTGAGCAGGTATGACGACAGCAGCAGCAGCAGTAGCTGCGACAGCGACAGAGGCCCCAAAAAAAAAATAGCAGCGTGGGGGAGGGGTTGGGGGGCATGGCGTTCTGTCGCTTTGTTTGTCGCGTGGGCAGCGCCATTTCCTTTATTCATTGCATGCACAGAGGCGATCGTTTTGCTTAATACCCTGTAACCAAACTAGAACTTGTACATTGGTTCGCTTGTTACAAGAGAATTCTATAGAAAAAATATCTTTCTTTATTTCAAGTTTAAAATTTTTGAAGAAGTGCTCTAAACTAAAATTAACTATAGTATTAGTACAGTATTTGTAATACTTATACTATAATTATTCTGGAATCTGTTCTGGAATCATATATTTTATATTTGCTTTAAAAACATCCGAAATTCATCCAACTTTTGAAACCGTTTGAATTGATCTTTTCCTATATCGCTTTTATCTATTTTAACCGTTACTTAAAGCTTAGCTGAATTTAAGTAAAATAGAGCTTTAATAAACAGAAAGACGATTAGAAAGTAGATTTTTAGATTCTATTCTATTAACTTTTCTAATAATACCATCACTAATTCCTGCATTCATATTTGAAAAGATTTAAAACAAGAACATTGAAAGTCCAACTCTATAAGAGATTTTTTTTTGCTTTTTGATATCTTTTCTGCTTTACAGAGCATCGTCCAGTCGAGCTATATAAAAATATAAATTTTATAATATTGTGTGTTGTTGTATTTTATGTTTCATTTGGCACACATTTTGTTGTTGTAGTTCGATTTATGACGCAAGTTTCACTTCGTCTCCAACAAGAATTTGAAAATGATTCACATTAAATCGAATTTCCCCAAAAGATTCTTGCAATTCTATTTTAAAGTTTTTAAACATTCTTAATAATACAAAAAATGCAACGAAAGAGAAAAAAGTTTTTAAAAAACTGATTAATAGATGCTGAAGAGCAGAGGTAAAGAAATAAATATGAGTATAAACATAAATTTATTTAAATTCTACATATGTTTACATATGTTTTTATTGTTGTTGTTTATTTTAGTGGTCAACCTTGGGCCATCGAACTATTCACATGCATATATCTGAATGTGAATATATGTGAATTTGTATATATACATTTATATATGTAACAACGAAAAGTCGGGCAATATTTTATTCATTTTATGGCAGTTCCCATAATTGTGTAAGATAAAAAAGCAGCGTTGAATCTGTGCCAGAAATCGGGGGAACTCAGGCACATCACGTGGTTTGTATCTCATCAGTACGATTTTATATCTGTTTTACTTTTTAATTGCTTTTCCCAGATTTACTGATGATCGCTAAACTGTTCTTAGTATTAAAAGATATAAATATATAAATGTTTAGTATATTTTATCTTATTTCAAAACGTCATATTTCAGAACTCTAACCAGTTTGTTTTTGTTTAACTTAGACTCAATTGACTTTCAACAAACAAATTCATTGTTTAAAATTCAATTCTTAGCAAAATATTCACATATTATTTGCATAACAAAATATTAAATAATCTTCAATGCAGTTGACAATATGACAATGTTATTATTATTATTATTGTTTTGTTATACGGCACATGACTTGGAAACGAGTTTCAGCAATGAGAATGTTTAATTTCAACTCTCTCTCTCTTCCTCTTTCTTCATCTATCTACTGGTTCTATCAGTTTTTTTTCGACTCAACAAGATGCAAATTAAGAGTGTCAATAATCGTTAAGTGAATACAACTAAATAAATGACACGTGTCTGCCTAAAAACCACAACTGTTTGAAAACATTACAAAAAACAGAAACCAAAGAAATAAACAATAAATTAAAGTTGCCAAAAACAATAAGCATGCCATCAATTTGAAATTTAAAAGCAGCCACAATAAAACACAACAATGATAACAACAATAGTAATAAAGTTAAGTAAAATAGATTTGCATAGAACGCAACAGTATAAATAATAATAACATAAGTAATAAATATTAGAGAAAGACATAATCATAATACTTTTGCTTATCATAATAAGAATACCAAAAAAATTATAATAAACAAAAGACTCCCCCCTCCCACCGCATCATAAACAAAAGTGCCAAAAATTCCGCAACGTTTGACGTCAAAGAAATTGAGCATAAATTAAACAACAGCTCAGTTAAAGGCCAAATACAAAGTAGAAAGACTGATAGAGAGAAAGAAATAGAGAATTAGTACAGAGAAGCGAATTGAACTTTGGAATGTGCCCAAGAACTGTTAACCCACATAAACGGGCTAAACAAGTTGGTAACTCACACACACACACACACACAAAATGCGCATTAAAAAGAGGAAGAAGGCCACCATCTCTAATACTTATTACCCCCCTCCCCACCCCCTCAGTCATCTTCTCTTTAAGGTGCTCTATAATAATCCAGCTGTAATTACCATATATGTAAGTTATCAGGCAATCAACTTGAGATATTTCGCAATATATATATTCCCAACTACACTTTTAAGGTGCGATCCAAAATGGTCTGAGAGCGGGACAAGACTGGTTGGATGGATATGTGGCCCCATTGTCGACCATGAAGTTGGAAATGAGGCCAACAATTAGTGAGAAAGAGAGAGCTACAGAAAAAGACGTAGAGAGGGAGATATCTTTGCACAATTAAAAAATTTTGGAAAATTTAAATAGCTTAGAAAAACTGAAGAATAGTCCAAATAACATTAAAATTATACTGCTATCTTTTTCTGTAATTTCTGGGCTTAAAGACTTTGTAAGATACCAAAAATATATTTCATATTTCTTAAAAGCAACGCTTTCTAATATTAAGTATACGTATTTTCTATAATACTATTGTTTTTAAATGAGGTTTTACAATCAATCTTATATATATTTTTTACAAAGAATTTTCTTCAAGGGAAATCCATAATCAACATTGAAATTAACCATGGTCAATGGCTATTTTGGCCAACTGACGGCATACAAATTTTTTGGGTTGACTGATATGGAAAGTGCGTGTCATATGCCAAAATTGAAAAGAAATATATACGCCATAGCCATTATCAGCATCTACAAATGAATATTTATTATTATTATTTAGTATATATGCTGATAAGTAGTGCCTTTTGGGCGTGTGAGTAATGACTAGATTTAGCTGGATAACAATGGTAATTCCTCGTGATAATGACAATCATAAACAACAAAGTCGTGTGCACCACCAGGAGAGCCAGATATACATATGTACCTTATCATTATTACTTTATTGGGGAGTAAGTTTGGATGGGGGCATTACTTGCAGGTGCGACCGGGTTGAATGGGATCCATGAGTGAGTTGTGAGTGCAAAAACTTGCACTTATTAACTATCTACATTAGTTCTGGTAACAACAAGATATTCAGTTAATATTTGAAGAAGAAAATACTATTTATTATTAAAATTACTGTTTCTACTAATTGACATTAAAATAAATAAATAATCAACTGTTTACATAAAGTAAATAAGTATTTTTAAATATTACTTTTAAACCCCAATTACAGGTAATGTTCACTCGTTTTATTAAAGGAAACCCTTAAAAGTCTCAAAAGTGCGAGCAAAAGGAGACAAACCTCAAAAAGTAGAAGTTAAAAAGTAAATAAAATGCGACCAAATCCGACAATTTCCGCTACAATACCAACAACAATGTCATGTAAAAAGACTTAATGACTAAACTTGCTCTCTCACACACAAAGAGATACTAAAGAGTGTGAGTGTGTAAGTCTCTCTGAATAAAAGAGCAGCAGCAGCAACAACAACAACAGCAACTGAACAACGCACAGAGCGACCGCACACCTGTCTGCAAGCTTTTGTGGGCGGTCACAAAGAGCAAAGGGGGAGGTGGGAGGTGGGAATGACAGTGCGTTGGCTGCTGCTCAGACAGCTTATCTTTTTCACAGTGCGCATTCTCCCACCCTCAAGCTTCCGTTGCCGCTCTCTCTCTCCACGCGCTCTCTTTAGTCTTTGTCAACATTCGGCTCTCTATGCACACAAAAATGGAAAAACCTTAACAAAAAACGAGCATAATAACAAACGACGCACTTCATACAAAATTATGATATGCTCTGCACAATAAATAATCATAAATAACAACAATTATTGTGGCAGCAACACACACATACATAAATACGGTTGTATACTGTATTGAGTAATTTATACAATTGTATTGTGACTCTTTCTGTTTTTCTTTTTTTCTTTTTTTTTGCAAACTGGCCGCATACATAAAACACACACTCAAATAATAATAACAAATAAAAATGGGAGATAAGTCAGAAGTCAGCCTCAGTTGTTGCTAAAGAAAATAATAACAAGCTGGCAACGCTGCAGTCATCGAGGATGTAAAGAGAAGGGGCTCAAAGGGGGCTAAGCAACTTGGCAGCTGCTGATCAGCTGTATGTGCTGCAAAAGAAGTAAAAAGAGAGCGTAGAGTCGAGCTTTCAACTTGCTGCTGTGTGTGCACTATATGAAAAGCTTTAAATGAACTGTTGCACTCCAACTTCAACTCACAATTGCAGTTTCTTATTGTTGCCACTCATTTTCAATTTTCAATCTTATTTTTTTTACTTGTTCACTATTTGCTGTAATTGATTTTTTTTTGCTGTGCTACTATTTGCACTTATTTTTAGCGGTTTGCCGAAAAATTTCATTCTTTCTCTTTATTTGCAAGGCGTTGTGCATAATTTTGCGCGTATTATTTGATTATTCTTCAAGCACAGAATTTGTATTTCTCTCGTTAGATAGATTTTAACACCTCTTCACAAACACACACAAACACACTTACAATCACACGAAGAATGATGAAGAAGAAGACAACGAATGAGCACGCGACCGACGATCGCGAACGTTTTTGATTACTTTTTTTTTGTTAATTCGCAACAAGCGCAGAATAAAACGAAAACGCAGACAAAAATAATAAAAACGACGCGCGCATCTTGTAGTTGATATATCTTTTGTTCTTTTTTTTATTGCATTCCTCTTCCAAACACATACACACACTTGCACTTACAAAACTCTGCCCGAAAATAATATATTTATTTTAGTAGCGTTTTTAAGAGTTGATTTTGATTTCCTTTTTTTATATATATTTTCAAACAATTTTTCGGGCCGCTTTTGCTGTCGCGACAACCAAACACGTCGAATATCTGAGAGATACTAAAAACGAGTTGTGCTCAAAAGTATCTGGCCAGCGACGACAGCAGCACCAGCAACAGCGACGGCGACGACGACGCCGACAACTCGCGGCGAATTCGCCTAAAATAAACAAAGCAAAAACACTCAAATGTGTGCTGCTGGCAACGTGAGCGCAAAAGAACATTGAGCTTTTTTTTTTGTTGTTTTTGTTTGGCTTTGCGTATTATTTACATTTGTCGAGCGGCGATTAATGAACTTCAGTCTCTACCCTCTCTCGCTCTCTTACGGGGCTATCGCGCGCTCTCTCTCTCTCTCTGATTCTTAATCGCTTGACTTATTTGTTTGTTTGTACTAGCAGTAGATAGATATGTAGTTTGTTGTCTTTTCTAGTTTTATTTTATTTTATTGTGTGCTCGCCATTTCAATTGCATTCTCATTCGCATTCTCATTCGCATTATCAATTTTCTTGTTGATAGCGTAATTTTTGCTTTGGTGTTGCCAGATTTCTTATCAGTAGCAAAAAAAATATTTGAGTCTCTCTGTGTGTGTAAGAGTGTGACCTGGGAAATGGGCAACTGTTGTTGTTTTTATTGCTGTTAATGTGACCATGGCCGCAATTGATTGCCGCTCACTGACTACAAAGAGAGAGCGGGAGAGAGTCTAAAAGTCTGGCCACATTTGATTTTTGCATGCTTGCAATACCAGAGAAGCTGTAAGAAGAAGCTTTCTGGAGAGCTGGTGAAATTTACTGGGAGATGCGCAACAAGTTGCCATTTGAAATTATATACTTTATAAATTTGTAAAATAATCTACAAGAAATTACGCAGAGTTTTCATCATAAAATCAGATTTTTTCTTAAATAGGATAAATCACAAGTTTTACAAATATTCAACGAGAATCTTCGGGATTGATTTCAAAATACGATTTGCCACTGTTTTTAATTTGATAATATTACAGATTTGGGAAATATTGTTGCTAACTTCAAGAAAGCACTAAATAATCCCAGACATTGTTATCAACGGAAAGGAACAAAGCAACAGCTAATCAAACACAAAAAACAGACAATTATTAAACAGCTGTGTTGCATTTGTTGTTGTTGTGGTTGTTGTTCTTGTTTCTCAAGCATGACTCAAATCAAACAAAGCAAGCGCATGTACCGTTAGTAAGCTCCAACAACTGCAACAGCAAATGTTGCCTTTTTTTGGCATGGAAAATAACGCTAAGAAATTAATATGCAAAAGACAAAAAGAACCGGCTTTGAGTTTCAAGTCACAACATTAGCAAAAAGCAACAACAACAACAAGAATGCTCAAATTCGTTTGTCGTGCCAGCTGATGAAGCTTTCCAGTAAAAGCTTTATGGCTTCGATATTGTCTTTGCAAACGCAAAATATAAAGCTTTACGAGCTTACGATATACGAATGAGTGAAGTGCAAAGTTTTCTTTTTCGCTCAATGCCAACGAAACGGAAGGTGTGTGTTTGTCTCTGTGTGCGTGTCTCGAGTCGGAAACGGAAATGATAAGAGACCGACTTAAGCCACAATAGTGAGCAGTGTTGTCATTGTTGCTAACAAATAGCTAGACTTAGTGGTTGTACGAGTGCTACAGCTATAAGTTTTGAGGAAATGCTTTTGTATAGAATTACATATTTCATTTTATCAAAAAATGCGACTATTTTCCTTTTGTTTACCAGGTTACATCAAAATATTTAGGAACATCCATATATTTTTTGGGAATATTTTAAAGGAAATATTAAAAAGATTACATTGTGTTACGGGAAAATCTATCTGATCATTTGAAAAAATACTACTAACTATTTGGGTTAGTAACTACAAAATTTTATAAGAATTTGAATTATAACAGTGATTTTAAACATTTTTAAACCCTGTTTTTGCTATTTGTAGCTACTTTTAGCATAAAGTTAGCTCTGTAAGGTGGAGAAATTATGGCAACACTGTCTTAGCTCTAGCAGCATGAAGCGTGACAGTGTCACTGACTTCCTGTGACTTTCGCCGACAAGTTATGGTCTTTGTGTGTGTGTGTGTTTTGCTGTGTGTTGACAAAGCGTGTAACGGAGCATGCCACTTGAAATAACGGAGTCATCTTAGACGCGCTTCACTGTACCGCCGACACGCGACACTGCCGACCATAAATTGTGCAAAGTTCTCATTCTCTTCAGTTGACTCTGTGTTTGGTTTGTTTGTTTGTTAGCTTGTTTGAAATTAATTAAAACTTTATGTGATTGTTTTTTGCACTGTACAAGTTTTGAGTGCCCCTCCCCCCTCCCCTCCCACTTTTCCAGCCTCTTCCACCGTTAAATTGTTGGCTAACAATACATATACATATATAGTTTGGGCCAATAAATCATTCAACTTGTTTACAGACGCATTTTGTGGGCCGCTATTCGCTTAATTATTTTGCCATCATGATTTGTTATCGATTGGAAAAACAATTTTCCACATTTCAATTGGCCTTATGCAAATTCCCTCGCTAATCTCTTACCAAAAGGCCAAAAGAGATTTGAGCAATTGAAATTGAAATCACTCAAGCGTCTTAAGTAAGCGAAACATTAAGTGTTGCCACAGCTTGTGGCAAGCCAAAATTTGTGCAACTTATTTGGTTACCTTTCGGTTAATATAAGGTTTCTGCGACTTCTTCTTGGCACTTAAAGGTCATCAGTCATATGGTTAATGGATGGTTATACAATGGATAAGGGAAGATATTAAGAACATATAAAATAAAAATTCTTTAAGCGTTATTTTTGAATCATTTTAAACAAGTTTGAGGGAAGAATATTTTCGTTATTCTTTGTGTCTTTTACTAAAAGTTGAATCTTAACTGCAATACATATTAATTCCTTTGAAGAAGTTCAAAAGAACTTGTAGCATAAAGTAAAAAGTTGCTAATGGATATATAAAATCAAATAATTATCAGAGGCAATAAACTTTGGTAGAGTTGACATTCACTTAAAAGCTAAATGACTAAGAACTTATTTATATCTGTAGCAGGTGTTAATTATGACCAAAGTCAACAAAAGGACGACAAGTTTATCTTCACTTTACGCTCCTTGCTGCTTTGTTACAAGCACTTTATTGTGATGAGGAACCTTGACCAAGAGTTCCATCTTTCTTTGTTGTTGCTCATTAATATTTTATCTGCCAACGCTAATAACAAATACAAGAACAACAATAAAAAAGGAAGAAACGCAACAGGCGACAATGGAAAAAAGAAATGAAGTAAACTTGAGTGTCATTCATTTAAACGAACAGAGATGAACTTGAACAATGCTAGGATAATGAACGCTTAAACATGTTGTGAATCAAAACAAAAAGTTGCCAAAATGCCGCTGAACTTTGACACCAGAAGAGACAGATAGGAAGTGTGTGAGAGAGGGAGATAGTTACTCTATGTCTGTCATATGAAGAGATTGTGAAGGTGGCATTAATCTATCTATCTATCTATCTATCTATCTATCTATCTATCTATCTATCTATCTATCTATCTATCTATCTATCTATCTATCTATCTATCTATCTATCTATCTATCTATCTATCTATCTACTATCTTATCCTAAAATCTACAAACTCCTTCCTCCTCTTCTTTCATAAGACAATTTTCCGTGTTCCTATATAACTTTTATATTTTTTAAATGAATTTGTTATTTAAGAAATTGTAAAGGTGGCATTAAACTATTAATAGTGCTATGCTAGATGTTATTCTAAAATCTACAAACTCCTTCCTCCTCTTCTTTCATAAGACATAGCCTAAAATCTACAAACTCCTTCCTCCTCTTCTTCCATAAGACAATCCTCCGTATTCTTATATAACTTTTATATTTTTTAAACGGTTATGTTGAAATTTGTAAAACAGAAAGAGAAAATCGGAGCACATATAAACAAACTGTTACCGAAGTAAGTAGTTGTATATACATAGTTAGAATCAGTAACATCTGCAGCTTTGCCTTAGTTTCAACCTTTACCAATTATGAACTGAATTCAAAAGCTGCTTAAATATAATATTTTTATTATTATTATTATTATTTTTTTTAAAAACTTACCAATTTTGCGACGGGCGCGCCATAGAACAGGCGGTGCGGCTTGATTGGGTGATGAGGCCATTTCAATAATATGTTTTCTTAATTCCAGATTTCTGTAATTGAAGCAAAAGTAGAAAAGCAGAGAAATCATTAGACATAAATATATTTGATTTCAGTGATGTCATAATTCATTAAAAAAGTTTCTTAATAAATTTAATTTGCTGATTGATTGAGTTTCAGGCCAAAAGAGAAGAAGATGAAAAAAATAGTATTATGCAAGAAATGCGGGCAATTCCATGGCAAATCCGTCGTATCTTAGCGATATAACTTTGAACCAATCTTTTGAGAGTATATCCGCAAAATGGCACAAAACACATCCGCCAACAAAATAAAGAGAGAGAGAAAAAAACCCAAAAACAAAATCATGAATGACAGCGCTGATTAATGAACTCAACAGCGAAATAATCGTAAATACACACAAAACATCATTAGGCCAGGCCAATTTATATATACATACATATATATAGCTTTTTGTTGGGGTGCGTAGAAGGAGGAGCTTGTTTGCCTTTAATTAAACGAAAATGAGTGGAGAAAATTAAAGACTATTTAGAATTTACAAAGCCACCGAAAATAATGAATGTTTAATACTTTGGTTTGGGAAATATACAAAAAATCCTAGAATTAAAGGAACAAATCAGCTAATATTAAATTGGTGAATCTTTTGAAAAGGACGAGAAGCGCGTAATGTGATTAGTCTATACTGAGAACATTATAATGTCATAATATTGTTAAAACAAGGGCAGAAAGCGTTTAAAACTCAGTAGAAACGAAGAAAAGATAGGATTACAATTATGTTTCGGTGTTCTTAGAATATTTTTAGTAGAAGTCAATTTGGTCTTCCAAAACTTTGATCAATCAATCAATTTATAAGCTGAAAAAACTGTCACTTTAGTCAACAGAAAAATTCTTCTCAATCGTATGATTCATATTCGTAGATATGTAGTATACGGATAGAGGAAGAAAACCTAAATCGAAAGTAACGCCACATGTTCTGTTTGCTTATGTCATGAATCACTTTAATATCAACTGCAGAAAACCCGGAATTAAGTTCCTAATTTTATGATTCATATAGATAGTTAATAATACTTTCCTGGTGTGTAAAATTGAAAGTACAATAAACAAATTTAAACTTGCCTACAAATTAATATCTCTTACGGCAACGCTTTAATGAATGAATGAATGAATTGAAAATATGAATATCGAATCAATTGGCATTTGAGCACATTTTCAATAAAAACTAAACTACTGTTGAGTAATACGAATAAAGAAGCGAATACTTGTTACTGTATCTGTATCTGTAATTGCGACTTTTAGCTGTTGTTATCAACACACACAAACACACACACTCGCCTCTGTTGCTTCCTCTTCTTGTCTGTTATCAGTAAGCTAGCGCCAACGACCTTGACTTTTTATCTGACAATTGTTGCGCGCATTTCAATCGATGCTCCACTCCCCAAGTGCCAAGTTAAATGTTGCCCCTCAAAACGAACGGACAGCGGACAGCGGACAGATGTCAATGAACTGCCTCGGACCGAGTTTCAGTTTTTTAGGCTCCCTTCCCACCTTATACGCGACACTGAAGCGTTTTGATTGTGCTTTGATTCTCTTTTTGTTGTTGTTGTTGTTGTTGTCGTCATTGTTGCCGGCAGCGGCGCTTTGTAAAATTGAAGAAAAAAAGCAACAATGTTTGTCTAACATGAAGGAGCGACTGGCTGATACCCTTTAATTTATAAGGTAACAAAAACATGTAGAATAAGTTTAAGTCTTGACATACAAATAATGAATTTGTCCCAATTACTTATTTCGTTTCAGAATATTTTGTCTTAATTTTTTTCTGAATTTTTCTAACTATTTATTTTCTTTAAATATGTTAAAGTCAATTCATAATATTATTAAGTTTATATAATAATTTGTTTTTTGAAAATATATGAAAGGGTTAAGTTGTTATTCCTTAGAACGTAGTGTCCCATTTACTTCTTTCGCGCACTTTACATCCAACTTTTAATATACACTAATATTTTTTTCAAAATTCTACATACAAATTGTATGTGCATTAAATAAAAAATACAACATAAACAATTATAAGCCTTGCCATTGCATATTTATTTAGCTTCTCAACCGATCAATGTAAATTTTTTTACATCTTTTAATAATGTTTTGGCAACTGCTTCAACAGAAATAAACTATTTGAAAGATATATAATTTTTGTTTATTTTATTGTTTATAAATCAGTTTTAATAAATAAATTTTACTCTTGCATATTTTACTAGTTTCCAAACCGAACTTTACGAATTAAGTACATAAAGCTGATCTTGACATATCAAAAGATGTTCGATATTGTGAATCAGTCAACTCTGTTTGTTACAGGGTATTGCGAGCCTTAGCAATAAGAAACGCTTACAACAAAGGCGCTCAGCCGAATTCAATTAAAGTTAATTAAAAGAAAATAATTAGTAGCAAACAACAGAAACGGAAAAGGTTACAAAAAAAAAACAGATAGAAATAAAAACTGTAAACTAAAAACCAACTGTAAGTTGCCCTTTAGGCTGCACGTTTTGATTGCAATTTCTTGATAACGAGCAATGCAAAAAAAATAGTGTAAAACAAAACGAGAAAATAAATAAATTATAGTCAATAAAAAAAGCGACATGCGTCGCATTTGGACAGCAATTAATATTGTTGTTGTTGTTGTTAGATTCTTTCATTTTGATTAGCTTTCACACACACTGAATTCATTTACTGTGGCGCCCAATTGGCGATGTGTCGATCAAAGATTATCACAGACATGTGGTTTTGCATAGGGCTGGTTAAGTATACGCCATGTAACTTCATATATAGGCAAATTCTGTGTAGGGATTAATTATTATTAATAATAATAAACATACATATATTATTGCAACTGCGCACATTTAGTTGTTGCACAAAGTAACACAAACACATTTCAATTGGCAGATGAGAAAACAACAACAACAATAGCAAATAAATAAACAAAATTGTATTAGACAAGACAGAGGTAGACATAGGGAGGAGGGAGGGAGAGAAGGAGAGAGAACGGCGCTCGAAAACCGCAAATCGCACACATTAGATAATTGCAAATAGCTAAATGAATAATAACGCTTTTGCAACCGTTAACAATGTTAACACAATTTTCAGCTTTTCTGTGTGAGCTGAGTTCATTTTATTTTCAAAGGTTTTCCACGTTACAACTCTGGAATGTTCTAAGATGCATTTCCACACAGCTAGTCAAGTTATTGATTTGGACCTAAGTCGATAATAGGATACCCTGTACTTTTGGAGAGCTACAAGGAATTGTGTTAGTCTTGGTCTTCAATTATATTATTATAGTTGAATGAAGTTATGATAAATATTTCAAATAAATTTAAAACAAATACAAACAAAGAATTGATTTCATATACATACTTTATTTTAAAAGAATTGTATTGAATTGTATCTTTAATAGTCTCGTAGATTGTCAAGTGTAGTTAATCCATAAAAATTTAGCTAACAATATATAAACATTTATATTTAAATGTCAAACTTGTCCTTTTCCAACTCTTCCCTTATTTGAATACAACAAACGTTAGTCCTTCAAACGATTTGATGATAACAAAATAATCCCAAAAAGTTTGTCAACATTTTGGACAATTAAGTGTCGTATTATGATGAAATGTATGAAAAACCCATATTTCATGATTGGGGTTTTAATTTCACAACAACAAAGCTGAAATTAACAATTAATAATTTATAACAGAGGCAATGCGTATCAGACCACAAGCGTGTTGACCAAGTTGTGGTCATGCTAAAACGTAGAAAAAACCTCCATAAAAATGCGTAATCATTGAAATAATAATCATAACAATAATAACAATAGCTAAACACGCAGTATAGTTGAAGACCACGAGACGGTCAACAATATTATTTGTTGCATACAACATCAACATCAACATCAACAGCAGCTGACAATGAGTAAACATTGAGGTGTACACAAATCGACACTCTAAAATAAAATCAGGCAAATAATAAATACACAAAAAAATATCTAGGTGAGATTTAGTGGGCGGAAAGACCGAAGCAAAGCGGATCAGCGATAGGAGAAGTGAAGAGAGAAGAAGCGAGAAGTGAAGAGAGAAGTTGGCCAAGACCAAGGTGGCAACACCACAAACAGTCAGACAGTCTGACTGGCAACAAATCAATCAGCCAAAAATATGCGAATCTCATGACCGGCATTTTAATATCATATATTTACTTATACATATGAATACCCTATCGAATATTGAGAGGTTTTATGAACTGAATGTCAAGTTTGTGCACTCCAAAATAAATATGTAATTAAAAGAAAGAAGTTTAATGAAATGCAAAGCCAAAATATAAGATCGGAAATTTTAGAAACTAATAAAAACGAAAAATATTAGATTACAATCTGTTAAGATTTGTCAAAGTGTGGGAATACTATTTTATTAATTACTTTACTTTTACTATAAGCAATTCCTGTCAACTAGTTAAAGCTAATATGGACTTAAAAAAAGAGGGCCTTAGATTGATGACAAAAATTAATTCAAATTTAAGTTTAAAGTGCTCGAATATCTTTATATTGACAGTATAAAATTAAGATAATAAAAGTTTAAAGACTAGACTCTAACTTATATGCCAGATTAATAAACTCCATTTATAATTATAAATGCTATTCATTTAAATGTTAAAAAATACTTGCACATAATAATAATAATAAAAATAATAATAATAATAAAAATAATAATAAGAATAATAATAATAACAATAATAATAATAAAACGTGAAGACTTTTAGGAATCATTAAAATTATTAAAAATAATATTATATTATTATTATAATTATTATTATTATAATCAATAAACTTATGGAAAGTATTTACTTTGAAATGAAATGTAATGAATTGAAAACTATAATCTTTTAAAAACTTGATTAACACCATTTTTAAGAATGGTTCTAATTAGCATTATAACCGTAATCAATATAATTATAAATTATTAATAGTATTAACCTTATAGAGAACAATAAATAGTACAGTTCTAATTTATCACAATTCAAAATTCCAATATGTAACTTAGAGCATTCCATCGTCAATAGGCTTTAAAATTTGCAGATTTGGTTTATTTTAGGTATTTGTTTTGTTGGCACATTAAACTTAATGTTAAGTATGCATATATATTTATTATTTTATGTTGGGTTTATGTTATTGTTCCCATCAAGTGGGTCGGCGACAAACGCTGCATGTCAAATGAAATGTGTCTCATATTTGGGGAAATGGGGGACAAACTGAATGCGAATGGAGCGAATGGAGGACAAACTAAACTTGAAACATGACAAAAGCAAAACTCTGGAGGCAGGCAGGCAACATTTCTTGTGGTTAGTGCGACGTTTAAATAGTGACATGCATGTCACGATAGATAAGATATATGACTCGACATATACAGATACTATATACTATGTACAATATATACATAAGTATACATACATATATGTATAAGCTTGGTACATATTTGTTATTTGCGCAGATTTGCTGGCATTGATAAACAATGTGAGTGTTTGTATACCCCTTCATATCAGACAGAGAGACAGAGAGAGAGACACACAGAGAGAGAGAGAGAAAGAGGGAATGACTGTGTGATAATGGAAGCGTCGCGTTTGGATCACAAGTATTTTAAAAAGCCACGCGTATTACGAATTAACATAAACGTGTTGATTGAGTATGTCAATTTATTGTACTCAATTTTTCAAGTGGTTTCCCAAGTTTCCGCACCCCCGTTCCCCGGTAGTCACAGTTTGTCAACTGGAGCTGTTAATGACCATATGTATGATGTAGGTATGATTCATGGCCATTACGATCAGATGGCCATCTGATCAGTTGGCCAATGCTTTGTACCCACTTAGCGACATCTCTCTGGACCAAGTCAATCGGAAACGCTTGATTAACAGTGACATGCAAATGTTAATGTACTCAACCTTTTTGATGACGTCTGAAAACATTTCTTAACTGACGTCTGACTTTGTTTTTACAGATATATTTCTGGTAATTTCCGCAAATTACTAACCGAAAGTTGTCCCAATATATTTCATTGAGTGAGTGCAGGAAGTAAATACTTAATTCTGATAAGAAACGATTCATACTCACACCTGTCTTGGCTTGAATTATTATATTTCAACCACAGCTCAACTGATTAGCCAAGTTTCCATACATATTTAACTGATGATATCCCGAAATTGTCAGTTAAAACTGTCATGTCATTGTTTTAATTATCATGAATTCTATGTTAATTTGATTAGGCCATGAACTAGTAAATGCTTTAAATTATCGGTTAAATCAATTTCACAAATTTTTAACAGAGTTTAGTTAAAAAGTTCCATTACAAAGTGAGTCAGCAATTATTCTTTAGAGAACTTAAAAAAAGGGCTTTTGTTAGACAATAATAAGTTCATTGAACTATTATTAATTTGCTGGGCTTATATATAATTGTTTAGTCGAATAAAATAGCCCATTAAATTGTTGTTTATTGGAGTCTAGTTTATAAAATCTATCTTTTACTTCAGGCACATTATTAATAACTAGTTTGAAAAGACTTCTTAAGTAGTTAACTTTAGATTCGATTTTCTTAACTTCTGTTTTTCTCTTACCTCTTAAGTAAAACAATTTATATACATAATAGTTTTTATTATTAGTAATAAATATAATTATATAATTATATAAAATGCTCTAAATTTACTTTCTTAATATTTTCTTGTCTTTATTCCCAAATACTACTTTTATTGCTAATTCTGTAATAGCTTTCTGAAAAAGTAAATGACTTTAAAAATGTTTTTAAATAATTTTACCATTAATAATGTTTTTAAATAATTTTACCATTAATAAATTTTTTTTTCTCTTCACTTATCATTTAATTCCTTAGAACATTTCATTAAAGCAGAAACGTTGAAAAATGTCTGCAATATTTTTTTCTGTTGCTTTGCAGCTCAATCAAAGCAAATGTCAGAAATAAAAAGAAAAACCCTTTTTTATCGCTTGTTTTTGTTATAATCAGCCCCAAAATTATCTAAATGCCACCTGTCACAATATGAAAACAACAGACTGACAGACAGACAGACATTTAGACAGACAGACACACAGGGAGTTAAGATGTTGTCTTTTCGCACTGCGACCGATTAAAAAAGACCCCAAGTCTCTGCTAATTAGATGAAACTCTTTCACAAAAGAATTTAACAATGATGATGATATGAAAATAATAATAACAATAAACGACAGCGCTAATTAAACAATTTGGAATGCGAGTCACGTTTACAGCTTTTGCACCTGAAATTAAAATTAATCGAGTGCTGAAAAGTGTAAAATGTCAACTGGAAACCTTTAGGTGATTGATATCGAGCAGGAAGTGCGTCGAATCTATATATATAGTATATATAGTACTATGTTCATAGAATAAATGTGTACAAATCATAGGGAAGTCATTGCACGATTTGTTGGATGTCTGTGAATTGACTTTTGGGTGCTTGTTGCTGTTTGCACTGCATTTTAATTGTTGTCATAAACATTAAATATATTTACTTAACAATTTTTGTTATTGTTGCTGAACCAATGCCGTTAATTAACTAACTGTAATCTTGGCGTGTCATTCAAAAAACAAAAAATAAATGAAAAAAGATCAAGTAAAATTACAGAAAAAAAAGAAGATAAAAACGGGCCATAAAAGTTGATTTTACAATTTAACTGAGACACGTCGCGAATGTGGTGCGGGTTTAATGGCATGGTGGTTGCAGTGGTTCAGTGAGGTAGTGGGGCGGTGGGGGGTGGGGGTCTACCCATAAACTTCAAGTGCTGCCTGAAGTGTCTTATCTCATGACCATATAACATGTAGCCCCCGTACTCAACTGGGTAGATCTGGTAAATCTCTTTCTACCTTTCTACCCAAATGCCCCGTTATACGGCTAACGAGCTTTGCATGCTTGCTAAAAATCTGAAAAAAACACAAAACAAAAAGAAGTATTAAATAAACTTTTGACAGTCTCAAGCGGCCACTCGAAACACACAAAATGCTTCACAATGAAATTGGAGCAAAGCAACAACAACAATGTAGAAATGTAAACAGAATTGAAAGAAAGAAAGCAAGAAAGAATTTCACTTAGAACTCCCGAAAAAAATAAATGTTATCTAAAATAAAAGTTAAGATAAACTTTTACAAAAATGGAATGAAACATTACAAGACTTTCGAAAATAGTAAATGTAAAAGATATAAAGTTAAGGGATATATCTTAAAGATACTTAAATTTCTTTATCAGAGCTCGGTCTGTTAGAAGTTTGCCAAAACAGATGAAGGAAAATGGATGAAACAATGAAAGAGTTGTTGCGAAACAAAATAGAACAACTAAAGTTAAGGAAAAATTATAACAAATTAAGATTATTCTGTGATTGAATGTGAGAAATGAATTTTTAAAACTAAGCAAAAGACTCTTATTTCAAAGATGTCATACAAATATAAATCCTATACATGTATTAGCTAAAATATTTTCCCTACAATAACTTGTTAAAAAATTCTTTAAAACTTAGATATAAGTTTGCATAGAAACCAGGAAGTATACAGAAAGAAAATAGTAAGGAAATGCTTATATTTTAATATAAACAATTTAAGGGCATTAAAACAAAAACTAAGCAGAAGACTTTTATTTTAAAGATGTCATATAAATATAAATATATATAAATACTTATAAATACATATAAAATATATATAAACATATATAAATACATATAAATATTCATGTATTTGCTAAAACACTTTTCCTACAATACCTTGTTAAAAAATTCTTTAAAACTTAGATATAAGTTTTCATAGAAACAAGGAAATATACAGAAAGATTGGAAATTCTCAACTTATCGAAAATACTAAGGGAATGCTTATATTTTAATATAAACAATTTATGGGCATTAAAATTATAACCAAAACGAAAATATTTACTTACAGCAAAATGTTGATTTTGAAGTTTCAGCTTACTGTTAACCAAATATAAGTTAACTTTGTTAACTTCACGATCAGAAAAAATTAATCAAAACATAAAAATTAATTAAATATAATAATTAATTTTTTTGGATACTTTTTGCTCATCAAAATCACATTTAAGCACATAAATACGAGTACCAAATGACTTGGATTAATACAAGTATTTTTTTGGTTTTTTATCGCACTCGTTTCGTCGCGACTTTCGTTTTGTTTTGTGCGTTGCCTTCTTATTACTTTTTTCTCTTTATTTTACTTTTTTGTATTTGTATTTGAATTTGATTTATTTCATTTCATTTTTTGGGTATAAGAAACTGTCGGTGTATAATAAATTATACCGTGCATGAAACAAAGACGGCAACAACAAAATAAAACAAATTTCTTTTATTTTGTTGTTGCTGTTGCTCTTTTCGCATGCCTTAGAAAATTATTAATATTAATCACACTGCTGCTGCCAAGTTCTCTTTTTTTTAGAATAGGTAATTTTTTCTTTTATTTTAGTGGAATTTTTTGAAAACATTTATCAAGCATAAGCATCAGTTCTTCTTCTGCCTCGGCTTCTTCCTCTGATTATTGGCACTTTTGTTTTGTTTTAGCGGCAAATCACTTGAGCAACATTTCTACAATAATCAATACACAGGAAATGTTTAAGTATAAACACTAAAATACACATACACACACCACACACACACTAGCACACACTAATAAACCACGTACACAAACACATGTAAACAGCAGCAAAGCTTTGCAATTGGTAAATTCTGCTGCTGTTATTGCTGCTTCTTCTTTGCACTTTGCTCTTTTACTTGATTTCTTTTGGGATTACCTTTTGGTCAGCCCAGTATACAAAAACAAAGTTCGTTTCACAATTTTAATTTCTTTGTTGTTGTTGCTGTTGTTGTTGTTTTGGATGCTGCTGTTGCCGCAGTTAACACGAGACACGTTCAGCCGCCGGATCAGATCAGATCATCATCATTATCAAGTTATAATAATCATCATCGTGTTCCAGCGCGTTTTTTAGCTTTCGTTAAACTTTCGGCAAAGCGAGCGAGCGAGCGAAATCGAACTGTACGCGACGAGCTCTGAGCGTAAACTGATCAAGCAACCTACGGTATTGTGTATAGCTCCAAACGATCATCGCGGCCTCTGTCGCTACCGACGTCACAGCCGCTGCTGCTCTCTCTCTCTCTCTCCCTCTCTTCCCAGTGAGAGTCCCCAAGTCAGACAAGCCCAAGAGAGTAAGTGTTTCCGTGTGTGTGTGTGTGCAAGTGTGCTTCCAGCTTTGCTCAAATCTTGTAATACTATGTGTGTTCTTTCTTCATAGTGATCCCCTTCACCTCCACCTCCACCCTCACCACCACCCAACCCACTCTCGCTGTCCCTCTTTGGCGGATTTGTATGCAGTGTTGCCAGAATTTCTTGGCTAATTTGATCACGAAATATAGCTAAGATTGTTACGTAGCTTATAGGTTGGTAATTAAAATATAATAACCTACGTCATCGACTGAATCTTTATATTTGTTTGATGCAAAAATTATTTATTTATTGAGCAATCTGCGACAGTTTTGTACTCGGTTACTTTTGCCAACAAGTATGTAGTATTTTTGCAACTAGCAAGACCCAATTAAAATATTTCAATGCATTAATTAAATAATTTCTGTTAGCCTTTGGTAAGAATATCAAAGCTAAGATAACCAGCTGTCTTTAAATCTTCTAGTATTTTATTTATTGATATTTATATATTTTTCCAACAGTTGCAAAATAATTTTGCAATTAATTTTAACTCTGAGGTATGATTCACATTTAGGTTGGTTTTTTTACAGTCGAAATAAGTTTTATCTGATGGATATCTGTAACTATTATTCACATAGTTGAATGATGCCTTATATAGGCATTGAAAAAATGGTCCTTATATTTCCTTTCAGTTTTTTTATAATATGAATAAATATAACAAATTAAAATCTTACAATAGGTTAAAATTTCAGCTAGTCATCAGTTGCTGAGTCTAGCTATTTAAAAGCTGAAGTGACAGCACTGTCTGTATGCCGTCTTTTTGGCAGCTAACGGGTTCAAAGTCCACATTTAGGGAAGCGAATTTCCAACTTTGGCGATTTTCAATTTCTCAATACCCAAAGGCCCCATTTGTGGTTTGCTTGTAAACATGTTGCATCTTGTTGTAGTATTTAGTTTTGTTGTTGTTTGCCTTTACACTTGACAATAGGTGCTAAATACAGCTAATTCTTGCCGAGAATTGCCCTTGTTGCAGTTGTCATGCCTCCATTTACAGCGCCCATTAATTATATTACAACTTAACTTCGTTTATTTCCACAACTATCTAGAACAAAGCATACCAACTGTCTTTTAGCGGAATCCAACTGGAAGTGACAACTGTGGCATGTAAACAAAATGCATTCCATTTAATTCCAATTAATTAACTGGACTACTTGAATGTAAGATTAGATTACAAGTGCTATTGAATTTTTGATACACTTAAGACCTCAGTATCTGAAATTTTCCAATTACATTCGTTTCCAGTTGGATGCTTCAATACAAAGTTTCATGTTTGTTGCCAAATACAAGTTTATCGGAAGTTACCACAACAATTGAATTTTCATTGAAAATGTGAAATAAAATAGTTTTTAAACACGAATATTGCAAAGAAGAAACTGTAACTTAAATAATATTTAGGGAATTAAAGAAATGCTAGTCACTTGATAATTATAATATGTTGACGTTACCAAATTTACAGAGAAATTAAATCATTTCCAGAAATTGTAGTTTTTTTGAAGAAGGAAATGTTTTAATTACCTATTGACAGCTGTAAATTCTAAGAAATGACACAATTTTCCAAAATACAAGACTACGCAATATTCCAATAAAACTGTTCAAGTTGTGCAATATATTTAAATAGTTCCTGGAATATTGTTATTTCTGTGCTTTGATCACTGACTCAAATCGGATATGGTGAGTGCATTTAAATATGCGTTCAACTTAATTTTAGTTTTTGGTTACGATAATAATAATAATAATTTTACTTTCGGCGTTGCTTGCAATACTTTTTTGGGCCACAAAACAACAAGATTGCAAATGAAAATTGCAGTCGACTGTCGACAATGTTGAAAAAGATTTGTTTTAGACCGTCTAAAGCAAAAAGTGCAGTTGTTAAATGCCATGAACCATTGGAAAATAAACAATCGAAACAGTTTTGTAATTTACTTGGCAATGGTGCAATATTTTGAGGGCATTCATGGCATCCATTCAAACAGACAAAGAAAAAGATACAGATACAGCTACAGATACGACTACTCATCATAGTTGTATTTGTATCTATGGTATCTGCTTATGGTTGGTTTGTTGCCTCGTCAATCCGATTGATTCAAACAATTAACAGCTTCACACAGACGTCGGACATTTCGGGCATTAGTCACACACAATTGCCAATTGGCTGCCAATAATGCCAAGTCCAACACTAAAAGTCTGACACATAATAGAACCCAAACTTTCGTATTATTTGTATTCTTTAAAATGCAAAAAATATATACATATGTATATATATATTTGGAGATCCAAACGAAACTTTGACGCCCTGCAGAGCTATTATTACCCATTATTTATAGCTTAACGTTCTTATTGACTTTATTTAAATTATCTTAAATTGACAGCTTATGATAATAATATAATAATATATTAGTTATTTATTTATACACAAAAATTAATGCTGGGCAGCTGTACAAAATTGGAGCACTGTTAATGATAGCATATAAAATTATTCTTTCTATAATGTCTTTTATTAAGCAATTAATAAGTGTTAGCTTTTTTGTGTTGTTGGGTTTGTTTTATATAAAAATATTATTATTTTAAAGAAAATTTGTTTGTTCTGTTAAATAAAATTATAAAATTAAAAACTGCTCCAAAATAAACCGCTTTGCATTACATTGAATATAACAAAAAATGAAATGTTTAAAAAGCAGACACTTGCTTAAAATTAACATTTGTTTGAGTCCCATTTAATTTAATGATAATATATAAATTACAGCATTTTCCAGTTATAGAAAACTGTGCAAGATTGTACTAGCGGAATAATGACCAGATTCAAACTTTAACATTTCTAAACCATTATTAAACTATAAATAAATTGTTAGAAAGTTGACAGGCAATTGTAAAAATTTTTGGTACTCTTATCAATCTTTAAGCGATTTTTACAACCACAGTTACCAAATTCACAACATTTTGAATATAACCAAACATCAGTTTCGCACATTGCAGACACGCGAAATACGTTGCCAGGTTGTGTTGCTCGTGGGGCGTGTTGCTGAGGCAACGGCAACGGCAACGGCAACACATGCGCCGCAACAACAACACAAAAAGACTATTGACCGTTCTACATAATGACAGATACTGACGACATGCAAATACATATACATATACTATTTGTATACTATACATACAAATTCGAATGTCTGATGATTTGCGACCAGACACGAAGCCAGACAAAACAAAAGAACAGATCTTTTCATTCTTGAGACAAACAATGGGCAAAATGGCAAATGTTTTTGTAAAAGGGAAAGTTTATTGCCAAAAAATAAAATTCGCAAATGTTTGCATAAAATGAATTAAAGTTAAACAAATATTGTGCGCATGCCGCGCAATTAATGATATTTTCATTATACATACATATATCGATACACATCAAATGTTTATGTACAGTTTTTATCGCCTTTCAATTGTATATAATGTATAAAAAAACTGCATTACAAATTGTTTTGCAATTGCGGCAGCAGCTGTTGCCCTCATGTTAACAATTTCCCCATTTTCATCGGCAACATCTCTCATTCCCATTCATCATGATCATCATCATCATCAGCATAGTCATTGTAATCATCGTGATTCTGGTCCATTAAAAATAAAGCACACATTGAACGGCAACGTGCGCCAATTGTTAGCTGCATTTGTATCTGTATATGTGTGTGTGGGTGTGTGTATTTTGGAGGGTGTGTGTGGGAAAATCTTTTGCTCTTGATTGGCGCTCATATTTGATTCAATTAGGTTTTTGGTAGCAATTTGTTTGCCCGCTGTATTTTGCATATGAACATGCAATGTAAACGAGCAAATCATCGGGGATTCTAGGGGAATCCACCTAAAACAAATTGAATTGATTTCGTTTGTGCAAGCAGTTGTAGTTGTAGTTGTAACTATAGTAACTGTAAACCAAAAGCGTTGCAAAGGTTTGGTATAGATATAGGTGTAGGTATAGGTAAAGGTATAGGTATAAAATCACCAAAAATAATTTAAATATGGATCAATCTCTACGTTAAAGTATATAACGTGAAGAAGAATCAAGAAGTGAACTATTATAGAGTTACTCTTGCATAAAAAGAAGCATAGCAATTAATCAAGCTACTCTCTCGAAAAGATATGAGTTGTAGAAAAGATACTAAATGTATTAGATATTCCTGGATACTGAATTACAGCACCCAATTGTAACTTACTAAATTATTGTTAATTTAAGTCAACGTAGTAAGTTAACTACTACAAAAAAGGGTTCTCTATTTTGCATACAAAAAAAGCAAATCACAGTTAACAACTGTCACGTTTTTTGGCGGTCCAAACAAATGCATTGTAATAGCGCCTTCTATCTAAGTGTTATATCAACAGCTCCGACAATTGCCCAAGTCACAATGACAACACAAACTGAAACTGAAACAGAAACTGAAACAGAAACAGTAAAAAATAACAAAAACAAAAAACAAGCGCACAAATTAAAGCCAAGATAATCAGAGTAAAAACAACAATACTTGTAAGTAGGAACAAAAGCAACAGCAACGGGACATTTGTAATGCAAAAATTGTAAAGAATGCGATGCGATGCGAACAACAACGCAAATCATCAGCTGGATTGGAAGAAGACAACAATGAACTCAAAACAAGTACTATACAAAAAAAGGAAGACAGAAAAAGCAACTGAAACGAGGTGTTAATCGAATGCACACCAGGTGAGACACGACAAAAACACAACACGAGAAACAAAGTAGTAAAGTATGTATGAGAGAATAGACAAGAGGATGCAAGAGCAGAGTAAGAGTAGAGAAACAGTGAAGCACAAATTAAACAACTATAAATTAGTGGAACTTACTAAACGCACGACTTTAAAATATCTCTACTACTTAGTTGACTATCAATTCAGGCATCTCAAAAGGCCAAATATTAATAACGAAGAAGAGCTTTAATTAACCATGGTACAACACTAAAGCTTTCCTTCCTAATTAATGCTAATTATTACTGACAAGAAGCTGGCTAGTTATGTATATTAATAAATGGAGGCCTTTAACCATCCAAATTTACTTCAAACAGTGTAAAAAGTGGATAAAAACTCAAAGTTCCAACATAAAAGTTCTATGTAAGTTTTGGTGTGCTTCTTATGGTAAATGCTGTAAGCACAATTGTGAAAGCACCTTAAAGCTCTTATATCGTTAGATTTGACTAAAGTGACTTGGAACTAAGTAGATTTTCTACTGATTTCAGAAAGAGTTTCTTACTCTCAATAATAAAAGAAGAATTAAACTTAACATTTGTAAGATTATTCAATTTAAGCAGTTATCTATTTATTTACAGATTATTGGTATACACCAAATATACCCTATTAATTGGTGACATGTTCAGGTATAGAGAAATAAGCAACGACAACGGGAACCGCAATGCGGCGACAACTTGACGTCAGGGTCGTGAGTCGCACTTGAGAACCACATAAAACATAAGAGCTCTGCGTTACAAGTGCGACTAAATTGCGATTCTATACTATATATTCTTTACTACTTATACTATATATACACTTCTCTACTATACTATATATGATATTTGCTGCGAATGACCGGCATAATCGACGGCCGATTGCCTCTGACTAACTAAACAGATTGAACCCGGCCTCTCGATGGATGTAAATTGAAAATGCAAATTGTAAATGCAAACTGCAAACTGCAAACTGCAAAATCGAAGCTGCAATTTAATTGAGCAATAAATGACGGAAATTTGATGTCAACGATGTGAACGAGGTACGACTATGAATAGTATTTACTGTAAAAGGTAACAAAAATGTTGACAACTAAACAAAATTGTTCATTAAAATAACTTAATGACAAATTGTTGAGTTCTGAATGCAAAGGAGGCTTGTCAAATGGAAATAGAGGAATGAGAAAAATGTGTGAGTTAACTGAATAAATTATGCGAGTCTCTCGCGAATTAACATGTATTTTATTACAATAGTACACGATGTTGAAAACTTGTTTAACTATTTTATTAAAAATCGTATGATGTCTAATTTAAATATGTACAATAGTTAGATAGATAAACGTTGGGTTAACTGAGTCTGTATACTAATTAATATTAATATACAAATAATTGCATATAAGATTTGTTTTGTTTAATTACTCAGTTATTAGAAATATGTTCCAGGTCTGAATTAATTTAAGAAATAATGTGACTGTCTTGGGAATATATAAATTGTAGTATAAATTATATTGTTTTCTATTTTCTCAATAATTTTATAAATTAAATTGTTTACAAAAATGTTAGTTTTAATTGTTTTTTAACTGCCTTTGAGTCAACGTTCTGCTACGTGCATCAAGTGCAGACTCATCAAGTTCAAAGTCACATATTTATTATTGTTTTAAATTTTTGCCAGATGACAAATTTATAGAATTTATACGGGTTTTTATCGCTTAGTCAATTTGCTTATCTATAGTTGTAAATTGTAATTTACTTACAAAATATTCTCGCAAAATTACTCATACGCAACGTGAACAGAAAAGTCACTCAACATTGGCTACGTCAACGCGCTTACGTTAAGCAAAAGCTTTGACATTTAGCCAAGACACAAACCGCAACGCAACGAATCACGTAAACAGATGAGAGCTTTTTCAATGCGTACAGTTTTATTCGTTTCTTTTTGAAGGTAAAGGTAAATATTTTATATATTTAATTTTACTGTAATGTGGGTTACTTTTTGTAGCTATTCTTGAACAAATTCTTTACAGACAAGCACACATGAGATTTATGGGATATTATAATGCTCGAAATTCGTATGCAAATCTCATCTAAAATCTCATCATTCTGTCCAAAGCTTTAGACACTCATCGTGTCATTCAACTTTCTTTCTGTGTCGTGGGCTTTGTGTACGTGACCATAAATTGACCTCTTCAAGCGACCGAGGCGAAACGTGCAACAAAAACCACCTGTGGCAAAACACAGATGATGGCCATAAAATGGCAACAAAAATGTGAATGTAAAAATAAAGAATGTACATAAAAATTAAACACCTTTTAGACAGCACTCGCTGTTTAAAATTCAATTTGTGAAGCGAGTTTCTTATTGTTGCTGTAAACTGCCAATTAATTTTATACGTTTAGGGACATAGACAAGAGCACAAACAATAAAAAATGTGGGGTAGAATAAAAAGATGTATTTTTAAGATGGCAATGAACTGAGCCACAACTTCTGCTTGCTACTTGTTGCAAGTAGCACACTCAAAGTCTGTGGCACTCTTCCAGTCAATTAATTAATATGCATCTTAAAAGTGTGGCTAATAAAAATAAAGTAAAACACTTTTGCAACACTTCAGCAATTAGCATAATTAATTCTGTGGCTGCCTCTCTCTGTTGGTGCCACTTTGCTTAATGCACTCGGAAGCGCAAATTTTTAGCACATTTTCACGGACTCTGAACTTAAACTCCATTTTAATTTGAGTTCGGGTAAAAGTTTTCTTCTTTCCCTTCCCCCTCTCGCTCTCTCTCTCCTTGGTTTAGGTGTCATTAAAAGTTGGAAAAAGGCTTTGGTCGAGCAGCTGCCTTCAATGTTTTGCTGCCCAAATGCACATAAATTATAGTGAATGCGAAAGTTTTGTGCATGCTCTTAATACCTGAGAGAATAGGGTATATGCGACTAGTTACTTTTTGGTTGAAGATTTATTACAGAATAATTGGGCAACTTGATTATTTTGTCTGTTTCGGTTATGTTAAAGCTAAATTGATTCCATTAAAAGACTTCTTTAAATGTTTTCCAACATTCATTAAAAATTTTGATGAGAGTTGCAGTTACAAATTATAAAACAAAGCCCTTTTAATGGCTTAAAAATCGATTTTTAGCAATGAATAGATATTTATTACTAATCTATTTTTAACAGTAAATATCTTTTTATAAATGTATTTTATAGACTTGTATGCAATTTAAAATAATAAATCAATTCAAAGTTCTAAACTTACAAATCATCAAATCTTTTCAACCATTTTTCTCGAAATGCCTTACAGGGTATCTGCATAGTTTTTCATTTCAGAAACTTTGTCTATGCATTTAGCTGTGACCAGTCAGGAGCAGAAGAGGAAGCAGCTGCACTAGTTTTGTAGTTGTAGTAGAAAAAGCAACAATAGTAAAATACTTTAAGCTGCTTTTTGTTTTAGCTACTGTAACTTTTTGCGCCTTATCACAATTTACACACATCTTCACACACAAGCATGCACACATCCTCACACACACACACACACAGGCGTTTGTAATACAATAAACGCTGCCTAGGCATAAATATATAAAGGAGAGACAACAGCTGCAACAGCCTCCTCTGGAGGCAAATTCAATAAAGCCGTTGACCGCCCCACATGAATATTCCAAGTGAATGGTTAGCAGAGAGTGAGATAGATATAGAGAGAGAGAGAGGGAGACAAATAGAGGGAGGTGAGTAGGAGCAAGGACTCTAAATAGGCGTGTCTGTGCATGTGGCGCAATATTAATGCTATCAGCAAGTTACCAACACACACATTCACACACACACACACACTCACACGCACGAAAGCACACACATAATTTCAATTAGGCCAAGTTGAAGCTCACATCGACGTGTGGCTAATTAAGCGCCTGAAATCTGCTAAGCACAGCTTTTGGGCCAAAACTTCATTAGGCCTTGGCACGAGAGCAAGTGATAATTGTTGTTATTGTTGTTGCTGCTGCTGCTGTTGTATTTCGATTGGCAGACAATTAAATTATGCTTAGACTTGGCAAAGTTGCGTGCTGCCCGCATAAGTATGCTATAGAAATTTGTTAGCCCAGTTAACGCCATGCGAAACAATCAGTTTATTAAAGTGGTAGCTTTGCGTTCTAACTTAATAACTATCAAGTTAATTGTATTAAATAAAGACTGAAAATAAAGGCAATAGAATAGCAGTTTTTATGACAATTGGCAATACACATTAAACTGGTTTAAAGCAGCTCTTGGTTAACACTTTAGTGGCAACATTAAAGCAACTTTATAAGAATTTGATTCTATTGCATGACCTTCAGCCACAGTATGGTCATAAAAGCATATTGGTTGGGGTTTCCTATTAGCCACATTCTCTCTGTATTGCTATCTCTGCTTCTCACACGCATCTGAACACGCTTAATGTGCTATTAGCCAACTTGATTTCACTATGCATAGTCTATTGTTGCTCTTGTTGATGTTGTTCCCTCGGGTCTGCTTCATTGTGGTTATTTGTTATGCTGCAAATTAGCCAAGCCAATTAGTGTGCAGATAATTCAATTCAATGCCTTTCTGACTTTGCCCACAACCAACCAGCGAACACCAACAACAACAACAACAACAGCCCCGAAACAACAACAAAATTAAGCACAACGCTTGCGTTTTTAATTCAATTTTAAATGTGTATAAAAAGTGTTATAGCCTCTACAGAAATATGGCCAACACTAAAAGCCACTAATGGAGCTTTTATATAACTCACAATTTAATTAAAATGAATGCGGTCAAAAATCAGCGCTTGCAAATAAAAAAAAAACACCACAAAAAGAAAAGACTTTTATAATGGAAAATTCATAAATCAAATTTAAACAGAACAGAGCTTCAAGACTATAAATATTCAAAT
This sequence comes from Drosophila putrida, assembly GCA_037043535.1. Classification (NCBI taxonomy): domain Eukaryota; kingdom Metazoa; phylum Arthropoda; class Insecta; order Diptera; family Drosophilidae; genus Drosophila; species Drosophila putrida. The sequence continues at coordinate 3,661,609 of JBAMBI010000470.1, forward strand.
TAAAATATCACCAAAGAGAAAGACTCTTTTAATAAAAAATTCATAAATCCATTTAGTTTCTTAACAACGTTATGTGACAAAGACTATTAAATAAAATGTAATATTTTCACATTAAAAACAAAACTTTCTATAATGAAATTCGCACAAATCAAAGTGGAGAAGTCAAATAAATTGTATTAAAAGGTCAAAAATATTTAAATTAAAAATAAAAGCTTTTTATTTTTGAAATATTATAAATCAATGTAATTTTATGTCACATAAAGTGATTTTGTAATTACAGGTTGTAGTCAAATTGTATATCCTTTAAGGAATGAGTTTAGGAGACATGATATTTAATTACACTGTTCAGTCTGTAAAATAAACATAAATTATCGCTGCTTAGTTTAAGCAAGTCTATCAAACTTGAAAACTATCTGAAAGAGCAGTTAATTCACACGAAATCAAAGTATCTTTGCATTTTAATTAATACTAATAATTTTCATAACAATATGGAATATGTTCAGCACTTTGCCCCGCCTTATTATTTAAATGAAAAACGGAAAAAAACGTTCGAAGCACATCGATAATTCATAAAAACAAGTTGATAAAATAAAAAGCATAAATTCTCATTAAAAGTTATTGCATTTGTTTGGCAGTTGGCAGCCTGACAACAGCAAGGACATGAGAAAACTTTTACGGCTAACGACGATAGCGATGGGAAAAGCTCTAATTCGGATATGGATGAGGACTCTAGCTTTGTCTCCTTGGACTTGGTCATGGTTCATTCAGTGTGCGGAAGACAAAGAGAAAACGACAAATGACATGCGGACATTTGATAGCCATTCCAAGATATTTCCAGAGTCAAGCCACAATCATAAATCACAAAGTCCGAAAGTCAGAAAAAGAGTCAGAGAGTGTTGCATGCAGCATTAATGGGGCAACAGATGGAGGACACTCACTCATTCAGGATGTTGAAGCTATATTTCTCTGGGTCCTGTGGCAATTTAAATAAATGGGCGATTAGTTGAAACCCTCAAGCAAAATCGATTGATATCTAATGAGACCCAATTGTTGCAAGACTATAAACAGACAACAAGTTGACAACAGCAACAACAAGAACAACAAGAACAACCATAATAACAAACAACAATGATAAACTCATCAAGTTCATTGACCGTTAAATGGGAAAATCAAATCAATGAGTCATCAAAATTGTTTTGCCAACTTGTTTGCCAACTTTCTGTTCCTCTGTTCTGTGCCTCTTTCTCTCCTTACCATGATCATTATGATGACATTGTGAGTTGCCGTTTTTAAGTGGTTTATAAAGTTTTTAGTGCGTGACCCAATTGTCTTGAACAAGCTGTTGACTTGTTGGGGTTGTGGCTTTTGGCTATCAAAAGTTATGTCTAATTAATGGCATCTACTTTATTGATGATCAGATAATGCAATTACTTCACTGATTTTCTTCTAATTGTTTAAAGTAGATAGAAAGGTTTGAGTACTCTACGTGAAAGGAGCCGAGTCTGATAATTTAATGGAAAACTGTAGGAGTTTCTAGTTATGTACTGAAAGAATACTCAAAGAGTGAGTACAACTAACTGTCTACCAACATTTAGATTTATAAAAGTTTAACCTAAATCTCAAACAAAATAAGAGTTATTTAATTCATCAATAAAAAGAAAACTACCAAGATTTTCACTCTTGAAAAGACTAAAGGTGACTAATCTAGATTTTATATATTGTTAATAAAATAGGAAAATAGCTAAAAGTTAACTCGATTTATTAGAAAATTCCTTATTGCATTATTAACCCAAACTAACCTTAGTAAATATTTAAATAATTGATTTAATAGAGAAATATAATTTCAATTTGCTCTAAGTCCAGTTTAAAGATTCTCATTTGATATATTAATTGGCAATCGTACAACAATGCTTATCATGCAATCGAATTGTTAGATGAATTTGATAAATGATGTCATCTTATGACAATTTCAATTACAATAATTGTCCATTTCCACTTTCATAAATTGAAAACACGAAACTTTCACGATGCATGCAAATGACAGCAGACAAAGAGCCTTCAACTCGAACCCAAACCAAGGCGAACATTGACAAATAAAACAATGTCCCGTTGCCCCAATGCCTCGACCACACATTGACCCAATGCCCTACTGTCTGAATAACCTTTGGTCCCCCTCTGCGACCCCCTTTCATTTTCCTACTTGGTGGGGGGCCTAACAAAAGCGCTTAAATTAATTGATCGGTGAAGCGGGCGAGTCGCTGTTGAAAGTCCAATAAACAAAATGTCGTCTGGTTAAAGTCAACCCCGAGGCCGAAGGTTATCATAAATTTGCCCAAAGGGATTTCCGTTTCATTTCCATTCTTTCTTCATTCAAAGCGGTCCCCTGTTGCATTGCTCCTATCATTTCCCTCATTTTCACTCAATTTATTCAGGCAACTTGAGGCTTTGTGGTTTCTTCGAACCTTCTAGAAAAATTGCCAAAAAACGTACACAAAAAAGGCAAAAGTAACAACATTTCAAGTTCAAATTGAATTACGTATTTTATGGATGCGGTTTATCGATTGCTTTTTGTAGAAGTTTCACAACGTTACGAGTTAGGAAAGTCACGAGATACCTCAGATCAATTATCAGAGTACATTCAAAACTCTCTAATTACAGCTCTTCTTACCTTTCCAGTTTTTTCTTTCCTACTTTTTTTTTGCGACATGGAAAATCACTTAGAGTTCGCTATTACACCTGCTGAAATTTATTGACAACACTTGAGAGGGTCATAAATACGAGCCCAAAATGTTAACGAGCCTGTCACGCTGCCCCATAAATTAAAGCCAGCTTCAGCTTCTCTCAACGCAACAAATCATCGTCATCATCATCATCATCATTATTATCATCATCATTATCATCATGGTTGAGGTTTCAGTGTTACATTTCTGGGTATATCAGGGTCACATTATTTTGGCATCATTGGGCCATGAAAATGCCTATTTTTTTCCATGTCCAAGCACCTTAATCGCAAACATATTGACTCTGCACCAACAGCTAAATGAGAGTGTGACAGAGAGAGAGAGAGAGAGAGAGAGGAGGAGAAGGAAGGTAGTGCGAAAGAGAGGCACGTGGCTCTCTTATCAATAAATTACCAGTCACAGGCCTGACAACAACAGCATCGAATAAACATTGTTATGTAAATGCAACGCTGATAAAGTCATGACTCTACGTCTATAAATCACAGACGCGAGGCACAACAAAATATATAGTACTATATAATCATAGGAAATTGCGCCGCAAAGTAGGCAGCGGGAGAAAATGGCAGAAAACATATGTCAAGTGTTTGTTAAATCTAAAAGATAAAGTGACAAAGTGCAACTTGTAACACTCCCAAGAGTTCATTTAACATATAAATAAAAATATATCATTCAGTCGGGAGAGCCCGACAGTAGCATACCCTGGGGTAGTAGAAAACGCCACACAAATTTTCTTATAAACATAAAAAATACATTTTTAAATGTATAACAATAATTTAAAAAAATTCAAGAATTTAAGCATGCTTTTACTGGGATTCGAACCCAGATCTCCCGTCTGAGTACGTGGCAATATACCCCCAGGGTATAAAAACAGCTTAAGAAACGAAGCTTGTTGTATTCTATGTACTACAACAAGCTTACGTATTAACCAATTGGGAATTATCCATTCAAATTTCTTATAATATTCCTTTTAACTCTTACAATTTTAATTTGGTCCCATTAAATAAGATGTTTCCACTTGCAACTAATTTATTAAGCTCAGTCACGTGGGAGTCCTTTTTTTGACGTTTCTTTCTACACCCGGAAATACATTTATCTTAAAAAACGTTGCCAAATACGGGTACAAAAACGCAATTCATTTTCTCTCATTTTTAATGGTTTTTTTCTTTTACTTTTTGCCATGCAAATGGCAAAACGAGCCAGCAATTTAAAAGTGCTAACAACAACGTCACAAAAAATTAGTAAATCTAAGTTATGTGAAAGTATTCGCGTAGACCATACCCTTTAAAATAATTGATTCTATATGAAATACTTAAAATATGTAGAAAACAGCAAAACAAAATAAAATTTAGAATTTCAAAGTTAGGCTTGAAAATAATTTTAAGAAGCAATTGTTATAAATTGTAGGTAAAATATCGCTTTATTTTGTTGGAAACATATTAAAAAGAACATGTACAACTTAAAATATAAAACTACGTTAAGTATTTAATCGAAGAGTTTTGATGACAAAGTTCAACTAAAAAATCGCTTTAGTTTAATAGAGGAAGTTCTGTAAAGACTAAATTGAACATCACAGATTATATCGTTAACTTTCAGACAGGCTCATAAATATCTTTTAAGTCTACCTCCATAAAGATAATTTCTAACTTCACATAGCTTAAATGATACTTCCCACGCCCACTTTAGGTTCATAGGGTATACACAAATTACCCAAAAAGCAGTGGACGTTAATTTTTAGCACTTCAAAGCACCAAACAAAAAAAAAAGGCGGTGGCAAATTTCGCACGTCATTTTAAGCTGGCAACAAATTTGTAATGCAAAGTTTGTTCAAAATGCGTTAAAATACGACAATTGACTGAGGGCCCAACCAAATAAATAGAATTGTAAGCAGAAAGAGAGAGAGAGAGAGAGAGAGAGGGAGTGAATAAGTTGAATAGAAAAAGATAGCTAGAGAGAGAGAGAGAGGTAGATAAGAAATCTTTTGCTACAAGCAAATGTCAGCCACAAAATGAAATTCAAATAAATACACACACACACACAATAAAGGGAAAACCCAACACACACACACACACACATATGTATATTTGTATATGTACATTTGGCAAAAGGCAAAACAATTTCATTATGTGCCACAGGCAACGGCATGGGAACTTAGAGACAACATTGTGGCAGGATTTTCCACACACACACACACACACCAACACACAAGCAAATATAGTACACAAGGACAAACACGCATCAATGAAATTGAAAACTGCTACTGGCAGCAAATATTCGAAAGATACAACTGATGAACTACATTTTTGCAGAGCTACGAAGTCAATATACACTTAACTTCGTTTGACTAAGTACTTCATGTCTAACTATAACTTTTATGAGATTATCTTTTACATTTCTACAAGTCCTCCAAATATAAATTGGTTTTGATTATCCTTTAACTACTTTTTACTTTGATTAACTATTTATTTATTTAACCGTCTACAAAAATTAGTAATTAAATAACAAATTAAATTTAAAAATAATAACGTTAAATTAACTTAAAATTTAAATTAAATTTACTAGAGTTGAAAAGCTTAAATCTGAGGTATACAAAAACTATAATTGATGCAACATTTGTTGCGGGGATTGAAAAAAAAAACCAATCAAACCAATAAAGGTGAAATATATAAAATCACTGTAAATTTAAGATCACATAGAGTGTTCAGAAATATACCGGAGATGACAGAAAAGAGAACTCAAATTGTTTAAAGAAACTACACTTATTTATAATTTTCCTCTCTTATTAGCATTGTTTTATGTTAACATAGTTTTTATTTTAAGAATTTAATTCAAAAAATATTGAAACAATAAAATATAAGAACAAATGCTTGCTTTTCACATTATGCTTTCTTAAGTCATCTATTTCTTTTTAATATTTATTAATATTTTTTCGCACATAAAAGTTAAATTAAAGAAAATTAAACCAGAAAAAATTATATGTATCAGTTATTGAGAAAATCCCAGGTATATAATTTCTAGCTGAAGTATTCTGAAACAGAATACATTTTTATTTTTAAAATATGAAATGAGCAATTGAATTAAATAGTATTGAATAATAATAGAATTTACATTTTTAAATAGAACTCGTAGCTTTATTTGATTGACTTCTTTGAATTTGACATAAGTTTCTATACATTTTAAGCCATTTTTGTTTGCGACCTTATATAGACATTGAAAAGATGGGTCTTAGTGTAAAATATAAATGTAATCGAATTATTATAACATTTTCAATAAAATAGAATAATTTTATTTAAAATTACCCAATTTTAAAGTGAATAACTGACTTTTCTTCTGTTCTCAACTGAATTGTGGCCTTTGCTGAGCAAAGATTCCTCCATGTTAACTTAAAAATATATTTAATAATTAAAATTATATCTAATAGACAAACAGCATAGTTTATGACAATTTGAAGATACCCTTGCGAACTATGATGTGTTGAAAAGTGAGGCAAACTTTCTGTTTGGCTTTCTTTTGGGCACATGACAAGCAGGTCAGGTTTTTGCATATATGGGTAAGTAGGTGTGTGTGATGGAGTGTGTGTAATGGAGTGTGTGTGTGTGTGTGTGCGTATGTTGTGTGAATATCGCCATGCAAATCTCGTGAATGGCATTTGTGGATTAAAGGGTTCGTTCCCGAGATTCAGGATAAATGCAAAAGCAATTGTCTCAAGCATTTTTCTTGTCGATTTCAGATGCCACTTGCGGAATTTCTTTTCTGTTGCCACTTCTCCCCACTTCCTGCCTCTTACCGTTACTTGTTCATTGTTGCCACCCCGCGGCGCGTGTGCGCAATTTTGATTTTAACACAAAATTATTCACAATAAAAGTGACAGCTTAAAAGGATTGCTCCCCAAAATTTACAAGTAATCTCAAGGGGGATATTTTCTACACAGCCTCAACATTTTATATTTCTTATTTCTTTCTTGGGTTTTGGGACTCGGGTTTTGGGTTTTGGGGCGTGCGTGCTCGTGCGTGTAATGATCTTGCTTAGACTTGAATGTTGCCACAAAACTTTCACTCGTGTGGCATTAAAAGCCAATTAGCATTAGGCATTTTGTAAGCTAACGCTGTGGCTAATTACATTTCGTATAAAAACTTTGTGTGCTGCCAAAAAGCCACAAGGATAAAGCCAAAAAGTTCTCTAATGACAAAAACATAAAAGTAGCTTACATGCCACAAGCTGGTGTCCCTTTTAACTACATGCTACATTTTAAGTAATTGCAATTTAACTAGTTTTAAATTCAATTTAAAACAGGTTAGCCATACTTCCATCCTTTTGCAGGGTATAAACAATTAAAATAGCTAACGACTCGAAAGGTTTTCCCTGAGGAATATTTTCCATTTTGTTTTTCCCAGTCATAAAAGAGTACGCTCTGTTGGCCATGAAATGTAAGAATGAGGCCGAAAGCGCAAAAAGATAAATGGTTCACACGTTGAGAATGTCACTAATGTAAATGCTATGCCACAGTGCCCCAAAATGTATGCAACACATTCAGCAATAAAGTTAAATTATGCGTCAAAATGAACAGAAAATTTCTTGAGCTCATCAACTGTTTTGTTTTGTTTTCGTTGTTGTTGTTGTTGTTGTTGCTCTGTGTCTCTCACAATGATTAATTATAATGTAGACAACACCTTGTAGAACCCCAACCCCTACTCTCAAAAGAGGCACAGGAAACGGATGAGATAGCACTTAAAAACACACCCATAGTCACACACAAGCACACACACTAATTACACCTTTTGCTCATTAAAAATTGACATGGGTATTATGATTTTATAGAAACTTATGTTACACATAGAAAATGGAAACTTCTACTCGATAACGAATATAATATATACATGTGTGTGTATATCAATATAAATATCAAAATTCTAATAAATCCGGAACTTTTTTGGAAATAACTCTCAAAGCTTATTCCTAGCAGAGGATCCAAAACTTAATTTTAAAAAAACTTGCTGATAGAATGTACTGTATATTAAAATTTTAAACTAACAATGTATCCATCAAATTCCATTATTATTGGGTAATAAACAACACTGTGTTTAGAACTACATTTTAGTATTAGGCAATCAGCCTTATTACGGGGTACCTTATAGTCTAGCAAGCTCGACTAAAACCGACTGGAACCTTCTACTCGATAAAGAATATACATATATGTATGTATATCAATATAAATATCAAAATTATAATTAGTTCTACACTTTTGTGGAAATAACTCTCAAAGATTATTCCTACAACCTTAAAAGAGGGTCCAAAACATTTTAGTATTAGGCAATCAGCCTGAATACGGGGTAACTTATAGTCCAGCAAGCTCGACTAAAGCGTTCTCTCGCATTTTATGAAGCGTTTATCGACAGAAACAAACAAATAAGCGCGATAAAAAAATAGAGAAAGCATCGAAAAAAGATTAGCGATTCTAATTGGTTGAAGTGATTTAGGCGAGAACTCAGCAACTGCCAAATAAATGTAGCACAAGGTTGAGCAAAAAACACAGACAGACAGAGAGCGAAAGAGAGAGAGAGAAAGAGACAAAGAGATAGATAAGTGAACTGCCAATTGCTGTTGGAAACGAAGTCAACAAAAAGTCGCCTGAAATTGCAGCTGCAGCTTCAGCAATTGCAATTGCAATTGAAATTGATATGTATAAAAGGATCAGGTTCGTTTCCCAGAGTCCTTGTAATTGTCCTTGCCACAGCTTGGGGCAAGTGGTCAACTAACCGCTGCACCTTGATGCAGTATTGAGCAGTTCAACATAATAGTTGACCCCGAAGCATTGGCATTGTTCTCACTGAGAGTGTTTGGAATTTTGATAATGTTGGTTACGTTCAAATATGAAATATGAACAGGGAACGATATATGAATGAATAATGCACCTATAGATAATGCATACTCCTACATATCGAATAGTATGTTTGTGGCACAGTACAGGAAACTGACATGACATAGCAGCAGTAAATTATGCAAGGCATTTTCTTTTTTTTCTTTTTTTTTTGCAATTGAAATTGCATTCCAGAGTGTGACAGGACATACGCAGGATACGCACAGGCTGTTACTGTTCCTGTCTGCGACTGGCAACATGTCGACTGCAGTCGCTGTTTGAATCACTGTCGCATTTGAATTTACATTTGTATGCAAATCAAACCAATTCTCACATACTTCTTGCCTAAAAAACGAAGCCATTTTCAGTGCAATTTTTATCTATTTATTTATCATTAACTAAAGAAAACTTTTTCCAATTAAGTGCTAAGCTTTTTAAGTAACAATTTAAATTGACAAATATGTATTTATTTTTAATTTTATTTTTTTTTTTGTACTTTTTACTTTTTAAGTTACATTTCAATCCTTACTGCAAAAATATGTGTACAAATATTTTTCCACTATTAAAATTAATAAATTGTTTGAAAACATTTGCATAGAAGAAAACAGTTTCGTTTTTTTTTTGGATGGCAGTCAAAATGACATGACAACAATTTTCATTGACACATTTTCTTGTTGAACTTCAAGTGCATTTGTTTGTGGAAATTGTATGAAAACAGCAAGTGAATTCAAACTGAACTTGGCCAACACCTAATGTAATGTGGAAGACAGCTCGATTGCTTCCAAACAAAGTAAGTAGCAAACCGAATAGAAGTTGCCTTCTAAGCTGGAGACAAGTCCTTCCACCAGCGCCGAAAGGAAATGCGCCACAAAAGTGCCATTAAAATAAAACGTGCTCAAAGTGCTGACGTGTGTCCTCAGAATGAGGATATAGGGATGAGAGACGGGACAGAGGGAAGCGGATAAACGGGTGGAGTTGAGGGATCTCAGTCTACGTACTCGAAAGTCAACGAAAACACAATAAGCAGTAGCTCGAAGAATGTTGGACGAGAACATATCCTGTAATTAAATTCTATACAAAATATTGTGGGAAATATTCTTATATAATTACTATAAATTTTGACATAAAAAATAGTAATAATTATGCAAAATAAATAATAATAAATAAATAATAAATAAGGAATCGCAAATGTGTAGAGTTAATATAAGGAATTATATCTGAAAAACAATAACTACTCTTTTTTATAATAAAAATAATATATAATATATATTTAATAATAGAAAAAGCTAATTTATTAATATATTAAAATTTATTAAATGATATAAAAAAGTCATTTAAACTGTGATAAAATCATTCTAAATTCAAACAAATATAACCCAATCAAATAAATGCTTAAGGTAATCATGGAAATCTTTTTAAACCTAGCAACCCATCAGTTAATATACCCTTCGCATGTAAAAGACACAAACGAATGCAACGACAATGAGTAAATGGTGGCTAAAGCAACAGCAAAGGCTAAAGCAAACAACGAAGACAACGAAAACAACGGAGACAAGAACGAATGCTGACAAAAAGTGAGCATTAAGAGCGAAGAGCATTTGACGCTCAAAACGTGTAGCGAGTGTCAACTGAAAATCACGTAGCAGACATTTGGCTGCAAGTTGCGTATACGCAGCATGGGACACAGCTACGCAAAACGTTTATTAGCTACCAAAAAGGAGACAACAAATAAGAAGAGACAGCAGAGGGAGAGTTAATAAAACTGAAAGCTAACTGAAAAAAGTTTGAGTTGTTTTTTTATCAGGACCTGAAGACAGACACTTTTCAGCTAATGCCTTTTTAAGCGTCTTGCGTCAATCGGCATTTCAATTGTTGCCACACAGCCTGTGGCAATCATTAGCGACGAGTGCTCAATTAGCGAATTATGCAAGCGACGCAATTGCGATGACAACAAACAACAATGACTTGCAAAATGAATGATGAGCTAAGGATTAAGGACAGACAGACGGTGCCAAGGTCAGCTTTATGAAGTTAATAAATCTCCTGTGGTTTTCAGACGGCATTAGTATATACTATATAGTATATGCAATAAATATACGAAGAGTATATCATAAAAAAAGGCACCGTCATGTTCACTTATTAAGCGAGAGCATTCATTGTGTGCGTCTGTATGCTCATATCCTTTGTGACCTCGCATATGCAAAACGACAAGTGCCCAGAGGATCTTGATTCCCGATTTCCCGATGTCACAAACGCTCATTTCTATAAACTGCTTTTGACAAGCAACTGCATTCAATTTTTCATTAGCTTATACAAAGTGCCTGCGGGAGCCTCGTAACCAGATGACTACGTGAAAAGCAGCACAGGGGAAAATGCTACCTTCTCTCTCTTCCACAAACACCAACAACAACAATAACTAATCCGTTGCAACAACTCAACTGACGTTGACACTTGATTTGTTTACCTCACATTCACGTAGGCACCGATGACGTCAATTCTGAACAATTCTCCAAAGTCCTCTCTGTGCAGTCTGTTATTTGCATATCCCTGAGCCTTGTTCGAAAACTGTGCCTATCAGCTGTATAACTATCGATTAATTGGCTATGGGAAATATATGGGTTATTATTTAGTTAAATTGTCATAATTAAGTTGTATGCTTACAAAAAACAAATAGCACCCAAAACAGTTTTCAAAGATTGGATGTATTTAATTTACCTTTATTCAGTAATTTCAGTAATTCTTTATAAATTGGGCCTGTTTTTGGTCTGCCTTTTATTCTAAATCCTATCCAGAAAATTGATAAATTCAAACTCAAAACTCAATCGCAAAATTTCATAAACTTATTATTTTTTCTCATTAAAAAATCAGCAAAGAATGTTTAATTGTTTACAAAATAATATAAATTGAAGAAAATGTGTTTTCTGTTGGTTTATTTTAACGATAGTTCATTATAAAAAAGTGCTTCAGTAAGCAACCATATTTTGTAACTTTACAATTCAAATTGTTTACAATATTTGGCATCATAATTAGATTAAAATTTTAGCTACAGAAAAGTAATACTTTGCATTCGCCAGCGATGACGTCAATGGCAATCGTCAGAACTTACTCAGATTTCGAAACTTAAGGCAATTGCTTGAACTGATCCCACGCATATCCTTTCAGCATATCATTTTCGCCCACACCTTTAGCTAAAACTAAATATAATAAAGTCTAATTAAGATGTAATTCAGACATCACGTCAGATTATATTCGCCTTGTTCCCTCTCTTGTAACCTGATTTTCAGCTACTCTTTGCCAGGATTCGTGTCGTCCTGCGACTGTCGACTGCTTCTGCTCATCTACGGACATTTGTCAATTAGCCGTCCATTTGCAGTGACAGCTTTTCCCTTCCCTTTTGCCACTCTCATTCCCATTTCCCCATTTCTCTTATTTCTATAGAACCCTTGGGAGTTGCGCTTCCTGGAAATGAAATTTCAGATTCCGGGGAATCACATTTCCACATAATTTTCACCGTTTCTTTAATTTGATTTGCTTGTAAAATTATTCTCGTTAATTAGACAAATCCGCTTACATTGTTCTATGTTGGTTTCTGTAGAAAATATTTGTTTTCTCTCCTCCTTTCTGTTGCTGCTATTTAATTTCATTGGCTTTGATTTTTCTCTTGGCCAAAAAATAAAATAAAAAGTTGACGCAAGCTGTACTTGCATTAAATGATAAAGCTGTTAGATTGTATTAACCGATACCAGCCAATCTATCAGTTCGGTTGAGATATCTTAGGAATTAAAAAAGTTTATCATACAAACAGTTAATTTGGAACCCATCGTCAAAGAAGGACCTACACCACGTTCATCAGGATTCAAAATTTAAAAGCCTAAGGGGTCTTTATTTACATATATCAGATATATCATATATCATACAAATATATTTTATTTGTCATGCATCCTTTTATGTAGTACATATTCCTCTGCAAGGTTATAAATATGTAGCACAGTTTTCAGCTCAATATTTGCAAGTAAAACACAATTAAACATTGGCATCTCATTTTCTACCATTACGATATAAACCACACCCTTTTAATACAATCTACTTCCCCCTCTCTCTCTCTCTCTCTCTTTCTATCTTTTCTCCTACTCTCTTTTTCACATTGCCATTCAATTTGCGGGGAAGCACACAGAATTATTGTGTCAATACAATTGCAGTTCGCTGTTGTGTCTCATGGTAAACAAATTGCGCAACTGAAAATGACCAGCAAAAATATTGTGACAAGTTTCAAAAACAAACAATTTTATTATGTCAAGTTCGGTTTTTTTCTGATTAAATGCATAATTAAAATTTCTGTTTGCTGATACAAATAATTATTATACAAGAACTTGGCATGAATGGTTCATAAAAATTGCCTGTTAATAATATTATATATTATCTATTAGTATCTTACACTTATAATAATTCGTATAACAAAAATAGTTTCCCACGAAAATGGTTTGTTTTTGTTATAAAAGGGACATCCATAAATAGATAATAAACTTATTTCAATACTCTAATTATTGATTATCTAATAATTTATTTTAATAACTTTCCATAATAATTCAACAATCAATCTTTAAAACTTACCTCCTCCAAAAGCGTTAGTTGATTTAAATCAAACGTTAATTCGTTTTCGCGCCTTTCTCTTCGAGCACAAATCACGGGAACGTTGTTCTATTTTCTAATGTTCAGGAGGTCAATCAAGCACAATCCTAAAGGGAAAACAGCAAATTGAAGCGTAATTATTTTGTCCTAGCTACGACGCATTTCCCGTGGCATTTTCCTGGCACTGGGTCAGTGGCGCAGCATGGGAGTTATTTTTATTTTTGTTGTTCTTGTGTTGTTTGGTCTACGCCAAGTAATCAGAATAATTAAATGGTCTTAATGGGTCGAAGGACGCGGCGCGCCAAAAACAAAACAATTGTAGAATTTTACAATTTGAGTAGGAGTTGAGAGCGTTACAGAGAAGGATAAAGAGAAAAAGAGAGAGTAAATTTGAAAAAGACACGCAAAAGAAACTTGTAATGCGCATTTTAAGCAACTAAGCATAATTATGCTTTAATTATGTTTTCAATTTGTGCTTTAATTCGAACAACCCTCGCACTAAGCTCCTAAGAAGTAAGTTGGCCTGCGGCAAACCGAAAGGGCCAAAACAACCAAATAACAACAACAACAGCCAAACAGACGCCATATGCCGGCATGGAAGAACAAGCACACACACATACGAGCGTGAGAAGAAACAACACAACAACGGTCAATGGAGAGATAGAGAAGTCCAGCAATAGACCATGTACACCCACGCTCAACGTTATCAGTGCATTACTTCTTATCACTAACACTGCCGGCTATGACAATAATATTAAATATGTACGCGAGACAATTTTACGCGCGATAAGTGAGAGAGCACAACGCAAGCCGTGTGTGGTGCAGCTGTTTATGAAATGAAACTGACGCCGCAGCGGCGCCACCTGCTGCAATGCACCGTGCTCCAACAAGAAGCTCCAAAAAATGCCAAATGCTTGTATTAAATACCAAATTTATATCCTGTATAGCGTTGCCAGACGAATTAGTTGCGCGGGCAATTTAAGCTGCGAGACATATGTAGCAATGCACATACACGGTACTTACTTATAAGCAATGTTTAATGCAGCAGCAAAGTAAAAATTATATGTATTTGTAGAGTGCACAAAATACTTTTATGCTGTTGTAACTATAAAAAGATAATTAGTAATTACAATTTGCATTATGAACAGAACAGAACAAATTGTTTTCAAGGTGACCATTTTCTTGGTAAACGATATAATACCATAAATATGGTCACTCTGAAGCGCGATGGCCGCGACTATCGATAGTGCCATCGATAACTTCCCACCTACTTCTGCTGCTGCTTGGCCAAAGAAATTCTCTCGGAAGAAAAACAACAAAATTGGCAAAACCGCGTGCAATTCAATGTAATAAAACTATACAAAACGTAAACACAAGTGTGCTGCAGCAGTTAAAAACCATGCAAGCGACTAAATCGCGAAACTTAACTGCTTAAAAGTGGATGAAAAAAGTGCGCGTGTTTGTGTGGTGCCCTGTGAAAAGAGTGAGGAAAATATTCGCCGCCGCAGCCGTGAGTGTAAACGGAGCGCAAGAAACAGCTAAATAATAGCAAAGAGCATAAACAAGTAAACAATTGCCGCTAACAGTGTAATGTGCTGAGTTCGAGACAAGTTTCAATAATGTCCAAAACGATTGAAGCCTTCGATGAGGAACTGTTTGAGACGCGCCTGGAGGGCCTCAAGGACACACAGGACCAAATCCAAGAAATGTCCAGCTGGTGTCTGCAGCATCGTCTCAATCACAAAAAGATCATACAATGTTGGCTTAATGTTTTCAAACGAGGTGCGTAACAACGGTTTCCCCGCTTTTAAGTGTATATCTTACAAACCATTACATACCCTACAGTTCGCGTAGATCATCGGTTGGTTCTCTTCTACCTGGCCAATGATGTTATACAGTACAGCAAGCGTAAGCGTTACGAGTTCGTTGAATGCTGGGCAACTGCCCTGCAGAGAGCCACCACAATGGTGCGGTAAGTAATAGTGAACGACTGCGAGATACCCTGTATATGTTGAGAGAGAGATGCATTGTAAAGATTAAGCTATGATTATAGCTATTCATAGGGTAAAAGGGTTGTTTTCTACTCGTTGTAATATGTAACGTATCCCTGTTATATATATATTCATATTCTCGACCAGCATCAAAAGCCAAGTCAAATATATTCATGCTATGTTCATCTCTATGAACTTGTAGATCTTGCATACTTTGAGAGCTGAACCCCATGCAGATCAAATTGATTTTACAAATTTGACACGCTTGATTGCGCCCCTCAAATCGGAGCAAGTTTCGCCACAATTTTTAAAATAGAACAATGCTAAAGACTCCTACATAATTTTAGCCATATCGGTAGCTATAGGTTTCTTAGGCAAATCGAGCTTAGACTATAGAAGCTTAAAATGCTTAGATACAATAAAAGCCAAACATATATTCAAAAGACGGCAGTTCACGCTAGTGACGAATCGTCAAGTGCAATAGAACAATCCAATTGCTACGATAATTCCATCAACTGAATCTTTTCTGCTTGTTATTAATTATTTTCCTTTCCTCAACACAGCGATGACCGTGTCAAGGGTAAAATTCTGCGAATCTTTCAAATTTGGGAACAGCGCGAAATCTACAATGAAGAATTTCTTAGTGATCTGAGCGGATTGCTTAATATAGCGCCGCCAAAGAAGGCAGCCGCAAACACTGAACCTGGCAGTGAATATCAGAGTACAACACTGATTGCACAGGTCAGAGAATGTGTTGAATTGGCCGAGACGACAGACAAGAGTATGAAGAAGTTACCAAAGCCACCAAATTTTGAAATCGAAGCCATCAAACAGCAGCTAAAGGATAAAAGTCATTCCGGCGACATTGAAAAGGAGCTGGAACGTTGTGTGGCCTTCATCCAAGCGTACAACAAGAATCTACAAAATGAGATTAAATGCCGGAAAGCCGTAATGGAAACGATCGAGGCGGCCAAAAAATTCTATGAACATCAGGGTCGCGAAGTTAAAGTAGTTGCAAGTGTAAGTTGTAATAAAAAGTAGCTATAATTACAGCTAATTTAATTTTCATACGTTTTTAGGCCTATAAGAGCTTTGGCACTCGCATTAAGATTGTCAAACGTAAGCTGGATGAGGTAATACCCACATTGGCTAGTCCAATACCCTCACCGGATATCAATGCACCGTCGCCGGAACGCGATGCAGATCTTCAATTGCCGGATGAAAATAATTCACCGCTGGGCGTGGTAAGAATATGAGTTACAGTTAAATTGGTTTAATTGCACATCTACATATATGGCAAATTTTAAAAATTATATAATTTGAAAAAAATCGGTATATTTTTTGAAAATATACTTTTGCTGCTTAGGAACAACAATTTACTGAATGTGAAGTAAATATTTAATATTTAAAAGATATATAAATATTTAAGAGAAAGCTAACAAATTCATTGGGCAAAGCTGTTTTTAAAATAAAACATTTATTTTAATTTAATTTTTTAATATTTTTTAAAATTTTCAAAATTGTTTTCCTTATTTTATACATGGTTTTTTTATATCGTAGTTGTTTCTGTTGCTTAGATCTGAGATATAGATCTATATGGCTTACCTATTTTCAAAAACAAGAAATTCCATATTTTTATTCTTAATGAAAGCAGTTTTCTGACATAATGTTACTTCCAAAAAATGTTCAAAATATAATAAGTTATATATTAGATGTGCAATTAAGCTAATTATTTTACTATTGCTGACAAGAAAAACAATAATATTTATATCGTCTCCGACATAGAACTTATTCAGTGGCAGCGGTCTCAATGGATTTGCCAGTTACTTGGATGGCGGACAGCTGCCGTTTGACATCAATGACTTTAAGCTCGAATCCAGTGGCAAGGATCGAGGCAGTGCCATCGAGGTTATTGGTTCCCGTTCAGATGATGAGAGCTATACGCCTGGTGGTAGTTTTTATAAGCCAGAATCCTTAAGCAGCAGCTATGGAAGCAGCAATGCAAATGGCAACAGTGTCAGTGGGATTCCTGGTCTGGGTGGCAACAATGCCAATGATGAATACAATCCTGTCCAGGTCCAGACAAGTTATGGCAGTTTGCTGCCACCCCCAGCGCCGCCTATTTTTGGTGATTCGTCACAAGAGTATGCTCCCCGCTGCCGCCACATCATGGCTATGGCCAGACGGAGAATCAATATACGCCCGCGCCTTTAAACAGCAATCAGATGGCACCACCACCACCAATGCCACCATCATTATCATCGGGAAACAGTGTGGATGATTTTAATAGCACCTGGGACATGAGCATGACATGGACGCCGCTTGACAGCAGCTTAAATAGCAGCGGTGCCAGCTCCAGTTATACACAACAATCCCAATCGACGCCCCACTCCCCACCACATTTCGAGCGCAAGGGAAGCGGTGCCCCCATTGAGTACAGTGAACATCATAATGCCTCAGCTTTGGGAGCCCAGGATGTGGATCATCGCACAGTTCAGTTGCCGCCAGCTTTTAATTTTCGACCCAAGACAGCATTGAGCGATGAACAAACCCGCCAGCTGGTGGACATTGATCATAGGAATCTAATATCATTGACAGGATCGCCAGGCGGCGCTGAAAAGGTGCGATTTATATTATAGAGAAAATGGAATTTTCTTTAAAATTTAAGCTATAATTTTAAGTCAATCAAAATAATTTTGTAAACCTTCAAATTCATTATTAATGGTCTGTTTACCAGCCCTTTTCCATATGAAAAGTGGGACTGTAAGTTTTCATTGGTTCCATTTATTCCATTGGTCAACTTGTCAGGTTTTACTTTAGAGAATTGTGCAAATAAATTAAACAATCCTTTTTTTTTTGCAGAATTTTGGCGGAGGAGATGTAGATTATCGCACAGCATCTTCTGGGAAAAGCGAGGAAAGCGGCAGTGCCATACGCAGCTTGGGTAACAGTCCACCAAGAATGGCGCCCCCAGGCAGTTATGTTAAAAAGACAAGTTCGCCACATAAATCGAATGCCAGTAAGCTTCAAATTTTAAATATAAATGTATCTTCAAAAATGTACACGCCATTATACATTAAATTTGTAGGCTCCTCTTCTGAATCGGATCGTGTTGATGGATCTGCTCGATATGATCCCGCAGATATGGTTGTTGACATGGACATGTCAGATGAAGACTTGGAAGAGTCACAGCGAGGTATTAATCATAGACAAACTTAGCCAAATTTGTTAGCTTTAGTTGTAATAACACCTTCTATGGCAGATGGAAATGCAGAGCAACTGCAACTGGAGAATGCTGATGGTGAGCTGGATGCCAATGGCGCTTTGACACCTTCTCGTCCAGCGTTATTGGAAACGCCGCCAGAATTTAATTGGGATACAAACAGCAGTTTCCTAGGAGCAACAAACACTGGTAACATGCAGGACATGCAGGCCGATGGACAACAACAACAGCAGCAGCAACAACCACCGTTGCCACCACCACAACAACAACAATGGAATCAAATGCAACCGCCCATGCCCTGGAATGGCAATGAGGGAAACAATGGACCATCCGGTGTGCCGCCACCACCAAGATCTCCATTCTCTGGCGGACCATTTCCACCATTTCAACCGTTTGGCAATAGTCCGGATAACATGACACGCGGACGAGGACGTGGTCGTGGCTGGTCGGGACCGTATAGACCCAACTATCAACGCGTGCCGGGACCCTTTGAAGGTGGACCTCCTGGTCCACGTCCGTTCTTTCAGCGTGGTGGCGGTCCAATGCGCGCTGGTGGCGGGCGGGGTCGCATGCGGGGTAAACCTTGGATGTAATTGCGTATTCTAACTTTTATATAAATATATATATACACACACACACACACACACATCCAAAACAACACACACAATTATAAGTGCAAAGTTTTTAGTTATAGTTGACTTATCTCATTTGGATTTTTATCTTAGACACAAAACACACTCTTCCCCACACGCAAAGATTCATACGGAGTAGTTTTAATTGAAATCCTGAAATCAGACGGATCGTTAACTAGTATAAATAAACTATATAGATCACATATTAAAGCTACAGAACGCAATCGGTTCTATCTATCAAACTATATATTTGTAAGCATAAATGCAATTCTCTGATAAATAATTTTATTCTATATTTATAAATACATATTCTTCGCGTGGTCGTTCCCCCAGCCACAATCGTTGTTTCGAGCTAATGTATTAATTATATAAATACATTTTTAAGCAATTTAATGGGGCACCTAAATACAGTTCTTTATAGCACATTTAATAAAATTTAATCTACGAGTTACTTTGAGTAAATTTATTCTCTGCCTTCAGTCATCAGCTGATCAGTCCAATTAAGGACTGAAAATTTGAGTTTTTAATGAGATAAACTTGTCTCATTGCCGACAGCAGTCTCTACAATCTCTTCTGATGTGGTATTTACATAGTTAACGATCCAGAAAGGTTTTCATTCAAAAGCCCTCGACAATTTTCAAAGACTTTGTTTAGTAACAAATTTACTTCCTTAAGTTTAAAGTTCGTTAAGCTTACATTTAAAAACACACGCCTAACAAGTAATAAAATAGATTTAAGAAAAGTATTTTGTAAATATACATAAATGTATCTGTAATTAGAACCAAAATCTTTATGAACTTCGGTCATGCCAAAGTTTAAAGCTCTTCACTAAATGTCTACATATAAAGCAATTAAATAATTATGTATACATACATATATAATAACCAACCCTCTGTTCGGTAACAAAAGAAAGAAAAAGAAAATCTCGTGAAAGGAATTTCAAGTTTAAATAAAGAAAAGTTTCTTTTAAATATTTACTTTAAAAACACCAACAAACTGACCGACTGCTATGGGGGTCTATCTAACAACATTGTGGACAATACGGGGGGAATTACGGGCAACACTCCGTTTATATAGCTCGAATACTTTTTTTAAATTCTCAAAAAAAAAGACTGACGTTAATCATGAACAATTCGATTTTCTATTGGAAAACCTAGGCTTACACTGCTGATGTTATTTATATGCCTTTTTAAATCCATTAGCCGAATAAAAGGGGGGAGGGGCTTTCATTCCAAACTCGAGCTTTACCTCATATCATCTGTTAGTACAAATTTTGCCATAAACAAATCAATTGGCATATTAATCACCCATTTATGGAGAATATACCATATAGTAATCTAGATTGTAGAATACACATAACATCTACGTAGCTCTTTAGTTAGTCTGTAAGTTTATAGAATATTATAGTTAAGCGTATAATTCAGTATTGTAATTATAGAAATAAAAAATTAATGTGATATTTAAAGTTGAAATTGTTGTTTCAATATGAAAACTTCTCAAGAACATTTACCTAGTGTACACTAGGCACTTAGCACTCAGCTCCTAGGGGGGATCTCATGCTTGCACGGCTAGAACCAGTTGCGAATTGTAAGGTGAAAAATGAAAACAAATTATGTTTTTCATTTATGTACACTAGTGTACCTAGTAAAGTGGTACTAATGAAAGAGAGTGATTATTATTATTATTTGTTATTATTGTTTTTACTTCTTGTCTTTTAATTGTTTAAATAGCCTGTTTATTTTAAAAATAATGATCATCTCATGATGCCTTGCATAAATAATTGTATGTAATGTATATTTATATGTATCTTGACAGGATCCTGATGCTACCTTCGACATCAATTGCAACGATTCGGATCCTACGCCTCAGCAGCTTTTAATGATATTTGTTCCTATATTCACATTCAAGTTCACTAACTAGTATTTCTAACTTTTTAGCTGAGCTTTCTATTATAACCTGGTTTAAATCAATTTCCATGTCCTGTTTGACGCAGGATCTAAGACAGCGCATAGTGTTGTTTACCTGTTGACGTTGTCAGTCGGCAGTTAATCACCTCCGTTTAGAGTTGATTTCTGTTCTCGTTCTCGTTGTCGGAAGTCGGAACTCATCAATCGTGTCGGCAAACTCTTGTTTTGACTTCTATCCCAGTTTGTGGGCGTTACTTGCCTACTACTTAATAATATGTATTTGTTAAATAGTAGATGCCGCTGTGTTCTCAAGGATAACCTTTTTTTAGGTCTTAAATATATCAAGCGAACTGATTGATGTGGAAAATTGTGAATTAATGTCCTACATGCTTACCGAGGAAATTCGAAAGAGAAAATTTTTATGAATATGTATTTCAGAAAAAATATTAACATTTAAAAAGTGATGCTTTTAATTTAATGCTCTTATCAAGATAAGATTCACAAAAAGAAATAAAAGGAATATTATTCATTCGCAGTATAGAATTATTATAATTATAAACTATTTTTGGGTCATTCTGAATTAAGTGTTATATCATTTTTTTTAAATTAAAGTTAAAACTGTTTATCAACAATTATAAGTCTGTTTTTCAACAAATTTGTTCTAAGCAATACAAATATATTAAAAATTAATATATTTTTTATAGACAGTCGAACTATCCTACAGAGAACCGGAAAGTCAGTTTTCTGATCGACTTCAAAATTCAAAATTATAACAAATATTCTGTGATCTTGCACGTAATAATAAGGACGCAATTGATTTTAAGTTTAATGGAGAAAGTTTACTTTATTTAATTATATTTAGTTTCCCCGTATCTTACTCTACAATTGTTTACCTTAGCCAGAGTACATATTTACTTTTCGACAACCCGACAACGCACTTTAGTCACCTAAATATTAGATTGGTGGTACTTAAAATCCCATTTAAAAACACACTTGTCTTTCCTTTCATGATAAAATTTAATCCAATATTACGCTATAAATAATATCTTAAAATAATTGTTTATACGACAAACTTAAAATAATAAATATCTTAAAATAGTTGTTTATACGACAAACTTAAAATAACAGCCTTTAAAAGTTTACACTAGGTTCAAGTTTTTCTATAACACGTAGTTTTCTTCGCCTGGATCACTTAATAGTCTCTCGAGAGAAGCGTGAGGAGATCTCCAATGTACGCCTGCGCCATTTGCAATGTCTCGTACTTGGAGAGTCGTCGATCATGTCCCAAGGATGGCACCACATCTCTCAATTTGTCGAAGGCATCATTCAGACTGTTCATCCTACGACGTTCTCGAGCATTTGCTGCCAATCGACGCTTACGCAGGACATCAGGACCACAAGCCTGGTCTGGATCCTCGTTCAAATGGGAGGTATTGATCTCGTAGGGCTTGCTGCGTGATGTTTTTGTCCAATATTTGGCGGCTTTCGTTTGGTACTTAGATTGGCCAACGCCTGCAATTTGTTGCTGTTGCGTTTGGGCGCTGAGCATTTGCTCCAACTCCAGCACCGCTGGCGTATCGAAGTACAGCTCCTGGGAACAACTGTTGGTGCCGTCGGAGAGACTGTCTGCACTGCCGCTGAAGTCCTGATCCTGGTGCAGATACATTAGCTGCTCCAATTGCTGATAGGCATCGCCATTGCCAAAGATCGAATCCGCATCGGTCTCTTGACCGCGCTCGGCGCTGTAGTAAAAATGCTCGATGAGCTCGTTGTTCGTCAACATGTTGAGTTTGCACAATCCAAAGGATAACTGACAATGGCTCAAACAAGAGACGGCCCTTAAATACCAAAAGCAGGTCGAATCTCAGGTCAACGTTGATTGGTTAACACAAAATCCATTTGCTATTACCTGATTCGTTGAGCGTCTTTTGATCCTGTTTTTAATACCTGGCTTACCTGCAGAACGTGCCCCAAATTGGCTTGCGGTCAAAACGTTTAATTGCCTCGGGAATCCTCTTGCAGAAAGAGAGGTATCGCTTTGTGTTGACCTGCCTATAATCACATATCATTTTCTTCAACATCTTTTGTTGTCTCTTGACTTGGCTTTTTACATTTTATGAATATTTAATATCATGTGGCAAACACACAATTGTTGCCAAGGTCAACCTTTGTTCACAAAGCATCGCTTTTTGCTCTTTTTGTGGGAATAAATAAGCTTAAATTATTTCGATCACATTGAAACCACATTGTGGGCCATCGTTTTAGCCGGTAGCCAAATTGCTGGCCAACTTATTCCCTTTGCATGTCTTGGCTGTGGTCTAGCGATTCTCCAGTAAATGCTCTGACCAAATTTCTCCAAACTTCCCTTGACTTGTGCGGTTTTGTACTTTCGATTTTAGCAATTGTCCGAGTGCTTCACACTTTATTGGGTCAACAGTAAACACTCCTCAGTCGCTTTCTTTGAGAAAACAACACAAGATTCCCCAAAACAATTTAATGATAATTGAGAATCTTCACACGATTAACTTACGAATTTTAATCCAGCTCTACTCTTATATAAAGTGTTGTTTTATGTTAATTCTGAAAACAGGAGTCGAAACTTTTATTTTAATTCAATTTAAAGTCTAGACTCGCGATTCAGCATTTTGAAAAATGTTTTTCAATATTTTCGAAAGTTTAAAAGCAAACATAGTTGTTTGAAAACAAGCTGTATATAAATGTAGAATTAAATAATAGAAATAATGCTTTAAATGACTATTCTCATAAAAGCCGATTGAGTTATGACTAAGTCCTTCGGATTGGTATAAAAATGTCTTGAAAACGACTCTAAAGTGCTCTTTAATTTTCCATTCATGTTCAGCGAAAATAAATATGATTGCAGTTATGAATGAAAAGGTTATCTTAGATCAAATAATAAACCAAGTTCAAGAAATACTTGTCATGCTGTGGGTGCAATTTTGCATTGAATTTAATAGATAATATTCATCCACAAGTCATTCCATTATGCACATTCCAAATGACGTGCTCGACTTTTCACGGCCATCAGACGGGGCTGCTGCCCACTTTTAAGATGCCGCAACGAAAGGTTAATTAACTCGACAAAGTAAAGTAAGAAAATCAATTCAAACAGTTCGCTGCATTTCTAAAGAAAACGGCCAAAACAATTCGAAAACAAGGGGCAAGACGAGCGCCGGGCATGGCTAAAATGTACAAATGATGTGGACGCTGATATTTCACACAAATTGACAAGAACAAAGATCGGACAGTGGCATACGGTTGCTTGATCCTTGATGCTCTGATCCTCTGATCCTTGAGGATCCTGCAGTACGCCGACAAAAGACGAAACTGATCGTGACGTTTGATCTTGACGCTCACGGGCTTCTGATGATGATGACGATCCACTGATCGATGTGCCACGCGACCGCAGAATATGTCGACATTATGGTGCAATTTCCAGCGAAAGGAATGCGATCGTGTTCTTTCTGAGTCCAGCTAAAGATCGGCAACGCCCTCATCATTTTGCTCGAGGGAAATTTCCAATTAGCATGTCTCTTACCTGCCCAACATTTGGCCAGTTCCATCCAGTTCCATGTCCTTGTCAAAATAGCAACAATAGAACTAGAAGGCGGTTCTGGTTGAAAGTTGAGCCTTGAAACAGCCCAACAATAGACCAACTGATGATAATCCCATGCGTGTTTCTCTTCTCTACACATTTAGATTAATCGTTTTCGTTGTGCGGATTATACGTTGGCGCTAAATTGCGAAAATGCGATTAGAAGTCAAGTGAGAGTACGAGAATTGCGTGAGATTGTTCTTCTTTTGTCACTCGGGGAATCTCAGGATTGTCTATTGTCTCTGGGAAAAAAACCTATAGAAAATACCCAAACCACAGCCCTTTTGTTCAGCCAGACAAAGGGAAGAAGTAGGCAAGTGCAATTCCATTGTTCTGTTGTGAGAAGAAGTACTTCAACTAGACCTTAGAGCCAAATTACCATGTAATATTTGAGCATTATGAGTTATTACATACTTATACTATTTAATATTTACTTCTACGGAAATTTGTTGTGGTCTTTTTGGGAGTCAACTGTGTGGCAAGTCAGACAGTGTGTCGCTTCAAGGATTAGCTTGAAGGGAAACTAATTTTAAGTTTCTTTTAAGAAATTGCAAACTAGAGTTTTGTTTAAAACAGTCGACTTTAAAAAGAAAATTATACAGATTAAGGGGAAGTCCCAGATATAAAATTTTTTGGAAGATAAAGAATATATCTCTTATTGAAATTGAATTATCGTTTTAATTTCCTTTTATTATATTTTATTTAGCTCTTCATTTTTCATTTATTTATGTAAGTCAACTAAACAATTTTAGTAATTACAGCCACTTAGTTTTTCATTTAAATTTTCTTTAATTTTTACAGTTCTGGGAATTTGGAAACTGTTACCATAACTTAAGACACACGTCAAGGGGCAACTATTGCCTAATTCTCCCGACCTTAACTTGGTCATATCAGCATATCCGTTAGGCTTGCCGTCGGATAGCCCAAAATGTGTCAGGCAATTGCAACGTTTAAGGTAGAATTTATTGACACTTAACAGTGATTTGGAAAACAAACACGGGACACAGGTAACCCCAATAGTTAGGGTACTTCAAAAGGGCCTTTAACCAGGCAGACGGCCAGGTAGTGATGGTTATAGTTGCTCCTTGATGAGTATCATAAATTGTCATCACATAAATAGCGGTACGAGGCAGCATCCTGTGACATTTATGACTCTATTGCGACTGCCGTTCGATAAACGATAAACGGTGTCCCTTTTAACACACGAGCCCGAAAGAAAGAAACTTATCTTAATAAGCATTTAATGGTAGCGGTAAAGGACGCTCAAGAAGTGTTAAGTGAAAAACTGATAAATATACACAGTTAAAGACTGTTAAAATCAAAGTCGACACATTAAGACATATCTCTAATGTTTATGTTAGTTTTATTGGAAAGAACTGCAGACACAGCTTGTATAAGTATAAATATTTATATAGTATGTTGTTATATTCACAATAAATTAAACAATATTTATCATAAGA
Source organism: Drosophila putrida (assembly GCA_037043535.1). NCBI lineage: Eukaryota > Metazoa > Arthropoda > Insecta > Diptera > Drosophilidae > Drosophila > Drosophila putrida. Next base: position 3,687,659 of record JBAMBI010000470.1, read on the forward strand.
ATAATTTATAGCTTTTTTTTTAAACATGCGACAGTTAATAAAATCTACTTTCAATTGTCTTGGTTTAAAAACTAAATGAATGATGCTAAAATCAACTGATTTTTCTAATACTTTTTAGCTCTCAGATCACAAGTACTTAATTATTGCTGTGAGCACAAACTGATAAACATATACATATACATATATATTTATATAAATTACTTTTCTATTCACATTACAAGTGGACCGCCGGGTGTTAAATATTAAATTAGGTTTTAAGTTACGATATTGTTGATATGACAATTAGTACAAATTATTTGATGATATTAGAGAGAGAGAGAGAGAGAGAGAGTCGTAGTCGTAATGTGTTAAACAATATAAAATGAGTTTTAAACGATGATATAAATTTGCACACATACAATACACATATACGTAGACGATATACACACACATAAAGAGTGATTATTCAGTGGGAGAGACATCTAGTTAAATTTGGTTTTATGTGGTAATTTCTTAACCCTCATTTGAACATGTATGTACTTATGTATATGTATATGGGTATGTATTACATTTGCTATCACTGTCGCCTGTTGTCGCCCTCATATGCAATCTCGTTGTGCTTATAGCGTTGTCGAGGTCACTGTGCTGACGCCATGCACCAGAATCGTTGGAGGCAGCTCTGCTGTGAGTTCGGTCAGCAACTCCACGTAGCTGGCACTGCGATCATTGAAATCCGGTAGCGTTGGCTTTGGCGGCGCAGCCAAATAGATAAATGATAAAGCAGTCTGATCGGAACGATCGCGTATTATTTGATTGACACGTTGCATATACAGCAGCGAGCGATTGAATTTATCCTCAGCAATCTCATCGCCATCATCCAGCAATGTCTCATCCGCCTGATTCGTAAACTGTTTTAATATGCGAGCATGACGTGTGAATTCCGTATCACGACTCCATTCTTGTATCTCAATAATGTCCGCATTGATACGCAGCTCCTTTAGAGAGTTCTCCAGCTTGAGTTTGGGGAAAACATCCATTTGAGGCGCATGCGTCTCAAAGGTGCTGCAAAAAGAGAAGTCAGCAATTAGCTCTTCGTATTCAAATAGTCATCAATTTAATTACCCTATGGTGCGTTCCTCGCTTGTCTCGCATAAAAAGACGCGTACACGCAAATGCTTCCACTTGGCCAACATAATAACTGCCAATTGCATCATGAAGAGCGAGACCATGTCAAAGGGATCACCAGTTGTGGGATTAAACACGTTGATGGGCCAGACATCAATGTATTTGACATGTTTGCTTCTGTAAATTCAAGAATATTTTATAACATTTGTATAACAATTATGTTTTTTAATTAATTGTACGTACATGGTAATAAAGTTCTTGTCCAAGCGTTGGAAATTGCGACACAGACACAAATTCTTCTTCATGCGCAGTGTGTCACAAAGGATTTCCACATATTCCTGGACCTCAAAGTGCTTGGGTTGACCATCGCGACGTATGGGAAAGTTTTGTATGTCGCCCTCATTGAAATCATCAGTTTTATAGGGAGATGTGCCACTGTACAGAGATTCATAAGATTAATATAAACAATGTTAAACTAAATAGGGTACCCACTTTTGGAAGAAATCTTTGGGCGCTTCATTGTCGTAGAAGCCCAAGATGATTGTATTTGGTTTCATGGCGCCAATGCCAGAAAGACGTATCAAATGTTGGACACCCTCGCGTATACTGCGACTAATGGTTACCTCGGTGAAGGCCTTGACACGCATGTGATCCAAAAATGCCCACCATTGTTGATTCTCAACAGAATCCTCGATGCCCTTAAAGTCACCCAGCTTAACATGGCCAATGATATAGAGGCCACTCTTTTTTAAATCGTTAACGAAGTCTACAAGAGGACAGCAGGAACGTGGCGAGGAAACCAGTAGCAGAATTTGTGGACGCCAGAATTTAACGTGATCCTTGCGTGGATCCAGCATAAGTAAATATTTGCGCACCTAAAAAAGGGATTCATAATAGAATTTAAGCTTTTAAGGTCACTTCTTTCATTTCTTATTAAACTGACAGGAATTTTCTTTTAATTTTAACAAACCTTTCGTTAGTCTTTAATTAATTTACTCACCTGATGAAACATTAGTGCCTGGGAAATGGAACCCCACTGGGCAGCCTGCGTGGCTGGTGAGAACAGATGCAAGGCGATGACCAAGATCAGACACAAAATTATGCAGGAGGAGGCATAAATTGGGTTGATGACAAACATCATGATCAGCGTGCCGAGAAGACCAACTAGGCACGTGTGCCAGGTGAAGTATTTGAAGAGTGGTCGGAAGTTGGGAGCACCAGTTAGTTCAATGCCCAGACAGGCAAGATTCGTGGCCAAATAGGAAAGCATAAACAGCACCGAGTTGATTTGGGCAATTGTATTGAAGGAACCAATCAACAGCACACACTCAACGAGCACCCAACTGACAAAGACAGCACCAATTGGATTGCCCTTCCAGGTGCCTTTGAGCACAAAGTTAAGCAGTGAACCAAACACCTGATCCTTGCTGAGAGCCTCCAGAATGCGACTGGAGCCAATTAGATTACTCAGACCTGTGGAAAAGGTTGCAGTCATAATGCCAATGGCGGTAAATGGTGGCCACATATTGGCGGGCATCAGGAACAGATAATTATTCTGCATTGTCACACTTGGTGTGGTGCAGCTCATCAGGAACGAGAGTATGATATACGAGATGAATGTAAAGAGAACAGCAGACAATGTGCCCCATGGAATGCTCTTCGATGGATTCTTTAACTCGCCGGACATATTCGCACCAGCCATAATTCCCGTAACTCCCGAAAAGAGTACACCAAAAGTTGTCGAAAAATCCACATCCTTGCCACCGGGCGTATAATCTTTGGTATAATTGGAATATAAATTATCGCTCAATGTTTTGCCACTGATTCCAGTATAGGGAAGAAATTTCGTTGTATTCGGTAATAACTCATTCGATGAGGGAACAGGAATCTGTTGAATAGAGTACAAATATAAAGATAACATTCATTTAATGAGCTGCCGATTATTGCACTTAGTTGATAATTAATGTGATATTTATGTTTGAGTGTACGGGTATTTAGTTTCTTATCAACAAAGTTCGTGATTCACAAGTCGCGTCATTTACAGAGCACATTATTAAAGAAATTACAATTTAACTAAAAAAATGTACTACAAAAATAAGTTTGAATAAAATGTACTTAGAGGGAAGCCCGAAAAAAGTCTTTGAACATTCTTTAACGGAGTGATTAAAGATAATGGAATGTTGATTAAGCTGTTTTGTAAAACGCTCTTTCAACAGAGTTATTCACTCTCACTCTTGCTATACCTAAATAGAAAATTTTTTAACGAAAAAATAATTTAAGAAATAGTTGCTCATCTTCAATAAAATTTAAATTTTTTTTAAATAATTCCCATATAATACTACTAAGATATAATCTTTCGTAAAATACAAGGTAAAAGCTGTTGTTTCTAACCAATTTTTACTGTACCCTTGTGACAACTTATAGAAAAAGCTAAACAAAAATGACCAAGACCTGATATAATCGTGAAATATTTTTTTTATCTTTTAGTCTTAGCAAATAAAAAGTCAAAGTAAACATAAAAGCTGTGCGACATTCTCCAGAGAAGTCACATAATTCTGGCCTTAGTTACCTGTAACTGAACACTTATTGACCAAGCAGAAAACAGATAGCTAAGGACTTTTCTTTTCTTTTAGAATACATATCGATAGTAAAGCATGAATAGTAGAGTTTGATAAGGCTGACAAGGGATTTAGCGTGTTGATTGATTACAATCGTTGGCGTCTCTGACACATATGGGGATATACTTACCATGTCATCGGTGGGACCAACGGCTAGAAAACTGATATAAGTGGCAAACAGGCAAACGGTCACAGTTCCCAAAATAAGCACTGACGTCTTGGCAAAGAGGGCGGCACCCACCAGACAAACTAACAACATGCTGGTATTGATTAAGCTGCTGAATAGGAAGCGCCACCATTTGCTTTCTTCCAAATAGTGGCCGAAATATCCATTGGGTCCAAAGTTATTAACAATGCCTTCAGTGCAACCGGAAATGGCCAAGGCACAGCCCACAACATTCGCAAAGAAGAAGAGTGTGCCAATGGAACCACCAAACTCCAAGCCCAGAGTGCGACTAATCATAACTGAAATAGACATATAAAATTGTTTATTCGAATTTTAAATATTATAGTAGGAGTCAGGAGGTAATAAGAATCAAAAACTAAAAAATTCAATATTTAAAATAATTCAGAAAACCAAACTTATGCATAAAACTATTTTATATACTTATGTATGTATATGAGTAATAAAAAAATTACATCATAAAGTGTATCCAACCGGCTTTTGTTATATGTACAAAAGCACATATTGTTATAAACATTTTTACTTAATGTATGACAAATTGTTATATTTTTTTGGGTTGCCTTTTTTTAAGATTTTAAGAAACTTAATGGAATTAATAAACATGCAAAAGCACGTACAAATATTTTTTATTCAAATTATTTGTAGTTTTGTATCTACCTAATTTTTACCTACAATATTTTCTTAATTACACAGTTTCTAATTTGGGCTCCCTAGCTTTTATTTATTGATTATAATATGAACCTAATTCTTGTTCCTCAACACCCAATTTAAGTGTTCTTTATAATATGTATTTGAAATAGTTCTTATGGGAAATCATTAGGTTGTTGCTCTTTCTCAATGAATACTCACAGTAGACGCCCCCGCCCTCCACGGCACCGTTGGTGGAAATGGCGCAAACGGAGGCGACCGTAAATAGCAATATTCCGTAAGCGATGAGGAACTGCAGCAGTGTTATATATAAGCCCGCATTGCCGACAATATAACCTGTTAAGCGGATAGAATGAAAGAATGAGAATTGGACAAACAACAAGTGGCAAAGTGACGTCACTCACCGACACGTATGAAAACCAAGGCACTGAACATGGACAGAGCAACGGGGCTAAAGACACCTGCAAATGTGCCCAGTGTACGTCCATTTCGTTCTGGATCCTGCATGCCAAACTCCACATATCCATCGCTAGACTGCGGAGTTATGGGACGTGTATTGTCCGCTCCTCCAGCTCCAAAGAGTGAGCCAAAGCTGCGGAACATTCCCGATGCTCCTCCATTACGCGGCGTTGCTATGGGCGCCGTTTCCTGGTCAGTATTGATGCTCATCGCAGCTGCCAGCTGCTGATAATCAAGTCACAGTTTGCACTCACAATAACAATAATAACAATCACGCTGTACGCCCACAATTACTGGAAATCACAGCAATTGCTTTTGTACGTTATTTGGAACGCTTTTCAGCGTTTTGATTCTTTTGTTTGTGTTGATGTTGCTCTTTTTTCCTGTTTTCTTTTTTCTGGTTCAACGCGTCATTTGTCGCTAGCGCTAGCACTAGTTCTCTTCCTATTTTGTCTGTTGTGACAGAGAAATCGCGTATAACTGAAGCCCCCAAAAGCCCCCCAAAGGGTCGGGGCTCAATAAACACAGCTGGCATAAAGCATTCGAATTTATAAGTATTTTCAGTATTTTTTTACATCACCGATAGTTGGTATTCTGTTGTCGCGCATTTATGGTCTCATTAAGCATTTGATATAAGCAAGTCGGTGATATTTTTCTTGTCACGGTGGCTACTATAACAAATTAAATTTTAAAAATCGTTTAAAAGGTATTATTATAATTAGTATTTTGTTTTACATTAATATTCAAAAAACGGTGGTGGTGTACTTCTCTTGTATGTTAGCGCCGCCTATTGTCATGTTTGTTTTTTTACTTGGCGCCATATTTGTTCACTGACTTTGTTCACCCAAATTCAATCGCTCATTTTATTGACCCCGTTCATTGGAACTTATTTTATTCTTTACAGCTGTTTTGATTTTGCATAAACGTTTGGCTGCGGAAAATTTGTATTTTCCGGTGTAAACTAAGAAATGGTAAATGATAAAAAGCGGCGTTCACGCTCCCGGGAGCGTTACCGGGACGACCGTGTCGTCGCCCCAACCGATAGAGACCGGGAGCGGGAACGAGAACGTGACCGAAACCGTGACAGAGATCGTCTAAGGGAGAGAGAACGGGAACAACGCGACAGACAATTTGATCGGGAGAAGGACAGACGTCAACGGCGCTCACGCTCCAGGTAAGTAAATTAACCAATAAAAGAGAGACATTATGTGAAACAAGTTACTCCACAGGGAAGATCGTGCTAGACGCGGTGGCCGTTCGCCGGAACGACAGCGTCCTGTACGTGAACGTTCTCGGGAGCGTGGACGCAATGGTGAACCCGAAAAGAAGCCCAAACTGGATGCAACAAACAGGAACGAAGTTTCCACAATTGCTGGTAAAACGAATGATGATCAGCAGGATGAGAAATCCGATGCGAAGATAAAGAAGGAGCCGCTATCACTGGAAGAGCTGCTAGACAAGAAAAAACGGGAGGAAGAGGCGCGCAGTAAGCCAGTTTTTCTAACAAAAGAGCAACGGGCCGCGGAGGCAATCAAGCGACGACAGGAGGAAGTGGAGCGTATGCGTGCCGTACAGGATGCGACCAGGGAACAGATGCAATCAGGCAACAGCAAGTCAATAGGAGGAATTGCCACAGCCTCTGCCCCTCCACCCATTTCCATGCCACCCCCACAAGCGCCCACAAAGTCGGAAAGACGCGAGCGTGGAGGAGAAAGAGGTGAGCGTGGTGGTGGTGGAGGCGGCGGAGGTGGAGTTGGAGAGAGAGATCGCGATAGAGACAACAAACGTGTGGATGATTTGAGCCACAAGGATAAAGAAAAGGAGCTGGAAGCCATTAGGGAACGTTATCTGGGCATTGTGAAGAAGAAGCGACGTGTTCGTCGCCTTAATGATCGCAAATTTGTGTTTGATTGGGATGCTGGAGAGGATACTTCGATAGATTACAACAACCTGTACAAGGAACGACATCATGTGCAGTTCTTTGGACGTGGCAATGTCGCTGGCATCGACATCAAAGAACAGAAGCGTACACAGAGCAAATTCTATGGAGATTTGCTGGAAAAGCGACGCACCGAAGCGGAAAAGGAGCAGGAAAAGGTGCGTCTTAAGAAGATGAAGCGCAAGGAGGACAAACAAAAGTGGGACGATCGTCACTGGTCCGAAAAGGATAACGACGAAATGACTGAACGTGATTGGCGTATCTTTCGCGAGGATTACAACATTACCATTAAGGGAGGTAAAATTCCCAATCCTATACGAAGCTGGAATGAGTCAGGTTTCCCGCCGGAAATCATTGATATCATCGATACGGTGGGCTACAAGGAACCCACTCCCATTCAGCGGCAAGCTATTCCCATTGGTCTGCAGAATCGTGACATTATTGGCGTAGCCGAAACAGGTTCGGGTAAAACTCTTGCTTTCCTCATTCCCCTGCTCTCCTGGATTCAGTCCCTACCAAAGATTGAACGCTTGGAAGATGTCGATCAAGGTCCATATGCCATCATTATGGCTCCCACCCGTGAATTGGCTCAACAGATTGAGGAGGAGACCATCAAGTTCGGTCAACCACTTGGTATACGCACCGTTGTCGTTGTGGGCGGTTTGTCCAGAGAGGAGCAAGGTTTCCGCTTACGTTTGGGATGTGAAATTGTTATTGCGACCCCGGGTCGTCTGATTGATGTGCTCGAGAATCGTTATCTGGTGCTGAATCAGTGCACGTACATTGTCTTGGACGAGGCAGATCGTATGATTGACATGGGTTTCGAACCGGATGTGCAAAAGATTCTGGAGTATATGCCTGTGACAAATCTGAAACCTGACTCGGAGGAAGCCGAGGATGAGAAGAAGCTTATGGAGAACTTCTACACCAAGAAGAAGTACAGACAAACCGTGATGTTTACGGCAACTATGCCTCCGGCTGTCGAGCGTTTGGCACGTTCCTATCTACGTCGTCCTGCGACGGTTTACATCGGATCTGTTGGCAAACCGACCGAGCGCACAAACCAAATTGTTTACATGATGGGCGAGAACGACAAACGCAAGAAGCTCATGCAGATCCTCTCGGCGGGCATAGAACCGCCTGTCATTATCTTCGTGAACCAGAAGAAGGGTGCCGATGTCCTGGCCAAGGGATTGGAGAAACTTGGCTACAATTCCTGCACATTGCACGGCGGCAAAGGTCAAGAGCAGCGTGAATATGCATTGGCTGCTCTTAAATCGGGAGCCAAGGATATATTGGTTGCCACAGATGTGGCAGGCCGTGGTATTGACATCAAGGATGTCTCTCTGGTTATTAACTACGACATGGCCAAGTCCATTGAGGATTATACACATCGTATTGGACGTACTGGACGTGCGGGCAAGACTGGTGTGGCGATTTCCTTTGTCACCAAGGATGACAGCGCACTCTTCTACGATTTGAAGCAGTGTGTCACAGCTAGTCCGGTGTCTACTTGTCCGCCGGAGCTTACAAATCATCCCGAGGCACAGCATAAACCCGGCACAGTGGTCACCAAGAAGCGACGAGAGGAGAAAATATTTGCCTAAGTTCATAAACTCAACTGAAAGTGTCTCGGTTTAAACAATAAAAACATTAAAAATTATCAAAATGTTTATCATTTAATAATAAATTAATAACTAGTATTATTATTAGTTTTAACAATTTCCGTAACTAGCAACTTATTATGGCTGTGAAGCATGAAGTTGTCTTTTCCTCATCTCATTAAACGCAGGAAGAATGCATTTCGACTTTGCTTGGAGTCGATGGGTAAATATTTGTCATAGAAGTCCAGGATAACTTCCTCGATCTTGAAGCCAAACTTTTGATACAACATTACAGCCGAGTTGCTGGCCGAGACATGCAATGTAATATCCTTGGACATGCAGGTCTGTATGAGATGATAAAGCATGAAGCTAGCAATGCCACTGCGTTGCCAATTGTGGCGCACGGCCATAAAGGAAATGTAGGCCTCATTGTAGCCCACATCTGGCACCAGAAATCCACAACCCACAACTAGTTTCTTGTAGAGCGCCACAACGCTGTAATCCGGATAGGTTAGGCATTCACTCACTGAAAGAATGGAGGAGGGTTAGAATATTAGAATGCTTAACGAGCTCGGAACTCACCATCGATGCCTGGCCAGAAAACACTCTGGAGCAGCGCATTCACAGCCGGTATGTGTTGTGGTCGCACATAGCAAAAATCAATTGTGGATCTGCTGGGATAGGATTTATTCACACGATGCTGTAGCTCGCACATTAAACGTAGCCAAGGTGGTGCCATCTTTTGACTCCGATAGATGAACGGATGCAGGACACGTTTCGTATATGGCGAATCGAAGAGTTCGTAATCCGATTTGCCCACAATGCGAGCATAGAATGAGCTGCGTATATCTGGATTACCCTGTTCCAGCAGTTGATACCGATCTAGGATCTGCGCCTGCTGTTTCGCCAATTGCAACCGCGACCGAGCTATGGGATCAATGTGTTCGTCTAGATTAAAGATGGGTCGATTGTGTTCACGTTTCCATTTGCGCAGACAGAGCTTGCGATATAGACGTCGCACATAGGCAGGTATTTCTGTATGCTGCTCATGCCTGAAGATCTTCTGCATCTGCTGAAGAAGCTGTTGTTCCTCATAGACGCTCATAAGCTGTAGATGTTGTGGTGTCTCCTCGGGCTCAACTTCTTGATCGGTTTCCTGGAGCCAGGGCCAATTGCGACGTAGCTGCCGTGTAAAGCCACTCGATTTACAACGCTCCAAGTTTGTGTTGTTAGTTTCCAATGACTCAATTTCCATGTCTTCCTTCTCTTCAATTGTCTCCTGTTGCTCCAACTTGATTGGTGGCGTCTGTTGCACCTGAGCTTGATAGTTTGTTACCTGCACAATTCGTGGCTGATAATTATCACACTCCTCAGTCTGATTCTCTGTATCCATTGTTTCTTCTTCGCTTTCGGTACTTGATTCTGATTTCTTCTCTTCCTCCTGCTTCTCTTCTGCTGGTTGCAATGTCATGGTTTCACCTTTTCCTCTTGGTTTAATTACAGTAGCTTCACTTTCCACTGGCGGTAAGCCAAAGTTGGGTTCTAGCTCAAATAAACTGGTGCTGTTTCCTGGCGCCTCAAGTAAAGCTTCGGACATAAAGAAATCTCCCTTGCCACTGGAACCAATTAATGGAGGCTGCATAAACAAGCTCATATCATCGCCACACAGACTCTCGGCCAGAAAGTCCATGAGACTAGCCTGAACACTACTTAATGGTTGCAACTGTGACACCTCCTCCGCCGTTTCCTCGGGCTGCAGTTGCTGTGTTGGTTCTTCCTGTTTCACCTCAGCTGCTGGACTATACGATTTAGGCAGTCGACCCATGTAGGGACTGTAAATAAAAATATGGTTAATATAATTGAGTATGGATTGTGGGATAACTTTACGCTCACATGGCACGTGCACAGCCCTCGTTGGGTGGTTGTAATCGTTCCGAGGTCTCATCTGCAGCTGAAGTCGAAGCCTGGGCATCGCTGAGATGATCTGTGACAGATAAATCACTGTCACAACTGTTCTCTTCTACAGGAGGTAAGCGTCGATCTGTACGTTGTTGTTGACGCTCTAGAGTGCGTTGCTCATCTGTAATTTAAAATAGTTATAGCATTTTTCAGCAACATTTGGATTACTTACATTCTTTGCGAACGCTTCGTGGTGTTAAATTGGATCTAGCCAGCTTCCACCAGCCATGCTCTAGGCAGACATTTACGCCGGATTGAAAGTATTCCGGACTGTTGTGCGATAGTGCGCCTGAAACGGAACCTGTCCATTGCTTGCGTCGGCGACTGTAAAAAAAAATATTATAATTTCTGCCTCTTGTTGCTACTGTTTACAAATTACTCACACACGTGGCTCAAATATGTAATTCCAGTTTTTGTCTACAAAACTGATGATGTGCGTCCGCCAGTGAAAATAACCGTGATGACTTAAACCTTTTGACTTTATGGATAAATTATATAGCGTCAGTGTTAGCACCAGTAGCCAAGGAATACGCTGCCTCACAAAACGCTCTTTGGGCGTCTCTTTACCCGCCTTTTGTTCCTCGCGCACGCATTTGATGCACGTGAAATCAAAGAAAACATCACCAAGCAAATCACCTGGCGTACTCGCATGTGGGAGACACTTGATGTGCACATTCTGCTCACAATTCTGGCATTCCAGATAGTTGTCATCCTCTATGCCATTTTGGCAGTAGCCACAAGTGGTTTCCGTTTCTCCAGCCGCATTGGGTCGCGGCATTTTCGACGCTCAAAACATGTAAGCTTGTTTATTTATAGAGTTGGGTCGCTTCGTTCTGAATAAGTTCATATGAACGGGTCATCGAAATGAACAAATGAACTTATTCAGTATTTTATTAACTATATCGAATACTTTGCTTTGTCGATTGCAAATATATAATGCACACAAGAATAAACTTACTGTGGTTGGATTTCCCTGGTCCAACGCGCCCAAAACTATCAGGCCAACTGAATCAGTAGCAAGCCTGCATAAATTTATATAGCAGCAAGCATTTGCATGTATGTGTACGGTGCCTGCCATACCTAGAGAGGACGAACAGCTCTCTAAGCAGTGGACGGTGATTCGCGTGCGTGTGCGTGTGATTGTTCGCTGTTGAACGATTGAGAGTGTGCGTGTGTTTGTTCGCTGTTGAACGATTGAGAGTGTGCGTGTGTATGTTCGTTGTTGCCAACTGACTCTTGCTGCTTAAAGCGCTGCTTACACCCATACATATGCAACGTGAGCGAAGATCTTGCAGTGCGAGAGCAGGCGTTGTGAGCGATCCTAGGTTCTTTCGTCGCTTGTCACCCACTTTTCCGTCTGCACGTACGCCGCTTGCCAGCCACTTTTCCGTCTACACATACATATGCATTGTGAGCCAAGCTCTCACTATGCGAGAGCAGGCGTTTTGAGTGATGCTTTGTTTCTTCGTCGCTTGCAAGCCACTTTTCCGTCTACCCATACATATGCATCGTGAGCGAAGCTCTTGCTATGCGAGAGCAGGCGTTGTGAGCGATCCCAGGTTCTTTCGTCGCTTGCCACCCACCTTTCCGTCTACGTGTACGCCGCTTGCCAGCCACTTTTCCGTCCAGACTAGCATTAGTGCGCTTTTGGCCTTCGAAGAAGGTGGACGCGGTAAATGTTAAGCGCTGCGCTGCATCAATTGCTGGATAAATGCTGTGTCAACCGTTGCTGCCGCACAACTTAAAGGAGTTGTAATTTCTTTTTAAATAGATTCTTATACATTTGTTGGTTTATAATAAATTTAAGAGCACTGCTTAGAGAGCCCTTTGGTTTTTTGGTGCTGTTGCCGCTTGCAAGTTCAAACGCACACTCACACATGCGCCCACCCAAAATTAACGGCATAGCACAAATTTAAATTGAACAATCAAGTCAATATTTTTAAGCTTAACTGTCGCTCAATTTTTAAAATAAAGCGCCACCTATTACAAAAAGGTGTTAAAGCTATATTGATATATCGATAGATTATCATTTAAACTTCTTCAAATCAAATAAATAAAATTGTTTTATTAAAAGCAGAAGATTAAATTAAAGCAAACCAAATGAATTATAAGTTTAAAAATTTAAAGCGGATTTCTTTTATTTCGAGTTTGAAAACTGAATGACTGATTTAGTTCACGACTCAAAAATTATCGATTGAACTTATTCAGCAAATTGAAAGGAAAATCTCAGCAACAAAAAACTACCACTTCAGAAACGGATGACCGAAAAATTTTATTAGCGCTGCCACTGGTCACATTTGGAACTACGAAGCGCCACCCGTCATATGAAAAATACTTTAAAAAAATGGCAGAATTTACGTTTTCGTAACTTTGAAAATAGCCAAATTTGAGGGGAAAATACTGAATTGACAACACTTTTTGGAGTCAAATAAGCAGCTCACAGATTGTAGGCAACATTACAGTATTGGCCAATTCTGTATTCACTTATTTTCAAAAGCTTATTTTTTTTTATGAATTCGAAATTTTTAATTAACTCTTTTTGTTTGATTTATTTAATTATAATTTTATTAGTGATAATCGAAAACTTAAATAATTTTCAGACTTAATCATACACAGTAAAATTCCAAAAAAAGCTAAAGACAAAAAAGCAGCCCTCGAAAAAGAGACAGAAAGTAGACTTGAAATTATTCAATTATTCTGTGGCGATTCGTGTAAAACAGACCAATAAATTCCGTCCCCTACGAAAAATCATCGACGAAAAATTTTGGCCGCATTAATTATGTTGGGTGTGCAATTCTATGGGCTATTACGTTCTAAATTTTGAATTCTCCGTGAGGTGCTTCAACATATTCCGAGTGTCAATGCGACGGATGTACAAGGATTCAATGAGAAGGGCAACAAAGTGGATCGGGCAAAGAAGTATCAGTCAATTGTTTCGGCAGGAGGTGCATATAATAATATAAAAACCACCGGGAAAAACTAATTCCAGTTCCTGATCGGGAGATATTATGGATAACAATAGGAACACCAATTTACGTAATTTGTTTCGTAGCGAAAGGTGACAGCAAGTTCACTTGACTAAAGCTAAATAAATTGTTAAGCTATTTAAGAGTCTAGAAACTAGAAAAAGGTACCGATAAAGCGATAGAGAGATCATCGATAGAAGTATCTTGTAGGTTTGAAACTAGACCTTAACATTAAACCAATGATCCTATCTGTATTATAATACACAAATTGTTCTAGTACAGTATTAATTTTTATCATTATAATAATAATTACCATAAGACGATATCCTTTTGTAACGTCTCTGTAATTACAGACAGGAGTTCATCTTACAGACCATTCAATTAATTGTCTTCGCACGATTGTTAATGACTCATGCTTGCAACGTCACTTGCAACTGCACATAAACAGAAGGCGGTGCAAAATTACGTGTGTATAATGCATTTTGCATATGAGGACGACACGATTTGATTGCCGGTCAGCCACCCACCCACAACATTTCTGGCCAAGAATCTTTGGTGTCCACTGCAGGCGTATACGCATCGAAAATGGCATTAATGGGTCTTAACTGGTTTACGCATAATTAAGGTCGTCAACTACAGCAACAATGATGATGTCGATGAAAACAACATGGTTCAATGCTGGCTTTGGCCTCCTCGATGTTGTCTTAAGCCTCTCTAATTAGGCATTTGATGTTGTTGTTGTTGTCAACGGCCTGGTCAAGTGCATGATTGGTTTAACTGTTGCAGTCTCTCTCTCTCTTTCTCTCCCACTCTCCTTCTTTGCATAGATATACTCAAAGTTTGTGCGTGTAAGAGTGCATTTGTGTGCCCCACTAGGTATGCTGCGGAATTTTCCACTGCGCTTTCTTTCACTTTTTCTTTTGCAACTTTTATTTAAGGCACTTTTTCAGCTGCTTGTTGTTGTTATTTGCCACTCTGTTGCATTTCATTCAACTTTTCAGCAGCTTTTCATCCCATTTTCAATGCAACATCCGCGCAATGCATTGTGCCTTTTGGGCACTTGAATGCGACACAAGCACAACAAAAAACTAAGTGAAAAGAAGGCTGGTCAGCTTGAACGACTAGAGAACACCCTGTATTTAAAACAGTCGCCTATTCAGTAGAATAAAAGCGATTAAAATTCAAAAAGTCCCTAAAACAAATCAAATACTTAATTTTCTTACAATAAACCAAATATATATTTTAACAGAATAATCAGTTTAAAATTTGCTTCATTCAATTTAATATATTTTGAAACTTTATTAAAATATCCATTGATTGCTCAAATATACCCTATTTGTATTTTGAGCTGTTATGCATAAAAAAATGGCGAACCAAATTTCATTTTTGCCGCTTGAAGCTTCTGTGATGCGGCAGATAAAGCGGCAATTTCACAAGTTGTCGCCCCAGTTGCATTTGCAGTTTTCCTTCGAAAATGAATCTCGCACTACAGAAGGCAACAGACCAACAGCAGACCACACTCCACCTCTTCTACATGGCCTCGTCTATCCCCTCCCGAATCAAACGTGCAAGTTATGGAGACTAACGGTTTTCCAAGCGATTTAATGGTCAAGTCAAAAGGGGCATCCACGGCACAAAGGCAAACAAACGGCGTCTGGCTGTCACTTAATCGAAGCCATTAGCGTTATTAGTGCAAGCTGCCCCTTCACTTCCAGTTCCTGCTCATCTTCTTTAGGGATGGTGTTATCGATGTTATATCGATAGAGAGAAAAGGAATTTTTAGGTGAAGTATGTGTACAATATTAAAATCTCATTTCATTGTCCTCGTTGCCCTTGTTATTGTGCTTTAAAAGTAGGAATATTTTGAGGATATAATGTTTATTTTTGATCTCTAATTTGTTTAAGTTTATCTTTCAATTAAAATAAAACGTCTTAATTTCTTACGACTTTGTTTAAGCCAACACCTCAGTACATGTTTCAAAATATTCATGAATAAGAATACCAAAAACGTAAGTTATATATACTTTTTTTAATGCAATTAAATTGAAATCTACTTACAACGTCAACACATTATTCATTCCGAAAAATATAATAATTCTCTCAGCTTTGTATGTCTTCTGAATAATTTATCTGACTAATGACATTATTTGCTAATATGCTGCCTTATATAAACTATTCATAGTTCATAGCTTATCTCTCAAAAGATTCATCTCAAGCTACCAAGAATCGGACTTTGCAAGATACTTTTCAAGATTTTTTCGTTTATTTAGCAACAAGGACAGAACAGAACCTGCCTTCTTTCATAATTATACGATTTTTGCAACCTTAACCTATTTTCACGTTGATGTGAGTTCCGTCGTCGTCTTGTAGTCTTTTGAGGCTAACAACAGCACACAATGTCAGCAAAATAACCTATAAATCAAAATATTAAGAATAAAAACCAATATTAATCGCTTACTAAAAATATAAATCGATAATCTTACAAGGATTTTCATTTTAACGGGCTTGATTCCAAACAAACTGTTTTATACTTCTCCTCGAACTGATTTTATCGCTTCAATATTTCGCTTTTTATACGATTTCTGTAGTTATGTAAGATAATCTAAATTTGATTCGCGTTAATATTTTATAATTGGATTATTATAGTTATAGTTTTTAGATATAGCATTTTAGGTAAAGCTACTTTTGGTATTTTGAAAAAAATGGATAATAAGGAATTTCGTGTGTTGATGAAACATTCTTTTTTCATGAAAAAAATGCTGCTGATGCCAAAAAGTGGCTTGATAAGTGTTACCCAGACGCTGCTCCAGGAGAAACAACTATTTGCAAGTGGTTTGCTTAATTCCGTTTAGGTCATATGAGCACCGAAGACGATGAACGCACTGGACGTCCAAAAGAGGTAGTTACGGACGAAAAGATCAAAAAAATCCACAAAATGATATTGGAAGACCGCAAAGTGAAGTTAATGGTGATAGCTGACACTCTAAAGATATCAATGGAACGCGTTGGACTTATCACTTGTGAATATTTGGGTATGCGAAAGCTCTGTGCAAAGTGGGTGCCGCGCGAGCTCACAGTTGACCAAAAGCAA
Source organism: Drosophila putrida (assembly GCA_037043535.1). Taxonomy (NCBI): domain Eukaryota; kingdom Metazoa; phylum Arthropoda; class Insecta; order Diptera; family Drosophilidae; genus Drosophila; species Drosophila putrida. The sequence goes on from JBAMBI010000470.1 coordinate 3,704,231, forward strand.
CAACGAGTGGATGATTCTAAGGAGAGCTTAAAGCTGTTCAATCGTCAAAAGTCAGAGTTTTTGCGTCGATATGTGACAATGTATGAAACGTGGCTTCATTATTTCACTCCGGAGTCCAATCCACAGACAGCCGACATCCTCCATATTCTCCTGATCTGGCCCCCAGCGACTTTTTCCTGTTTTCAGATCTCAAGAGAATGCTCGCTGGAAAGAAATTTAACGCCGATAAAGAAGTACTCGTAATCTCCGAAACTGAGACCTATTTTGAGGACAAAGACGAATGGTACTACAAGAATGGTATCCAAAAGTTGGAAGATCGGTGCACTCGCTGTATCGCCCTCAATGGAAACTACGTTGAATAAAAAAATCGAATTTTGACAAAAATGTTAGTTTTACTATTAAACGATACGAACTTTTCAGCCCAACTGTTAAACTATTCATAGTTCATAACTTATCTCTCAAAAGATACATCTCAAGGCTACCAAGAATCGGACTTTGCAAGATACTTTTCAAGATTTTTTCGTTTATTTAGCAACAAGGACAGAACAGAACCTGCCTTCTTTCATAATTATACGATTTTTGCAACCTTAACCTACGATGATACTAGTTCCGTCGGCGTCTTGTACTCTTCCGAGGTTAGCAACAGCACACAATGTCAGCAAAATAACCTATAAATCAAAATATTAGGAATAAACACCAATATTAATCGCTTACTAAGAATATAAATCGATAATCTTACAAGGATTTTCATTTTAACGGGCTTGATTCCAAACAAACTGTTTTATACTTCTCCTCGAACTGATTTTATCGCTTCAATATTTCGCTTTTTATACGATTTCTGTAGTTATGTAAGATAATCTCAATTTGATTCGCGTTAATATTTTATAATTGGATTATTATAGTTATAGTTTTTAGATATAGCATTTTAGGTAAAGCTACTTTTGGTATTTTGAAAAAAATGGATAATAAGGAATTTCGTGTGTTGATGAAACATTGTTTTTTCATGAAAAAAAATGCTGCTGATGCCAAAAAGTGGCTTGATAAGTGTTACCCAGACTCTGCTCCAGGAGAAACAACTATTTGCAAGTGGTTTGCTTAATTCCGTTCAGGTCATATGAGCACCGAAGACGATGAACGCACTGGACGTCCAATAGAGGTAGTTACGGACGAAAAGATCAAAAAATCATTATTTGAGCGCTTGAAGGAAGAAATCTTGGAAAAACTGCCCCATTTGCAAAAGAAAAAATGCATTAAGCTACGGTGGCAAGCTCGACAGTAGGAGACCCTGTACTTTTTGGGTGTAAAGCGATCACTACAAAATCCACAAAATGATATTGGAAGACCGCAAAGTGAAGTTAATGGTGATAGCTGACACTCACAGTTGACAAAAAGCAACAACGAGTGGATGTTCTAAGGAGAGCTTAAAGCTGTTCAATCGTCAAAAGTCAGAGTTTTTGCGTCGATATGTGACAATGGATAAAACGTGGCTTCATTATTTCACTCCGGAGTCCAATCCACAGTCAGCCGAGTGGACTGCACGCGATGAACCGACTCCAAAGCGTAGAAAGACGCAACATTCAGCTGGCAAAGTTATGGCTTCAGTATTTTGGGATGCGCATGGAATAAGTTTTATCGACTACCTCAAAAAAGGAAAAACGATCAATAGTGCCTATTATATAGCATTATTGGAGCGCTTGAAGGAAGAAATCTTTGAAAAACTGCCCCATTTGCAAAAGAAAAAATGCATTAAGCAACGGTGGAGCAAGCTCGACAGTAGGAGACCCTGTACTTTTTGGGTGTAAAGCGATCACTACAGTTTGTTTCAGTTTCAAAAAATTTCCATAGACGGCGCCACTACGAAGATATCAGTTGATTTTGCCCGTAACATTGTGAGTTGAATAACTTCCGCGTTTATCATCCGATTTGGATAAAATTTGCAGGATATATTCAGACTATAGTCTGTATATTACATACTAAAAATCAACCCGCTAGCATCAAAGGTGCTCTTGTAATTCGACTTGGAAATTTTGTATTTCAATTTGTGGGGGCGGAAGGGGGCGTGGCAAAAATCTAAAACAAACTCGTTCAACTTGAGATATAGATGAACCTACATGCCAAATTTGGTGTCTCTAGTTTTTATAGTCTCTGAGATCTAGGTGACACAAAAAGGGACAGACAGACGGACAGACAGACGGACGTGGCTATATCGACTCGGCTGTTGATGCTGATCAAGAATATATATACTTTATGGGGTCTGCCACGCCTCCTTCTGCCTGTTACGCACATTTGCACAAACGTAATAGACCCTTTTGTACTTTTTTAAAGTACAGGGTCTAAAAAGTGCTGTTTCACCAGGACAATGCACCGTGCCGCAAATCCATGAAAACGATAGCAAAATTAAATGAAATGGGCTTCGAATTGCTTCCGCATCCTCCATATTCTCCTGATCTGGCCCCCAGCGACTTTTTCCTGTTTTCACATCTCAAGAGAATGCTCGCTGGAAAGAAATTTAACGCCGATAAAGAAGTACTCGTAATCTCCGAAACTGAGGCCTATTTTGAGGACAAAGACGAATGGTACTACAAGAATGGTATCCAAAAGTTGGAAGATCGGTGCACTCGCTGTATCGCCCTCAATGGAAACTAAGTTGAATAAAAAAATCGAATTTTGACAAAAATGTTAGTTTTACTATTAAACGATACGAACTTTTCAGCCCAACTGTTAAACTATTCATAGTTCATAACTTATCTCTCAAAAGATACATCTCAAGGCTACCAAGAATCGGACTTTGCAAGATACTTTTCAAGATTTTTTCGTTTATTTAGCAACAAGGACAGAACAGAACCTGCCTTCTTTCATAATTATACGATTTTTGCAACCTTAACCTACGTTCACGTTGAAGTGAGTTCCGTCGTCGTCTTGTAGTCTTTTGAGGCTAACAACAGCACACAATGTCAGCAAAATAACCTATAAATCAAAATATTAGGAATAAACACCAATATTAATCGCTTACTAAGAATATAAATCGATAATCTTACAAGGATTTTCATTTTAACGGGCTTGATTCCAAACAAACTGTTTTATACTTCTCCTCGAACTGATTTTATCGCTTCAATATTTCGCTTTTTATACGATTTCTGTAGTTATGTAAGATAATCTAAATTTGATTCGCGTTAATATTTTATAATTGGATTATTATAGTTATAGTTTTTAGATATAGCATTTTAGGTAAAGCTACTTTTGGTATTTTGAAAAAAATGGATAATAAGGAATTTCGTGTGTTGCTGAAACCTTGTTTTTTCATGAAAAAAAATGCTGCTGATGCCAAAAAGTGGCTTGATAAGTGTTACCCAGACGCTGCTCCAGGAGAAACAACTATTTGCAAGTGGTTTGCTTAATTCCGTTCAGGTCATATGAGCACCGAAGACGATGAACGCACTGGACGTCCAAAAGAGGTAGTTACGGACGAAAAGATCAAAAAAATCCACAAAATGATATTGGAAGACCGCAAAGTGAAGTTAATGGTGATAGCTGACACTCTAAAGATATCAATGGAACGCGTTGGACTTATCACTTGTGAATATTTGGGTATGCGAAAGCTCTGTGCAAAGTGGGTGCCGCACGAGCTCACAGTTGACCAAAAGCAACAACGAGTGGATGATTCTAAGGAGAGCTTAAAGCTGTTCAATCGTCAAAAGTCAGAGTTTTTGCGTCGTTATGTGACAATGGATGAAACGTGGCTTCATTATTTCACTCCGGAGTCCAATCCACAGACAGCCGACATCCTCCATATTCTCCTGATCTGGCCCCCAGCGACTTTTTCCTGTTTCAGATCTCAAGAGAATGCTCGCTGGAAAGAAATTTAACGCCGATAAAGAAGTACTCGTAATATCCGAAAGTGAGGCCTATTTTTAGGACAAAGACGAATGGTACTACAAGAATGGTATCCAAAAGTTGGAAGATCGGTGCACTCGCTGTATCGCCCTCAATGGAAACTACGTTGAATAAAAAAATCGAATTTTGACAAAAATGTTAGTTTTACTATTAAACGATACGAACTTTTCAGCCCAACTGTTAAACTATTCATAGTTCATAACTTATCTCTCAAAAGATACATCTCAAGGCTACCAAGAATCGGACTTTGCAAGATACTTTTCAAGATTTTTTCGTTTATTTAGCAACAAGGACAGAACAGAACCTGCCTTCTTTCATAATTATACGATTTTTGCAACCTTAACCTATGATGATCTTAGTGTTGTCGTCGTCTTGTACTCTTCCGAGGTTAGCAACAGCACACAATGTCAGCAAAATAACCTATAAATCAAAATATTAGGAATAAACAACAATATTAATCGCTTACTAAGAATATAAATCGATAATCTTACAAGGATTTTCATTTTAACGGGCTTGATTCCAAACAAACTGTTTTATACTTCTCCTCGAACTGATTTTATCGCTTCAATATTTCGCTTTTTATACGATTTCTGTAGTTATGTAAGATAATCTCAATTTGATTCGCGTTAATATTTTATAATTGGATTATTATAGTTATAGTTTTTAGATATAGCATTTTAGGTAAAGCTACTTTTGGTATTTTGAAAAAAATGGATAATAAGGAATTTCGTGTGTTGATGAAACATTGTTTTTTCATGAAAAAAAATGCTGCTGATGCCAAAAAGTGGCTTGATAAGTGTTACCCAGACTCTGCTCCAGGAGAAACAACTATTTGCAAGTGGTTTGCTTAATTCCGTTTAGGTCATATGAGCACCGAAGACGATGAACGCACTGGACGTCCAAAAGAGGTAGTTACGGACGAAAAGATCAAAAAAATCCACAAAATGATATTGGAAGACCGCAAAGTGAAGTTAATGGTGATAGCTGACACTCTAAAGATATCAATGGAACGCGTTGGACTTATCACTTGTGAATATTTGGGTATGCGAAAGCTCTGTGCAAAGTGGGTGCCGCGCGAGCTCACAGTTGACCAAAAGCAACAACGAGTGGATGATTCTAAGGAGAGCTTAAAGCTGTTCAATCGTCAAAAGTCAGAGTTTTTGCGTCGATATGTGACAATGGATGAAACGTGGTTTCATTATTTCACTCCGGAGTCCAATCCACAGACAGCCGAGTGGACTGCACGCGATGAACCGACTCCAAAGCGTGGAAAGACGCAACAGTCAGCTGGCAAAGTTATGGCTTCAGTATTTTGGGATGCGCATGGAATAATTTTTATCGACTACCTCAATAAAGGAAAAACGATCAATAGTGACTATTATATAGCATTATTGGAGCCCTTGGAGGAAGAAATCTTGGAAAAACGGCCCCATTTGCAAAAGAAAAAAGTGCTGTTTCACCAGGACAATGCACCGTGCCACAAATCCATGAAAACGATAGCAAAATTAAATGAAATGGGCTTCGAATTGCTTCCGCATCCTCCATATTCTCCTGATCTGGCCCCCAGCGACTTTTTCCTGTTTTCACATCTCAAGAGAATGCTCGCTGGAAAGAAATTTAACGCCGATAAAGAAGTACTCGTAATTTCCGAAACTGAGGCCTATTTTGAGGACAAAGACGAATGGTACTACAAGAATGGTATCCAAAAGTTGGAAGATCGGTGCACTCGCTGTATCGCCCTCAATGGAAACTAAGTTGAATAAAAAAATCGAATTTTGACAAAAATGTTAGTTTTACTATTAAACGATACGAACTTTTCAGCCCAACTGTTAAACTATTCATAGTTCATAACTTATCTCTCAAAAGATACATCTCAAGGCTACCAAGAATCGGACTTTGCAAGATACTTTTCAAGATTTTTTCGTTTATTAAGCAACAAGGACAGAACAGAACCTGCCTTCTTTCATAATTATACGATTTTTGCAACCTTAACCTATGATGATCTTAGTGCTGTCGTCGTCTTGCACTCTTCCGAGGTTAGCAACAGCACACAATGTCAGCAAAATAACCTATAAATCAAAATATTAGGAATAAACAACAATATTAATCGCTTACTAAGAATATAAATCGATAATCTTACAAGGATTTTCATTTTAACGGGCTTGATTCCAAACAAACTGTTTTATACTTCTTCTCGAACTGATTTTATCGCTTCAATATTTCGCTTTTTATACGATTTCTGTAGTTATGTAAGATAATCTAAATTTGATTCGCGTTAATATTTTATAATTGGATTATTGAATCAATTTAAATTCGTCTCGTGAATATTAATTACGTAATTATAAGAAATTAAGGTTGCAAAAAAAAATGAGAGAAGGTGGGTTCTGTTCTGTTCTAATTGCTAAATAAACGAAAAAATCTTGAAAAGTATTTTGCAAAGTCCGATTCTTGGTAGCCTTGAGAAGAATCTTTTAAGAGATATTTTCGATTTTGAAGTAAATTTTTCGATACATAATATGATATGATATTATAGACATGTTGTTTTATGTTAAAATTTTCCCGATATAAATATCGTAGCTTTGTTGCCGATTCCCATCCCAAAATCTGAATCTCCTCCCCTTACTCCCAGGCCTGACTGGCGGCCAGGTAAAGAGCGAATAGCGTTTGTACGTTGTGTATGTAATCCGATTGGGTTTCCAGTGGCCCCTCCACACCAAACTGTTCACAAAGCACGCGCACATAATCAGAGAGAGAGATTTGCTGTTGCAGACAGGAGCGATAGGCCTCATCGAGGGCATCCTTGGTCGCCGTAGAGGCAAATGAACGTGGCCAGTTTTCCAGCAAGGCATCGATATCCTTTCTGGGCTGGGCATCGTACATGGATTGTGTCATGTGGACCTGTTCCACCTCACCAATCCACCTTTCAATGTCCTTGGCGGATCGAGCTGTCGGCACCAGAGTTGCCGAGGCATTTCTAGTATTACCACCTCGACTTCCGCTCAGCACAGAACGTAGCTTCATGTTTAACAAACTCGGTTCACTTTGTGTTCCTGATGGCTCGTCCAATAACATCAACCCCAGACACTGCAGATGCTCATCAAGCTCTCGTTGACGCTGTGGTTGCAATAACGCAGGTGCTTGCACCTTCAACATGGCATCCACATCCCCAACGGCGGGCACAAATTCTGGTATAAAGGGTTGCAGATGAGAAGGCGTCTCTATCGTTTGCGGGGTATACTTTAGTATATAGGGAAATATCTCCTTTAGTTCCGGCTGTAATGGCAACTGTTCCCACTTGTCTGGCGTCAGGTTGAAGGTGGCCACTTCCTGTGCCGGACCTGCACTGCGTCTCTGCTGCGCCGGAAGTGGCAACTTTTGATGTGCCAACTTTGCACCTGTCGTCTGTTCTCCACCAGTTGCCTCATCCGAGCTGCCAAAGCTCAGTTGGTCATCAGCGATCTGAGGTTTCTTTACACTTCGTGTGCTTCCGGGACGGGTTTGAGGACGTGGTCCGGGTCCGGCAATTCCCATGCCAACTCCAGGCATTTGTAATTCACTGTCATCCTCATCATCATCGCTGTCATCGGCCTCGTCATCGTGATCGATAATGTCCTGCAGCAAGCCATCGTCATCTGCAGAGTTGCCTTGTAGTTGCTGTGGGGTGAAAAAAGGGAGTTGGTTTAATTTGATAGCTAAGAAGGGTAGAAGAACAGATAGAGAAAAGCAGAAGATAGGGAATAGAGGAGAAAAAGAGGAGTGGAGCAGTGCAGAAAAGATGGAAGAGTAGAGAAAGAATGAAGCGCTCGAAAAAAGGAGAAGAACAGAAGAGAAGCCAATAATAGGAGAATTTCAGAAAGAGAGGAAAAAGGGAAGTGATTAGAGAAAGATGATAAGAAGAGGAAGAGAAAAGGAAAGAATGAAACAAATAAGAATACTGCCCAGTTGATATCAAAATCTAAACTCTCATTTCATCTTCTACTTTTTAACATTGTGATCACAATTTCTTTTCTTTTTCTCCCAACTCATCCTCTCCCTCTCTTTCTTTCTCTATCCTTATAGCTACTCACCAAATTGCGTTGCCTTCCCGCCCTCTGCCCACCGCCTGCACCACTGCCTCTTCCTGCACCACCGGACCTTGATGGTCTGTCCATTTGCACACTGCTGAGATGCTTACTGTCCGGGCCACTGATTGTGATCTCCTCATCGTAGTAATTCATGGTGTTTCAAGTGCTGATGCGCTACACTCAGAGAAGGGGCGTGGCACGGCGCCCTTTGTTTAATGATTTTTCAGCGAATTCCTGTTTTTGCGCACTTCCGAACGTTGGTTTCCGTTGAATTCCAGATTTCACGTGATGCTGCGGCTCCGTGAAATAGTTCCCGTTTCTTACAGGTGCGTCCTGCCTTGTGTCCTTTTTCTTTCTTTCTGTTAGCGGCTTGTCTTTGAGCTGCTTTTCTGTATTTTTCATTTTTTGTTTTGTTTTGGTACCTGAAACTGTCAATTGCTTGGGCTTGACGTTGCCTTGACAACGCGTGGTGGTTCCTGTTGTTCTTATTGTTATTGTTGTTGTCGTTGTCATTGTTCATGTTGTTGTTATTACTTTACCTATACATTTCTGGTGAATTTCACCGGCTGTTAGGTTCCATCGCACCTTCGGTCCTTACGTTCGTTTCGTTTCGTTTCGCTTGGTTTTAATTACATGAAAATTAAATGAAATCTGATTTTCAATACCCTACCAATATTTCACTTGTTATCTGTCTATGCAACAGTCCCGACATTGTCTCTGTCCCATTGTTGTTGTTTCTGTTGCTTCCTTTGTTCATTGAGACTCATTTAAATGAAAATGCTCTTTACCAACGATGGGCCAATTTGTGGGCATCGTTTTTATGGCCATGTTTCATTAATGAATATGATTTTCAGTTCTTAAATGGGTTTATGGACAGGCAATTTGTGCACTTCTATATGGGCTTAAATAGTGCAAAGGAATTATTGCCACTGGCGCCAGTTGAGGATCTGAATAATCAGCACAGGTATTATTTGTAAAGGAGCATAAAATCCATATTCATTGCAACAATTATGCCTGTGATTGCTTATTTGAAGATCAGCTTTAATTTCAGATTAAAGATTGCAAATATTTTTATGTATAAATTATATTTTTATACAGTAAGTAAGCTTTAATTATTCATAAATTCAGAATTTACTTATACATTTTTTTAAACGTTGACAACCTTTAATTATAATCTATAATCTAGCTATAATTTAATTTCTTCATTATTTAATTTTAGCATAGCATGTTATAAATGTGTAGTACAACTATAATCATTTAGCTTAAAAAATATTAATAATAAATTGCGATAAGTACTTTTTGAATATCATTAAAACCAATTGCCGCAAGTTCTTGCTTACTTTGTAACTGACTTAACTCCACTCAAGTTCTAAGTTGGAAATGTAAACAAAGAGCAAGTTTGACTCAACACAAAACAAAGTTCGCTGTGAGTGAGATTCTTAAATGGAAACTACTATCAAGTTAAAGTTTGTATTTAATAAATTTCCTTAACTTTATATATTGTATTCATTTAATTTAGTTTCCTTTAAAGAATATAAAAAGAATAACATTAAAAACATTCAAATAAGTTACTTAATTAGCCCCTTCAGCATTCCTATACTTTAACAGCCCCAGTATGTTCCGTCTATGCAACCAACTTGCGCTCGAGCACGAACATGCTCGATGTATGGGTTCGACTTGCAACATTTATGTTCGACAAACATGTCGTGGAGCAGAAACGACTAACGAATTTGGAAAAATAAAAATATCTCTGGCTTCATTCTGTTTTGGAAACTTGCGCTGTGCGTTTCGTCGTTGCGGCTGCTTTGTTATTTGATAAAAACCAAACAAAAGTTCGATCATATTTCGACGTTGATTTTACACTAACTCCCCCGGTGTTTGAGTCTAACGTGTTCTCGGTGTGTGTAAATACCACAACAAAAGCAAATCAACCACAACAACAAAAAACAACGACAACAATAACAACAACAACAGTGACTAATTAAATGCCAAAGTGCAATTGGAATTGAAATTGTGTGACTTTTGATTGAATCAAAATTACGTACTACAACACAAATTAAAAGAGTCTTTAACAAAAATCAAATAGATATTAAACAACAAGTTGCAATTGTCGGTAATTAAGTCGGGTCGATTGCTTTAATTACGCGGTAAAATTTTTGCATTAAATCTTGCGCAACTTTTGTTAAAGATATTTTTGTATTTTATTACCATTCACCAACGTCTTTCTCTCTAGAGATAATTAAAAATCTCCCCCCGACTAGACATCATTAATAGCCACAAAGGCTGTGTGTGTGCTTGTGTGTGAATTTGTGCATGTGTGTGTTTTGCCTTGTAACTGGCCGGATTTTCATTATCAGACGCTAAAAGGATTAAGAACCCGTTCATCTTCATCATCAGCAGCCTCAACGCCAAATATTTGCGCACATCCGCAAACGGTAAGTTGAAATCCCCGCCCCCCTTGGCCACCCCCTCCGCCTGTTTTATGTGTTGGCTTTCACGCCTACCTTATAGACAGACCCAAACCCCAACTTCGCCTACAAAATGTTTTATATACGCGAACTGTTAAAAAGGGTTACAACGGGTCCGAGTTGTAATGTTAGCCCGGGTCAAAATTGTAAGCTTAAACTGTGCTTTGTGCCGCTTTTCCCGAATCCTGTCCCAACTCCAGCAATAAAATGAAATTGTTTTGAATTATTGAGATCCGGAACTTGGCATCCCTTTATTTGTATTTTATTTTTCTCTCCTCTTTTTTAATATAATTTATATTTGGCGCATTTACTGGGGTCGCTGGGGCAAGTTCATTGTCGGTATCTGCCCCCAACCGCTGCCACAACTTGCCACATATGGAGAGTTTCAGCAAAAAAAAAGGCTCAAATAGGTGTCTGGGGCATTAACAGTTAACATGTTGCGGTTTTTGATTGCTCCAAAGTCTTTTTATCAGCCCATAAAAAGGCCAAGTGGTTCGCCAACATCCTCCTCTCTGACTGGGGATTGTTAGGTATACAATCTAAAAGTTGGGTGTGTGGTGCTTATCAATTGAGTGTAGTTTCGGCTTAGTCTCACTTTGATAACAGTTTTTATGACCTGGGTTTGGCTTGCACTTATATGCAAATGAACTGACATTGGGTTCACTGTACGGAAGAATGTAAACTTAAGAACTGCCTGGGATTGATAGGGTCTGAAATGGGGGATTAAGTTAGAATTTTCATTCTTCGTTTTTACAACTAAAACCCGGATTTAATAGCAAAAAGAAACAGAAAGAAAGGAAATAAAATAGTTAAATAAGCAGAGACAATTAGTATATAGAGAAAAAGAGAGAGAGATAGAGGAAAAACAAAAAGACTAGAATTCACGACAAAATTTTAGAAGTTAAAATAATTTCATTAATATTAAAAAGCGAGTTTATTGAATAATTTTACAAACAGATGATTGGCATATTAAAATTTAATTATTTCGTTTTATACATGCTATAATCTCTTCTAGATTATGGAATGAAAGTCATGTAACTTTAAGCTTCAAATCAATCATAATCTTTCTAATTTTTTGAGACCGTTTTATAAAACTTTCCATCAATGTCATATTAAAAAATGCTGACATAGAAAAAAATAAAAAACAAACAATTAATTTAATGATTTTTAAAAGTTCAATAACATTATAAAATAAAAAATGTTTGGTAAAGAAGAGTTGCTAATTAACTTAATTAAAAATATTTGTATTAAATTAATAACTTTGTGTTAAATATTAAAGCTTTCTAAATTAAGCAAATTTGTTGTAATTATAAAGATAAAAAAGTCAGTGTTTTGTCTCATGTTTTGGATTTTCACTTCTCTTTTTCATAAATGAATTTCATTTTCGACTAAGTTGAGTAGATAAATCTTTTAAATCTTATGAACATTGTATATATGCTTAAATTTAATTAAATTATACACTATCGATTTTTGTCCTTCATTTACAGATAAATTAAAAACATTACACCCTTTGAAATTGAACGAATGACCCTCTATTGCTTTGTTGCGTGATTGAATAGACCGCAATCAATGAAGGAACAGATTGCTTGACTAGGCCCAATCTATTTACCTTTAATATTGACAGCTTTGCTATCGGTTTCATTACAGAACAGATCGTAAATTCACTCAGTTACATTTGGCATTCATTTGAAATGCTTCCCTCCGTCGGCTAATTAATTTCTATTCATATTAGATACAAATGCGAGTGAGCCGCAAAATGAATATACTATTTGTTTTGGCCAGTAAGACAGACAGCTGTTAAAAATGTGGCAACAAGATGGTCAGAATGGCCAATATAAATTCCATTGCTTGTGGACTTTTTATTTGTATTTCTGCGGTCTCTGTTTTTATTGTAATCTTTTATGGTCCAAGCAATGTTTTGCTCCAATTCTTTTGGCCATGGTCATAACTAACTCGCCGACCTATTTCGTAGAGTGAAATTCACGGACACAACGCCTAAAAGCAGGCAACAACATTTGCTTTCCACTTTCGGTTTTCATTGTTTTGGCCCGCTTATCGCCATCGCAGTATTCTCTAAGCATTTTTATGTCTGTTGTGCTTTGTTTTTCCGAAGCAAACTGTTGGGTCTACTCACTCTGTTCATAGGCTTAAGGATGCTCTGAGCCTGGTCCTTAGTCCTTGGATAATCATCAGCATGCGCGGCCATGTTCTCAAGTTCTTTTCCTCGTTTCAAGTTCAAGCGAAAGTGAAACGTGTCGGGTTTTTGGTTCTCATCTTAAAGGCAATTTTTTTCGGTGCGGGTCTTAAAAGTAAAAATTGTTGTGTGCCGAGTGGAAAGTTCGTTTGGCAATTTGATTTGAGTTGCAGTCACAGTCACAGTCACGGTAC